>OZ018318.1:201488742-202088742 GCA_963969495.1 Ceratothoa steindachneri | reverse complement strand
CCGTCAAATATCCCCAGGGTATAGCCGTCCCAACAGAATTCAGGTCGCTAGTCTGGGCAAACTTATTTCGAGATAAGGGGTTGGGTCGAATAGCAAAGTTTGCCTCAGGATATGGCGTTGAGCTTGTAGGGGCGCGTTAACAGGGAAGGAAATGTTTGCGAGGACTTGGTGGGCAAGAATTTGGCGTTATCCCGAGGGAGGGAGAGCGATATGTGTGTCCTGCTTAAGTAAATACTGCCGGGTCAGGTGACTGCGCGAGACAGCTTCCTTCTCGTTGATTCTAAAATTCCCACGCCAAGGAGCAAGTGGTCTGTGCTTCAAAGGCTTCTTCTCACAGTGGTTCTTCAAAGGGCATCCTCTAACATGCTTCCCTTTCCGAACATGACATTTTCCTGATACGTAGGGAAGAGCAAAAGGCATCCGCAAACATGGGAGAGGTCGTATATGGGAAATTTTTTCCCTGGATCTACAGGTTTACAATAATAGCGGGAATTTAAATTTGAGCCGACACAGCGGTTACCAAATGAAAGAATGGATTTCATTTAAATCCGAGCGCAGGGAACATTTAAAAAGAGTTATCGGCGTTAACGAGCAAACAACAAAAAAATAAATAAATACATGAAATATAAAAATGCATATCACAAAAAAAAATCAATTTAAATAAGGACTCAGTCAAGTGAAGAGTAGTGGGACTACATTTAAGACAAACGCCAAAAAAAAATAACGCGAATTTAAATTACAGGGGGAACAAATACGTACAAAAAAGGCAATTTTTTCAGGGGGACCAAAATGCATAAAATATACACAGATAGGACGGAGTCCTAGGATTATTAAGAAGTGCGAATACACAGACTAGAATATGTAAACGGGAGTACAGGGCTTAACAAGATTTTACCTTGTAGGAGGAGGATCCTCTACTGGATTCCTACTTAGACTGTCTGCAATACAGTTTTCGGTCCCTTTAATGTACAAAATTTAGAACTGGTATTCCATTAGACGTAGGATCCATTGCATAAGCCTTCCGTCCTGGCCTTTGCAAGTTTTTAAATAGGTCAATGGGCGATGATTAGTTTCGATCACAAATTCTTTAGCGAACAAGTACATTTAGAATTTCTGACACTCCCTACGATCGTGAGAGCCTCAAGTTCTATTACGGCATACTTCCTTTTGCGTGACGAGAGCTTCCGGCTGGCGTAAGCAATGTGATAACTATTGCCATATTCTTCATACTGGAGCAAAACGCAACCGATACCTTCAATATAGGTATCCGTTTAAATTCCAAACGGTTTGCTCAGGAGTCGCAGTATGGGAGCTGACGTAAAATTTTCCTTCACCTGTTGGAAGTCGGCGGTCGCCTTGGGGTTCCAGATATGGGGGTTCAGGGAATATTTTTTAGTAGGGCGCTAAGGAGGGACGCTAAAGCGGTGAAATTCGAAACAAAACGCCTGGAAAAGGACGTCAATCCGAGAAAGGAGCTTATTTTTCTTAGTACGAGGAAGGGGCATACCGCCGATAGCCTTTACTTTTTCTTGCTGGGATGCCATTTAATTTTCTTCAATGTGGAAACCAAGATATTTACTTGTGCCGTAGGCAAAATTGCACTTGCTGTGGCCTATGATAAGGCCGTGTTCACGAAGACTACTGATGAGGGAGCGAAGGGAAACTAGATGTTGGTCCCATGTGCGGGTGGCTACGTAATCATTATCAAAATAAAATGAAACTCTATTCAACCCATCCAGTATCCAGTGCATCATGCGATTAGATTTACTCCAGGCAGTAACTAATCCGAAAGTAAGAGGCAGAAATTGCATAAGGCCCTTTTCTGTGGGGAATACGGTGTATTTCGGGCACAATCTTTAAGGAAGATTTGATAGTAGGCCTTACACAAGTCTATCTCCAACATAAACTTAGCTTCCTCAAATAAATTTAGGTTCTGATGTATCAAAGGGAATGGCTCAGCGTCAAAGACCATTACGGCGTTCAGTTTCCTAAAGTCTACGCATATGCGAAAAGACTGATCCGGCTTCCTGACCATAAGAATGCAGGAGCAATAATCTAACAATGCAGGGTTCAATAATTCCAAATTTCAGCAGGTTTTCTACTTCAGAGTTAAAAACAGAACGCAAGTGAACGGGCAAGGGGTATGATTTAGAGTGGATAGGATCCTGGGTAGTTAGGGTTATATCATGCTCAAAATGGATAGAGCAGTCAGGCTTCTAGGAGATTACATCCAGGAATTCGGTCAATAAACGAACCAATGGCGTCTTCTGAGAAGGTTTCAGATGGAGATCTAAGTCGAGTTTCGGGAAGGAGGCTTCATGAGAACCGGGGAACGAAAGGAGAGGGTAGTCATTTTCAGACTCGACGCAAACGGTTTGAATTAAATTAAGAGGCTAAGAGGGATAAGAGGCTTCCATTACTGCCTCTGCGTTAATCTCAATTATATTATTAATGCGGGCGCGGTGGTGGTAGCGCTTAAGCCTATTTAATGAATCAGTTTGTTACCTGAGTGGGTCTGTATTATGTAATCCACGGGGCCCCGTGCTCCTAAAATGGGCAAAAAGGCCTTGAATCGCCTTTCTTTTAACCTAACATCAAAATAGGTTCTATACTTCTCCAGGTTTAGGTCCGTATTTTTGTATGCAATATCGGCACATTCTTCTAGGCGATTTCTTACGTCTAACAAATAAGAATACGAGGATTTTATCTTCTCATCCAGGCTAGGATTGGCAAATAGTTCATTTAATATACTCATCGGGCATAGGACGGTTCGGTCATACAAAAGTTCGTATGGGGCAAATCATGAAGTTTTGTGGGGTAATGCTCAGCAGGAAAACAGGGCCACCGGAAGGTACCGATGCAATTTTCGGGGCTGGGCAAGGCACAACTTTTCAAAATGGTCTTCAATGTACCATTTAATTTTTCGCCGACGCCATTAGCGGTGGGTTGAAAAAGGGTGGTAAATAGTGGCTTGATCATAATAATGAGCTTGTCGGCATACTCCATTAGTTCAAAGGTAAACTGTCTACCTCTGTCATACAAGATCTCCTTCAGGATGCCTACGCGGGAAAAGATAAAAACCAGGGCCTCCGCACAGGTCACACTATCTATCTTTTTAAGAGGGACTGCTTTGGCGAATCTCATAGCAAAATCGACAAGCGTGAGGAAGTATGTGTGTCCTTCGATAACAGGGGGTGAATTGGGGCAATCAAGTCTATGGCAAGAAGGGGGACAGGTGGTATACGCTTTTTGCTTTTGTCTTTTAACAAATGTCACACGACCTGCAAAACTAGGCAATTAATTTGGCAACGCCGAGACAAAAGTAATAACGGAAAATTCTCAGTGGTTTTATTGTGGCTAAAATGACCAGCCAGTAATCCATCGTGGGCAAGTCGGAGGACTTGGGGCACATCCCAAAGGAAAAAACATAAAAAGCGAGTTCGGGATTTATCCTCGGCCGAACTGGAGGGAAATAGGAATCCATCACTAACGAGGTAGGCGATCTTCCTTTGGCCGTGGGCAGATCCGCATTCCTCATTTCTCGCTTTTTCTCACAACAGCTGAAGGGTGGGGTAATCATTCTGAACGCTCGCAAATGCTTCCTTGTGAAGGGCTGCCAATTTTGGGGCATAAAGGGGTCTAATTTCACCGGAGACGCAGTGTCCTTTAGCGTCTGAGCCCTCGTGATAACGGACTATACAAGGCGGTTGGCGGTTAGGGGAGAGCTGCAGGCTCTGGCCGACCAACCCGGCGCAAAACTTAATTGAGGCTGCTACTACGTCAGCCCAATCAGTAAAATACTTATATCCGAGATGGCAGCGTACCACGGGGAACCGATTTGCGCGCCCTAAGTCATCATGGACTACTGCAAATGTTTCGTGGTTGGGGCTCACTGGGGCAGGGCAACTTTTCTGAAACGACGATGCAAGTACAGCTGGTGTCTCTTACGAGGGTTAAGAATCTGAAAACATTAAGGGTTCCGTTTTCGAACACAAGCCCACCAGGGAGGGAGCTTTTGTTAAACAAAAAGTTGACTTGCTGTCCCGGGGGACTACTTGTTGGGGAAGTTTCTGGCGTTTTATGGCGAGCGGGCTGATGATAGAGAGAGGCACTTATCTGATCAACTTGCTGGTTAGTAGCGGAAAGAAATTGGGGGTTTGGGGGACTGTTGGTAATCACGTGATCAGCTATGCTGCAGGAAAAACATACAACGGGCTTTCGAAGGTAATCCGACACTTGGGGATTTTGATGGAGATTTAATACCCCTTGGTTCCGGCAGGGGATGGTACTTGGGTTTGGAGGGACCAGGTATCTTCACAAACTTGGGGATGTTTCCCTGATTTTAGGGGATGGAGGATGCGATTTCTTGCGGTCTTTCGGTTATAGGTTGGATTTGATGCGTTCACATCAGCCTCTTCGATACATTCTTTGAAGGAAGACAAGCGTTTATCCTTTACGAATGCGCAGACTTCAAGGAGTATAGAAACCATCTACTGATCCTGTAAGATGAAATCAAATATGGAATCGTAGTCGCGGTCGTTTTGGGCTGAGTCCAACCAGAATTGAAGATTTCTCTGGAGGGTGAATCCAAATTGGCGGTAGATCTGGCCAGGCACAATCCTCGCCTGGCGGAACATTGCACTATAGAAATCAGGATTCAGGTTAATAGCCGATAATGGTTCCAAATTGAGGGTGGATTAGTTCAGAGTGGATTCGACGAGGAGCGAAATGAAAATTTCACGAAGATGGGAGAGTAGTCGAGCGACTTCATCTACTTCAATGTCCCACTGGTTCACTTCAAAATTTTCTCAAAGTGAGTTAAGTAGGTGCTGAAATCCTCGCCTTCCTTAAACACTCGCAACTTTACGGAGGGGGTTTGAAGGGATTTATTCCTCGAATTAAGTGAAAAAGTTTTCTAATTGATTTCTGTTTAGCTCGTGTTCGTGCTGACGAATTTTTCTCTTTCTTCCACTTCTCTTTGCTCTTTTCTCTCTTCAGCTTCTCTCTGTTCTCTTTTTTCTTCTCTTCAGCTTCTCTTCAGTTTCCATATTCTCTCCTTTCATTTCTTTCTTCTTCTTGAACATAGGCAATTAGATCCTTGCGGAACAACCCAAAGATATCTCCTTGCTGTCAGGAACGTTCGAATGACGACATGTTGCTTGCGAAAATGTGCATCTGGCCGGTCGGCGCGTGCCAGGAACTCACGTATCAAAATTCCTAAAGAAGCTTTACCACACAACGATTGTAACACAACCAATAAACAAACGAAAATTAATTACAATTAAAAATTTGAACCCTATATGACTAGTAATTATAAGACCCTTTAATTGTGTACACCTAGGTAAATAAAGATCACAGGGGTACCACAATAAAATGACCAATCAAAAGGAAAAAAAAATAAGAATTTGTTCCAATATCTTTGGCTAACTCTAAAGGAACTTGGAAAACTGCTTAATGAACAACTTAACTGGGACGGGAGAGAAATGATAAGAAAAGTCTTCCTTCAATACAAAATAACCGAACTTTATCTTACAGCAGATTCGAATATAATGATAATAATATATATATATATATATATATATATATATATATATATATATATATATATATATATATATACATATATATATATACATATATATATATATATTTATATATATATATATATATATATATATATATATATATATATATATATATATATATATATATATATATATATATATATATATAATTATGTAGGGGAACAGGTTATGCTTTAAAGAATAATTAATTAGATCGGGACAATTTACAATGTGACAGAGTTAAGCGGGGAGTGCGAAGTTATCATTAATCCGAATAATGGATATTATTAAAGTTTAAGCGAGAAGTCAATTAACAAGGGGATGCAGGCGATGAATGACGGGGGTGTAATCATGGGATTAAAAAGCAAAATAGCTTTACCTTGAAGCTTAGAGTTGTGCGGAGGGGGAAGATCTACGGCAAGGGTTTTAGAGGAGACACTTCTGAGGTGGTTGACAAGGAGAATTCGTAGAAGGGAGTTTGAGTACTTCTTGCAGAAGAATGAGATTTTTCACTGCTCCAGAGAAATGTGATCGCAAACACGAAAGACTGTTATACGGCACGGCAGCGAGTCTCAGACACAGGGAACCAGACTCATAAAGGGAGGTTCGAGACGAAAGGGGTCACACAGTTCACCGGAAAGATTTTTTTTTTTTATTTAAGGGGCTATCTGGTGATTGCCGACTTAGGCATAAGTCGCCGTAAACAAACAGCCTAGTTCTAGGCTACTTTAAAAAATTAAACAGGAAACAACAATAAAAAGAAATAACAATAACAATAACAATAACAAAACAATAACAATAACAATAACAATAAAAACAACAACAATTAAACCTGGTTATATGAAAGGGAGAAGGCCGGCCTCCCCCAAGAAGTCAACAAGTCCACCCGTCAAAGTACACACACTCGTCCCGAGTACAAGGGACAGGCGGTAGCGACCCCGCCCATCCCGGTACCGGGACAGGTATCGTGCGCAAAGATCATTCAGACTGGGAAATTCGACAAGAATGTGCCGAACAGTCTGGGGGACGAAGCAGTCATTGCAATAGGGCGCAGACGAACGCTCCATCAAATAGCGATGCGTCACACGAGTGTGTCCGATTCGGAGACGACAGAAAGCAACCTGAAGCCGCAGCGGCATTGGACAATAGGTCCATGGGAACAGTCGCGGTGCAATGGCACGCAACTTTAAGTTACCTTCTACCGTCTCCCATCTTCTTGGCCAAGCAGTCCGAAGAGCTGCCCGTATTCCTGTCATGTAGTCGGTCTGAGGAAGAGCCAGACGCTGGTCCGGTCGCAGAGTCTTCGCGGACTCTTTGGTGCCCTCATCGGCGCGCTCATTCCCCGTGATTCCTACATGTCCAGGAACCCAGCAGAAGATAATCATCACATCCACCCGGCTCGCCAAAACCGTGGCGTCACGGATATCGCGAACCAGGGGATGCGGAGATTCCAATGCCCCAAAACATTCAGGGCGCTTTGTGAGTCGCTATAGATCACAATCCAGTCTCCGAACCGAGCACGTCACGTAATCTCCCGTACCGAGTGGTGTATTGCCACCAGCTCGGCCGTGAAGACAGACGCAGCACCTGGTAGAGCCCCGCTGACTTCAAACCGAGGGGATATGGCGTGGAAGCCAACCCCCTCTTGGGATTTGGAACTATCCGTATACACTGGCACGGTTGCAGTGTGACACCATGTGTGCTCCAAAAAGGTCAAACGCAATACTCCCGGTGCCCTACAAGCTTTGGGAGCAGAGGCGTGGCGACAAATAGCCAAATGTGGTACCCTCCAGGGTGGCGTCCTGGGCAGAACCTGGGGTGCCACCGGCCCGAGAGCTATATCTACCTCTCGAAGGAGTTTCCTGGCCCTAAACTCAAAGGGCTTAGGGTATGACTGACGTCTCTCGGCGGCATAGGCACCATCGAGATCAGCTGCGGATGCAGTGAGAGCTGTTGGCGACTGAGGGAGGCGCCGGGCTCGCGCGTACAGGCAGGGGATGCACTGCACGCGCCGCAGAGCGAGTGGCATCTCCCCAGCATTAACGAACAGGCTCTCAATGGGGAAAGTGCGGCAGGCTACGGTCGCAAGGCGAAGGCCAGTGTGGTATATTGAATCCAACTTCCGCCATGAACGCTCGGCTGCGGATGCATAAAACTCGCATACGTATTCGAGTTTCGAATGACCAAAGGATTGATAAAAAAGTAGGGCAGTAGTCCTATCAGCGCCCCAAGCGCTGGACGTCACCTAACGGAGAATGTCCATAGCGCGGGTACAGGAGACCCTAAGACTGCGAATATGAGCCTCCTAGGTGAGGCGTCGGTTGAATACAAGACCAAGGAAACGGTGCGACTAAACCACATCCAGGCGCACCCCATTAAGAAACAAATCTGGGTCGGGGTGAAGCCGTGGATGGCGGCAGAAGTGCACCACCTTAGTCTTAGCCAAAGAAAACCGAAACCTGTGCGCTTTGGCATAGCGAGAGACACGGTTCAATTCCTGTTGGAGTCGATGCTCCAGAGTTGGCATCTTGGCCGCGCCAAAAGAGATAAAAAGGTCGTCCACGTAGAGCGTAGCGAGAACATGTTCCGGCAGCACCGAGGTGATGCCGTTGATGCTCAGGGCAAAGAGTGTGACACTGAGGAAACTTCCCTGCCGGACACCCTCTTCCTTCTCATTTGGGCCGGAGGGGGCTCCCCCACCCGTACGCGGAATCGACGATCTCGCAAAAATTCAGATATAAACATTGGGAGGCGTCCCCTCGCCCCCATTGTGTGGAGAGTCTCCATGATACCGTATCGCCATGCGGTATCATAGGCCTTCTACTGATCGAAAAACACCGTGGCGTAGTGCTGTCTACGAAGGAAAGCCTCGCAGACGGCATTTTCCGGGCGAGGCAGAGCATTCGACGTGGAGTGCACCTTGCGGAAGCCACACTGTGCGGAAGACATATGGCCTCCGCTATCGAGGAAAAAGGCTAGTCTAACATTTACCAATTTCTCCATCAACTTGCACAAGCAAGAGGTTAGAGAGATTGGGCGAAAACCGGTCGGAGTAGAGTGATCTCTCCCCGGTTTGCGAAAGACGAGCACAGTAGCGATTCGCCAGGAGTCTGGGAGAAGACCTTTGACGCAGATCCTGATGAACAAATCTAACAGAAAGGCCATGCCTCGCTCACCCAGGTGTCGAAGCATGGTGTACGGGACATCGTCCGGACTATGGGCGGTGTCCGCGCACGAAGCGAGACCGGAACGCAACTCACTCACAGTAAACTTGTCGTTGAAAGGTTCTCCGCCTCTGGAGGTAAAGTCCAGCCGGCGGCGTTCCGCGACATCACGACGTGCATCAAATGCTGGTGGAGCAGCTTCACAGATAGAGAATGTGGAAAAATCGGTTGCTAAGGATTCCGCCACGGACGCAGGGTCCGAGATTGCGGTCGCTTTCTCCTGGAGAACGGGAGGGGGGGTCCTCCGAAAACTTGCCCCGAATTCTTTTTACTCGCTTCCACACCTCAGCTAAAGGGGTCTTCCCGTTAGGTGAAGACACGTATGCCCGCAAAGAAGAGCGGAGGGCGGGCTTCGAAATATAGCCGAACCTAGCCCTAGCCCGACGAAATTCAACGACAGTGAAATCGTTCGGGCGGCGCTTATAGCACATTTAAGCATAACGCTTCTGTTTGAGGGCCGTCTCACACTCAGCCGACCACCATGGGAGTGGTCAGCGTGCAAAACGGCCAGACGTCCTAGGAATAGTAGTCAGGCCGACGGCGATGAGGTTACCGGAGAACAATTCACCGTCTCATCTACCGAACTAAACTCCTCGACTGAGATAGAAAATTTAGTCATTTCCTGAAATGCAGGCCACCGCGCCCGCGCCAAGCACCACCAAGGTAGGCTCTCAGGCGGCAGTTGCCCTGAAAATGATATTTGAATGGGAAAGTGATCACTACAATGGAGTTCATCAACCACCCCCCAATCAAAATAATGCTGTGCAATCAAAGAGCACAAAGATAGGTCAAGGCAAAAAAATAAAGCGGTTCTCGGACAGTGATGCGTAAACTCATCCACGATTAGAACACAAATCTTAAGCTTTTTGATCAGTTCGGCAAGGACTTGTCCCCTGGGATTTATAGAATAATCTCTCAAGACAGGATGCCTGCCGTTCAGATCTCCAAGCAAGAGATGGGGCCTCGGCAACCGTGCCACGACGCGGCGGAATTTCCCCGCGTCGAAATCAGCTGACGGTGGAATGTACGCAGGAATGATAGTATACCTCCTATCCAGGTGCAACTGCACAGCCAATGCCTGAAAAAAGGTATCTAAAGAGAAAGGAAGAACGGATACATCATGCCGGGTGTAAACCGCGCATCCCCCAGCCCAGACATCCCGCGGTGGTTGCGTCGCAAGACTCTTATACCCCGGAAGGGCGGGCGGGGGGCACGCGCCTAGCATGGTCTCCTGCAAAACGATATCTAACGGGAAACGGGACGAAACGAGCCTCCGCAGCTCCACCCAGTTGGCCCGGAGTCCACGGCAATTCCATTGAAGGAATATGCCCTCCAGGCCTAGCTCGGACGAGACGCGGGGGCCCTCCTCGAACTGAAGACCCTCACGGGAATGTCCGTACGCTTCCCGGGGGCAGAACCCCGGGTGCTGTTGCCTGGACAAAGCGCTGAAGGCGCTGTCGCCTTCGAGGACTTATTGGGGGAGGTTGGGCTTGCCATACGAGTCTTTTCCTCCCTTCGCCTCGAAACCTTAGGCGGGCGTTGCGGCTTCAGAGGCGGGGGGCCCTCTTTTCGAGGAACCACCGTCTCCGAGCCACTCGCTCCACCTCGGGGCGAGGGCGAAGGAGACGAAGCTCCTTTGTTGCTGTCTTCCTTTTGGGAAACAGCTCCAGGAACCACGGAAGATGGCCTAGTGACCATCTTCAGGGGTTTTGCCTCCTGTGAGTCTAACGACTTGGTGTAGGTGCGTGGCCGTCTCGCCATACGGGAAACGGTCACGCTGTGAAAAGAGGGGGGAGCCCTGGTTTTAGCCGGAGCTGGGTATAAACCCTTTTTCCCGCCAGCTTTACCAGGGGAGCACCCAGGTTGGGTAAAGCCCGCAGAAGGGCGCGAATGGGCGCGGAAACAACCGTGCTTGTTGGCCTGGATGGGCCAGGAGCAGAGGGTGCCTTTCTAACTATTGAGGCATATTACGTCCAGGGCAGAGCTGGTCGCGCCAGGACCAAGTCCTTAGCCTCGCGGAACGAAAGTCAATCCTGGGCCTGAACGGCAAGGATTTCTTTCTCAAGGAGATATGCACCACATTGCTTCGAAGAAGCAGGGTGCGGCTCTCCGCAATCGACACACTTGGCCAAACACGATTTGGACTTATCGTGTGCGACCTTGGAGCAATTTACACAGACTTTGGTTGACCCCGACTTTGCACGTCTACATGAGCGATTCGTATGGCCAAAGCGGTGACAGTAATAGCACCGCCGCGGCAGTGGCACAAATGCCTTCACGCGGTAGCGGTACCGACCGGCACGCACTGACTCAGGGAGCTTGTCACAGGCGAACGTGACGAAGAGTGTAGGGGTGGGTCTCGAGGCCCCTCCCTGTTTTCTTATCACACGTTCGACCTTGACCGCCCCATAGTCGGCCAGCTCTAGGGTGACGTCCTCAATGGAGTAGTCAACGAGTTCCCTCGCATAAACTACTCCTTTCACAAAGTTCATGGTAGAGTGCGGCGTCATACTCACCGGGGTGCCATGAAGTGTCCGAAGAGCACTTATCTTGGCCGCCTCGGCGGGATTTGCCGCATTCGCCAGAAGGCTCCCGTCCGAGAAA
Source organism: Ceratothoa steindachneri (assembly GCA_963969495.1). Lineage (NCBI taxonomy): Eukaryota > Metazoa > Arthropoda > Malacostraca > Isopoda > Cymothoidae > Ceratothoa > Ceratothoa steindachneri. Next base: position 202,077,350 of record OZ018318.1, on the reverse strand, counting down.
CGGGTTGCCTTTGGCTCTCTACCAATTGCACTAGATAATCCTTTCCTCTGATGGATCATGTTGCCCTTGGATAACATGGTGCCATCAGTGGAACGAATAAGTAGGAAGCGTTTGAAGCCAGCGGGCTCAAAAACGCCAGGTAACCTCTGAATGAGGGGCCCCGATGTCATCGAGGCTCCGTCCTGTGCACTTTTGGTCTTAGTCAGGGGCTCCGCAACCGGAAGGAGCAGAGGGGCCGGTTTTGCTGATCTCGGCTTGGTCGCTTGCCAGAGTGGCAGCAGACCCATCCTTCCCCGCAGCCCACGGTGATGGAGAGGAGCCCCGAGTCTTCTTTGTCTTTTTGATCTTGGTCTTATTCTTTTTTGGAGAGAAGGGCGGGGAATAAACTTGCTTCTCACCCCTGCCGGTAGAAGCCCCTAGGCCCGAGGTATCGGCCTCAGCCAGGTCCTTCTCTGAAATGGAGAAGGTCCTGGTCGTCGCAGGGGCATCATCCGGAGGAGATCCCTCCCCTCCTTGTACTGCCTGAGAATCCCCAGCTGTTTGAGGAGGACCTTGCATAGGGGCGGATTTTGGTACGGTGCTTGGCGCCAAGCCTGGATTCCCCCCCATGGAAGGCCCTACTGTCTGAGGCTGCTTTTCCTTAAGGACCATGCCTATCACAAGAGGGGCCTCCAGTTGGCCATCCCCTCCCAGGACATCGCAGGTCCCCTTGGCAGCATCATGAGTCTTTTGTGGGAAGGCACAGGCCTTGCTCCTGGCAAGGTTTAATATTCTTGCCAGCAGCTCTTTCGAGGGAAGCGACCGAAGGGGCTTGGCTTCTCTCTCCCTCCTAAGGGGATTTGCCCTACCAAGCCGCTTACACGGAGGCGGTCGGCAGTGGGCTGCCTGCTGGCTTTCTTGGCAGTCCCCTTGGAAAGCAAAGGAGGGACTGCCGCTGGAATTAGGGAGGTGCCCAAAAGCACCTCCAGAGAAGGGGGTAAGGGGAAGCCCCCTACACCCGTAGGCGTAGAAAAGGAGTAAGCCTCCTCTCCGGAAAGAAGTATGGAGGGACCCGTGCGCAAGCACAAGGGAAGGGACCTCCATTTTCTCGGTGGAGCTGCCCGAGGCAGCTCCGTTGATGTTCTTGGGGAACTTTAGGGTTGTTTTTTTTATTTTTATCAGTGGGCATGGTGACCCTATTTGTGCTACGGGACGCAATAGCTTATCACCTCTTGCAGTTGCATGCACTGCAAGAGGTGCTTACAGGCTTGGCAGAGCCAGGCGCCGCCATTTCGGACCACCCCTCCCGCCTGGTGGCCTGGCAGTCCATCGGCATGGCGGCTCCACCTTAGACACGGCGTATAAATGATAGATTTTGAAGACGAGATGAAAAGGGATGTGAGGAAGGTATGGGTGGGGATGAAGCAGGTTGTTAAAAACCAACCACATTAGACCGTAGCTCAAGGCTTAGAGAACATTGTTCCCTCCCCCCTCAGCCCCGATCCAGGACGGTTGGCCGACAAGAAGGTCAGCATCTACCCTTTGAAATTAGAGGCTGACCAGAGAAAGTTGTGGGAGAGGTTGCATGAAAAGAGAGGAAACAAGTGTTTTGAAGGAAGGTAGAGAGGCTAAGCGTGGGCCGGACGGGGTGCTGAGTCCCGTCAGCACGGTGGCCAGGATGGCAAATCGCCGCGCTCCTTACGGGGTCCTCGGGAAGAAGATGACTCGAGAAACGTTCCTCTGAACAGGGGCCATAGCTTCACGAAGGTTGCTATGCGGGAGATATCTTAACGACGAGGTACAATTCGAACAGGGGTCGTGAGACTTCGCGGGAAACAGACTAACATTCTGAACGGAGGGGCTGGCCCACTCCCAATCTTCTCGAACAATGGCGGAGGCAGGGATAAATAGCCCGGTGACTGGTCCGTCAAGTAGTCTTAGGTCATAGCCACCCCATGAGAATTCATGACGTCAGTTTGTGCAAACTTATTTCAAGATAAGGGCTTGCGTTGAACAGCAAAGTTTGCCTCATGATATAGGGTTAAGCTTGTACGAGCGCGTTCATGGGGGAATGAAATGCTTGCAAGGCCGAGATGTGTGATAACTCGGCGTTAACGTGGGGAAGGGAGAGCGATATGTGTATCCCACTTAAGTAAATACAGCCGTCTCAGGCGAGCCAGCGCGTGATAGCTTCCTTCTCGTTGATTCTAAAATTCCCACGCCAAGGAACACGTGGTCTGGAGTTTGAGGGGGTTTCTTTTCGCGGTGGTCCTTCAAGGGTTATCCTCTAATATACTTATTATTTTCCATTATAAATAATGGCTTCACCTCTACACATCACTTTATATTCCATTTCAAATATCCCTCCTATGGGTTAAGGTGCGATAATTCACTCCTACACATTCAATACTCCGTGCACGAAAAGTGGCTAAGGTTAGCTTCGAATGATATTAAGCGAATATATAAACTCTCCATCTGCCTGAGGATATTGGAGATCAAGGAATTTTCTACCCAACTGCTCTATCATCAATATTAGTCAAGATTCTATGAAGGATTTGGCCTTAAATCCTCTAAAGATACGTGACCGGAGCAAAGTCGGAATTCCATTGATGAGCTCAATAAAGCTGAAAGCTTTTCCGGCTGGCCAGTGATAACCCCGAGCTTACCCATCTGAGGGAAAGTACTTTTTCAAGTTATGTTACTTAGCTATTATTGCGCCTAAATTTTCGAGCGATTATTGGATAAAGGATGCATACTTTTATGAGGAAAAGGACAATATTTATTGTATTTGCAACCACAATGAGTTCTCTCTTTCTCTCTCTCTCTCTCTCTCTCTCTCTTTCTCTCTATCTCTCTCTTTCTATCTCTCTTTCTCTTCCTTCTCACTCTTTCTTTTTCGGTATCTTTCTATTTGTCAAATTCTCTTTTTGTATGTCTCCTATTTCCTGCCACTCATACCATATACGTAGTTCAGAGAACATATATTTAACAGAATATTTAAGCAGATCATACAAAAATATATTGACAACCAGAAAATCAACTAAACAAATAAATGTATGGGATAAATATATTTGACCAAAACAAAAAACAAGTCTTTAGTATTTAGTGGCGTGACCTTTATTTGCAATAACAGCATAGAAACGATTATTGTAACTGGAAACTAACTTTTGACACTCCGTTTGTTGTATCTTGTACATTCTTGCATGCAGATGATCCTCAAATCAGCAAGGTTCTTTGGACTCCTTTTGTGCACAGCAGTTTTGAATAATCGCCACAAATTTGCAATAAGATTGAGGTCAGGCGATTTGATAGGCCACGGAAGGACACCTATTTTCTTATTTACTAACCATTCTTTCGTTAATTTTGCTGTATGTTTGGAGTCATTGTCTTGCTGAAAGATCCACTTACACCGTCCGTAGAATTTTTTGGCACTCAGGAGCAGCTTCTGCTCCAATATTTGTGTGTACATGGAACTATCCATTTTTCCATCATTGATGTGGATTTCTTCTACACCATAGACTGTAAAATAGCCCCACACCATAATGTTGCCTTTTCCATGATTGGCGGTAGAGATGGTTTTCTTGGGATCATAGGCAGTCCCTGCTTTCCCCCAAACATGACGAGCTTCGTTTTAGCCGAAAAGTTCAATTTTGCTCTCGTTGGACCATACAACCCGTTCCCAAAACTCAATTCCTTTGTCAAGATGGTCTTTGGCAATCGGTAGACGATTCTTCACATGTTTTCTGCAAGAAGGAAAGTTCTACGTGGAGTGAAGGCATGTAGACCACTTCGATGCAATTCTCTAGAAACCGTTTTTCGACTGACGTGAACTCCTTGTAACTCCAGTTCATTCTTTAGGTCTGTACTGTTAGTCATGGGCACATTCGTGACCTTACGCAGCATATAGCATCGAGAGTGGCCCCTGATCTGGCGACGAGCTCCAACACTTGGCAGGTTGGAGATTGCCCCAGTTTCTCGAGGCTTTCGAACTATTGCCCCAACAGTTGAGTTTAGAACCTTAACACGTTCAGCAATTTGTCTATAGGTTAATCATTCATTACTAAGTCCAACTATTTGATTTCGAATAGCTTTGGGTATTTCTTTAACTTTCGGCATTGTATTCACTGAGCATCCACGTTCAACAAACTCTTGAGAGGTAATGATTGTGCGGATCGTAGTTTGTTTACATTACATGTGCTTCTAAAAGTTTAGGGCAGCTTTATAAGACGTGTTTAAATTAAGATACTCAAATTGTGCCATAAACTAACAGTGGTTTAACATGATATTATTTTTGGCCAAATAATTTTGTTCCATACATTTTTTTTGTTAAGTTGATTTTCTGGTTGTAAATATATTTTTGTATGTTCTCTAAACTACCTGTATTCTTTACACCAAACAAGATCTTTAACTTTTCAAAATACATCACAAATAGAGTTGTGCAAATACTTATGTCCAGTTACTGTACATATATATATATATATATATATATATATATATATATATATATATATATATATATATATATATATATATATATATATATATCATTCTTTCGCGCTCATGAAAGAGAGAGAGATGGATGGTGTGGTAAGTAGATAGCACATAATGTGCCGCACGCTTCTTATAGCCCCCTGGGGAACATCCTATCATCAACAGGGAAGATCAAGTTTCAGTTAGCCGTTTCTAGCGAACCCAAAAGGGTTCATTCGAAACAGCAACCTCATACTTAACATCCTTTGCTGTTTTGAGGAGAAGACGAGGAAGTAAATATAGCTTCTTTGGGATTCCATGCTGCTTTGCGGAGAAAAAAGATGAATTAAATAAATCCTTTGGGTATCATTCTGTGCTATTTACTTAGCGTACCATCTGTTATTATTTTCCAAATACATATATATATATATATATATATATATATATATATATATATATATATATATATATATATATATATATATATATATATATATATTTATTAGCCATAGTAGGTTATATTGAAAGCGACTGCAAGTTTAGTATAATAACTTTCTCTTCAAGCCTGTCATTTTTTCCTATATTCGCTTTTTGTTCTTAATTCAACCCTTGAATAAGCTCATCGAAGTTCATTGGAAACTAATTGTTTTTATTTGACTAATGTAGCAGATAATTGATTCGCTTTCGCACAAAATTTCAAATTTTAGTTGGCGGACGCGACGCATTTTAATACAACTCTTATAATATTCCTAAAGAACGTAAAGAACAGAAAGAAATAGTCATTGATTTTTTGATATTTAAAAGTTACAAGGAGATTTTAAAAATAAATGTAAAATAAAACTACTGTTAATTATGGAAAATAAGAAATTTGAGTAGATGAAAGAAACAAAAAAAGTTTAAGAATGATTATAAATTCTCCAGGAGACTGTATTTTCAAATTCCTTTACATATACGAGAGGCAGTCAATAAGTTTTGCCATTCGATATTTTAAAACGAGATATGAGGAAAAGTGTTTTATTATTTATCAAAATAACTACCCTCCACTTCAATGCACTTGCGCCACTTGTCCCTGAGGCTTCGAATTCCCGACAATCACAAATCTCCTGACTGCTGTTGAATCCAGTCCTGGACGGTGAGCTGGAGATCTTCATCGTCCCCAAACCGGCATCCACCCAGTGCAGCCTTGAGCAGGCGGAATAAAAAAGTAGTTGCTAAGGGCCAGATCTGGACTCTAGGGGGAATGGTTGAGCTCCTCGAATCCGCACTCGCGCAGGGCAGCTTGTGCAACTCTGGCATTGTGGACTTTGATGACGTTGAAGTCGATCATGAGGCGTGAGGCTTCTAGGGACCCAACAAGCAGAGACCTTGGTCATGGTTAAATTGTGGTGGATGATGTTGATAACACTTCCATGTGATATTCCAAGTTCTCGCTCGATTTATTCGACCTCCACGCGTCTATTTTTGAGGATCATCATCTCCACATGGGCCACATTGTCCTCGTTAGTCACGTCTGACGGGCGTCCTGGACGGGGGTCATCTTCAAGGGACTCACGACCATGGCGGAACTCCCTATTCCAGCGAGCAATGGTTGCATAGGAAGGGGCGGTGTGGGTGTACACTGTAACCATGCCTTCATGGATCTCTTTTGCATTCTTGCCTTCCGTGGTCAAAAAATTTACTGACCATCTGCGATCAGCTGCTGCTTCTTAAATAGACGAGGAAATAGCGTGCGGCTGCAGGACCTGACCCTATTATAACTTGTCCTAAGACTTCCACAAACAGCTACCCCCCTTCCTCTGTTTTGTCTACCGATTTGCAAAACTTATTAACTGCCCCTCGTATGTACATTTTGGATTTAAACATTAATAAATCGATTTTTATTTTTTATTCTATTTCCGGTGATATCTTTGGAAATTTTGGGAGTATTCACTTGAATTATTACCAACACTTCTTCTAAATATTTAGTTACGTTCGAATACTTTTGAAATTTATTCCCTTTAATATTTTATCACATATGAATTCATTCACTTATAACTTGGGCTGCTATTATCAGGTACTAATTCATTTACCTCTTTTGTTAATTTTTAAAATTTTATAACTTAAATTTGATTATTATTTTAATGTTACTCAGGTTTTCTATCATTTTCTTATTGTTTAACCAGTTTTGAAATATAATCACTTTATATCACTTATAACGTTGTGCGTTTTATGAACGGACTTAGGTATGTTATCAAAAATGTTATTCAAGAATTTTAAAATTTACTGACTTTTATTTGTACTCACTTTTTATTTTGCCCGCTATTCCAAGGCCCTAGATCCTTCCTTTTTTAGTTAAATTTTAATACTCAACTCACTTGATCATTATATTTGTGAGTTCTGTTGTCACTTATACCACTTAAATTTTTCATTTATCAATGTCTGACAACTTTTGTCCACTTTGTATAATTTTGAATATTTGCAGGTTGTCCGTAGGCATACTGGATTCCGGAACAAAAATTCCCCCTTTCAGCTTTTGTTTTTCCACTATCTTTGGGGTGTATAGGGCCCTCTCACGTCCAGTTATACTTGCCATTGTGTAGTCATTGAGGTAGCTTTTCTTCATTTTTTTTCAGTATTTTGCACATTGTGGCGAATATTTTAATGTCAATAATTATGTCTTTCAAAAGGTAACCTTTCTTAAGGGTTGATGTTTAGGGGCTGTCGTTGGTGTGGGTGCTGTTGGTACGTCTTAGTGCTAATTCTTTTCTAGTTTGTCGCTTCCTTCTCGCCACAGCGTCTGGGTCTGACATTCTTCTCTTTTTTGTGGATGGTGATTTCGTTCGTGTCTTCTGATGAGGATTTGAGAGACACCATAATTTCTTATTCATTCTATTGTTCAGCATTAGGTTATCTAGTACCTCGCTAAACGTTCCTAGTTAGGCCATATTTGCCAGATGTATGTGCTAATGTAATTATGATCATCAGTTCTTTATTTTCTTCCGCCATCATTAGTTTGGGTAGCTGGTCCGTTGTATTAGTGTGGTAGTATGAGTTGTAGCTTCAACATATGTTCTTTCTTTGGTCTTTTTTCTTTGTTTAATTTTCCTTCTTTTACCGAATTGCTTCTTTGTGTATGGGACACACCCAGGATAGTGTCGTTTGTTCTCCTCCTCAGTCAACGCACTTTGGATTCACGTTTTTACAATCCTTCCATCCATACCCTAAGTCCGCGCTGAAAGAGCCTACCACTTATGTTGCTTGGCACTCTCTTGAGAAGTGAGTATTTTCCCCGCCATAACACATGAAGCGACATTCGAGGGGTATAAACTCTTTCCCATCTATTTGCTCCTGTGCTATTCTTAAGTATAAACCTAGAGGTCCTTCACTTTTTCTCCTTCTGAGCTATTTCGATGACTGCGAATTTTGATGACTGACAATTTTATTGGTCTTTGTGATTTTTTCACTTTGGTGATGTCCAATGTTTGTTTTTCCCTAGCTGTCTTGATCTCATCGCAGAAATTATGCATATAAAGGGGGCGACTAGTCGGCGTATGATGATTCTCTGAAACAGAATTTGAGGGGGGATAGAGGCCTCCAGTCCAAATGTTTGTAACGCCTTTTCAGCTTCTTCTGAAACAACTTCTTTGTCTTTTGACGTGAGGCAGATCGTAGCAAATCCTGAGTTGGTGTCGAGTAAGGGGATAAAAGCAGTGTTGTTTTTTCAGAATTTTTTCCATCATAACTGATCTGCGTGGCTTTGTTCTACCCCAGCCTCAGGGTGCAGAGGGAAACCCACTTGATTTGATGGGGCATCATGACTCCCCCGCCTCAGGGTGCAGAGGGAATCCCACTTGATTTGATGGGACATCATGACCCCATAATCTTTGTCGCTAGAATAACGAGCGGACAAATGTAGTGAAAAAAATACCTGATTTTCCCAGGTTTTTCCGAATTACTTCCTTTTTCGGTTGCTTCAGTCGACGTGGAACGAGTGATGATCGGTGGGGATGATGGTAGATAGTATAGAAAAAATAGATATGGATCATTAAGGTTGAGTTGGCTGAGGTTGAGGTTTCGGCGATAGCTCGGTGTGAGGTCCTCGTTTTTGGTTGCCCCGTTGTGGAGACGAATACTCGTATATGTATAGTTGGGTAGTAGATTCTCTTCGTAGCATATATTATTGGAGGCAACCGCGAATTTAGCTTTAATTTGTTTTCGAGTTTTTCGATTTGTCTTATATTTCGCATTTGGTTGTTAGTATACCAGTGGATAAATTCCCAAAATTCATTAGAAAAGTATTAACGAACGAGAGTAGAGAACTAGTTCACTGACCAAACCTTTACTTGGAAGCGTGGAACAACGAGTCTCTTCAATGTTGCCAAAACCACATATACATAAATATATAAACAAAAGAAGAAATTCAGGAATTACTAAGAGCTTTCGAGAACTGCTCCTCACTTAACTACACCATACAAAATAAACAAAACAACCAACCTCCGTTTTTAGATACCCTACATACTAAGCATGACTATAAGATAACTACCAAAGTTTAGGTAAAAAACACAAATCCAGATCTTTGCATGAATCAAAAAACTAGTTGTCCCGACCGCTATAAAAAAGTGCAATAAATTCCTACATCAACCGTGCTTTCATCCTTTGCTCCGCATGCAAAGAAATACACGAAGAACTCAAGCGTGCTACACGAGTACTCGTGAATAACGGTTTTACAAACGGCAACATACACACTGCTATACGTAAAAAGATGGAAAGATGATATACCTCACTTACAGGCACTTTTAATCAGCGAAACTAAAGAAACACTAATAAGCTATACTACACAAACTTTATGAGCACAGCGTAAAAAACGGAGCAAAGAGTAATGAAGGAAATCATAAACAGAGGAGTAAAACCAACACAAAATGAAAACAATGTATAACTCATAATCTACTACAATAGGAAACGTACATCCAAACTTATTACGAAAAACAACCCATGACCTCACCTACCATATAAGCAGAGAAGTCATTTAATATATGAATATACTTGCAAAACGGAAGACTGTGAGATCCTACCTCATTCATATATTGGAATGAAAGAAACAAAGTTAACACGAAGAATGAGTTAACATTTAAACAATGATGCCGCCTAAAAACACATGTTAGAAAAACATAGAATACAAATGAACCAGAAGTCACTCGAACACAATACCGAAATCCTAGGACATGTTCGAAAATGCAGACAACTACTTATGTTAGAACTTCATATATAAAAGAAAAACAACTCAAATTAAATACGCAAACAAACATACAATTGACTCTGCCTTCCTCACTAGGGTGGATCGAAAAAGGGGGGTTTTGCAAAACTTTTAAAATTTATTTTCCCACCCTGATTTGTTGAAATTTAGGTTGAAATTTCAGGCTTCAAATCTAATATTTTCAGGTTCCTCAACGCCATTGAATTTTTTTAAAAAACAAAAATCTCGGAAAAATCTATCTATTTGTTTTAAAACTTCAAATTGTTACCTCAACATTTATGTCATATAGGGGGTATATTATTTTTATAAAACTTTACAATCAATGATTCTTTCTACTTCCATTTTATTGAATAAAAATAATCTATTAACTACTCAATATATTCTCCTTCCTTTTCTTCCGTTTGTTTCTTTGCAACCTTTCTTTGAACAATTAAGTCAAATATTTAAATTTTCACTTTTATTCAATATCCATTTATTCAATGCAGTTAGGTTTTTCTAGTGTTATTACCTTTCATTACGAAGTCCTACTTGGTATTAAATGAGGGTATTTTTCTCCTACATTCAATTCGTCTCCTTATATAGCCACCCCGTTTGTCTTTTCCGCAAACTGCTAGTGACGCTTCTGTAACCAGTTTGATGCATCTCTCAACCGCTTGTGCATGGCAAGGAAACTTCTGAATATCCCCTTAGAGTGTTGAAGGATAAATTCTTCGAGTTGATCATCAGAGAACGTCCTCGTCAGCGGAAGCTAGGTCAAAACGGTCTGCTGCCAATTAATTAGGTGGATGTAGTCGTCAGCTTTGAAGTTTATGTCTGAGATCTTGAAAATGCGTATTGATTTGCCTTTATAATCTTTTCGTGCTTTCATAAGTCTTCTTCATGCGAGTTCCCGGATAAGATTTCTTTGATCTTGCAGCATGCAGAGAAGAATGTTTTCTGCATGTGCAAAATAAGCATTCCTTTGAATCACTAGAGCTACTATATCTTCAATCTGTTTGTTCATCCTTTGCAGTGATTGCACTGTCTTGAAGAGGTTGAATGCTCCATCGTGCAAAGAAGAGTTATTAGCCCTGTGCAGCTGGTCTATCAATCTGGCCGCCTTCAACGCAAGTAGACTGCATTCTATGCAGCGAAGGTATCCGCTCACGAATACCACGATATATATATATATATATATATATATATATATATATATATATATATATATATATATATATATATATATATATATATATATATATAATATCCAGAAATAAAAAAAAACTCACAAAAAGCCCATGAAGTTACTAATTAATGCAATGTTCCGCGAAAAAGGAAAACGTGTTCCGAGTAGTTCAAACTCTTATACTTATCCTTGATAAGGAACTAAATAAAGTTTAAGACTACTCTGAGACACCTTTTCTTTTTCTTGTGGGACATTGTATTTAATGCCAACCTCATGTGCTTCTTTCTGAGTTTTTCATTTGATGTAAATATATATATATAAAATTCATGTCAAATTATTCTTTGCTTGTTTTTTGTATTATATTTGTCTTTGGGGATTTTGTTTTTGTTTATATCCTATTATTATTTTTGGCCCCGGATTAAAAGCTATGTTTCAAAATTTGCGTATTTATTATATAATTGAACAATAAATTTGTGTAATAATGGTAATTTTGGACAACCTAGTTATACTAGTTGGCTCATGAGAGGACGATGGATTTATCTTGACTATAGAGAAAATTTGCCCGAACATCAAACTACCTTCTTATATATATATAATATATATATATATATATATATATATATATATATATATATATATATATATATATATATATATGTGAACGACGTGGGACTTAAACTTAGGTTTATAAAAAGTTAGAAACCCACACATCAGATGGATTTAGCTTCTATAATCTCCTGAATTCAACTGATTTCAATGAAATTTAAAATTTAAGTAAAAGATACTTTTATAAACATACGTTCAAATTACCAGCCAATCGGAAAAAAAATATCTCAGGTAATAACAATGATTAAGTCATGTATCAGTCTTCATAAATCGGAACCGGAGGTCAAAAGCAATCTAAGCTCACTAGAGAATAACTGCTAAGCGAACGCATAACCTTTGGGAATAAATACTCATCTTACATTTCCAATGTAAATTTCTCCCTTTCAACCACGCCTATTTATGTTATTATTTAAATAATTGGCATATAATCGTGCTAACGATTATTCAATATATTTATATATCACTGGTAGGTAATTTCAAGTCTTGGATACGAAAGACCTTATTATGATCCAATATATTTGGACATAAAATTCGATTCCATTTTTTATTTATATATTGATATGAGGCATAAAATGTTAAAGTCTAAGAGGTCCTGGAACGTATAATTTGACCTGGATCCAAACCATGGGCATCTTCAGAGTAGGGCAGGCACTATAAAATCAACGAAAATGGGCTTGCTTCTTGCGGATGACCACCCCTGAGGGGGTTTAACTTCGCTGAAGTTGAAGCGGTATTTTCACTCGACTAAGCTGTACCCCACGTTAAGAAACAAGGCACTAATTTGGAAACCAATGGGGTGAGAATAAGTGGGAATAACTAAAGTTATAATTGGATGATTCTCTTCCTTAAGTTGACAAGATTTACTGCCCCCAATGCTTGTAATATACTAATAGTATTTATTAAATCATTAAAAAATGCCAATTAAGTGTGTTTTCCAAGATCAGATTAAGGGAATACCACGTTAATTTCTTTAACTTTATACTACGTTAGATTATCATATATAAAATTAATTTTTTTTTTTTTTTATAGAGCCCATCTGGCAACTACCCACTTGGGCATAAGTCGCCGAAAAACACGACAGCCTAGAATTAGGCTACTTTAAAGTTAAAATATGAAAACTTAACAATCAATATAAATTGGAAAAACTTAACAATCGAAGCAATCTCCGGCAGCGGGGGGAGGTCCCCCTCACCCCGGTGCAGGAGAGTGCAACCTAAAACAAAACAATAACAAAAAAAAGGAACCTTAAATAAAGGGGAGAAGGCCGGCCTCCCCCAAAAAGTCAATAAGTCCACCAGTCATGGTGCACGCACTCGTCCCGAGTACAAGGAACAGGCGGTAGCGACCCCGCCCATCCCGGTACCGAGACAGGTATCGTGCGCGAAGATCACCCAGACTGGGACATTCGACAAGAATATGCCGAACAGTCTGGGGAACGACGCAGTCGTTGCAATAGGGCACATGCGAGCGCTCCACCAAGTAACGATGCGTCACACGAGTGTGTCCGATTCGAAGACGACAGAAAGCAACCTGAAGCCGCCGCGGCATTGGGGGATAGGTCCATGGGAACAGTCGCGGCGCAATGGCACGCAACTTCAAGTTCCCCTCGACCGTCTCCCATCTTCTTTGTCAAGCAGTCCGAAGAGCTGCCCGTATTCCTGCCATGTAGTAAGTGTGAGGAAGAGCGAAACGCTGGTCCGGTCGCAGAGTCCTCGCGGACTCTTTGGCGCCCTCATCGGCGCGCTCATTACCCGCAATTCCTACATGTCCAGGAACCCAGCAGAAGATAATCTCGACATCTGCCCGGCTCGCCAAAACCGTGGCGTCACGGATTTCGCGAACCAGGGGATGCGGAGATTCCAATGCCCCGAGAGCACTCAGGGCGCTTTGTGAGTCGCTATAAATCACAATCCGGTCTCCGAACCGGGCACGTCGCGTAATCTCCCGTACCGAGTGGTGTATTGCCACCAGCTCGGCCGTGAAGACAGACGCAGCGCCTGGTAAAGCCCCGCTGACTTCAAACAGAGGGGATACGGCGTGGAAGCCGACCCCCTCTTGGGACTTGGAGCCATCCGTATACACTGGCACGGTACCAGCGTGAAACAATGTGTGCTCCAAAAAGGTCGAACGCAATACTCCCGGCACAGTACAAGCTTTGGGAGCAGAGGCGTGACGACAAATAGCCAAATGTGGTACCCTCCAGGGTGGCGTCCTGGGCAGAACCAGGGGCGCCACCGGCCCGAGAGCTATATCTACCTCTCGAAGGAGTTTCCTGGCCCTAAACCCAAAGGGCTTAGGGTATGACTGGCGTCTCTCGGCGGCATAGGCACCATCGAGATCAGCTGCGGATGCAGTGAGAGCTGTTGGCGACTGAGGGAGGTGCCGGGCTCGCGCGTACAGGCGAGTGATGCACTGCACGCGGCGCAGAGCGAGTGGCATCTCCCCAGCATCGACCAACAGGCTCTCAATGGGGGAAGTGCGGAAGGCACCGGTCGCAAGGCGAAGGCCGGTGTGGTGGATCGAATCCACCTTCCGCAATAAACGCTCGGCTGCGGATGCATAAAACTCGCATCCGTAGTCGAGCTTCGAGCGAACAAAGGATCGATAAAAAAGTAAGGCGGTAGCCCTATCAGCGCCCCAAGCGCTGAACGTCACGGAACGGAGAATGTCCATGGCGCGGGTACAAGAGACCCTAAGGCTGCGAATGTGAGCCTCCCAGGTGAGGCGTCGGTCGAATACAAGACCAAGGAAACGGTGCGACTCAACCACATCCAGGCGCACCCCATTAAGAAACAAATCTGGGTCGGGGTGAAGCCGTGGGTGGCGGCAGAAGTGAACCACCTTAGTCTTGGCCAAAGAAAACCGAAACCTGTGCGCTTTGGCATAGCGAGAGACGCGGTTCAATGCCTGTTGGAGTCGGCGCTCCAGAGTTGGCATCTGGGCCGCGCCAAAAGAGATCGAAAGGTCGTCCACGTAGAGCGTAGCGAGAACATCTTCCGGCAGCACCGAGGTGATGCCGTTGATGCTCAGGGCAAAGAGTGTGACACTGAGGACACTTCCCTGCGGGACACCCTCTTCCTGCTCCTTTGGGCCGGAGAGGGCTCCCCCCACCCGTACGCGGAATCGACGATCTCGCAAAAATTCAGATATAAACATTGGGAGGCGTCCCCTCGCCCCCATCGTGTGGAGAGTCTCCATGATACCGTATCGCCATGCGGTATCATAGGCCTTCTCCAGATCAAAAAACACCGTGGCGTAGTGCTGTCTACGAAGGAAAGCCTCGCAGACGGCATTTTCCAGTCGGAGCAGAGCATCCGACGTGGAGTGGAACTTACGGAAGCCGCACTGTGCAGAAGACAGATGGCCTCCGCTGTCCAGGAAATAGGCTAATCTAACATTTACCAATTTCTCCATCAACTTGCACACGCAAGAGGTTAGCGAGATTGGGCGGAAACCGGTCGGAGTAGAGTGATCTCTCCCCGGCTTGCGAAAGGCGAGCACAGTAGCGATTCGCCAGGAGTCTGGGAGAAGACCTTCCACCCAGATCCTGTTAAACAAATCTAACAGAAAGGCCATGCCTCGCTCACTCAGGTGTCGAAGCATGGCGTACGGGACATCGTCCGGACCATGTGCGGTGTCCGCGCACGAAGCGAGAGCGAAGCGCAACTCACTCACAGTAAACTTGTCGTTGAAGGGTTCTCCGCCTCTGGAGGTAAAGTCCAGCCGGCGGCCTTCCGCGACATCACGACGTGCATTGAATGCTGGCGGAGCAGCATCACGGCTAGAGAATGCGGAAAAAGCGGTCGCTAAGGATTCCGCCACGGACGCGGGGTCCGAGATTGCGGTCCCATTCTCCTGGAGAACGGGAGGGGGGTCCTGCGAGAACTTGCCCCGAATCCTTTTGACTCGCTTCCACACCTCAGCTAAAGGGGTCTTCCCGTTAAGTGAAGAGACGTATGCCCGCCAAGAAGAGCGGCGGGCGTGCTTCGAAATATACCGGAACCTAGCCCTAGCCCGACGAAATTCAGCGACAGTGAAATCGTTCGGGCGGCGCTTATAGCACATGTAGGCATAACGCTTCTGTTTGAGGGCCGTCTCACACTCGGCCGACCACCATGGGAGTGGTCGGCGTGCAAAACGGCCAGACGTCCTAGGAATAGTAGTCAGGCCCACGGCGATGAGGTTGCCGGAGAAGAACTCAACGGCATCATCTACCGACCTAAACTCCTCGACTGAGATAGAGAATTCAGTCATTTCCTGAAATGCAGGCCACCGCGCCCGCGCCAAGCACCACCGAGGTGGTCTCTCAGGCGGCAGTTGCCCTGAAAATGATATTTGAATGGGAAAGTGATCAATACCATGGAGGTCATCGACCACCCCCCAATCAAAATCAGGCTGTGCATCCGAAGAGCACAAAGATAGGTCAAGGCAAGAAAATGAAGCGGTTCTCGGACAGTGATGCGTAAACTCATCCACGTTTAGGACACCCATCTCAAGCTCTTCGATCAGATCGGCAAGGACTTGTCCCCTGGGATTTATGGAGTAATCTCCCCAGAGAGGATGCCTGCCGTTCAGATCTCCAAGCAAGAGATAGGGCCTCGGCAACCGTTCAACGACGCGGCGGAAGTCCCCCGCGTCGAAGTCAGCTGACGGTGGAATGTACGCAGAAATGATAGTATACCTCCTATCCAGGTGCAGCTGCACAGCCACTGCCTGAAAGGAGGTATCTAAAGAGAAAGGAAGAACTGAGACATCATGCCGGGTGTAAACTGCGCATCCCCCAGCCCGGCAATCCCGAGGTGGTGGGGTCGCAAGTCTCTTATACCCCGGGAGGGCAGGGAGGGGGAACGCACCTAGCATGGTCTCCTGCAAAAAAATAGCTAACGGGGAACGGGACGAGACGAGCCTCCGCAGCTCCTCCCAGTTGGCCCAGAGTCCACGGCAATTCCATTGAAGGAATATGCCCTCCAGGCCTAGCTCGGAGGAGACGCGGGGGCCCTCCTCGAATTGAAGACCCTCACGGGAATGGCCGTACGCTTCCCACGGGCAGAACCCCGGGCGCTGTTGGCCGGACAAAGCGCTGAAGGCGCTGTCGCCATCGAGGACTTATTGGGGGAGGTTGGGCTCGCCATGCGAGTCTTTTCCTCCCTCCGCCTCGAAACCTTAGGCGGGCGTTGCGGCTTCGGAGGCGGGGGGCCCTCTTTTCGAGGAACCACCGTCTCCGAGCCACTCGCTCCACCTCGGGAGTGGGCGAAGGAGCCGAAGCTCCTTTGTTGCTGTCCTCCTTTCGGGGGACAGCTTTAGGAAACCCGGAAGATGGCCTAGCGACCATCTTCAGGGGTGTTGCCTCCTGTGAGTCTAACGACTCGGTGGAGGCGCGTGGCCGTTTCGCCTTACGGGAAACGGTCACGCTGGGGGAAGAGGGGGGAGCCCTGGTTTTAGCCGGGGCAGGGTATGAGCCCTTTTTGCCGCCAGCTTTACCAGGGGAGCGCCCGGGTTGGGTAGAGCCCGCAGAAGGGCTCCGAATGGGCGCGGAAACAACCGTGCTCTTTGGCCTGGATGGGCCGGGAGCAGAGGGTGCCTTCCTAACTATTGAGGCATATGACGTCCTAGGCAGAGCCGGGCGCGCCAGGACCAAGTCCTTTGCCTCGCGGAATGAGAGTCGATCCTGGGCCTGAACGGCCAGGATTTCTTTCTCAAGGAGATATGCACCACATTGCTTCGAAGAAGCAGGGTGCGGCTCTCCGCAATTGACACACTTGGCCACACACGATTTGGACTTATCGTGTGCGACCTTGGAGCAATTTACACAGACTTCGGGTGACCCCGACTTTGCACGTCTACATGAGCGATTCGTATGGCCAAAGCGGTGACAGTAATAGCACCGCCGCGGCAGTGGCACGAATGCCTTCACGCGGTAGCGGTACCAACCGGCACGCATCGACTCAGGGAGCTTGTCACAGTCGAACGTTACGAAGAGTGTAGGGGTGGGTCTCAAGGCCCCTCCCTGTTTTCTCATCACACGTTCGACCTTGACCGCCCCATGGTCGGCCAGCTCTAAGGTGATGTCTTCAATGGAGTAGTCAACGAGTTCCCTCGCATAAACTACTCCTTTCACAAAGTTCATGGTAGAGTGCGGCGTCACACTCACCGGGGTGCAATGAAGTGTCCGAAGAGCACTAATCCTGGCCGCCTCGGCGGGATTCGCCGCATTCGCCAGAAGGCTCCCGTCCGAGAAACGGGTTACCTTCGGCTCTCTACCAATTGCACTAGCTAATCCTCTCCGCTGATGGATCATGTTGCCCTTGGACAACATGGTGCCATCAGTGGAGCGAATAACGAGGAAGCGTTTGAAGCCAGCGGGCTCGAAAACGCCAGGTAACCTCTGAATCAGGGGCCCCGATGTCATCGAGGCTCCGCCCTGTGCACTCTTGGTAGTAGTCTTCTTTGTCAGGGGCTCCGCAACCGGGGGGGCAGAGGGGGCGGATGTGCCAATCTTGGCTTGGTCGCTTGCCAGAGTGGCAGCAGACCCATCCGTCCCCGCAGCCTCCGCGGATGGAGAGGAGCCCCGATTCTTTTTGGTCTTTTTAGTCTTTTTAGTCTTTTTCTTTTTCGGAGAGGAGGGCGGGGAATGAACCCGCTTTTCACCTCCGCCGGCAGAAGTCCCCAGGCCAGATGGACCAGCCTCAGCCAGGTCCCTCTCCGAAATGGAGAAGGTCCTGGTTGTCGTAGGGGCACCTGTCGGAGGAGATCCCTCCCCTCCTTCTACTGCCTCGGAGCCCTCAGCCATTTGAGGAGGACCTTGCATAGGGGCGGATTCGGGTTCGGTGCTTGGCGCCGAGCCCGAATTCCCCCCCATGGAAGGCCCTACCGTCTGGGGCTGGGTCTCCTCAAGGACCATGTCTATCACAGGAGGGGCCTCCAATTGGCCATCCCCTCCCAGGACATCGCAGGTCCCCTTGGCAGTGTCGCCAGTCTTGTATGGGGAGGCACAGGCCTTGACCCCGGCAAGGTTTAAAATTCTTGCCAGCAGGTCTTTTGAGGGAAGCGACCGAAGGGGCCTGGCTTCCCTCTCCCCCCTAAGGGGGTTTGCCCTACCGAGCCGCTTTGATTGGAAGCGGCTGGCTAAGGGCTGCCTGCTGGCTTTCTTGGCAGTCCCCTTGAAAAGAAAAGATGGGACTGCCGCTGGGAAAAGGGAGGTGCCCGAAAGCACCTCCAGAGAAGGGGGTGAGGGGGAGTCCCCTGCACCCGTAGGCGAAGGAGAGGAGTAAGCCTCCTCTCCAGTTAGAGAAATATGGAGGATCCCCTGTGCAAGCACAGGGGGGGGGACCTCCATTTTTTCGGTGGAGCTGCCCAAGGGCGGCTCCGTCGATGAGCAAGGGGGAGTTAAAGGGGTTTGGGTTTTCTTTTTTTGTTGTTCATCTATGGGCATGGTGACCCTATTTTTGCCACGGGACGCAATAGCTCATCACCCCTCGCAGTAGCCCGCACTGCGAGAGGTGCTTACAAGCCCGGCAGAGCCAGGCGCCGCCATTCGGGACCACCCCTCCCGCCTGGTGGCCTGGCAGTCCATTGGCATGGCGGCTCCACCTTGGACACGGCGTAAAAAATATAGGTTGTGAAGAGGAGAGGAAAAGGGATGTGAGGAAGGTATGGGTGGGGATGAAGCAGGTTGTTAAAAAAAACCCATCCCGAACCGGAGCTCAGGGGTTAGGGGACAATGTCCCCTCCCCCCTCAGCCCCGATCCGGGGTGGTTGGCTTGAGAAGAAGGTCAGCATTCTACCCTTTGAAATTAGAGGCTGACCAGAGAAAGTTGTGGGAGAGGTTGTATGAAAAGCGACAAGGTAGGGGAGAAATCGGGCTATCTGAAGGAAGGAAGAGAGGCTAAGCTGGGGCCGGACGGAGCGCTGGATCCCGTCAGCACGGCGGCCAGGATGGCAAATCGCCGCGCCCCTTACGGGGTATATAAAATTAAAGCTCATTAAGAGCCCTTTTATTCTTGCCAAAGTCATAATAACATACAGAGTGGTTTTTGAAATACAGGGGGTTCTTTCAGACCCCCCTCCCACCCGCTTGAAACCTGATATCATATAAATGGTTATAAAATACTAAAAGTTAAGCATTCGAACTCAATTCACGACCATAAGATACACACATGATTTAGTTATTATTTGAAATCAGTTTTCTTTAGTTCCATTAAAATTTATGTTAATGGTAGACTAAAACATATATTTTTCGGACAAGGTCAACCATAGGTTTTGTTCTCAGTTGGAGGGGGGTGTTAGGTGAATAGTAGGAGTGTTCTGAATGCTTTGGAATTTAGTTTAATCTACATATATTTAAATGATGCTAAAAATATAAACCCGTTTTAGGCACCGTTTTTTTAGCAAATATTTAAAATTGCATGGTATAGTTTTGCATTTTGTTCACAAATCAACTTTAAAAATCTAAGGAGAATTTCCACGAATGTATAAAACTTTGCATTATCATAATTTTCAGTATGTTCTATTCATGTTGCTAAAACAAAATCTATACTATAAAAAAGTGCATAAAATTCGCAATAAAATTATATAAAAATCAATGGTTTAGTTTTGTTTGTTTCTTCACAAATTAACTTTAAATATCTAAGAAAAATTTCCCACGAATGTATACAATTTTGCATTATCTTAATTTTCACTATGTTCTAGTCATGTTGCCCAAAACAATAATTATACCATAAAAAGTGCATAAAATCTGCCATAAAATAATATACGAAGCCAAAAAATGCGAATTTTGAACGTAAGAATTTAAAAAGTGAATAATGAAATATGTGGTATCCCCTAAAAGATACATTTGAAATACTGTATATCCTATTCATTTAATTATCATTATTTCATTTTATGCCTGCCATTGCTCGGAGAATCACGGTTTAATCTTCTTAAATGTTTATGTTCAGTTGCTCAACTTACTCCTCACATTTTTCTAAATGTTTCAAATAAAATCGAGTTAACTATGATAACTATGATATAATTATTTATATTTTCTATAAATGCTCCAATACTTTTGTGAAATTAAAGAGTAAAAATTAAAAAATTATAAAGTTAATTAAACCGGTAAAAAGTAAAATTAAGGAAAATTTCACATATCTGTTTCGAAACTAATCAGTTACGAAATGTTTAGAAACTACTGCTTGAAATACCTCAATAATGTAAAACAATTATTAAATACAATTTATTTCACTGAAAAATGTCTTAAATAGTTTAATTATAACTAAAAATACCCCAAACATTCCCTCTCTCTTCAAATCATAATATATTAAATTGTAACTCTCCTATGGAATGGCATTATAAATAATTGGGACAACTGTACTTAGAAAATTAACACTTCATTCTCTATTATATTTTTAAAAAATCATGCCTCCAACTTATTAGTTTTTCATTAAATCGGGTTTTAAGATTAAGTATTTTTAATTCTCAGGAATTTTAGAAAAAGCTTCACTAAAACTTTGATAGATTAATTCTATAATAATTACCAACGTTACTCTAGACTCACATATATTCATTATGTCGGCCGCCTTTACAAACAGATGCGTTCTTTTAAAGATACAGCATTCCGTGTATCCGCAGATTTTATCTTGGTTGTACTTGTGTTGGGTATCTCGTAACTATTTGTTGTTATATACTATGTTCTTGGTGGTAAGGAAAGCAGATTTATACTTGGAGGGTGCACGTCCCTGCCTTTTCTCATCCAGCTTGCACACACTCAAATGCTTTCGCGTGATGCTATGGGAAATTTCGGCTCCACCTTGAAATGGAAGAAGAGTGCTGAGCCCTCCATTGATGATTCGACAGATGAAAAGGTCGTTATTGGCCTGAAGCAACGTTCGATGGGAAACAGGCTACCTCAATTTGAGAAAAAACAAAGCCCTCTTGTCAAGAAAAAGACAGATCAGTCAATCGAAGTAACACTTGCCATATGAGATCTTTTCTTTTCAAAGGTCTTCACTGATCACTTTACTATTCATCCCAAGTAACTCTAAATTAAAGCCCCTATCTATATTTCCTGACCTTATTTCATGCATGATTCTATTATAACTTCCTCAAACTCAAAGACCATTTAATTTACTCTGCGCGTATCATTAATATTAACACTATAAGAAGTATAATTTTAAGCTCCTGTATAATTTTATTATTTTTGCATTGCCGAAAGTAAAGAGATTTAATCTCTTCAGCAATTTCAGTTGAAATGAATAATGGCACATCTTACGAGTATGTGTTACAAATTATTTTGACTAATTAATTAATAAAGTTAAATTAATGATAAACTGAAATAAAGCAAATAATCTAATGACTTTCTCTGTACACTTCCAACGTAAAGAGTATATAAATACAACTTCCTATGAATTTTCTCCTAAAATTCAATGCTCTCGTTAGTTTTGCAGGAGAATCAAAGCAAATATGTCCTATTGACATATAGTTTAATGGTAGTAGTGGCCACAACATTTGTATCAGTAATGCCAGTGGGGCATTTATATTAATTTAACTGTTGGCAGTGACTGCGCGGCAGCCTTGCCATGGCAATTAGTCGTGAGATATGTAGTTGGGATGTTTTCATGGGTCAATATTTGACGGAATGGCATTAAAAAGATGGCTTGGACCCGGACGTTGAAAATTAGGTTATGGATTGTATTGTGGTGTGGTTACGCGGAAATATTCCTTCAAGAATCTTTGTTAACTATAATCTGAGTTTTGCACATGCCTCTTCGCCATGTGATGGTGGTGTCTTTACATAAAATGGCTTGTGTTTTACGTTCTTTTGAAAATTTATTTTCATTGTAGGTCAATTTTATGGACATGACCCTTGTTAATTATTTTAATTCACTGTGCTTGTCTGATGGCTGTAAAAAAGTGTACAATATAGGCCACAAATTATAACTCGTCTATTGCGATACTCCGAGTAAGTCTTGTAGCAGGGTGGGTTTCATTGTTTTGTGTTTCCTGTAGTGTAGAGTGGTGAGTAGATGAGAGATTAGATCACCAAACTCTAGAGGCATTACCGCGTGAGTGTCGGATCTAGTGTTGGTGTCTCGTTTTAGTAAGTAATCTGAAGGTATTCACTTTGTATCAGCACGGTTGAGTGTATTTTAACAAAATATCCTTTTAATTAATTATATGATGATAATAGAGAGAAAGTTTATATCATATTACTTCATATGTGGTAATTATTGCTTGCGTTTTTATTGAATTAAAGGAATCTTGCTAGTCTAAAATGACCTGGTATAGTTCGAACTTGATTTATGCTATTCTCAATGGAATACTTGAGAGTATGTGGGTGGTTGATTAGCAAATAACACCTATTTAAGCTAGATTGTTATATCACTCTTTGCGTGTCTAGCCTACTTTGCAGTCTAATGTAAATGATGATCGAAATCAGTTGCATACACTGTTGTTATAATTTTATGTGTAGCATAATTTTTGTGGCTTTGTGTCCCTCCTCTTGGATATTGCCTTATTTAAGAAACCAAGAGAAAAGGTAAGAAAGTTCAGCACCAATAGGTTTCTCTACTACCATTTTTTTAGAACAGAAATAATTTTGTCTTTACAAGTTGATTTATGAGTTTTTGTAAATAGCTGAAGAAGGTTTCAAGTAGTGAGTTGAAATACGCGGAAAGAACATTTTTGTTGTTGCGTGTTTGAGTGTATTTTTGGATAGGTTTGTTATTCGTTCATTTCGAGCATTAAGTAATATTTTCTCTTCACTTCTTTTTACTTATCATGTTTTATTTGACCTTTTGTATTTACTCACAAATAATGCATTTGATTTTCTTGTCAGTTCTTTAGTTATTCTGTAAAAGAGTACTAGCCTCGAGAGCTAATGGATACATTTTGAAAATATTTTATTTATTTTTTAAGCGGAGGGGTATCTTATAGTTTCTATCATCTTCTGTATAGTTTTTTCCCGTTATTTTTCATGTTTTTAGTTTGTTTCATTTACTTGCTTACAAAGCCTATTTTCATGATGTCTTTTTAACTGTACATAATGTGAAGAATCAATTTTGGGGGAATTGAGAGGTGGAATTTATGTTAGTCGGACAGTTTACAAGTTGCCTTGTGCGGCAAAGCTTATAGAAACAGATTGACAACTACTTGGAATGAAGAGAGCTATTGGGGTTCTTTAACAAGGCAGCCTCAAATGCTATGATAACCCTTGCTTTTGAATTATTTCTCGAAGAAATACTAACGAACTTTGCGGTTGTCTAACATATGAGAGCCGTGATATCATATAAGCATGGTAGCTTATTCCTCTTCTACTTGCTCGTCAAAAAAAGCCAATCAAAGGATTTGATAATAACGCACTATTCTGCAGCTTGTAAGGTGATTTCAGCACATCGCTGAAGACTGAACCTAGTTGTAATTTGGTATGCTTTTGCACTCATTAAGATATATCAGCATGCTAAGGACTCACCTTTGCAACTGTACTACTACAAGAAAAAAATAGAAACCTCTTACTGCAAACATTTCCAGGTAGGTTAGACGATACCATCTCCGCATTCTACCAGACACTGGAGTTCCTTTACTTTTTCTTTGGTGAAAGAGTTTTTATTATCAGCAAAGTCCGAAAATTCGAAGGCAAAGCAAGGAACATTAATCTTAACTTCTATCATCCACTTGCACTGCTCGCATCGCTTAAACGAAGGTACTATGTTACGGTATCTCCAACATGACGATGCAATGTCCTTTATAGTACATCGCTTCTATCTTTACATGACACTACTCTGTTCCTTTGCTATAAAACTTTATTTAAATAAGTTCATATCATTTTAATCTTTTTCTCTTAGAAATACCCACCGTTTCCACATTTTCTCGATCTTCTAATACATTTCCTGGGTGCGAAAAAACGCTCGTACTCTTGATGTCTTGGCTTTTTACAGCTTACTCTCTTGGCCTGGCATTTGCCACCATCAATTATCTCAGACATTGATCTGTTTTATTGTTAGTGATCTGTGCTTAGCCATCTATTTAATAAATACGTGTCTGTGTATTTAACTAAGCTAACATGTGAAGTCTTCTTCAAGCAAGGACTGCAAATTTATATTTACCGTATATAATTTAATATTATATTCGAGTTCGCATAAAAGGTACCTAAATTATCTGCATATCCTTCTAATTGAAGATATTTAATCCACCGCCAATTATACAATATCAGCTAAATTTTTCTGGGCTTATTGTTTCAGTATCATTTATTCATTTTCTTTCGCTTTCTCAACCTAATTCATTAACCTCAATAAAAGGTTATAAGGCTTCAAATTTTATTACTATTCATCTTTTTTATGGTTTACTAACTTTCGATTTTCATATATGTAACTTTGATCAAAATCTACAAAACTGACTAACTCTAGATATTCAAATGGGCAATCCACTACAAGTGGAAATTGCGAAATAACAATTTAACTCGATTTTAGTACCTACAAAATGGTTTACTTTCTCTTTTATTAAAGTTTCAATGCAATAGAAAGGCTTGATTAGTAGAAAGTACATGGCGGAAAATGGAAGAACTTTAAATATATCAAGAAATCACAGCTACCAGGATAAAATTAGGCAAACTGCGCAACCTCTCATAACTAAAATAGTTGATTCCTTTGAAAATGTCACCTTTAAACGGTAAAAGTCTCAACCAGGTTGCTGAAAGAAGAAATAAACTATCCCCTTTTCTTTGAAATCTAATACGTGTAGACTGAATCAAATTGCCTTTAGCATCTAAGTTGCCTTTTATATTGAGTAACTTTAGTAAATTTGTAAAATATGGGGGCAAGATATCAAAAAAGAATAACTTTGAGCTTTGACCTTTAGAGTAGTTTGTTTCCTGAAGTTTAGATTTTTATTAGACAGCAATTTTTTTTTAGTGAAGGAGGTAAGCTTTTGTTTAGTATATGAAAATAGAGAATCGAAGAAGAAAAAGAATACCCTTAGATAAAACTATAAGTAAAATGTTGGCGGAAATAAATTACCATAGGAAATTTGGATTAGTCAAAATTACATAGATACCAAATTAAATTTAACTTACATACATTGATACATACTGTTCTTATGCTTTAAAGATTAGTGATAATCATCGTAATATTTTGATATGTGTAAAAAGAATTTTCACTCGTCTTTATTATATATATATATTTGAATTTTAATAGCTTCTTTTTTTTGTAACTAGAGTTAGGGAATTTAACCACAATATGAGAAGATCATGGAAATTTATTCGCACAAAGTTACAAAAGATAAAAAATCACTCATGTATGAAAAATGACGTCTTTTAAATCGCGTCCATTTTTAGCTTCACACATCCATGCCCTTTCCAAGACACGCTCCATGACGGCTTCAAGGGTTTCCCTGTTTCGGTTCAATGCCCTGATTTCATTCGTGATGTTCTCCTTCAATTGGTGCAGGGTTTTAGGTTTGTCGACATACACCTTCTCTTTGAGATACCCCCACAATAAGAAGTCAGGGCTAGTTAAGTCTGGGGAACGCGATGGCCAGTTGACATTGCCATAGCGAGAGATAATCCTGTCTCCAAGACATTGCCTCAGCAACTGCATTGTCTCTCTTGCCGTAAGAGCAGTTGCCCCATCTTGCTGGAGCCACGAATCTAGCCTATTTTGAATTGCCGGGCGCAGAAAGTTCAGTTCTCAATCATGGTCCTGTAACGTTCTGCAGTCACAGTGACAGCGTCTCCATTATCTTCCTCGAAGAGGTAAGTCCCGATTATCTCAACTGCTCTCATTACCCACCATACCGTACACTTTAAAGGGTGCAACTCTCTTTGTTGTGTTGCTCTCGGATTCTCAGAGCCCCCAAAACGGCAATTTTGTTTGTTAATGAACCCATTGAGATGAAAGTGAGCTTCATCAAACATGATCAATTTTTTGCTTAAAATTTGGGTCCTTTTGTGCCCATTCCTGAATTCTGAGCGCGTATTGGAGCCTAGGTCCATAATCTTGGGGTTTCAACTGTTGAACAAACTGTACCTTGTAGGGAAAAAGGTTGACGGAGTGGAGAATTCTTCACAGCGAAGTTCGTGATATCCAACGTTGTGCGGAACAACTTCGAGTCAACGTTCTAGGATTCTGTTCAACACTCTCTCGCACTCTTTCCCTGGTCTCATTGGTTATGACAGTGCGAGGTCTCCCAGCTCATGGAAGATCACTCACTGCTCTTTGTTCTTCAAAACGACGAACTATGCTTAGAATTGTATTCGCAGTTGTGCATCTCTCACTTTAAAATGCCTGCGATATACTCTTTGTGTTAGAATAATTGACCCTTGACGTTGATAGAAGAACTTCACAACTTGGGTACGTTGTGCGACGCTATACTTCTCCATAAATAATTTCTAACTCACAATCTATGAAATACTTGAAAAAGAAAGAAAGAAAACTATTAGTGGCATAATGATCACATATTGCAACACCTCAGTGACTTTTGGCCCATCCATATATATATACATATATATATATATATATATATATATATATATATATATATATATATATATATATATATATATATATATATATATATATATATATGGGGAAAAATCACGAAAGGTAACACGTGAATAAGTACATATAAATGTTTAGTTGTACCACGTAGGGAAAAATAAAGATTGAGTGGAGCTAGCACTTTTATAAACCATTGTGAGTTTGAAAATGTTATTAAGATAATGAAAGTGCTAGCTAGCTCTAATCAATCTTTCCTTTTAACCACGTGCTATAACCAAATATATATATATGAATTCAGGCTGTATATTTTCATGATAGCAGGTTTTATTGAAAGCGACCGCTAGGTTCGTGTTAATTTTCTTTTCAATATTTTAGATTTGTCTATTATTCAACCCTTGAATAAGCCTACCGAAGTTCATTAGAGACTGATATTTATTAATTGTAAAATGGTAATTATCAGTCTCTAATGAAGTTCGGTAGGCTTATTCAAGGGTTGAATAATGAAGAAAAGGCGAACATAAGACAAATCAATTTGTCTTATGTATGTTATATTAAATACCAGGTTGTATTTTGATTTTATCAATTTTATTTTGGAACGTTCCAACTGGTGAATGCAGTATTTTGTATCTGGTTATATATTAAAGTTCAGTTGAGGAAGATCCATTTTATTTTTTACAACTAATTTGAGTTTTGGCCGTGAGTCTTCGTTATTGTTGAGGCTGCGTTGATTTTGTGTTTTCCCTTGGTTTTTCATCCTTTATCGGTGAGGTAGTTCATTGGTGGTCCTGAGCAGCGAACAAATAGTAGGAGACAAAAGTGAACTTAGTTACTCATGGGACCTAGAGCTTAACGTAGAATCCGAACCAAGATGTGTCGTTTGTCTCTATATAACCTTGCAGTTTATCGTTAGCCCTGCCCCACGTATCTACTGTGAGTCCCGTTTGCGAATGTGATAGAAAAACAAATAGATGTTGAAGGCTGAAAGAAGTAAGAGGTTTGCAAAGAGATGCTAGTTGCTTGGAGGTCAGGCTTATCTCTGTCCATTTTAGGTAGTATAGCTAGCGTGATAAAGTTAGAAAGTAGTGTTGGTATTTGTGGGGCGTTCAAACCGTTATTAATGAATATTCTTACTAAAACTAGCGTAGGTTTCTATCTCTCTATCTTTTCTTTCGTATTCATATCCTAATTATAATTGACAATATGCTATTCTCTTGTGTTTCTTCGGTTAATTAATTACTCTTAGTCGTCGTCGATTATTACTCTTTTTCTCCAGGTGTAGATTTTGTCTTGGTCTTCTTCTTCTCCTTCAACTATTCTTGGGAAACTTGGGGATAATCTGTGTGATCTCCATCCTTCTCTTTGGGCAATTTGGTTGGTTAATTCAACTTCTACTTCATTCTGTGTCTTTGCTAAGTTTTTCATTGCTCTTTTTGCAATTATTCTGCTAAGTGTCTTTATCCTTGCCTCCTTATTCAGGTCTCGTATTCTTATTATTTTTCCTCTTCTGGTGTTTGTTATTAAGTAGATAGCTTTGTCTTGAAATTTCTAGAGTCTTAATAGGTTACTTCTTAAGATCGTGTACATCACGATGGTTGGATATATAATCGTGGACTGTAGTATGGCTTGATAAATTTTTCTCTTGTTTTTCATGCTTAGGTTAACTAACTTGTACAGTAATGCCAGGCCGTTCTTCCCTCGAATTACCCTCTCAGTTACGTGCTTTTATAACCTGATTTCGTAATGGTTAGTACAAGCACCTTACATTCTTTGTCGTATCTGTAACTCTGTTCTTATACATATACATCTGAGACGCTCCTCCTGTACACGGCTACCATTTTGAATTTATCCCTGTTGGTTTTAATTTTCCATTTTTCTTCGTATGTATCAATGCTTCTTATCTCTTTTGCAGTCATCCCAGCTTGCATTGGACCGTTCCTGTAGGGGCAAGCTATGATTTGAGTGACGTCGTCGGTAAATTGGATGTTCAAGCAGCCATCATTTCTTGGTGGTGGTATATCTGCTGTGTAGATTGAATAGAGAGCCGCCCAGACATCCGCCCTAGGGCAAACTTGCAGTGAGCTCGAGTATTTATCCTTGATGTCGTCCTATTTCCAAATAAGCACGTCTCTCTATTACAAAAAGCACATAAAATCCTTTCGATCTTGTTGTTCATTCTTAATCTGAGTATCTTGTGTTATATACTCCTTTGCCTTTTTTTGTCGAATGCCTTGGACACGTCCCGACATACGATGTCTACGCTCATTTTATCTCTCTTTGCTTTCGCTATCTTGGAATTAAATTGATTTTCGTTCTTTGTTACTTTTATAGGTCAAAGTCAGAGTACTCGTTCCTTAGCAGAAAAGGTGAAGTACTCGCTCAGAACTGGTGCGTTGTGTGTTAAGTTTAGGGCCCATCTCTTTAATAAGAAGAGCCTCCAGAATCTTTAGCCGGCGAAGGTCAGAGTTTCTTTTGAGTACGGTAGTGTTTTCGAACAGAGTTGCTCTTGTAATTTGTGCATTATGCTTTTCTTTGTAATGTGTTTTTATTCCTCCTTCTTGCAAATGCATCGATAGGTGCCGGCTTATGGTAGTAGTGCTCATACCTATATGTTGATTATATATTGATTATTTGGATGAGGTTTACAGTCCTTATGGGAGCATTGGAATTTGTATACCACATTTGTAGCCTTTAAGATTCATTGCTTTTCGCGGAGTTGTTTTTCATTAATAAGTTGCTTATTTTTTTGTTTTTTTAATAAATTCATAAGGATAACTTGTTATTTTCTTTGATAGTGTTACAATTTATGATATCTTGTAGTATTCTTTAGCCTGTTTTTGTAAGCAATCCGTCATTTCGTTCTTGTAATAGAGTGGTATTAGTTTCATTTTCTCTTTCTCCTTTACCTCACACTTAGAGTTGAGAATTTTCTTTTGTAATTTGTCGAAATCTCTGTTTAAGTACTCATTATTGATCAGGATCTGTTTTGATCTTCAAAAATCTTCATCACGTGCGGTCCACGTTGAGCAGTTCTTGCTGGCTCTTATTATGTAAAGGGTGAAAGAAGAGTGGAGATAGAATATAGCATGAGAGCTTTTTTTTAATTATTATTATTGATGGGGGGGGGTGAATGTTAGGTTACTGGCTGATCTCTTTCTTCTGATGTTTCTTTTTTCTTTATGCTCTTCTAATTGCTTTTAGGATTGTGTCTTTTATTGGTTGCTTCTAAGTTTTTTCTTCTTTGTTTTCTTCATTATCAATGTCAAAATCTTAATTTTGTTGCTTAGAGTACCTTTCGGTAACGTACTTCTAAGTCGATTTCAAATTATGTATTGATACTGTTCATTTTATGCTTTCCTTCCATATTTATGTTAGGTTGTTCTAAATTCCTTTAATTTATGCAGTTATGTCGTTGTTCTTTGTTTAAACGCATTCATGCCTTTGTAATAGTGTTTGCTTGATGTCGATATATATTTCGGTATTGTATTGCTTTTGTTTTCCATCCGTCGGTATTTGGGTGTTATATTTTATAGTTTGGTTGTTTCGTTTTCCATTTTGTCTAAATTACTTGATTTCTGATTATTTCTTTGCTTTGGGGTTCTTCCACTTACCGTTTATAATTGTCTCAAAGATATCCTTTTTGATAATTTTGACGTCCTTGGGGAAGATCCTTATTTTGTTTTGTTCCAGTAGTTTTGGAATAATCCTTTCATCATGGTCTGGCATGTAATTCCATTTGCAGACGCATTTTTTGATAACTTTATATATCATTTAATTTAGTACCTCTGGGTAGGTGATAGGCCTCGTTTACAAGGTCCTTAAGTTTTAAATCTCATGCTTCGTAACGACAGCCTTCCTCTCTGTCCGTTTCGCTTTCCGTGTCAGCTTGTGTGTCCCATTCGGTTTGATTCTTTTTAATTGGGTGTTTTCTTCTTTTCTTATGGCTCTTCTTCCCTTCTTTTTGTTCATTCTCTAAAGTTTCCATTTCTTTTTTCTCTTCATTATGTTCGTCTGTTCAATTGTTTCTTCGTTTTATTTCATCCTTGCTCCTATGTTTAGCATATCATTCACTTGAAGGGTTTTGCCCGTATACTCCTTATACTAGTTCCTAGGGGAAATTCGGGGTAACCACATCTTTCTTACTCCGTTTTTCTTACGGAGAAGATTGAGCGTTTCCGAGAAAGTCCCCGGTTGTGCAATATTTTTTACGTGGGCGTACATAATACAGGCTAGAATGACTCACTCGTTCACATTGATGTTGATTTTTGGTTCTTGGGTCTCCTTTATTTCTATCTACGTAGCTTTTGGTACGCTAGCGTAGGTTTTGTTTAGTTTATAAACTTTTTCTTTCTTTTGTTCCTGCTTTTTCTTGTTTATGCCTTCTTTTCTTTTGGACACTTTACTGCCATAGTCCATTGTGGACCCTGGCAGTTCACGCACTTTTTATGGTTTCTGTGCATTATTTTATGGTGTAATTAATGCTTCCACATTTTGAGCATATTTTTTATGCGTGTTCGGGCAGATTTTGTTACCTGCTCTTCTATAGCGTAGCACTGGCAGCAAGTCTGCACATTGCTAAATTTTTCTTTCTCCATGTGTTCGGGATGAATTTTCATTCCAAAACGCTAAGATCCCGTCGGTGGTAGCCTTGTTCGCCATTTCCGTCGTGGCGCAGATAACTTTAAACACGTGCGTGTGATGTCCGAATTTTATTACTTCTGTTATTTTTAGCTGCTGATTTTCTTTTACAGCTTCTTCCTTCAGTTCATTTTTTGTGTGGTACCCCATATAGAGGTCTACCTTGCTGCAGATAAAGGAGTGGTTTGCCAGCAGTTGCGGTGGTAATTTCGGGGTCAGTTCAATTTTCTTTAGCGCCTTTATTCCGTTGGGTGCTATCAGGCGTTTTATATCATTTTGTTTGTGGTATAGGGCCACGTATCCGTTGGGGATCTCTATTAGTTTGGTTAAGGGTGATCTTGAATTCGGTGTATAAGGCTCTTATAAGTACACCTCTTTCAGGTTTTTGTGAACCAAGCTTGACTCTCAAAGGGAGCCTTCTGTACTTCAAATTATTCTCCATGTTGGTGTGGTGTTTAGGACCATCCCCCTTTCTTTGGCCACACCTCCACTAGTTTGGCTGTCAAGAATGAGTTGATGATGAATGAAATGATGGACTCAGGTGGGCTCCTCTCGAGGGGTGAAATGTGAGGGACATTTTGTTGGTTAGCGTGTAATCAACTACGCTAACCGAGAGTTCTGTCTCCTTGATGGAGTTAAAAACCGCGGTTGTATCCAACATACGCTGAGACGTCCCTCACCGATTTTGGTAGCCCCTCACAAGGGAAGTGTTTAAACTCCCCTGCGAAGGTTGCAACCCAGCACAGCATAATTGAGACGAGGTTGAAGTGACAGTATCCACTAGTTGGGGATGGGGGTGTTAGCTTAGGCGATCATGATGAATATGATGCACC
Source organism: Ceratothoa steindachneri (assembly GCA_963969495.1). Taxonomy (NCBI): domain Eukaryota; kingdom Metazoa; phylum Arthropoda; class Malacostraca; order Isopoda; family Cymothoidae; genus Ceratothoa; species Ceratothoa steindachneri. The sequence goes on along the minus strand of OZ018318.1, from coordinate 202,044,962 downwards.
TAATTAAAAAATGTATACTCTCTTTTTCTTAGTAACTCCCGTAAGGGAGGATTTTTGGTGTGGTAGAAAAAAGGTGTCGGAGATAATAGATCAAATTAAAATGAAAATAAGAATAAAGATGAGGTGAGGTTGAGATGGTCTTCTATCTTAAAATCTTATTCTTCGTAAGCGTGAACTTTTTCTTCCAGGTGACTTTCTCCGTATTAATCTTCAAACCTCCAGGACGAAAATCTCTTTGAATGTAAAGGCTGTGTTACTCTCCGTGATTACTTTACCAAGCGTGAGTGAGTCAGCGAGACAGCGTTCCAAGCGGCAAATTCCAGTATCCTGCAAAATTTGTCCTGTTCTTATATATGAGCTCATTAGCGATTATTTATATTTCTCGGTGCACTCACCTTTGGCGTTAAGGCATCGAACGAAATCTGTCCCTTTTCGATAGACGGTGATATATTTTTCATCGCTGTTTTGTTTTACGTTTATGTCTAGAAAGGGAATACGGCTACCTACACTTAATTCATATGTAAATTTGGGAACGGAATAGGATTCTAAGGTCCTTTTGAGTTGTAGTAATTGCTGTTAATCATTAATTGAGAGGTATATGTCATTAATGAATCTGGGGTAAATTTTGGCTGGGTTCGTCGCTTTAGTTAAGAGCCTTTCTTCTTCGTTTCCCATGTAGAAGTTCGCGAACGTAGGGCCTAGTGGTGATCCCAACGCTACTCCGTCAATTTGACGGTAAAGTTTGCCATCTGAAATTCGAAATGGAGCTTCGGTTGTACATATTCTTAAAAGTTGTTTTAATGTTTGGGATTCCATTCGTGGTGGAAGCATGTGGGAGTTTTTGTAAGCGCTCTTTATAATTATTTTTGATTGTTTCCTCTATTGGCACATTAGTATAAAGGCTTTCGACATTAAGTGAGGCTGGGATAACTCCTATTGGGGAACTTTGGAGAATATCAACAAATTCGTTGGTCGACTTTATGTAGAATTTTGACGAGATGAATGGCGTAATGATTGAATGCAAGCGTTTGGCAAGTTTGTATGTCGGCATTGGGACTTGAGAAATTATTGGTCGAATAGGGTTATTTTGCTTAATTGATTTGACATTTCCGTAGATGTATCCGGGGCTATATTCACTTTTAATATGAAAGAGTTCAGTTTGATTGGGGATACTGTTGTTTTCGGATATTAGTTTGTTGGCCATTTTCTTTAGTTGTTCGGTTGGATCTTTGGTTATTTTTTGAAATAATAATGACATCATCGTTAGAAAGGCAGACAAGCCAAACATTTTTATTCTACTTAACAAAGAAGAATACATGCAAAAACTAAAGAACCTACGTTGTGATACCTAAAAATCTCCTAACGTCGCATGGCTCTTTAGTACTATGATATAATTCTCTTTTATTTATGTAAATGGGGTCTTAAATAATAATGACTATAAATTTCAGATTTGGCAAAATATAGTCACATAAATATTCTGCTTGACTCACTCATAACAGTAAATTCATTCCTACTGTGTTCTATTATATGTACTCGTACTAGAGATTAACAAGTGAAATTTGAAGTTTATTTGCGTATTACAACAATTAATATTTACCATACCCTAAAATCAGTAAGGGGAGGATATAGTACAATTGATACTAGAGTATATTGTGTGGTAAGCAATAAAAGTAATTTGGACAGGAGTTGATCATCTAGTAAAATAGTGAGTCAGGAAAATGGAGAATTTCAAGCTTAATAGAGAATCGCTAATTTCGCTATTTTGTTGTTTATTATCTGTTTAGATAAATACTCCGGAATTTAGGAGAGAAAAGGCTGCGATTGTTGAAGTGTTATAAGAGAAATACTTTATCTAAGTTTGTTTTTATTATTGCCCATGAAAAAGATTGAAGTTGATAATTTAAAGAATCTTGACACGATAAAAAAAATTTAATTTCCTTTCGGTTTTATTTTACTCGTCTTTGGTTAATCTATCATCATTTATTTGTATGGCTTCATTAGAGTCCAAGTTGGATAAATAAATGAAAAAACACATTAAAAATACAGTAGTAAAATCAATCAGTTCGAGATAAATAACCATTTTATTGAGATATACCTCAAAGAAATTTCACTTAACGGAGCAATTCCTACTTGGTAATTCGAGAAGGTAAACTTTCTTATTTGTTGTGTACTCTATAGTAAAGTGATTACTTTAATCCTTAGTGATATGATTACTCGAATATTTGCAACACAGACGTGGATGATCAATAATTCCTCCGCCTGCCATTAGAAGGAAGGTCGAAGGCATAACTCAGAACGAAAAAACTCGTTCTTGATTTTGAGAACCAATAGAATAATAATAACAAATAATAAAATTACATGATATTTAACTTTGCTATGATTTTTTTGTATTCGGTTTACAGTTTTATGAAAACTCAAATACCGGTAAAAATAAAAATAATAATTTAATTTGGACTAAGTCTAAACTGTCAGAGCTTTTATAGAGCCAATAAAAGGAAGCCCCCCCTTAGATTGGGGATTTTAGACCCTTTTGAGGGGGAAGCAAACGAAAAAACATTTAAAATATGGAATTATTTGTATGACCTTCGAAGTGGTAAATCTAATTGTGGTAATCCATATGTTTCTATGTAAACAAGACAACTCATTCCGCATTGAAAGATGCGATCAAATTTTTAAGTTACAACTATTTTTATTTCAAAATAGAAAATCATATTATTTTACCATAAGTTCAAGCATTTCTCGCAAAGAAATTCATAAAAGCAATGGTTAGGTTCAATTTGCCACGAGGTCACCCATGAGGATAGCCATTCCTTATACCTTATACACTATGTTACACTTGACGTCCACTGGATACAACCGTCAAGCAATATTGTGCAAGTGTTCCAGGAAGCGCGCGAGATTGCTACAATCTAGTTAGAACATAAAGACGTACAAGCCCAGTCCTACTTTAATATTTCAATTAAAGCAAGGCGTATCTAACTGTAGATAGAATCAAGTTTTGAGAGCCCATACGGCGGAATAACTACCAAAAGCTTCAATCAATGGCATTCTGAACGCTTACATAAGAGGACTTAAAAATATGTACATACTCGTATATAGCTGAAGAGAAATACCGTACGCGCCTCTCATGTGCGCTACAACTTCCATTGTTAGAATTTTAATAACACACGTCTCTGTTAGTAATAACCGCCTTTTTGTTATGAAAGGGACAATTTGAAAAGCAAAATATAGAGGTAGTCCGAATTTTCTAAACATTAATATGAACTTTATAATAATTATCCTATAACGTTAATATCGAATAATTACATATAATAAAATTCTAAGATGCAAAATATATATTGATAATTTTATTCTGAAGATAACTTAACGATAGGAAATAAATTAAATTATTTCCTTTAATTAATTATTTATTAGCGTGAAAGTGGCTTTCATATCACAAATATACCACAGGTTGTGAAAGTATTAAGGTAATGTGAATTAAAATTCATATTGCGTTTAACTGAAAGCTGTTTTATATTTATTTGGCATTTGTCTCTTCCCCTTCTCTGTAGTCTTCCTTGGAATTCTTTCTGTAATTCTTCCAATGTTCATATATGCTAAATCAACTCAATGAAAAGGTATGATCATAAACCTAATACAGGGTGATAACAAAAAACGGGCACAACGTTCGATTGGATTCATTTCTTAATGTTTTGTCACATTAAGTAATGAAGGTTATTGAAATTTGAGATGTGTGTTTTCTTTAGTCACCCTGTATTAGCCGGGCAATGACAAATGCTAGTGATAAAATACGCTATTCTTGAGTTTCTTAAACACATATTCTTCCCAAATTTGAATTTGTTTTAAACACAATCATTATCAGACTTTATTCTTATTTTGGTCTTTTTTACTTGCATCTTTAGTAATATACAGCTAGTTAAAACCAATAAGGACCCAAAATGTCCTTATTTTCTGAAAGCATACTTTTATTTCCATTCAGGATGAAGTGATGTATTATCAGAATATATTTCAGAAACATTTTTAAAGAAACCTGCCTATTAAACCTCACTGTCCAAACTTGTTTAAAATATATAGAAGTATCTCTATAAAGCCTATTTAGATTAGTTTATAACTTTTTTATTTAGGTATTTGCAGTTACAACTATATTCGTTTTATTTATTTAGGTAAGTAGAGCTAAGTTATGCGTGGTTAGTTGTCACATGGTCTCCAGGTTCTGGTTGACTTTGCGCTGCTTTTTTATGCTATAGCAGCCTAGTGTTCTGATGACTAAATTAACTATAGGCTCTGCTTTACTAATTTTATAGGTTAAATAACACTACGTGAAAAAGCACAATATAAGCAGAGTTTAAATGACATTTTGCGAATGGTATTCTATTAAATGAAGCAAGAAGATCATGGTAACATAATGTTAATTTTGTTTATATAATCTCATTATTCGCAGGATTTGGGGGCTTAGTGATTAAATATGAAGGGCAGTTGCTGCTCAGCGCAGCTGGAGGGAATGTTTGTTTTCTTTGCTTCGTAGCCTGGCTGGTTAATTTTTGCTTGTGTTTCTTTGTTGGTTTTCTTTTCGCGTTTTGATGTTTTGGGGGGCATTTTTCGTTATTTTTATATAACTCGTGAAATAGGACAATTAATTATTTCAGGGACTTATGCCCCTTTATGCAGTCGCCAAGAAAAACCTCTTGTATTTTTTATATATAAATCCCCGTTTTTTTTTCAATTGAAGCGGGCACCACTCAGGAAGGCTCCCACGCAATCCGGTTTTTTTCAAGAGGTCTCATAAAGAGGTAATATTCAAAGAGGTTCTGAGATAGTTAAGAGAGGGCAAGAGGTCATGAGATGGCGAGTTAAGCATGGTTTTCAGGTTGGTGGAGGTCGTAGGAAGATCAATTGGGGTGGGTAGTCTAATTTGTCTTTGTACGGTGTGGAGGGGTACCTATCGCAGGTGAGGCAGTGAAACTCTTTTTTGACGATCCAGGTTATCTTCGAATTGGTTTATATTGCAGGGGAGAAGGGACAATTACTTTGGAGCCGGGCGTTTGGGAAAGGGTGTATATGTGTTGAATGTTCTTGTAAGTTGGTGTTGTGGCAGATTATTTGGTAATCTGGATATGGATGTTGGTGTAGATGGTTTGTAGGGTCGTAGGTGGGAGTATAAGTAAGGAAGACGTGTAGGAGGATGAGAGGGATAAAATATATTAAAAGGTATGTCTTTGCCATGTTTAGGTGGCACTTGATTGAGAGGATCTTTGTTTCGGGATGGAGAAGGTGTATTGTTTAGCCAGTTGCTAATCTTACTCAGTTCCCTAGGGAACCTATCTTCTACCTTGACTGACACCGGGACTCGAGTGTTTGTGAGATATATTTCTACATAGATTAATCTGGATAATCTCTATATTATTTTGTTTATAATTTATTTGTTTTGTAAAAAATGCTAAATCCTTAAAATCCCGCTAAATCTTTATTAATCAAAGTATTATTTACCCTATCACCATTCTGCCAATGTGAAATGTGAGAGTTTATTTCCGTAATTCAAATTTAAGATTTTTTTCTATTTTTTTTTATATGACGATTGCTCTGTGCTGAAGGCTTTCGCTATACATTAGTTAATTAAACGAGAATTTATAGGCTTAGGAGAATAGGGTTCCTGAAACTATCCTTTTCCCAACTCAGATGATTACTATAGGCCTCGATATTTGGAGTTGAGCATAATTGAGAAGAATAGAATCATTCGGTTGACGCTGATAGTGGTAAAACTTACAGATTTATATGATTTACTGTAGTATTTTGGCTTAGAAATGTATTAATTAATTGCTTATATGAGATAGGTAGAATTTCTTCTTGAGAATATAGTTACCAAAAACTTTTAGTAGGTTATGAAAAATATTGAATGCCTTATTTGCATCGCATCAATTAAGGGTAATTTGTTCTCTTTCAATGAAAGTTACTCAGTAACGAGACATATGTAGTGATTGTGATAAACAAGAAGGCAGGGAACGTATGGGGATGATAAAATGGTGCGGGTACTCACCGTGCACTGGAGCTACAGGGCACGCACTATTAGATACATCAGCTGCAGAAAAACCCTGAATTTTATAATCAAGGGTTTGCAACAAATTCACATTTTACTGAGGGTTAAAGTTGTCCGAACAACTGTGCTCAGCATACATACATTTAACATTAGTTTTCTTCCAAGACTTTCTTGTTTTTAAAGGAATTAATCAATAATTTTAATAATTTAGATCTAAACATATGCCGTATTTTTTCCTACTAATGTTCAAACCATGTTAGGGATGTCAGTGTAGTGCGGTTAATAATTATTTATCAAATTTAGCGGCGGAATTAGTTAGAAAAAAACAGTTTCCTGTTCCAGCATAGGTGTGATTTATAAGATACAAACTCCTTCTAGGTTTGCTAGAGAATCTATCTGAGAGCTAACATTACCTGGAAAGGATGATGAGCGTGTCACAGGGGGACACTGCGCAAAATTGTCTTGCTTTCTCCTGTCATTGTCCTAAATTTTACAATCTTTACTTTTTCTTTAAAAGTAGTGCAATTTGGACGATTGAAGATATGAAGTAGAGCATAAGCAAAAGATTGTGGCACTAGAACTCGACGGATATGCATTTCTCTTCGCTCGCTGTCCCACAATGACTCTCTCCCCCACACTCCTCAATCTTTTCGACAAGCATTTCCAAACATCGCCTAAGGGAACCTTTTTCCATCCCCAAAGAGGGACAAAATTATTTGATTCTTTTCTACAAAAGTGTAAAACTTAACTCTTAAACTGAAACTTGTAGAACTTTCAAGTCTAAGATGCGCTACAAACTTTTCAACTTAGTTTATGACTTTAGTTTCCTTCCAAGATTCGTTTAAATAAGCGTCGTTTCAAATAAACCTTTAGCGCGAATTGATAACGCGGTTATACGCAAACAAGGAACCATTCGCTATCACCCAAGTTATGACTAAATGATATTTATCTTCACCAAATTTCCTTTATGAACGGATAAATAAGAATATTATGCAGAAATTACCAATCTATTCTACTCATATTGACCATGAGTCAAACATACGTCCTAGCTACACTTATTCATTTCTAGAAACAGCGACTTAGGAACATTATTGATTCTAAGAAACAAAGACCTATTACCACTTATTGATTTAAAGCAACAAAGACATATTACCACTTATTGATTCAGAGAACCGGTTTTTACCACTGATTAATTCAAATAACCGGTTTTTAACACTTATTGATTAGAAGTAATGACTTATTAACAAAAAAAATATTATTACGTAGGTCCCCTGTGTGACGAAGTTTAGTTAAGGAGTTGCGTGCTATCTTCCTTCTTTTCTGATTCTCAGAAGGAGGAAGGGTAGCGTGGACTGTTATACCTGACACCTGCAGAAGTGACACGCCTTTTTGGCCCACTTCCCGTGGCAGTCGCGAACTAGATTGATGCTACCTGAGCTTTATTCCTCTAGACAATTGCATTTCATTCCATTTTAATGTCTTTGATTACAAGCTTCTTCTCACCTACTTCAAAGAAGATGGTTAATTTCGCAGGCTAGTAGACGACCAGGTTCGTCCACTCATCTGTGGTGAAGTTCGGGATTAGAGTGAGATTATTCTGCTGAGTGCAATGTGTAAAGGTTTAAAGAATTTGTGAAATGGAAGATACGCATTTGTTCAGGGTGAACACATTTCGTTCTGGAATTATGTCATGTGTAGGGTAAAACTGTCCAAATATGTAGTTTCGTACGGTGGTGTAGGGAAAGAGTGTTTGATGCGATTGGATCTGTTTAATAACTTTATGGAAGGAGTGGTGAGAGATGCAACTATGAGTAGAAATCAGGAAGAAGGATGAGAGAAGGATGAAATATGGTAAAAGATGGGCGCTGTTTATGTTTCCGTATGTTACAAAGCTAAGATCAGAGGGATTTGGAAAATTTTAATTGAAGTGTTTGTCAGCTAAGTTTCCGTAATGAACTAAAAATTGAATGCAAGAAAGAGTAAGACGATGGTGTTTCGATGTAAGGATGAGACAAAACTAACGGGATTGGCCTGACACTTAAACAAGTGCGATTTTGGGGGTATCTAGAGTGTATTAATTGAGACAGAGTGTAATAACAATGTTTGGAATGGTAGAAATTAGTTAGCTGTTCTATTTTTAGTGAATGGTAAGAGTGTGAATGTGTGATGGAACAGAGAGTTAAATTCAAGAATGGCGATCCTATTTTTAAAAATGAGATCAGCGTTTAGGAGGTGAAGAGTGTGAGTAAATGAAGAATGTATGAATTTGGTGTGGAGGATGGTCAGGTAGAAGATTAGATACAGTCAGGAACCAACGAGGAAAAGGTTGACTATGAGGGTAGGAGTTCCAACCTTTGGTATGCAAGGTGGAAAATAAATTATGTGAAAGTGTTTGAGGGGGAATTAGATAGAAGGGGCACAAGTAGATTATACTGACTATGAATCCAACATACCACAAAGAAAGAGAACACCAAATGAATAAATTTTCTTCGAAATCTTTTTATTCCTAAGTGCGAAAAAATACATACATTAATGAGGATCGAACCAGGCACACTATAGTAGCGAACAACCTCATTAATCTCAAGTAAAACAAGCCTGTATCCAGTCGGCTACACTTATGGGGCGCACTTGCTGCTTCCGATCGCGAATGATCCCTGAGTAAATGAGATACTACAGTATATACTGTATCATCTCCTCAGGGATTAATTTTTTTTTTTTTTTTTTTTTTATAGAGCCCATCTGGCAACTACCCACTTGGGCATAAGTCGCCGAAAAACACGACAGCCTAGAATTAGGCTACTTTAAAGTTAAAATATGAAAACTTAACAATCAATATAAATTTGAAAAACTTAACAATCGAAGCAATCTCCGGCAGCGGGGGGAGGTCCCCCTCACCCCGGTGCAGGAGAGTGCAATCTAAAACAAAACAATAACAAAAAAAGGAACCTTAAATAAAGGGGAGAAGGCCGGCCTCCCCCAAAAAGTCAATAAGTCCACCAGTCATGGTGCACGCACTCGTCCCGAGTACAAGGGACAGGCGGTAGCGACCCCGCCCATCCCGGTACCGAGACAGGTATCGTGCGCGAAGATCACCCAGACTGGGACATTCGACAAGAATATGCCGAACAGTCTGGGGGACGACGCAGTCGTTGCAATAGGGCACATGCGAGCGCTCCACCAAGTAACGATGCGTCACACGAGTGTGTCCGATTCGAAGACGACAGAAAGCAACCTGAAGCCGCCGCGGCATTGGGGGATAGGTCCATGGGAACAGTCGCGGCGCAATGGCACGCAACTTTAAGTTCCCCTCGACCGTCTCCCATCTTCTTTGCCAAGCAGTCCGAAGAGCTGCCCGTATTCCTGCCATGTAGTCGGTGTGAGGAAGAGCGAAACGCTGGTCCGGTCGCAGAGTCCTCGCGGACTCTTTGGCGCCCTCATCGGCGCGCTCATTCCCCGCAATTCCTACATGTCCAGGAACCCAGCAGAAGATAATCTCGACATCTGCCCGGCTCGCCAAAACCGTGGCGTCACGGATTTCGCGAACCAGGGGATGCGGAGATTCCAATGCCCCGAGAGCACTCAGGGCGCTTTGTGAGTCGCTATAAATCACAATCCGGTCTCCGAACCGGGCACGTCGCGTAATCTCCCGTACCGAGTGGTGTATTGCCACCAGCTCGGCCGTGAAGACAGACGCAGCGCCTGGTAGAGCCCCGCTGACTTCAAACAGAGGGGATACGGCGTGGAAGCCGACCCCCTCTTGGGACTTGGAGCCATCCGTATACACTGGCACGGTACCAGCGTGACACGATGTGTGCTCCAAAAAGATCGAACGCAATACTCCCGGCGCAGTACAAGCTTTGGGAGCAGAGGCGTGGCGACAAATAGCCAAATGTGGTACCCTCCAGGGTGGCGTCCTGGGCAGAACCAGGGGCGCCACCGGCCCGAGAGCTATATCTACCTCTCGAAGGAGTTTCCTGGCCCTAAACCCAAAGGGCTTAGGGTATGACTGGCGTCTCTCGGCGGCATAGGCACCATCGAGATCAGCTGCGGATGCAGTGAGAGCTGTTGGCGACTGGGGGAGGCGCCGGGCTCGCGCGTACAGGCGAGTGATGCACTGCACGCGGCGCAGAGCGAGTGGCATCTCCCCAGCATCGACCAACAGGCTCTCAATGGGGGAAGTGCGGAAGGCACCGGTCGCAAGGCGAAGGCCGGTGTGGTGGATCGAATCCACCTTCCGCAATAAACGCTCGGCTGCGGATGCATAAAACTCGCATCCGTAGTCGAGCTTCGAGCGAACAAAGGATCGATAAAAAAGTAAGGCGGTAGCCCTATCAGCGCCCCAAGCGCTGAACGTCACGGAACGGAGAATGTCCATGGCGCGGGTACAAGAGACCCTAAGGCTGCGAATGTGAGCCTCCCAGGTGAGGCGTCGGTCGAATACAAGACCAAGGAAACGGTGCGACTCAACCACATCCAGGCGCACCCCATTAAGAAACAAATCTGGGTCGGGGTGAAGCCGTGGATGGCGGCAGAAGTGCACCACCTTAGTCTTGGCCAAAGAAAACCGAAACCTGTGCGCTTTGGCATAGCAAGAGACGCGGTTCAATGCCTGTTGGAGTCGGCGCTCCAGAGTTGGCATCTGGGCCGCGCCAAAAGAGATCGAAAGATCGTCCACGTAGAGCGTAGCGAGAACATCTTCCGGCAGCCGCGAGGTGATGCCGTTGATGCTCAGGGCAAAGAGTGTGACACTGAGGACACTTCCCTGCGGGACACCCTCTTCCTGCTCCTTTGGGCCGGAGAGGGCTCCCCCCACCCGTACGCGGAATCGACGATCTCGCAAAAATTCAGATATAAACATTGGGAGGCGTCCCCTCGCCCCCATCGTGTGGAGAGTCTCCATGATACCGTATCGCCATGCGGTATCATAGGCTTTCTCCAGATCAAAAAACACCGTGGCGTAGTGCTGTCTACGAAGGAAAGCCTCGCAGACGGCATTTTCCAGTCGGAGCAGAGCATCCGACGTGGAGTGGAACTTACGGAAGCCGCACTGTGCAGAAGACAGATGGCCTCCGCTGTCCAGGAAATAGGCTAATCTAACATTTACCAATTTCTCCATCAACTTGCACACGCAAGAGGTTAGAGAGATTGGGCGGAAACCGGTCGGAGTAGAGTGATCTCTCCCCGGCTTGCGAAAGACGAGCACAGTAGCGATTCGCCAGGAGTCTGGGAGGAGACCTTCCACCCAGATCCTGTTGAACAAATCTAATAGAAAGGCCATGCCTCGCTCACCCAGGTGTCGAAGCATGGCGTACGGGACATCGTCCGGACCATGGGCGGTGTCCGCGCACGAAGCGAGAGCGGAACGCAACTCACTCACAGTAAACTTGTCGTTGAAGGGTTCTCCGCCTCTGGAGGTAAAGTCCAGCCGGCGGCCTTCCGCGACATCACGACGTGCATTGAATGCTGGCGGAGCAGCATCACGGCTAGAGAATGCGGAAAAAGCGGTCGCTAAGGATTCCGCCACGGACGCGGGGTCCGAGATTGCGGTCCCATTCTCCTGGAGAACGGGAGGGGGGTCCTGCGAGAACTTGCCCCGAATCCTTTTGACTCGCTTTCACACCTCAGCTAAAGGGGTCTTCCCGTTAAGTGAAGACACGTATGCCCGCCAAGAAGAGCGGCGGGCGTGCTTCGAAATATACCGGAACCTAGCCCTAGCCCGACGAAATTCAGCGACGGTGAAATCGTTCGGGCGGCGCTTATAGCGCATGTAGGCATAACGCTTCTGTTTGAGGGCCGTCTCACACTCGGCCGACCACCATGGGAGTGGTCGGCGTGCAAAACGGCCAGACGTCCTAGGAATAGTAGTCAGGCCCACGGCGATGAGGTTGCCGGAGAAGAACTCGACGGCCTCATCTACCGACCTAAACTCCTTGACTGAGATAGAGAATTCAGTCATTTCCTGAAATGCAGGCCACCGCGCCCGCGCCAAGCACCACCGAGGTGGTCTCTCAGGCGGCAGTTGCCCTGAAAATGATATTTGAATGGGAAAGTGATCACTACCATGGAGGTCATCGACCACCCCCCAATCAAAATCAGGCTGTGCATCCGAAGAGCACAAAGATAGGTCAAGGCAAGAAAATGAAGCGGTTCTCGGACAGTGATGCGTAAACTCATCCACGTTTAGGACACCCATCTCAAGCTCTTCGATCAGATCGGCAAGGACTTGTCCCCTGGGATTTATGGTGTAATCTCCCCAGAGAGGATGCCTGCCGTTCAGATCTCCAAGCAAGAGATAGGGCCTCGGCAACCGTGCCACGACGCGGCGAAAGTCCCCCGCGTCGAAGTCAGCTGACGGTGGAATGTACGCAGAAATGATAGTATACCTCCTATCCAGGTGCAGCTGCACAGCCACTGCCTGAAAGGAGGTATCTAAAGAGAAAGGAAGAACGGAGACATCATGCCGGGTGTAAACCGCGCATCCCCCAGCCCGGCCGTCCCGCGGTGGTTGGGTCGCAAGACCCTTATACCCCGGGAGGGCAGGCAGGGGGCACGCGCCTAGCATGGTCTCCTGCAAAAAAATAGCTAACGGGGAACGGGATGAGGCGAGCCTCCGCAGCTCCTCCCAGTTGGCCCGGAGTCCACGGCAATTCCATTGAAGGAATATGCCCTCCAGGCCTAGCTCGGAGGAGACGCGGGGGCCCTCCTCGAATTGAAGACCCTCACGGGAATGGCCGTACGCTTCCCGGGGGCAGAACCCCGGGCGCTGTTGGCCGGACAAAGCGCTGAAGGCGCTGTCGCCTTCGAGGACTTATTGGGGGAGGTTGGGCTCGCCATGCGAGTCTTTTCCTCCCTCCGCCTCGAAACTTTAGGCGGGCGTTGCGGCTTCGGAGGCGGGGGGCCCTCTTTTCGAGGAACCACCGTCTCCGAGCCACTCGCTCCACCTCGGGGCGTGGGCAAAGGGGCCGAAGCTCCTTTGTTGCTGTCCTCCTTTCGGGGAACAGCTTTAGGAACCCCGGAAGATGGCCTAGCGACCATCTTCAGGGGTGTTGCCTCCTGTGAGTCTAACGACTCGGTGGAGGCGCGTGGCCGTTTCGCTTTACGCGAAACGGTCACGCTGGGGGAAGAGGGGGGAGCCCTGGTTTTAGCCGGGGCAGGGTATGAACCCTTTTTGCCGCCAGCTTTACCAGGGGAGCGCCCAGGTTGGGTAGAGCCCACAGAAGGGCTCCGAATGGGCGCGGAAACAACCGTGCTCGTTGGCCTGGATGGGCCAGGAGCAGAGGGTGCCTTTCTAACTATTGAGGCATATGACGTCCCAGGCAGAGCCGGGCGCGCCAGGACCAAGTCCTTTGCCTCGCGGAATGAGAGTCGATCCTGGGCCTGAACGGCCAGGATTTCTTTCTCAAGGAGATATGCACCACATTGCTTCGAAGAAGCAGGGTGCGGCTCTCCGCAATTGACACACTTGGCCACACACGATTTGGACTTATCGTGTGCGACCTTGGAGCAATTTACACAGACTTCGGGTGACCCCGATTTTGCACGTCTACATGATCGATTCGTATGGCCGAAGCGGTGGCAGTAATAGCACCGCCGCGGCAGTGGCACGAATGCCTTCACGCGGTAGCGGTACCAACCGGCACGCACCGACTCAGGGAGCTTGTCACAGTCGAACGTGACGAAGAGTGTAGGGGTGGGTCTCGAGGCCCCTCCCTGTTTTCTCATCACACGTTCGACCTTGACCGCCCCATGGTCGGCCAGCTCTAGGGTGATGTCCTCAATGGAGTAGTCAACGAGTTCCCTCGCATAAACTACTCCTTTCACAAAGTTCATGGTAGAGTGCGGCGTCACACTCACCGGGGTGCCATGAAGTGTCCGAAGAGCACTTATCTTGGCCGCCTCGGCGGGATTCGCCGCATTCGCCAGAAGGCTCCCGTCCGAGAAACGGGTTACCTTCGGCTCTCTACCAATTGTACTAGCTAATCCTCTCCTCTGATGGATCATGTTGCCCTTGGACAACATGGTGCCATCAGTGGAGCGAATAACGAGGAAGCGTTTGAAGCCAGCGGGCTCGAAAACGCCAGGTAACCTCTGAATCAGGGGCCCCGATGTCATCGAGGCTCCGCCCTGTGCATTCTTGGTCTTAGTCGTAGTCATGGGCTCCGCACACGAGGGGGTAGAGGGGCCGGATGTGCCGATCTTGGCTTGGTCGCCTACCAAAGTGGCAGCAGACCCATCCGTCCCCGCAGCCCCCGCGGATGGAGAGGAGCCCCGAGTCTTCTTCGTCTTTTGAGTCTTTTTAGTCTTTTTCTTTTTAGGAGAGGAGGGCGGGGAATGAACCCGCTTTTCACCTCCGCCGGCAGAAGTCCCCAGGCCAGATGGACCAGCCTCAGCCAGGTCCCTCTCCGAAATGGAGAAGGTCCTGGTTGTCGTAGGGGCACCTGTCGGAGGAGATCCCTCCCCTCCTTCTACTGCCTCGGAGCCCTCAGCCATTTGAGGAGGACCTTGCATAGGGGCGGATTCGGGTTCGGTGCTTGGCGCCGAGCCCGAATTCCCCCCCATGGAAGGCCCTACCGTCTGGGGCTGGGTCTCCTCAAGGACCATGTCTATCACAGGAGGGGCCTCCAGTTGGCCATCCCCTCCCAGGACATCGCAGGTCCCCTTGGCAGTATTGTCACTAGTCAGGTGGTGTGGGGAGGCACAGGCCTTGACCCCAGCAAGGTTCAAAATTCTTGCCAGCAGGTCTTTTGAGGGAAGCGACCGAAGGGGCCTGGCTTCCCTCTCCCCCCTAAGGGGGTTTGCCCTACCGAGCCGCTTGCACGAGGGGCGGTCGGCAATGGGCTGCCTGCTGGCTTTCTTGGCAGTCCCCTTAGAAAGCAAAGGAGGGACTGCCGCTGGAGATAGGGAGGTGCCCGAAAGCACCTCCAGAGAAGGGGGTGAGGGGGAGTCCCCTACACCCGTAGGCGTAGGAGAGGAGTAAGCCTCCTCTCCGGTTAAAGAATTATGGAGGGTCCCTTGCGCAAGCACAAGGGGGGGGACCTCCATTTTCTCGGTGGAGCTGCCCGAGGGCGGCTCCGTAGATGTTTTTGGGGAAGTTGGGGGTTGGGGTTTTTGTTTTTTTTCATACATGGGCATGGTGACCCTCTTTTGATTACGGGACGCAATAGCTCATCACCTCTCGCAGTTGCCCGCACTGCGAGAGGTGCTTACAAGCCCGGCAGAGCCAGGCGCCGCCATTCGGGACCACCCCTCCCGCCTGGTGGCCTGGCAGTCCTTCGGCATGGCGGCTCCACCTTGGACACGGCGTAAAAAATATAGGTTGTGAAGAGGAGAGGAAAAGGGATGTGAGGAAGATGTGGGTGGGGATGAAGCAGGTTGTTAAAAAAACCCCATCCCGAACCGGAGCTGAGGGGTTAGGGAACAATGTCCCCTCCCCCCCTCAGCCCCGATCCGGGGTGGTTGGCTTGAGAAGAAGGTCAGCATTCTACCCTGTGAAATTAGAGGCTGACCAGAGAAAGTTGTGGGAGAGGTTGTATGAAAAGCGACGAGGTAGGGGAGAAATCGGGCTATCTGAAGGAAGGAAGAGAGGCTAAGCTGGGGCCGGACGGAGCGCTGGATCCCGTCAGCACGGCGGCCAGGATGGCAAATCGCCGCGCCCCTTACGGGGTCCTCAGGGATTAAACCTAACTGGACGAGATATACAGCATATACAACAAATACAGCATATACAAATATTCCAACGGGGGAAACTCTGACTGGACGATATGTTCATCACATGGCCCCCCATCAGTCAAAAAGTTAAACTTGACTGAAACAGTGGCTACGACAAATAGCCATCCATCAATAGAGGGATAGACATTGACTGACGAGAGGCTACAGTAAGTTTTGGACCATTTGCATGAATTAATGATTGATTGGGTGAGATGCTAAAGAAAGTAGTTCTCAATCTTTACGTCCAAATTAGAAGAGATGTTGCAACATACTGCATTTGGGTCAAGTGATCAACCATAACTAAACGAGATACTAGAACATACAATTAGTATCCTATTGAGATGATACATCACATTGCGCTTCATCGATGTGTGAGCCCATAATGTAGTGATAGGATGAGTATCTTTGGCTTGGATAAATCTTAATATGGTTGAATAGTAAATGTATTTTGATAAGTTGATGGGAGTTCAGAACATTGGGTGGAAAACTGATTTAGGATTGTAATTATTACAATGACAAATTTGATTCCCGTGTTCATAACCCAATTATAGAAAGAATTGTGTCAGCTAACAAACTTCTACGCATAGTCTGACACCCACGACTTATCAAATATTGCCAAACCTTTTATTAAGAGTTGGCAAAATCTTTCCGTTTTCTTATATAAAATATTCTCTTCTGAAAAGGGCGGGTTTTGAAATGAATTCTTGTTAATTTATATTTTAACGATGAGCCGAGGAGGAAAATGGAATTTAATTAAAATATTTTGATTAATGAACTTAATTTGGCTTGCAATTTTTTTTCCCTAAAATAAAAGTATCTCAAATTGAAGAAATCGAGTTAGGTCCAAGTAATCTAAACTTTCCAACGAGCGGAGGAGAGTTGCAAGAAAGGATAGGAATTAAGGCTTAATTTCTGCGGAACGATGGAATTTTACTTGTTTAACAAGAAACTTTGATAGTGTTTAATAAATTTAACATCACCGAATATTTTCTTCTCTTAGTTTCCTATTACACAACAATAAATACCTAAATAGAGTAATTTCTAATAGTAGTGAGATGAATTCATCTTTTTCTTGTGTTCCTTGTAAGGGTTCGTCATTTGAAGCAGCAGATTACATAGATGTCTTATCTATTTATAAAGGACGAATTGTTAAATAAACGAGAATGCACCTGGAATCGAAATTCTCTCTTTTTAGCCCGTGGTAAAAGGCTTGTTGGTACAAAGTATACCCACACACTTAGTGTATTCTGTTACTGGGGAATCAATGCTAATACAAAAAATAAACGAAGATATATACACTCATGTATATACGCTCACTAAGTTAATTATATACTTAGTTTAAGAATTTTTTAGTTGCTTTTGGACCTGATGGTGATTGAAATGGGTTTTAGTTTGTCAGATTGAAAGTGCCTAAAAAGATTGATTACTGCGCTTAAAACTTCATTGTTCTTTATATCAAATAATTGCCAGCTAGAGTTGGTATTCGTGGCTTAGTTCATCTTTACTTCTGCATTTTTAGTCGATGATTCTTTCGGGAGCCGTTATATATAAAGTCAATTCAGAATGATTATAAATGACTATGTTTCTTGACTCGCTATTTTCCACTGCATCATCTTTGATTGCATATTAATATTTACTGATTTATTTTGTATCGCCCTATTGCTTATCTTCTGACCTAATTGATTTTTATATGTAATGCCTCGTTTCTCTTTTTGTTGACGTTTAATTTTATTAACATTCGACAAGTTATTAATTTAGAAGTTTTTTCTATGGTTTGCCGATTTCAAGGATTTCCCTATAGAAAACGTGTAATTTTCCGTGAAAATAATTTGTACTTAAAATGAAAAATGAAACCCCTACTCTATATAAAGAGTTAATTAAATTACATTGGTAAAACTAAATGTATGAAATAAATATGAAGTATATTGTTTATTGTATTCCTTAAATGGTCAGGAATTATTTTTAATAATGGTAATTTTATGACACGTTGCTTAAATTAGTTTTAATATTTTCTTATATAGAAAAACCACACGAAAAATGTTGGAGTAAGGCTCCATAAGGCTATCAAAGGCAATATTTTGAGCAAAGTAAGCTTGAACGAGAGATTAAATATATGCAGGGAAATAAAAGACAACGTTTACCTTGGAAACTCATTAATTCTCACTGAAGAATTAGTATTTTATATTAAAATTTGTGATGCATAAATTGTCTATAATATAGTGAAAAGGAATCAACAACAGAAAATGGAATAATAAACAGAGAGACAACAATATATAAGCGCATATTAATATTAATTTGACCAGACTCTGTTTAGTCTCTAGTTCACGATAGATCATGAGGTAGAAATTATAATATTAAGACTAAAATCAAATATTTCTTGCTAATCAAAGAGGGCAGATAAATTTTAGATGATTACCATTATCGTTAATCATCAATCATTGTTTAGATAGGTTGCTTATAAAATAATAGAACAAATGTATGATCAGCAATCTACCTTAAAAAATGGTTATAGAGTACTTACAAAAAAGACTTCCTTAATTGACAGCATTTGCAGGGAACTTACCTGTAAAATTGAATAGAATTTAAAATTTGTTGATTTTTGTTATTAAAGTAATATACACTTTACTAAATTATTAACACTATATAGTTTTTCTTTCTAAATTAACAAATAAATATGATTCAATGATAATTTCATTTAAAATATACTTTTATATATAGATAATTTAACTTCTTAAGTAATTGACTAACACCTGCAAAATAAAATATCATTAATAACAATAAAGAATATAGAATAATTTCTGTTTATATACAGTCCTTAATAACACAACATCAACGTTAACAAGTCAGAAGTAATTTGGACTAAGAATAACATGCATAAGTGGTAAATTAAATGCTAGTTTACCTATCTTATTCTTATCTATACCCCATAGAAAAGCTGAGCATATCATTTATTGATATGTTAGGTCCTATTTCTCTATCACAGGACTAACTTTCATAGCAAACTATTTCTCTAATTTAATATCAGAGGCATTGCATATGTTTATAAGTTTCAAATGGCAACATTCAATAGTGTTTAGGAACTAGTTCATAAAAGAACGATTTTATGAACCAGATCACTTAATTAGGGCACGAATAAGGATTGCTAGTGATATGTCCTTGAAATTTTTTGATTGTCACCGTTGGTTATGATATTAACAGGGAAACTATGTATAAGAGTAATTATAGTACAAGAGAACTAAATAAGGTAACTGGAATCGTGAATAGAAATATAATCATAAGCTTTTAACCTTTTATGGCAATTTGTGCTTTAAATGATTATGGAAAAAAGAACATTGAAATTAAAGCTAAAACACATAAAGACGAAAACTTTAACCAAATACTAAGTAGCTCCTATAATGTGCAATGTAAATGAAACAATTGTGATTTGATTAAGAAATATTAAACTGTTAAACTGAAAAAAATTGAAGTCATCAAAGGGTTTAAGACCATTACTTGGAATCATTGTGTTTATCAATACAGAATTAATTTATTTTAATAAAGGAAAAATCAAAGATAATTAGGCACTTTGAGTTCAACTTGGAAGGAGTGCAGACAAAATAAAAGTGTGAGTTTATTAGGAGAACAATTTTGTAACGCTTATCCAATAGCGCTTAAGACAGTTACTACATAAAAATTCCAAATTTCCTGAAAAGAGGTTTGTTTCTTGCATGCCCTAGCAAATTCTTGGTTTATGAACTATAAAACTTCTTACAGACAGTGGAAATTTAGAAATGATCTGTGGGTTGAAAGAAAATATAGATCTTTTTATGGATTTCAAAAAAGCTAAGAAAAATGATAATGCCTTTGCCAAGTAAGATACTTGGATAAAGATTATAATGAATCATTCGAAAATGTTTTCTTTTACATATAATAGTTATTCAAGTCTAATGGAATGATGTGCTCGTTAAAATATAACAGGTCTTTTTACAGAGGTAATGAAATATGCTAAAATAATTGCCTGTGAATTTTTAAATGAAAATTATGGCCGATATTTATTAAAAATTAGAGTAATTAAAAAACTTAGAAGATACAAACAACAAACAACTGTAAATTAACATCTATATCACCATCAAACTAGCCAATATAACTATTAAAAATTGTGTTGTATTCAAAATATAATTAACATATGATTCGCTAATAAATCAATGTTTAATAAATATATATAATTTTACTTAATTCATTATTAAAAAAGAAGTATCAATTATTTTTCTATAAGAAATCGAATGAAATTAATTGTAATAAATGACTGATAAACAATTTGAATTTGCAAATTTCTGAAGTGGAGATGATTCAGTTCATTGCTAAAAAGAAGTTGTATGGTTGCACAAAAGTAAATATTGAAGGTAGAATTAAAAGAATAGAAATCCAAAATGAAAATAAGGATCGACATAAAAACAAAGATACTGAAAAAGATACAAGGTGGTTAGGATATCTTGAACTAATCTCATTGGTCCTGACTTGTGGTAAAGTTGGCAATACCAGGCTTTTGAGAATCATACCATACATTAGAATTGAAACTTTTTATGTAAATTTGCCAATATCCCTAAATATAAAACTAAGTATATAAAAAAAATTAAGCGATGACGACAGAGTATTTAGCAATAAATATAAAATTCGTTCATCTACTGAATGCAGTTCATATTCATCTCGTGAAATATAATGAAGATTAATTCGTGGCAATCACAATTTTTTAGTAATTGTTTTCAACTAAATGTTTTTTTAGTATTTTACGACTAAATATTTTTTTTATTATTTCTTTTAGACTAAAAGAATTTTGCCAAACATTTAGATAATTCATACATTTATTTTAAATAATAGCTGAAAACTAGCGCAGATTGCTGCTAATAAAGATATGAAATAAGACAATTAAATGAATATGGTGTATTTCAGGGTCTTTTCAGTGCAGAATTTTCTAATTATTTTAACACCACTGCGAGACATGCCTTTATAAATATAATTACCTTTACCTCATACAATTCACCACTGTTTACTTGCCAGAATAATTCATCGAATAATTTCCTACTAAACTATACGTACTAGACAAGCATATGGTTAGTTGCATGATAGTGCATTTTTATATGAGGATACATGCACGCTAGAATTAACCAGGGTTCAGCTAAATTATTTTCTCTGTTATATTTTATCTATATTTCTAAATTAAAATATTCAAAAGATTATATATATATATTACATATTGTGGAATTCTTGTCGAAAATCATGATTTACAGAGGTATGTCTCCTCTAATCCTTTATAAATTACATTACTCTCAATTTTTAAAGAGGAAGGCATTATTAAAAATTTGTACATTTTTTGTGCAAGCTCTTTTGGCCCTTAAGCAAATGATAGATTAAATTCATGGCAGCTATAAAAGTCTCCTGAACTTACCTGTTAAATTGTTCTCTGAAAAGCTAGAAAGTTCTGGAATTACTCTAATTTTATTAATAGCAATATTGAACATATATTTCCATATGAAATGAATTTGATTCGTAGGGTCAGTCAGCTCTCTATGGCGAAAGGACCCTGTTTAATTCTAAGGAAAAATCGTGCAAAGAGGACACAGAAACCTATGTTTCCGTTGTGTAAGAATAAGGCCTCAAAAATTTGTAAAAGGGCTAAAAATTGGACAGGAAATCTTGAGCCCTTTTATCCTCATTGACATATCTTCTGTGCCTCTTTACCTGGTGGCAACGTCTTGATTTAAGAAAAGAAAAAGGGAATTTATTAAACATGGAACAATGACACATGACGTATAAGCGATTTTGCACTCCAAAGCAAACCCACCAAGCTGGTTGAAAGACGGAGATAGAGTCAGATTTGGGCATACCCAGTGCTGAGATAATCAAGGTCAATTATGAAGCACAAAATGCACTTAGAACCTTTTTCTTACCTCGAATAAATGGCGCGAATACCTTAATTGGAGGATCTGGAGGACCTGCAGTTAAGACGGACAATGTTACTCGAAGACAAAGGGAAACATTTAAATGATTATAACAATCAATATAATTAATAATGACTCAAACTGATCAGAAGGCTACCTAAGTACAAATACTACGTTAGCAAAAACAGATTCAATTCTGCCATTCTCTTTTAGGTGAAAATAGTATCACAAAGCATTGCTATTGATGTTATGATAGTGAAATAATTTATTTCTATAGTGTTTATTATACAAGTTTAATATCAATTTAGTCGTTAAAACAGCAATGGTTTGCCTCTTTGCCATTGCATCTGGTACGAGTAGGGAGCGCTTTTTATCCAGGCAAAGCAACGGGCCGTACGAATTTGCCCAATCTAATAGTTTTTAAAAGAAATCATTCAATTTGCTATTTTAGGAGTCACACTTGTCGTCACACTGATGCAAGCCATGGCTATTTTAACTGGATTTAAGAGCTTTATTGTTGCTATTTAAATGATAATATTATTCAGTTATTTGCCGAAATATTTAACAGAGTGATGGCCCACTTTGAAAGGACCAGATTTATGTATATTTGATTTGCATTTACAAAGGTAACTCGAATCCAGTGAATCAGATATTACTTTATATAAATATGTTTTAAAAAAATGTAAAGAGGCTAGAGCTGAATCCTAGATATCTAGTAATAGCAATATAAGAGTCTAACACATAAATTATGCACTTTAAATACATCTAAAATATTTACACCGTTGTAGATAAACTACTTCCATACTCCTACGTGAATCAGCTAAGGAGAAAAGATGCTATAGGTGTGTTTCATGAGGGATATAGTTTACTATTAAGCATACTAGGAGTATTATTTACACAGGAAAATATACAATTATTATTTAATAAAATTTAATTTTGTTAAGGAAATTTTACGTTACCTCATAGACATATTCGAAGTACGAGCGAAAACTAAACGAGAACATTTACATAAAAAAAGGGTTGGAAAGCTTTGGAAAGAAGGTGGGGGAATTCATAGAATTGTAAATGTGTAGTAGCTACGTAGACCGAATAGCCAAAGAAGAAGACCACCTGTTGCCATAAATACTGAGACTATACGCAATTCACCTTCAGAGGGGTGATCAGTTGAGGGCAATAGGATTCCTTGGAAGAAATATCCGACGTTTCGGAAATATGTATTGGGAGAAAAGAAATTTAACAAGTGGATACACAGTGGATGGACTAGTGAAGCAAAGAAGTATTAAGGCTTGTTTGGACTGGAGTATAACAGAAATTGACAGGAGTGTCTAGCCGTAATGGAAAAAGCCATAAATGGAAAACAGTGGCTAAACGTTTACAGAGATGGTCATAAATCTTTAAAAACGGTTTCAAATTGTAAATAATATATATAAATTCCCAAATATAGCCACATTATTAGCAAAGTCCTCAGAAGTTGCCATAAATCGTTTAACATGGCAGAGTACCAGCAATAGTCTAACATAAGCATAAATTACAAGGGGGCCGGAAAAAAAACCCCAAATGTCCAGAAATTGCCAGAAGTAGAGGGAAATAAAAAAAGTGGCCCCAAAGTCAGACTTGGCCAAACTATCATAAACTAGCATAGGTAACTGGCATTGCTAGGGCTAAAAAATCCTGTCATAAATAACATATTGTTTAAAATTCTTATATTGTGGAACAAAAATATCTTTATTTGATGATTTTTATTAATATTTGTGGGGTTAAGGCAGATTCAGGAAAGTTGCCCAGTCTTCTCATCATATAATATCGTATAATATCATATAGCACAATATAATATCATATAAGTATTATATGATATTATATATCATATAATAGACTTACACTGAGTAAACAATTCATTGCGCGCGCTAGGCAGTTTGCGCGTACCCGTGAATGGTCGTTAGTTATGAGCGAAAAACGTTGTGGCCACAGGAACAGATCAAGCTTCCTATAGATACAGCTAGCCTGAAATTGTCAAACTTGGGCAGAAACTTTCATACCTACATAACTAAAGATTGTTTAACACTGGTATAAATTGTTAGAGTTGTGTACAAATTTCCAAAGTTCCATATAAATTGACGATCCTTGCTAGAAAGTGTCAGAAGTAGACAGAAACGATCATACTCACCTAAACCTTATTAGACGTTTCCAGAAATCGTTGGACCTGGTAGAAAATTGTGAGATGAGGCCAAAAGTGGTCACCCGTTGTTACAGGCATCTAGAAATTTCCCTAGCTAACTTTATTTCAAGCATTAACACAATATATAATGTTATGGTTGTTATAAATAGAATGTTATGGGTGTTATAAATACAATATTATTAATATTAATAATATAATGTTCTGAAGAGAATTTTATAATCCCAGAAAAAGTTAATTGAGCTAAACCAACGAAACCTATATTAACAGGGAGAACAGAAATAAAAAATGCATTTCAAAAGCATTTTCAATAAAAGGAGAAATGTCCCTCATCACCTGGTAGTAATTAACAGTTTCCTAGTTTTGTAACTTTTTTTAACAGGGTTTTTATCATACCTGTTCCTGAGAGCTCAAAATATAGACCAAACCTCAGATTTTGACTAACCTAGTTTTGATACGACACTCCTAATCGCAACTCAGAAGAAGACATAAATTTTCCTATTTTATGTCTTATTTGAACAGACTTTGAACATTTATAATTATTAATAATATATTGCGTGATTACAACATACATGAACATCCAAAACTAGAGAACAAAATGCCAAAATTTACATTTTGAAATTACTTCTTTAAATTCCATGGAAATTACGCAAAATATTCTTTGAAAATAGCCTCTGATAAGGAGAGGGCCAAGTTAATCTTATAGACAAGCGGCAAAAAAGCTATAATATATGTAGTATATTTGGACAAGGGCTACGTTTACGTACAAAACAAAACACAATGCATACATAACCTTCCCTTTACATCCAAAAATGTACGTTAGGTCTGGCAGCAGTGTCAAACCTGCACTGTATAAACTACTGATAGTATAATTCATTTATTAGGATTGTGAGATTGGTTGTGGTTTCCAGATCATTCGGAAAGGTGGTTGTTTAATGGAGGAGGGAATGAATGACTCTATTGACATTTCGAGTGATGTAATATGTTGAAAAATGTGACTTACCCCATAATAAATTCCTAGGTCGTGAGACGGCGAAGAAAACGGATCTTGGTCGATAAACACTCCTAGCGATGATCTTACTATGCAATAGGTATCGATAAAAGACCGATTTAAAACAACAGCCAGTAATTTACCTTAAGTGAGTGAGAACCTAAACATGAATGTGTCTTGCCAGACTGTTTCATTTCACATGACGAAGCTGGGATTCATGGCAGAATCACATGCTAAGAAAGAGTACTTTTTGTGATGAAAGAAAATTTAATTTATTCAAATCAGATGGTAAGCAGGACGACCCATCCACGGAGTTAGATTTAAACCCCTACCTTGGCCATAGATTAACAATTGTCCGCTAGTAGGAAGGAAAAATTAAGTTCAGCCGCCATTCTTAGACTACCCAATCCTCAAAAGAATTTTGGAATCCGAACCGATGCCTGTGGTGAAGGAATTAGTTGTGTCCTGGTACAAAATAAGGACGATGGTATCCCTGTTCCCATAGCTTATGCAACTATAGAACAGGAAGCGCTAGCCGTAATTTGTGGGATAAAGAAATTCAATTTCTCTGTAAAAGGTAGTGAGTTTAACGTGGAATTAAAATCACCGGCCTCTGGCATATTTGCCTAACAGCAAAAACCAGAACGGCAGATTCATGCGATGGAGTCTATTGTTCATGGAGTACCAATTTAATATAAACTATATAAAAGGCTCCGATGAGTATAGAGTCGATAACTTGAGCCATAAACCCACATATGGCTAATTAAACTCCCTTTTTTCTTAAGACCAATTGTTTGGGAGTAGATATTAATGTGTTAAGGTTTATTTGTGTAAGGAATCAACTGCCTAGGTACGGATAAATAGTCAGTTTCTTTTTCTTGTTCTTTGTTGTAATCGATATTTTTTTTGTTAAATTGAGTTGTGTGATCCGCACTGCTTGGCTTTTCGAGGCAAGGTTAAAGTCTGCCGTTTACCTGCCTATGTACGTGCACGCATGTGCGTACAATGCAAATAAACCTTAGTTTAGTATGATGGTTGACCACTGTATTTTCACGGTAACCTTCGAACTTAGGATTGCATTTCAAGACATGTGTTTTTTTTGTTCGTTTTAATTTGCACTGGAGTTCTCCCCCCGCCCTATTACCTTCTTTTGAAAGGAGAAAATGTGGGGAAATCAATATCGTGAGGAAAAACGGACGCTAGTTTTGTTACACAGCGTCAACAGTTACGTTCCATATGGTGCGATGCTTCCTCCGGCCCCCTTGCTTTGCCCCGCTCTCCCCAAAATCCCCGCAGAGGAAGAAGTACCATCAGCAGATTTCGTAGTCCGTTAATATAAACAAAGGAGGGTGAATAGCCTTTAGAATAAAAATCTATGAACAGGCTCACTGCCTCTTCCTATTGTTTAGGTCTATTTTCGCCGGATAGACAAAATTTCACTTTCTCAGACGTAAACCAGAAGAGCGAAGGGTCACAACGTTGAAAAGTGATGCCCGAGGAGAAAGGCTTAAAGGTGAGCCCTCAACTTCCCCTAGGAAAAAATCGACGTATATATAGTTTGATCTTCAGAAAAGAGGTGAGGGATCGAAAGAGGATGAGGAGTCCCTGAGTAAAACAGGGAATCAAAAAGAAGTGGAACCTAGTGGGAGATTTCTTTCCGAGACTGTTCCTGTGGTCACATGGAAAAGTAAACCATAGGTATAGAGAATCATTCTCATACCAATTACGTTCGGAGAAACCCCATATCTCAGTTTTCCGAATAAAAACAAAGATATCCTCTTCCATATGAAGAATACCAATGTGAAGTTCTACTCGAGAAAAGATTCACCCCTTGATCAGGTTTTATAATCGAGAAGGCCGCAATTGTGACCCAAGGATTGGAGTAATCGTACATCCAAAATCCCCTCGCTTATATCGTTAAGTCAAGAAGCAGCACCACACCCTCACCACTTACCTCGGGATCAGATGCTATTCCCGAATAGTCTCCACCAACGTAGTCTTTGCTCAAAGAGACAGACAGCTGTGTGTCCGAGGCAGCCTTACACCGCGAATCATCGCATCAAAGAGGTTCTCCTTCAAGGTCATTCAACGCGAGATTCCCTCTTAGTTTCGAGGGAGGCTCAATATGTTTTTCAAATCGGTAGGGCAAAACAGAGAAAGGGGGATGGCTGTTTGTGCGGGTGTTAGGACAAGTTATGACAAATCATCATCTGCAGCCGCACGCTCCTGCCTTGTCTATTTAAGAAGCAGTAGCTGATCGCAGATCGTCAGTCACAAATTTCTCAACAATGGAAAAGGTTGAGCACCATGCAGTGAATGCACGGTGCATGAATGCAAAAGAGATCCATGAACGCATGGTTGCAGTGTACACCGACACCGCCCCTTCCTATGCAACCATTGCTCGCTGGAATAGGGAGTTCAGTTATGGTGTGATTCCCTTGAAGATGAATCCCGTCCAGGACGCCCGTCAGAAGTGACCAATGAGGACAATGTGGCCCGTGTGGAGAGGATGATTCTAGAAAATCGACGGGTGAAGTTCGAAGAAATCGAGCAAGAACTTGGAATATCTCATGGAAGTGTTATAAACATCATCCATGACAATTTCAGCCATGACCAAGGTCTCTGCCTGTTGGAGTCCCTAGAAACTTCACGCCCCATGATCGACTTCAAAGTTGTCAAAGTCTACAAGGCCAGAGTTGCACAAGCTGGCCTGTGCAAGTGCGGATTCAAGAGGCTCAACCATTCCCCCTACTCTCCAGATCTGGCCCCTAACGACTACTTTTTATTCTGCCAGCTCAAGGCTGCACTGCGTGGATGCCGGTTTGGGGACGATGAATATGTCCAGCTCGCCGTCCAGGAGTGGATTGAACAGCAGTCGGGAGATTTCTGGTTGTCGGGAATTCGAAGCCTCAGGGACAAGTGGCGCAAGTGCATTGAAAAAATAAAAAAACACTTTACCTCATATCTCGTTTCTTTATATCCGAATTGCAAAACTTATTGACCGCCCCTCGTAAAGGTTAAAGGATTCCAATTTATTTATGTTCGTTAGTTACCATTCCGCACTAAAGTGAATTTTTGCGTGAACCAACGTGTAGTACTCATTGATAGTATTCATTTTTATTTAGATCCTCTTACTATATAGAGCCTTAGTATATTTAAAGTTTTAAAATTTCATTTTTTCATGTAATTAAATGTATATTTTTGTCCTAGTTGTTTAATTAAATCCACGAAACTCTGCATATGGCAATAGATATATAATATTGCGTATCCTCCCTGGTTAAAGATTCAAAAGTAAATGTAATAGTGAAGCACTCTTAGAGAAAAGTCGAACGTAGTTATTCATGTATGGAACAAACGTACATACATACTCGGCCATATACCACGACAAGTATAAATGGAATGGAGATATTATTCTAAAAAAAGTGAGAAATATGAGAAACCAAGAGAGAAATAGTTGCCTTAAAATCAAGAATAAGAGCGGCAGGCTACTTGAAAATAAAGTAAATGTGAATATTTATGGATTCGATCAGAGTTTAGAACCAATTGGTATGCGTGACGGTTTTATTACAGTGAGATGCCTGAAAAATGGAAAGGCAGCTGAAGCAGACGACATAGTGGGCGAGATGCTAAAAAGTGGTTGGTGATTGTGTAATGAAATAGGTACAAAAGATGTATTACAAGGTATTTTAAAGTTGAAAAGTGTGCGAACACTGAAAGATCCTGGTAGAGTACCGTTGTATAAATGTAACCACGAGATAATTGAATTTCACAACTACATTGTATTCAGGTTTTTGAATTTTTGTGCCAAGTTATATAGAAAACTTATAATTGGGTGTGAAAGAAGAATAGGAAGAATTGCTCTGAAAATATGAGGGTGGGTTTAGAAACGAGAAAGGGTGTGTGCACGAGTATCTAGTATTCTCATTGATAAATCTCGCTGAGAAGACTATGGATATAATATGTACGGTATATACTGGATTCATTGATCTGAAGAAAGAGTTTGATTGTATGCATACATAGATAGTAAAGTATGATGCCAGGTTATAGGCATATGATGTTTGTTAAACTGTTAGATATTATGAAAAACTTTTAGGAGTAAAATAAGGTGCATATTCGTGTAAAGATGTAGTGAGTAATATGGTGGTTTAATACGAGTATCTTTAAATTCAATTATAAGTGAAGTATAAACCGATACGTTGGAAAGTGACGCGCGATCGATATGGAATAGAAAGTGGTCATTTGCATTTGTTTTCTTATTCATAAGATGATGACTATGTGTTAGTGGTTAAGAGTGAAAGAAAATTAGGAAATGATAATCAATCAAAGTTTGTGACAGTAGTTAAGATGGAAAGGAAGAAAGTAAATACACAATTATATATGTTGATGGTGTTAGCTAATTAAGATGCTGCGGAGAGTGCGAAGTTAGTTTCCGTCGTGTTACCATTGAACAAGTGCTTTACCATCTAGGATGTATCGTGAATTTTACTGGTGTAGATGTAGTAAATTACGACTGCACGGTTGAGAATAATATTAAAAATATCATGAGTGACCACAAGGTCAGTTAAAGGTACGTTTTTGAGCGTGGAAAGTACCAGCAAGCGGCAGGAAAATATGAAAGTGACTGAGACTTTTGTATTGAAGGAAAAGCAAATGTTTACAGTAAGTGCAATGTAAAGAGACAAATCTAGATGAATAATCGATAAATAAAGGGTAGATAGTGAAAGTGACAACTAGGTGAGAGGTATTTCTTTGTCAGAAGAAAGATGTGAACGAAGTTACGATTTGAGTGTGCTGAGTTCTTTTGGGCATTTAAGAAGTGATCGAAAGCAAAGGGAAGGAAATATACGAGAGTGACTATCACTGTTTGTGAAGGTTTAAAAGACAGCTTAAAAGGTTGGTATTTATGTGAATAAATGTTTGAAAGAGAGGGCTGATCGAAGAGTAAGTAGATGCTTTTGTATATATATTTGCATGGAGGGGTTATGTGATGGGTTATGTTTGGAGCTCTCTCCTCAGTGCTAAAATTTGATTAAACAAAAAGTTTTACCACATAATATTGAAACTTATGAAAGGTAACTTTGCGTGGGGAAAATGGTGGGTGGCCTTATGTTTTATTGGACCTAAACGCGTAGGGTTAGTTGGAAAGTTCTAATGATAATTCCACTAAGGTGGGTCGGCAAATTGCCTGAAACTGGTCTATTCCACAAATATGGCAGGTGTTTTTGCTAGGAAGGATGGTCATTCATCTCATTCTTGCTCAAACTTAGGATGGTTAACGAGTCTTTTTTCATTATTAACACAGTATTGTGTGTTAAAGTTTGTACGATTCTTACAACTCGCACAACTATTGATTCTATTTCATAGTGTGTAGTCACCCTTTAATAGTATTTTTTTAATTTAACTGTCTCTTATACCTATCTTCGTCTTTTAAGGTTCTTAGAGATGAACAAGTAGTGTACGATTTTATTACTGAATGTCTCTCAGGCAACTTTCTGTAACTCACTTATGATCAAGCTGAGGCGATGCCTATTGGTCCTTCGGATGTGTATGCCTGTAAATATTATGCTAGTTTTCTTACCCTTTTTGTCTCTAGAGTTTGTCTTACTTCAATGTTTACAATCTCGACGTTACCTTGTTAATGCTTTCAAGTTTTCTCTCTGCCTTTTCTATAATTTTAGGCATAGCTGCCACCACATTGACCATTATAAGGTTGAGTGGGCCATCTACGCTTTCGCTAACTCTCACATCGTCTACTGCAACATTCTACTCAATTGACCTTTTAAACTTATTCAAACTTCTTTTAACTTGGTCCGTGAACACGACTGACTAACAAACTAAACAACGTCGTCTTTAAGGTTAGGCTTCATATCTACAAGATCATAAACGCAATGGCTCCTACTTACATACAAGTTCTTTCTATCAAAACAAAACACGGCCTGGAGATCCTTAAGTGTGGAACCTGCTCGTTTATTGCCTTTACTTATAGATGTTTGTACTGCATCGGCGATATTACCTTCCTGAATTTTGGCCAGTTTGAACATGCCCTGATCACGCACCGCTTTTCTCTCGCCTTTTCTTGGATGGTTGTTACGTGCTTTGTGAAGACATTTAGTCAGGAGGAGCGTCATAGAATAATGTTTATTATGATTATGGTTATTATTTTATTTTGAGCTTGCTGTTATTGTATTAAATGTCTAGGTTTTAATATAAAATCAAGAGTTTTTAATTTTGTCCGTTATGTTTAATCTAGACTTTAATAATACACTTATGTCATCATTAGAGAATTTGATTTTATAACGTCCTACAAGTGACTATATATATATATAGACAATTTAAAGGGCGCGTTGAGTTAGGGTTAGGGGTTTGATCCTTGGTCAGTCTTGACATTAAGCTTTCAAGATTCGTAGTCAGCGGCGATTTGTGAAGTATTTAATATAGGAGTCCGTACAGGATTCACCATATATAAAAAATGATACTTCGCAGCCTTGTAGGTGAAACACTTTTCTGTTTGTATGGCTTTAAAATATATAGGTTACTTACGTAAATGCCTCTGAGTCTATGTGTAACACATATTTATATATTTGCTACAGTATTACTTCTTCGACAAATAATATTCATTAATATATGAAATGAACCTAATTGGCATATCGTACTACCAAAACAGACTGATCACAATTTCCTATTATAACCCTGAAAATTGGCGGAAAAGGGCATTGTTTAAGCACCAAATTGGCTGACTGTTTCTTCATCTTTAAACAGAGAGGAAAAAAAGAACTCAAATTAGAGTTTCGAAAGAGACATTCCATTTACAATGAAACTGTGCAGTAAATCGAAGCAAATCGCTCTTGATTAGAACCACTAATTAGATTCAACAACTTTCTTTGTTCATCTTCCGCTTGAACTCATTGTCTCTTGTCTTCGACTAAATGAAAAAGAAGAAGAGGATAATTCTTTATTTTTATGTTTTCAAATTATAGGCATTCATATTTCTTATTTGCTTATATTTAGGCTTCTATTTCACGAGTTTTAGTAGAAACTCAAGGAAATATTGATATATAAGGATTAAACTGAGTTGTTAGTTAGTAAACAATGCTCAAAGATAAGTGTTTCTCACGAGGATAAAGGAATTTAGTCCAGAGTTAATTGAAGCAAGAAATAACAGATTCTGGACAGGTATTCCTCAACTTAAGCGCTGGAAAACTTGTGTATGCACTTGTAGACGTCTCCCATTATCCTAAAAGGGCATAGGGAAATTGGGATGAGCGATTTTTTGAGGAGTACTAATAAATAATTTCGTTATACAACATTGCAAACAAGTAAACTTGATACACTATTCGTTACAATTTGAAGCCTCCTAGTGAGTAAGTTTCGCCATCCTTCCGAGGCTTAATGGATTTGATCCTCCAACTTGATAAATAAATGCACATAAAGCTCTGAATGGCCATCGTTGACAAACCGAGGCACCGGGGCATAGTTCGGTCGGCACTAGTCCTTAGTCACAGTTAAGTTAAGGATAAGATGTTTCTAATGTTTATAAAAAGAAGCAAGTTATGTACAAGGTTGTCCTAAATTCAATAAGCAGAGGTAATTTGATTAAAGGATAGTACTAAATTCCTTAGAAAGAGGCAGTTAACTCTAATAGCGTGGTGATCAAGTCTTAGGGAGAAGCAAGTTACGTACACGGTGGTCCAAAATTCCTTAAGCAGAGATAAGTTAAGTAACGGATAGTCCTAAAGTCGCTAGGAAGAGGCAATTTAACTACATGGTGGTGCGAAACTGTTTATATAGGGGCACTTAAGTACATGGTGGTCACAGCGTCCTTAGGCAGAGGCAGGTAACTACAGAGTGTTTGTAAATTACTTATAAGCAGAGGTAAGTTATGTAAAATATAGTCTTAAAGTGAGTAGGAAGATGCAAGTTTACAAGGTGGTCTTAAACTCTTCAGACAGAGGCAAGTTAAGTACAGGGTGGTCTTAACGTCCTGTACCTAACTTGTCTAAACCTAGGTAATTTTGAACTACACAGGAGATTTCTTTTGATTTGAAAATCGATTAATAGACAGTGATTTAATGCGGGAGAATCATTTTAATTTGGATTTATCCTCCCTAGATTAATTTATAAAGAGGCAAGTCTTCATTAAGCTCAGATCTAATTAAGGGAAATTAATCACTCCTAGCTAATCACCTTTATCGCTTACTATTATTTTTACTATTATCGTTAGGTATTATTATTAATATTTATATTAACATTCACGTGCTACCAATTGTTTATTTGAGGTGATGACCTGATTTTAAATGAAATTCGCATAATGATCGGTGTGAAAATGGCTGTGGATTTAGTGGACACAGGAGGCTGATGTTGGTTTTAGGTAGAGGGGGAGGGGAGCGAAAATGGCAAACCTCGTGTTTCTCCCATCCATCAATTAGGGATCATTTGGTGGCTCGTGTGTGAGCCACTATAGGCAGATTGCGTAAGAGACAAGTGATGTGTTTGTGAAATAATTTGAGATAGCAGCATAGTCATTAGTTATATGGATGATGACGTTAATAATAGATCTGGCAGTGCACATGCTTCAATTTCGGTTTGTCGCCATAGATTGATTCTCCCTACTAAGGCCGAAATTGAGGTGGATGAAGTGCACTCTCGCTGGAGTGCACAAATCAGATAGTCTAGTAGCTAATACCATAGAATACGAGAAAGCCGAAAGTATTGTAATGTTTGGTTGCTCTCATAACTTAAGTAAGAAAATTGAATGCTTAATCACGGATCCTGATCTCAAACTAGTATATTATTATCAGGACTCTTTTAAAGATTATCCCTTGGCGTTTTTCGATTCTCCATTTGTTCTAGAAATATGAGTTTCTTACTGGTTTAAAGAAGTTCAAGTCAGTACAACTCTGTGACTCACTCGATCACGAGATAGCCACTTACAATGAATCCAAACCAAGACTCGTCCTTCTGTGTGGCAGTTCTTTGCCAGTTTAGAGTGTCATAAAGCTTCAGACCTTCGATTGAGCCATATTTCTGCTTCTTCTCTAACTTCTCAAGCACTCATAAGAAAATGATTAAAAGGCATTGCCATATTCATTGTCCTATTTTTGGTTATATACAACAATATGTATTCAAATTTAGTATTCTTTAGTTTGGATCGTATTACATTAGGGTTAACTACTTTTGGCTATTTTAAGTTGCTAACACCACCGACATGCACAAAAGGCAATTTTAGAAACATTGCGGTCGGAGGAATTACATGGGATACTTTGTGTTAATTAATTCATAATCATAGAACGCCCCAGAAAATGATTGAGTAATCAAGCAGATTTTATACGCGTATTTGTCGCTAGCAATTACGGTACTCGATGAAAAATATAGGTTTAGTAAAATTGGCTGCGCTGTATTTTGTTTGATCGCCTCTACCAAAATATGTTTAGCGGAGGTTTTGTGATAACGCTTGTTTGTTTGATTATGCACACTATATCCCATAATCATATCGACGGATTTAAATACAATTTTTTCGAAATATGTGGCTCGAAACAAGAAAGAGATAATTTAATTTTGGAGGCGGAGCAATATCATGTTGCGGATTCTGAAGCACTTATTCTTTTTCTTTAATATTGTGACATAAGTCGTTTCCTGACATTGTTGCGCTATATGCTTTCTGCGTGCTCTTCTAGTTTCATCTGAGTCAGTTTCCTAAACAAGCACCTTAAAATTCAGATCCTATGAGCCTCTAATTCAAACCCCTCTTTCCCCTCTAAAAAGCATTTTTTGGAATTCTAGTCATAAGTTTCTTCTACAACAGGAACTCATTTTTTCTTAAGCACAACTCTTGGCGTTGTGGAAAAATGTAAACTTTTTTCGGTGAAATTCACTAAATTGTTCTCTGGAAAGCTTTTTTAAGCTCCTATTTTTTTATATAACGATGATTTTGAACTAAAAAAAAACTTAAAATATATACTGTAATCCTTTCTCTTTGGAGTTATGCAAATACAATGGCCATACCTCTTTGTACAACAGCAATCAAGGTAACTCATTCATAAAACATTCGTTAATTTTTTAATATATCCGTAAACCATTTGTTCATTTTTAATTCATTTATTATAAGTTATTAAATTTTTCTGCCTACTTTACTGAATTTTCAGGTAAAAGTGACATTTACTTGTTAGTCAATAGTTTATTAATATTTAAGTCAGATGGACAAATATAAGTTCATTCATTACAAGTACGGTATTAAAGTTTTTGGAATGAGTACATGCCTTTAGATACATTTTTAAGTTAATAGTGAATACTGAAATATTTCCACCAGAGTTATGTATTACTCCGAATATTCTTTACTTTAAAAATAGCATCTTTAATAATTTTGGGGGAAGTTTACCCGCCTAAAATGACACATCTGCCTTATTTGTGTGGTACAATGGTGAGAGCAAGAGTTGCGCACTTTCCCCTTTTCTTAGTTATCCAATCTGTTTTCTTGGCCTTTTATTCACACATTTTTATTTCGCCCAGCTTAACAGCTTTCTATATGAATTTTACAAAACTTTATAAGAACGCTACTTTGTGGTTTTTGTATATTAATTTTAAGTATTTGTAAAACAAAAATTGAATGCCTACAATCGATATCACTAAGGATATAGATTTAGATTTTTTATCAATTAAAATCTTATGCAAACTGATTTAAAATATTCTTAGCCAAATATATTTACCAGGATATTAATCGTAATCTTACTAATGGTTTTAAGAAAGGCTCATTATTATTCTAATATTCCTTTAGTTGATATAACTAGTTCCACTGTTCTTTAATCTAGCAGCGTATACAATGCGAATAAAAGATGTATTTTAAGAATCTAGTAATTTATTAAATTAAACACATGAGTTTTATCAATGATAGGGTCAATTGCGAAAAATCATTTATTTTACTTTATTTGACTTGCTCAAGCCACAAGGAATTGACGCGACCTTAATTGATTCCTTACCAAATTTTGAACTCTTGAAAGGGATCTTCCGCTTCAACAGGCCATCACATCGGTTATCACCTTTCAGATAGAAATTAGCCAGCATCTCTTTGTAAATAATCCCTTCAGTTCTTTTTATAATTTTTTCTTGCAGTATTGAAGTATATAAATAAGGTCGAAATTTTAATGTAATACTCAAAACTGAAATTGTTAAATTTATTCAACTGTGTTTGTACAGCTAATATCAATTTTAGTCGGTTTCTAAGGTAGTTACCCTAGATTTTTTTAGTCTGCGGGAGAGCAGAACCGATAAACAGTATTACAAACCACGCAACTTGTCATCATAATCTGAATGAGAACCAGGTTAGAAAAGAGAAGAGTTTGAGGAGACTTAAATTTAAGGAGCTCAAGCTGGTAAAAGGTTATAATAGGGGAGCCATAGGTAAAGTTCTTGTTTTGATCGAACTATAGAGGACATATAACAATGCTTTTAAGCTCGACAAGTTAAGGTTCAGGAAAAAACTGGTAGAAATTGGTTTACAAATCGAGTGATATACGAATAGAATAGGCTCAGTAGTTATGTGATAGAAGCACCCATTTTTGCGGACCTCTTAAGAAGAGATTGAAGAGATTTATGGATGAGGATGTTAGGTAGGATTTAACTTTTTGGTAAGAACAGGAGTGGCTTCGTATACGCCTCTTGCACACTGCTTCTTTTCTCATGTTCTTATATAATATTTTCTCAACTTTTGTCAACCCATGGAATATTCTACCTACCTCCACAAGAATAATTAAAACTTGACTAATGAAATATTTTGGCAGAGCACTCAACGATGCCCCAAGTTTTCCTTATACTGGAAGAAAATTTAAACTATTAGGCAATGAATAAATGAAAGCAGATATTTTAAATAGGGGAAAAATCAAAGAACTCATAGACATTGTTTAATACAACAAAATACAAGGAAGAATATCAGATGGATCTGTTTTTCATTCAAAGCTTTGCAAATCTTTCTAGGTAAGTAAAAATATCTCCGTAATGTAGAGGTGTTACTAAAAAAAATAACAATCTATTGAAGTACGTTTGTATGCATAGGTGGGCGCGACAACCGATAAATTGATAATCGATAAATCCAAAATTATAATACAATATTGATTATTGACTATATATAGCGTCATTTTATAATACAATAGTAAAAATATTTGAATACTGTTCCTTAGTTTCTGACCTGGTGAGGCTCTCCTTCATCTCCTCATAGGGTTTAAGGATCCTCCTCATAGCTAGGACCTACATATTTCTGCCTCCAAGGCACGCGCAGCTCACCCCTGTGCTAAACTAGAACTTAAACTTGAACTGAAATTATCGATTATCGCTAGTTTGGAACCAAAAGCAACGGCGATACCGATTAATGGATAACGCGGAAAAAATATCGGATAACCCGATATCGTTATCGCGATAACGCCCAACTATGTTTGCTGTAATGATGCTCCTTACCAGCTTGCATCTAGATTAATCTTTTGTCAACTGTGTTGATTATAGCGAAGAACATTCACTCAAATTTTTCCTAATGGAAGTTATGTTCCAGGGCTTCTGTAAACATGCTTACTGACTATTACCGGTGTATTAGAGATATATACCAGTAATTTAAGTAAATTTGTTTGATAAAATAATGTACTAGTTATATAAATCATTAAGATATTTCATTCATTTTTTTTAATTCATATATAATAGATAGTTTACCTGTTTGAAGAAACCTAGGAATATGTTTGAATCTAGTATGTCGAAATTATAAATAAATATCTAATAAAACTTTGACCTGTTCAAAAATATTTTCCCTCGCATACCTATAATCGGACAAGAATTCATTGGACGAAATGTTATCTACTTTCAAAACCTAATTTTTCATATAGATGAAATATGTAATCTTTTAAAGAGTATGCATTGACAAATTGTAAACAGTACCTTTGAAGACTCCCATTGAAGTTATGTAATAAACGAAGTTCTAATGAAACCATATGTTTTTTCCAAATTTCTACGAAACTTGTCTTGACATTTACCTGTGATATTTATTTATGAGATTCTATATTTGTTTTGCGAAATTAGAACTTGAATTTGCCGACGCGAATAAAAATGCAATATCTCCTTGAAAGTAGTAGCGATAGTTGTGTTAAGACTTTTAATATATGAGGCACATCTTTTTTTACTTAGGCCAAGAAAAAGATTATTTTTAAGATGTTTATTAGTTTTTCGTCTTAGGAATTCTGCATTCGTAAATGACATTTAATTTTCTTCATTGTCGCAGTTTAAGTAGATATTACACCCTATAAAACGAATAATTACCTAACGCAGTATTTTTTTCTTAAAAATAATTATTTAAGAATTTATATTCAAGCAGAGCAAAGTACTTAAATTAGGCTTCATGAAAAGTATTTTTTTAGATTTTAAGTGATCGTTGAAATACTGATAACTTCTTTGCAAGAATTAGGGCAAATTTTCTTTTTAGCTCGACAGTGTCTTCACGTTTGCTTTAGGTTTTTTATATGATGGACTCAGACAAGAGGATGTGAGAAAAAGATATATAAATGTATCTTCTCTTTGAAAAAGAAAAATAGGGATTAACTAAAAGATATTAAACTTAAATCTTTACGTAATGAAATATGTAACTTGACAGCTTAATTATTTAAATTTCCTTTTTAACAGACATGAAATCATATAGCGAAATACTACCACAACATTTACTCTGTATTTTGTTTAAAATATTTGCATTTACTATTTTCACCCTCAAATATGGAACAAAGATAAATAAGAGAATCATATTTTAATTAATTGTCTATCAAATTTTGTTATCTTATTCATTATTAATATCATTCCACTAAGATTTATATTAAAATAGGTAGTGATTTCGAAAATAAGGAAAAAATAACCATAGATATTTAAAAGGGAAGAGTTTCTCAAGAAATAGGAAATAGGTTTAAATATGTTGGTGACTTAGAAGAAGGAGTTACAGAAATAGGTAACGGGGTCACATTAATAGGTAGGCATAACAGGATGCATTGAGTTCAAGTATGTTGTTGACTTTAGAAAATGCAAGTCATGTGCAACGGAAATGGCTTCAAATTCAAGTTGAAGCAATTCAGTGGAAAGGGAAAAAAAGAGAAGACGCAACAAAATTTAGATAAAAAAGGAAGCGAGTCCGAGAGAAAGGCAGGAATAAGCAGAGACAATGGGTTAATATATTTTTAGAGTGGAAGGAGGTATAGATAGATATAAAAAATAAAAATACTAAGATTTATATTAAAAAAGTCTCAAGTCTCTGACTTTCTCACCGATGTT
This sequence comes from Ceratothoa steindachneri, assembly GCA_963969495.1. Lineage (NCBI taxonomy): Eukaryota > Metazoa > Arthropoda > Malacostraca > Isopoda > Cymothoidae > Ceratothoa > Ceratothoa steindachneri. The sequence continues at coordinate 202,005,855 of OZ018318.1, read as the reverse complement.
CTTGGTTTATTTTCAAACAATTCTCGAATTTGTTCAGTTTTGTTGGTGTCAATCTTTGTCCGTCCACTTCCTTTCTCATCATGTACGGATCCAGTTCTTTTAAATTTGTTCACAAGGAAACAGATCGCGTTGTCTGTAGGTTCAGGTTTTCTAAGCTTTCCTTGGAACATTTTTCGTACTTCATCAAATTTCGCACCTCTGGTAAGAGCTATCACAACAAAAGTCTGAAATTTTGGGACACCCTGTACATGGAAAGCTACAATTTTGTGCTGAGCACAATTTGAACATGATTAACATAATTTAACGAAACCTTTTCATAAATTTTTCAATTGCATCAAAATACGCACTCAACTTTAGGACACTTGGTATTATTCCAAAGAGAAGCAGGTCCTAAGAGAGAGCAGGCAATGAGCTCAAATATGTTGTTAAACTTAGAGAAAAGAATTATAGCAATAGGCAATGCGGTCACATTGGTTGGTTAATGATTCTTTGTAGAAGAGAAGCGATTCAAATATGTTTTGACTTTGGGTGAATAGAGCGGGACTTGAACCAATAAATTTAGGTTATAAACGACTGATTACAACTTTAACAAGGCCAAGAATTACATACATGTTCGATAATTAACGAAATTCTTTTCATAATATTATAAACTATAATAAGAGACTAGTTACATACTATGTAAAAGGAACGTTATAAAATGCAAAGAAGATATGAGAATAATTTAAATTTTCGAGAAGAAAAATCTTGATAACTGCCCGCAGATCACTTGATCATACTCTGCTGCTTGCATGCTTATTGCAGTACATCGTAAGCCTATGACGACATTCGATGTCTCAGGGTAATGAATGATAGATGAGTAGGTAAGGTAGTCAAAATCCGGGAATTTAGCCTCTCCGCCTGTGAGTATTTATGCGACTTAAAAGCCCTATTATGGACATGCAGACTTTCTCACATGTTGGGCAGATCAGCTGAACAACGGGTCTGCTGGAACTTCTCTTCTAGCTTGTCGCTGCTGCAGTTTTAGATTACGTTGAGCTGTGCCTTCTTGCTCTAGGATCTATACTTCCTCGGTTATTTTAGATCTCATGGTTGGACGGTCAATGGCTCGAATTTCTAGGTTTGCAGGATGGTGGCTGCTCCAGATTGGACATTTGAACACACCCATCCAGATATTTTCGCCTTTAAACATCGTCCCTTGCAGACTGGCCATTTGGCCATCTTCAACCGGATCTTTTCTCTCTTAAACATCCTTTCCTGAAGAGGAGCTATATGGTCCCCTTCAGCCATACGTTTAATCTTTTGAACATCCTCTCCTGCAGACTTGCCATTTAGACATCTTTAATCAGACGTTTCCTCCTTTCAACATCCTCTCCTGGAGCCCGAGCGTTTTCGCTTTTAAACATCCTCTCTTGCAGATGGGCCATTTCGCCGTTTTAATCCAGACATTTTCTTTATTGAACATCCTTTTCCCATGATCTTGATTTGTGGAAGGATTTTATCTACTTAACCTAGGTTAGGTTCCGTTGTACCTTGGAGAGCATTCTGGCTTTCCGTCCCCAGTTTTCTCGGTAGTTTGAGACGTTATTGAAACTATCTAGAATTTTAGCCCTTTTAAATAATTGTACTTAACCCTGTTTTGTCACTTTCTTAACAAGCTAATTTTTACCTCTATATTATTGCTGGCAACTTATTTTTGCAAGCTAGTCTTTGACGACCTTTCAATCACTCTTTGCTGGTTTGTGATAGAAGGGAAGAGGGTGTTTAGATCATCCTTCCCAACCTCTTTTCCATTCCCCAATTTTTATTTTCTATTACTAGCCCCTCATAGGGATGTTAGATGTAGCATAAAAACCATGCTGCAGCTGAAATCTGTAGGATCGCATTACCTCCAAATCCTGCGACTTTATAACTTTCCAAGGTCTTTACTTTTTCCATCTTCACCACTTTATAGATCTATCCTTTGTTACCTTGTAGAGAAAAACCTTCGTTCGGTTTGTCTTTAATTTTGTTAGGGAACAACTTATGTTTATTCTATCAAAGATCCTTCCCTCTATGTATAGTCTATGGAACATCCTCAACATTAAAGCTTTCTTGAGAACCATGTTCAAAGGATTCTAGGACAGTCTGTCTCGCCTGATTTTACCAATATACGTGTATTTCTACAAGCCGCAATTCCTTAAAACCTTTATTCCTTCAACTCTTTATTTACACAATCTTCTATTCCCTTAATCTTTTATTTCTACAATTCTCTATTTTATGCACTAAGGAGAATGTTTGCCATTAAAATAAAGTCTTCACAATGTCCAAAAGAAACAGGTATTATTTTTCTAATAGAAAGCGAGGAATATTTTGGTATTTACATTTCCTTCTCAGCAGATCTTATTCTTCGGAGTAACCCCAAATTAATACTCTAAATTAATTTGCATCATTGATTTAAGTAAAACTGTAGGAAAGACAATAAATATATTTCTGAATTAAAATAATTAGGTATCATATAATGCCAAAATACTTTATAATTGCCACAATTATTGTAGCAAAATAAGGTCAAAGAGCGGCTACATGCCCTTCTGTACCCACGTGGATCCGGAGATCACCGCATAGAGCTGGTGAAAGCATGGCTGAACCTAGGCAAGGAGGCGGCCAACGCTGTTATCACTCGCCCCAGCTGTATTTGCCTAGGGACCGATGTCATCGCTCCCCCTTCCCCCACACACGGCCACCTCTCCGCGAGCATTCGAGCTTTCCGCTCGAAGATTGGAATCCGTTGGACATGCCAACGATCTTTATCAAGATTCTCCCTTCCCACGAAGGAGTCGCCGACTTTTCCCCCAAGATCGCGCGCGCGTCTGAAGCCACCCCACCAGGTGCCTATATAATGCTTCACTGAGTTTAGAGAGCAGCACTGTTAGACATCCACCTACTCTGACGAACGAGCTAAAGGACGCTCTCCCCCTCCCCCCCAGCAGCGATTTCGATTCAGGTTGAAGGCTAAATTGATTCGTGAACTTGCCTTAGTCAATCGGCAAGCTTTGACATCAGTGAATTCTACCTTAGTTAATCGGCAAGCTTCAACATCAGTTACCCCCGCCATAGCCAATCGGCAAGGACTAACAAGGATTCCAAACTCCGAAGGCGAAAAGTACTCCCTCGTATGAAGCCAGAGGTAAACCAACTTCTTCCGTCGCATTCACCGTACCCCAACTGGCCCCTTTTCAGCAGCGAGCAAATAAGGTAATTGTAACCATGGCCACCTAAGATTGATCTTAAATCTGGCTTATCTAATTGCTCCATTATTTGTGTGAACTCCCCAATTTAAAACCCCCTTTAAATCACCAAACTGAATCCAACCTCTGTAATCCCTTAATTAACCTTCCTGATCGCGTGTGGACCTTTAACGCCGCCTGGGCGATCATTCCATTTAAACCCAATTTTTATTTAATTATATATATCCTTTTGTTGTTATTAAAGTTATACTTTCGTTATTGTCTTTATTTTGCAACCCCAGCGCGTACCAGCTAAATACTCGTTAATCTTTGGTTAACTTTCCCACTGAAATATTTGTTCAAAAGGCCCCCGCAAAGTTAAAAATAATCCATCCCCACTGGAATCATAGCAATTTCCCCTTTCACTATCGGTCTTCAACCAACTTTGAGCCCAAGCCCCAAGTATCTACGTATATATAAATAGAGATTCTGGCCATTTCACGACAATTATATTTATAGACACGTAATAGAATCAGCGCTCTTAAAATAAATTTCCAACCTGAATTCTTCCGATGGTCAATCAGAAGACTCAAACGGACTTTGATAAAAAATACCGTTCCATAACAACCCCTTGATTAAATTCTGACTTGTACATTTGTGTCCTTAGGTTAAACATCTTAGTTTGACAGCGATTAAATATAACGAATTTCTTCGTCTAATCCTGATTTCGCAATATATATATATATATATATATATATATATATATATATATATATATATATATATATATATATATATATATATATATATATATATATATATATATATATATATATATATATATATATATATATATATATATATATATATATATATATATATATATATATATATATATAGGAATCTACAAATCGGAGGGCCAAAGAACCATATGGAGAGTGTACATAATATTAACCTGACGAGAGATATGTTCGTTCATAACACCATTATTAAAAGAAAAGACGTTAATACAGCAAGGCTTAACATCTTAGAAGCCATATTAATAAATGAAGATAAGCCGGCCATCAACAGTCAAGCGACAAGCTGGAATCGTACATTAAAACTATTTTAAAAATTCCACGCACAGTAGTGGCTTATTTCCTTTAACGTTACGTTTAACCAATGCTAATAAATACCCCTTAAAATCATTTTCTTACACTTTATTTTCTGCTAGATCCTCACTCCACTCATTACATCGGTAAAGGAGGCAAGAAATTCTATAACGCTCCGAAGATGATCGAATAAGATTGGAAGCTAAGCAATTTAGTTTGGTTTTTACTAAAAAAATTCCTTTAAAAAAGAGATGAATACTGGACAAGTAATCCACCATCTACAAGATGGAATAAAAAGATAGTTAGAAGAAAAGAAAGTTACTAAAGGAAATTAATTAAGGCAAAATAAACAATGGTCTTCAACGAAATTTGTATTTAAGAAAGACTGCTACCCAACTACACTAATATATATATATATATGCAAAAATGTAATTCAAATTAATTCACACTAGAGTTAATTTCTATATTTCTTAAATGAAATGGTTTAAGCGTACATAATTATTGATAAGCATGATTTGACTTATTAATGACTAAACAAATTCTCAACATTAACGATAATTTCAGAAATATTTCAACAAATAATTCTCTTCGGCAAATTATCGATGGTCGGGAGGCATTTGGGGATGATATTTGTTTCGTGGTTAGAGGAATCAATCGTAATCGTATTAACTTAACTCAAAGTAATCCTTAAATTAAAATTAAAGAAAGATGAGTAAAGAGAACATGAAAACTTGCTAGGAAATTTATATTTTCGTAATATCTATGGTATTTATGTGACCACGATAGACAAGAGCCTCAGACCAACGTAAACAGAAGGGAAATACTTATTTTAACATTTCTTCAAAAATCTACATACAATATTTCCTTGCTGTTTCGCACGAGATTTAATGGAAAGAAGTTTGTAAAGAAAGCGATTACGTCAGTGAAAGTGAAATTATATAGAAAATGCAAGAGTGAGTATCTCAAATGCGAACTTTCTTTGGTGTTTTGGTACAACGGGAAAGAAAACATTCCAAGATTAATGTGGAGGAATACACTTTGAATATTATTCTCCCCCTCCCAAGACAGTATTTAGGGAGAGAAAGCGAGTCATCTCCTCTCCTCCCCCCTTCCGACCTCTCCCTTTTTGGACTCGCCGCCGGGTTTCCGTGAAATTCACACCGAAGCTTCCTCCCGGTCGTCTCAACCATATCACCCGCCCCCCCTCGGGTCAGGAGACTGCATTGTATCTGCGCTGTGAACCGCGTTTATGGCCCCACCGCTGTCGCCCGTCTGGCCGCTGATCTCAGTCGTTGACACTTCCTCGTAAGGAGGCGTTCGATTCAGCACGCCCGGCAACGAAGGTTAAGAAGGTCTCAATCTCTTTCTCTCTGTTTTGAATCACTCCGGGTATATATGCCCCTGCTTCAGGCTGACGGACAGATTTTGTTAGACACGACTTCCCTGAAAGAAGTGCAACTCAACGAGCTCTCTCCCAAGAAGAGTGAGTGACGGTCGCAAGCCATGGAATAGCTGGACATCAACCCCGTGTCTTCAGATCGAGGAGAAGAGTCTCGTGAGGCAACGTCAGCCTTTCTCCTCCGCCTTCGAATCAAAAACAGTGAGTGACGGTCGCTAGCCATGGAAGAGCTGGACATCACCCCCGTGTCTTAGGATCGAGGACAAGAGACGCGTGAGGCAATGTCAGCCTTTCTCACCCGCCTTCGAATCAAGAAATGGAGAAGCCGTCCTCTGAAGTTCATCTGGTGTCCTCTAACGACAAGAGGCCCCTTATCTCGGTCAAGTCGACTGTGGAGAAGTCATCTACCCGCCCCCCTTTAGAGTTCGTTCGGTGACTTCCTGAGGACAAGTGGCCCGCCTTTTGTGATCTCTTACGACCAGAGGCCCATTAGCTTGCTCAAGCCGAGTCTGTAGAAGTCATCTACCCGCCCCCCTTCGAAGTTCGTTCGGTGACCTCCTGAGGACAAGAGGCCCGCATCTGGTGATCTCTAACAACAAGAGGCCCATTAGCTCGCTCAAGCCGAGTCTGTAGAAGTCATCTACCCGCCCCCCTTCGAAGTTCGTTCGGTGACCTCCTGAGGACAAGAGGCCCGCATCTGGTGATCTCTAACAACAAGAGGCCCATTAGCTCGCTCAAGCCGAGTCTGTAGAAGTCATCTACCCGCCCCCCTTCGAAGTTCGTTCGGTGACCTCCTGAGGACAAGAGGCTCGCATCTGGTGATCTCTAACAACAAGAGGCCCATTAGCTCGCTCAAGCCGAGTCTGTAGAAGTCATCTACCCGCCCCCCTTCGAAGTTCGTTCGGTGACCTCCTGAGGACAAGAGGCTCGCATCTGGTGATCTCTAACAACAAGAGGCCCATTAGCTCGCTCAAGCCGAGTCTGTAGAAGTCATCTACCCGCCCCCCTTCGAAGTTCGTTCGGTGACCTCCTGAGGACAAGAGGCTCGCATCTGGTGATCTCTAACAACAAGAGGCCCATTAGATCGCTCAAGCTGAGTCTGGAGAAGTCATCTTCCCTCCCTCCCTTCGAAGTTCGTTCGGTGACCTCCTGAGGACAAGAGGCTCGCATCTGGTGATCTCTAACAACAAGAGGCCCATTAGCTCGCTCAAGCCGAGTCTGGAGAAGTCATCTTCCCCCCCCTCCCTTCGAAGGCCCGCATTTCGCAAACGCGAGTTCGAGAAGAGTATCCCCACTTGCTGTGGGTTCTGTGGCTAACCCCGTGAGTAATCAAGGTCAACGAGACCTCCCCCTTGTTGCTCCACCTTATCCTCGAGTTTTAAAGGAAGTAAATCATGTATTACCCTTAATCTCCCATTATAACTATTCCCTAACTACGGTTATCTAACTAGTACTCAGAGTTTTAGTCCGTCTCATTTATGTACCTTTTTATATATATTTATTGTTGTCCCCTTTTAGTTCTAGTGAATTAAAAGTCTATTTTTGACATTGTGTTTGTTGTATTTCTTGGTTACGAAGCTGCCGCTATCTACTTAAATCGTACTTTTATAAACAATAACAGTTGTCGCCTTGCTTGGCCTAGCTTAGTGCCTGTGTGCGTATATTTCCGTACACTTGGCCATAACTCGACAATCAATCTTGCTCATGTACCCCAAAGAAACCTGCTTCCTAGCGGAATCACAAATAAAAAGAACTCAAAATCTCTCAAAAGGCGCAATTCCTAAGAAAAGAAACTCCTATACTAAAAATAAGAAGTTCGTAAAATAAACAAGAATTTCCCCAAGTTTGTTAATATTGTGGATAAATTGACGTATGCACTTTCTGAGTTTTATCATGACATGAGAAAGGGCGAGAAAATTTCCGTTTGTACCAGCTGTTGTTATGCAAATAGACCGACGTAAAATGCGTGAAACAAAAGTAGCTGCATTTAAATGTCTGAAATGAAAAGAGCTTAAATAAAATGTCTGAAACAAGATGCGAGAGCAGAATAGGTCTTAAGAAACACGATAGCGCTTAAACTGGAGGCAAAATGTAGAGATGAAAAACCCAAAGAGAAAAAAAACGTAGGTAAAGGGTAATGCTAAGGGTGTGCATGAAATATGTGCGGATTGAAACTTTCAAGAATACTAAAGGAGAAAAAGAGTGTTTTCACCAATGTTATATTTTATTTTCTAGGGCAATGCTGACCAAGGTGATAGGAAACAGTGGCTCTCAGTTTAGTGGCATTTTGCCATATTTGGTATGACAGGTGAAATGATGTAGCTACGTTAGACTGGTTTAATTTGACGACGGTTGCTATAAAGGAAACTATATATATGATTCTCAATCATATATATTGTAGGTAAATCGATATCCCTCCCTAAAAACAGAGGCCCTTTTCGGTCACCACAAGGTCCTGGCGCTTGGCAGTGTAACCCGATTAATTAACCCCCCTCTCTCTTTCCTCAACTCGCGGACAACCAGAAGGCCTCCTCCAACCTCGAGTCGTACGAATCATCAGATTTCTGGGCTAGCGAGCATAATATTGGTTAAACAGGCACTATTTACCCTAAGAGCTGGGATCAAATTTCACGTCGTAGACGAAATTAGAGCGGAGGCAACCAAAAGCCATAAGATGCCTTTAAGGCTAAGTGAAAGACGCTCGGAGAAGAGTCGTTAGAGGAGCGAGGTAATACCTAAGCGCTTACTACACTCTTCCCCTACCCCCAGGGGGTCGGTTAAGTATATAGGCGGATAACTGGAGAAAAAGAGGCAGATCTAGTTAGTGATTGACACATCGTAGTTCGCCGCAGTGCTCGGCAATCAAAGGAAGGAACAGAGAAGAGCTCACGCTGAGCCAGTTCCTGGTGGTGACACCGAAATTAGCTTTTGTATTGAGGATCAATCTCAATCATCTCTCGTCAGAGAAACCCCCTATCCCGGTTTGTAACAAACAAAAACCAGAGATAGTCATCGCCATTGAGGAATACCCAAAGTCAACTCCCATTCGTCAAAGGATTCACTTGTTTGCTAATCGCTCATCAGTGCGAACCATTCCAAGATTTACCCGAAGATTGGAAAAACATACCTTCACGGTCCCGTTGTTTAAATAATCTGACTAAGTTAATGTGCTTAATGCCATCCGTCGCCCTCCCTGAAATCACCTGTTGTTTCAAGCCTGTCTCCGCGTTAGTAAAACAGCTGGGTGTCTGTGAACACTCCCACGCGCCTGACCGCAAAAACATTGTTTGTCTACATAAAATTCAACGCCAAGGTCAGTCGTCAGCCGGATACACGTGCGCTTGTTTTATAGGCAAAGAAATTCCATTATATTTGAGTGTAAATTAGCGTCCAATATTAAAGTGAGCTCTGGGTTAACCCTTATTTTATATTCATTTGGTTTAAATTAATTAGTAAGGCTTACGTAAACTCGTTTAATTCATAGCTGTATATTTTGTTTTTTTAGAGTTCATTTTTTTTTAATGTTGTAATTAAAGATATATATTTTTTTAGAAGTATTTAATTGAATCCTCGAAACGCTTCACTTGGCAATAGAAATCGTCAAATATTAGGTAAGTAAAATAATATAGCACTCTTAGAGAAAACGTAATCAAGGAGTTATTCAAGTACGTAACAAACCTACGTACGTATACCATCCACTAGGTCCTTACAATACCACGTCATATGGATTCCTACATAAACATCCGACGGTTCAACTAATGAGAAATGGAAATCTTTACCAAATCATCACATTTAAATCAACTAAGAAAGCTCTATTCTGAAACCATATTTACTCTTGGCAGACAGACGACAAGAGGCACTGTTTGAAATTTTAAATTTGGCCACTTTTAGATTTTTCCTTACCTCCAAAATGTATCGATTTCCAATTTATGTTATATCAATACATAAAATCCCCCCCCCCCTCAAATAAATTATTTCTTTGTCATAGCTTATGTAGCTGCGTCTAATGCCTCTAACAGTTGAGCATACACTTCAAAGTAGGTTTGAAATCAGTCCATCCCAAAATTGTAAGTATAGTAATTATGATGAATTGTAATCTGTTCCACTGAACAAATGAATATAAAAATATGAATATAAACTGAGCAAATAAATATAAAGTACTCCTCTTTATGCCATTCTTAATCAATGAATTCACCCTTGACTTAGTAAAACAGATTCATTTCTAAGACCACTATGGAAACGAGGAATTAAAAAAAATCTATGATACATTAACATACATTCTTTCATATACAGTCATGTAACAACGTCATTTTTGCTGTATTCAGTCAATAACAAAAACAAGAGTGAGGCAGGTTGATCAATATCACCCAAACTGTGTCCACCATTGTTTTGGGAGATTTTAGTACGTTGGAGTAGGGTTTAAGAAAACTAGATTCAATGAGAAACTCACCTTCTAATGACATCTTTTTTATTTGCATCATTATAAAAGAATTACAGTCAAAGGCACCTGAATCATATAAAGCGAGTTGTATTATTGTACTGAAAATGAATGATATTTAGAAGGCTGAAAATACTGATCAATATTTTTTTTTAATTGACAAGCAATTAAAATAGAATTTAGAATTTTAGACCATGTAAAAGAGTACTTAAAACTTATTACTCCGAATGAGCGCAGGAAAAAGGAAATCCGGAGAGGGTCTAGAGCAGATTGGATATCGGTAGGAAAGATAAGGTATTATATCTCTTCGGAAGTGACATGCTTCCTTACTTAAACGCAAAGTATTTAATCAATGAGTCTTACTGTTTTATATTTTGTAGATACGCTAAGAAAATATATATGGAGAACAACTCAAACACGAGTGAATAATATGATAAAAAGGGCGTAAGTTCTGAAGTGGAGATGAGCAGAGCATATTGATGGAAAAGACGAGAAACATCAACGAAACTCACTAAAATAACCATACTTTTACATAACAAGAACCATCAGGAATAAAGGTTGTTGGCGTAGCCAGCTCGTAAATCTAGCACCCTTATATGACCTTAAAAATATCGTAGCAAAAATTCTTGACATGGTTATAAATTATTTATATTTTTTTATTAAGCCATCAAAAGTTCTATGAGTAATGGTAATAAAAACGACTTCGGAAATAAGGCAGATGGTAGTTCAAATGAGAGAAAGTAAAAAATTAACGTATTCATGAAACCTTGTCCTCTGAATTATTTCTTCCCCTCATCAACGTATCAAATATTATGTATTCGAATATTGTATCCTATATAAGCAATTTTTGTTTTTCCCATGTTTTCTTCCCGCCATCAATGTACTATATGTCTTAGAAAGTTAAGCTTACTGATTTAAATAGCTCTATTTAAGTAAGTCCATGCTTTTTTTCCATAGTTTATGATGCATTTCCAAACGAAGCGTGATTTACCGAAACATTTTCAGCAATCGAAGTCAAAATTTAGTTCCCCAAATTACATTTATTCGAAGATTTGTTCATTGCGTTCACGTCTTACGTCTTACGTCTTACAAAAGTGAGAAATGTAAAGTAGGAAGTCGGAGTATAGTGGATAGGGTAGTTAGGATATAGCGGTGAAGAGGAATAAGTAAGAGTTCATACGCTTCGACCTATTTAGGGCAGCTTTCCTTGCTTGCTCAAGCACTCCCAAAACGGCCCTGAAGCTCTTTTCCAACTTGAAAAGAATTTAGAGCCAAAGGTATGCCCATCGAGTATATGAGATGCATTTCCTTTTTTCAACGTGAAAGCATTTATTTCCTCGTATTTCATATGCAAATGAAGGCATAGATTTTCTCAATATTTTCCCTCATTCTAACATTCGAAATGCATTAGTTCTTAAATTACATCAATTTTACGTATGATAATGAGACAATATTTTCATTCCACCGATATAGTCTATTGATGTTAAACTTACTTTAGAGGTTTTATAGTAAAGTTTTATTGAAGGGGTTCTGAGATACTCAAGAGACGATAAGATAGGATGAGTTTTCAGGTGGTTAGAGATGGCAAGGGTGATGGCGGGCGGAATCCGATATGTTTTTTTAGGATTTATGTAGGCGGGGAGGTGTTCGAAACGTAGTAAGTGGGAGTGCCTTGGAGTAGTTTGTTTTTAGGCAGGTTATGAAGGACTACGATGGGAAGGTGGATGATATTTAGTGTTTCGGTAGTGTCGGAGTCAGGATATCTGTAGAGGGCGGCGTGGGTGGTTTTGGCGGTTTGATGAGTAGAGGTTGAAGTGGAGTGGGCGGGTTTTTGTTTTTTTTAGAGCCCATCTGGCGACTGCCCACTTGGGCATAAGTCGCCGGAAACACGAGAGCCTAGAACTAGGCTACTTTAAAATAAGAATATGAAAACATAAAAATGATAAAAATTGGAAAAACTTAACAATTAGAAGGCAATATCCGGCGTCGGAGGGAGGTCCCCCTGACCCAGGTGCAGGAGCGTGCAACCTACAAAGAAAACAATAACAAGAAAAATAGAACCTACTTAAATAAAGGAGAGAAGCCCGGCCTCCAACAAAAAGTCAACAAGTCCACAAAGCAATGTGCAAGAACTCGTCCCAAGTACAAGGGACTGGCGGTAGCAACCCCGCCCATCACGGTACCGGGACAGGGAACGTGCCCGAAGATTACCCAGACTGAAACATTCGACAAGAATGTGCCGAACAGTCTGGGGGACGACACAGTCATCACAATAGGGCAGAGGCGAGCGCTCAATAAAATAGCGATGCGTCACACGAGTGTGTCCGATTCGGAGACGACAGAAAGCGACTTGAAGCCGTTGTGGCATTGGGGGATAGGTCCATGGGAACAGTCGCGGCGCAATGGCACGCAACTTTAAGTTTCCTTCGACCGTCTCCCATCTTCTTTACCAAGCAGTCGAAGAGCTGCCCGTATTCCTGCCATGTTGTCTGTGTGAGGAAGAGCAAAACGCTAGTCCGGTCGCAGAATCCTCACGGACTTTTAGCGCCCTCATCGGCGCGCTCATTCCCCGCAATTCCTACATGTCCAGGAACCCAGCAGAAGATAATCTCGACATCCACCCGGCTCGCCAAAACCGTGGCGTCACGGATATCACGAACCAGGTGATGTGGAGATTCCAATGCCCCGAGAGCACTCAAGGCGCTTTGTGAGTCGCTATAGATCACAATCCAAGCTACGAACTGGGCACGTCGCGTAATCTCCCGTACTGAGTGGTGTATTGCAACTAGTTCGGCCGTGAAGACAGACGCAGCGCCTGGCAGAGACCGCTGACTTCAAACAGAGGGGATACGGCGTGGAAGCAGACCCCCTCTTGGGACTTGGAGCCATCCGTATACACTGGCACGGTTCCAGCGTGACACGAGGTGTTATCCAAAAAGGTCGAACGCAATACTTCAGGCGCCGTACAAGCTTTGGGAGCAGAGGCGTGGCGACAAATAGCCAAATGTGGTACCCTCCAGGGTGGCATCCTGGGCAGAACCAGGGGCGCCACCGGCCCGAGAGCTATATCTACCTCTCGAAGGAGTTCCCTGGCCCTAAACCCAAAGGGCTTTGGGTATGACTGGCGTCTCTCGGCATCATAGGCACCGTCTAAATCAGTTGCGAATGCAGTGAGAGCTGTTGGCGACTGAGGGAGGCGCCGGGCTCACGCGTACAGGCGAGTGATGCACTGCACGTGGCGCAGAGTGAGTGGCATCTCCCCAGCATCGACCAACAGGTTCTCAATGGGGAAAGTGCGGAAGGCACCGTTTGCAGGGCGAATTGGTGTGGTGGATCGAATCCACCTTCCGCAATAAACGGTCGGCTGCGGATGCATAAAACTTGCATCCGTAGTCAAGCTTCGAACGAACAAAGGATCGATAAAAAAGTAGGGCAGTAGCCCTATCAGCACCCCAAGCGTTGAACGTCACGGAACGGAGAATATCCATGGCGCGGGTACTCGAGACCCTAAGGCTGCAAATATTAGCCTCCCAGGTGAGGCGTCGGTTGAATACAAGACCAAGGAAACGGTACGACTCAACCACATCCAAGAGCACCCTATTAAGAAAAAAATCTGGGTCGTGGTGAAGCCGTGGATGGCGGCAGAAGTGCACCATCTTGATCTTAGCCCAAGAAAACCGAAGCCTGTGCGATTCGGCATAGCAAGAGACGCGGTTCAATGCCAGTTGGAGTCGACGCTCCAGAGTTGGCATCTGGGCCGCGCCAAAAGGAGCAGGTGGGTAGGAGGGGGGGGGCGTTGTTTCAGCCGTGGGGTAGTGTATCGGCGTGGCTTTTGTGAGAATGGCCGCGATGTTTAACTTAAACATTACAATGAACTTAATTAGCGCCTCGATTAATTACATTAATTTTAATATAAATCCATTTAAATTAGATTTTCTACTTGCATTTGACCTCTTAATGAATGGTACTAAATAATATTACTATATTTACCTAAATCTACAACTATCACTAGGAAGAAGGCAGTCAATTTTGCTGTTAAATTACCCTTGTTCATTGGTATCAAGTAGGTCCTGAGCTATTTCCTGTGCATTATTTAGACAACTAAATAGGACCGAGGTAGAAAGAAACAAACTCCAAGATGTCGCTCTTTTAATAGGACTGGTACTGAGAAAGTAGGGCTACCCAGTCCCTATGGATAATATAACGGAATTTCTGGAAAATATTTGAAATCAGTTATTAAGAGGGTAAAAACTAACGAGGGCAATTGTACGGAAGCTGAGATTACCAAGGAGGCAAAAGAGAAACTACTTGTTGCGTTTGGAATTGGACAAAGGGCAGGGCCTTAGGACCTTGCTTCTCTCTGACAAGGGTAATCTTCTAGCGCCTTGGCAAATCGTGTGATAACACTATACTAATACTACTGCTACTATTATTATCATTACTGTTACTCTTATTTTTATGACCATTATTGATGAAACTTTTACTACTATGAATAGTGATAATATTAATATTTACTTACCTCTACTATTATTCTTATTATTACTGTTGCTGCTACTCTTATTACCGATACTAGTAGATAATTCTAATATTAGTTCTGCTAATATTATTATTACTACTAGTACTATCATTTTTCTACAGCAACTAGTAATAGGGCGAAAAATAGTATTAGTAAAATCAATATTAATATTAGCATTATTAATACTTATAATAGTATCAACAATAATATTTACATTAATAATCCATAGTAATGATAATAATATTATAAATATTCATAGTAGCAATAATATTATAATAGTATTAGTATGGTGTTAATTCGCAAATTAATCCTGGTAATACTGAGCAGCAAATTTGTGTGTCCCTGATTGTCTTCAAGTATTACCTTCTTCCTCGACCTATACCTTCGTCGTGGAGGAAAGATATATTCACAAGAGTTGCGTACCCTTCTTTTCCAAATGCTCCTTATAGTACTGTAAGACAATCCTTATAATAATTTACTTCTCCCCAATTTCAAACTTCTTAAAGTCATTTTACGTTGCATTTCTCTATAAATTATTAATTAACAAATAATAAAATAATCTTTAATGTTTGCTTCAATTAATTAAAGCTTCAAGAAACTAATCCATATTCCAAGCTTTTGCCCTTTCCAGTATCTCCTTCAATGCAGTAGTCCAATAGAAATTAAAGCAATGCAGATTTAATAATGCATCTTGGCCAAAATGTCCAATTTTTTCTTGCCTGACCAAATGAAGTCTCGTCAATAGGAAAAATTAAGCCATTGGTAAGTAGTATGGATCACCTCCTTTCAAAAGATGACGTCATATCTTGTTCATGTTTGTATAGGAAACCCACCCATAGATTAAATATGAGAGTATTTCCGGTGGTGACTTCAAAGGCTTACGTAAGTAATCATTCTGGGTTGCCTTCTCGTATACGACGTGTGGCCTGAACAGGGAAAAACAACATTTGTTATTATTATATAAGACCACATTTGTGAAAGTAGTCGTAGTTTGCGAACATGCCTTTCTCCAAGTCGATCCTAACCGGATAATGAAATAGACAAGTGTAGGCCATGAATGGTCTTTTGCAGTCTCCTTCTTTTCTTATGTTCTTATGTTCTTATGTAAGTATGACAATCGCCGGTGAGCCCGAAGACACCAGGGGCCGGTCCTCTTTGGGGAGAGGTACCAGGAAAGTATTATGTTTTGACACCAAACACCGGTTAGGTGGAAACATCGTCTGGCCCCGGGACAGAGGGGGACCTGTTCTGCATCTGAGGTATGTGGATATAGATACCTATCGGCAGGATTCCTTGGAACAGAGTGTATGTGTGTGTTTTGTGCTGCGAAGATGGGAAAGGAAAGAAAACATTGTTGTAATTAGCTATGTGTGTAATAACAAGTGTAAGATCATCCCACCACAGTACACGACTGAGCAGTGAGCACAGCTCTTGCTGAGATAGAACCTGGTATCGCAACGTTAGCCGACCAACGCCGTATCCACTCGGCTAACATGAGCTCTATTTCTTGAAGTGAGTTGATCGATACTACTGAGCTTCTTGATACTCATATCCCACAATGTGGAGGCAAACATGATGGAGCTGTCATCTGGATTATTTCATTTCATCTCGACCCGATCACCCACAATGTCATATCTCCCCAGATCTTAAACCTTAAACAATGTTGAATGGCTACTTTTATTTCAAGCAATTTCATTTCATCTATTTTCAACTGAGTTCTTTACACATCCCTTAAATTCTTTCTTTCCACCCTCTCTACTTTCATTTTAAAATTACAAAAATTTTTATTATTTATAATAAGTTTGCAACGAATTGATCCATAAATGGTACATTGTTAGTATTATTAGATTTACCTCGATTTTTCTGCGCGTTACTTCTCTTAAAAGTCAAAAGATTACGAGCTTCGTTTCAGCATCTGTTGAATGACTATTCGCTCCTACCGCTATAGAATTGTATTCTTCGAATTTAAAATGGAATAGCATTTTTTTTTTTTTTTTTATAGAGCCCATCTGGCAACTACCCACTTGGGCATAAGTCGCCGAAAAACACGACAGCCTAGAATTAGGCTACTTTAAAGTTAAAATATGAAAACTTAACAATCAATATAAATTGGAAAAACTTAACAATCGAAGCAATCTCCGGCAGGGGGGGGAGGTCCCCCTCACCCCGGTGCAGGAGAGTGCAACCTAAAACAAAACAATAACAAAAAAAAGGAACCTTAAATAAAGGGGAGAAGGCCGGCCTCCCCCCAAAAGTCAATAAGTCCACCAGTCATGGTGCACGCACTCGTCCCGAGTACAAGGAACAGGCGGTAGCGACCCCGCCCATCCCGGTACCGAGACAGGTATCGTGCGCGAAGATCACCCAGACTGGGACATTCGACAAGAATATGCCGAACAGTCTGGGGGACGACGCAGTCGTTGCAATAGGGCACATGCGAGCGCTCCACCAAGTAACGATGCGTCACACGAGTGTGTCCGATTCGAAGACGACAGAAAGCAACCTGAAGCCGCCGCGGCATTGGGGGATAGGTCCATGGGAACAGTCGCGGCGCAATGGCACGCAACTTTAAGTTCCCCTCGACCGTCTCCCATCTTCTTTGCCAAGCAGTCCGAAGAGCTGCCCGTATTCCTGCCATGTAGTCAGTGTGAGGAAGAGCGAAACGCTGGTCCGGTCGCAGAGTCCTCGCGGACTCTTTGGCGCCCTCATCGGCGCGCTCATTCCCCGCAATTCCTACATGTCCAGGAACCCAGCAGAAGATAATCTCGACATCTGCCCGGCTCGCCAAAACCGTGGCGTCACGGATTTCACGAACCAGGGGATGCGGAGATTCCAATGCCCCGAGAGCACTCAGGGCGCTTTGTGAGTCGCTATAAATCACAATCCGGTCTCCGAACCGGGCACGTCGCGTAATCTCCCGTACCGAGTGGTGTATTGCCACTAGCTCGGCCGTGAAGACAGACGCAGCGCCTGGTAGAGCCCCGCTGACTTCAAACAGAGGGGATACGGCGTGGAAGCCGACCCCCTCTTGGCACTTGGAGCCATCCGTATACACTGGCACGGTACCAGCGTGACACGATGTGTGCTCCAAAAAGGTCGAACGCAATACTCCCGGCGCAGTACAAGCTTTGGGAGCAGAAGCGTGGCGACAAATAGCCAAATGTGGTACCCTCCAGGGTGGCGTCCTGGGCAGAACCAGGGGCGCCACCGGCCCGAGAGCTATATCTACCTCTCGAAGGAGTTTCCTGGCCCTAAACCCAAAGGGCTTAGGGTATGACTGGCGTCTCTCGGCGGCATAGGCACCATCGAGATCAGCTGCGGATGCAGTGAGAGCTGTTGGCGACTGAGGGAGGCGCCGGGCTCGCGCGTACAGGCGAGTGATGCACTGCACGCGGCGCAGAGCGAGTGGCATCTCCCCAGCATCGACCAACAGGCTCTCAATGGATGAAGTGCGGAAGGCACCGGTCGCAAGGCGAAGGCCGGTGTGGTGGATCGAATCCACCTTCCGCAATAAACGCTCGGCTGCGGATGCATAAAACTCGCATCCCTAGTCGAGCTTCGAGCGAACAAAGGATCGATAAAAAAGTAAGGCGGTAGCCCTATCAGCGCCCCAAGCGCTGAACGTCACGGAACGGAGAATGTCCATGGCACCGATACATGAAACCCTAAGGCTGCGAATGTGAGCCTCCCAGGTGAGGAGTCGGTCGAATACAAGACCATGGAAACGGTGCGACTCAACCACATCCAGGCGCACCCCATTAAGAAACAAATCTGGGTCGGGGTGAAGCCGTGGGTGGCGGCAGAAGTGCACCACCTTAGTCTTGGCCAAAGAAAACCGAAACCTGTGCGCTTCGGCATAGCGAGAGACGCGGTTCAATGCCTGTTGGAGTCGGCGCTCCAGAGTTGGCATCTGGGCCGCGCCAAAAGAGATCGAAAGGTCGTCCACGTAGAGCGTAGCGAGAACATCTTCCGGCAGCACCGAGGTGATGCCGTTGATGCTCAGGGCAAAGAGTGTGACACTGAGGACACTTCCCTGCGGGACACCCTCTTCCTGCTCCTTTGGGCCGGAGAGGGCTCCCCCCACCCGTACGCGGAATTGACGATCTCGCAAAAATTCAGATATAAACATTGGGAGGCGTCCCCTCGCCCCCATCGTGTGGAGAGTCTCCATGATACCGTATCGCCATGCGGTATCATAGGCCTTCTCCAGATCAAAAAACACCGTGGCGTAGTGCTGTCTACGAAGGAAAGCCTCGCAGACGGCATTTTCCAGTCGGAGCAGAGCATCCGACGTGGAGTAGAACTTACGGAAGCCGCACTGTGCAGAAGACAGATGGCCTCCGCTGTCCAGGAAATAGGCTAATCTAACATTTACCAATTTCTCCATCAACTTGCACACGCAAGAGGTTAGAGAGATTGGGCGGAAACCAGTCGGAGTAGAGTGATCTCTCCCCGGCTTGTGAAAGGCGAGCACAGTAGCGATTAGCCAGGAGTCTGGGAGAAGACCTTCCACCCAGATCCTGTTGAACAAATCTAACAGAAAGGCCATGCCTCGCTCACCCAGATTTCAAAGCATGGCGTACGGGACATCGTCCGGACCATGGGCGGTGTCCGCGCACGAAGCGAGAGCGGAGCGCAACTCACTCACAGTAAACTTGTCGTTGAAGGGTTCTCCGCCTCTGGAGGTAAAGTCCAGCCGGCGGCCTTCCGCGACATCACGACGTGCATTGAATGCTGGCGGAGCAGCATCACGGCAAGAGAATGCGGAAAAAGCGGTCGCTAAGGATTCCGCCACGGACGCGGGGTCCGAGATTGCGTTCCCATTCTCCTGGAGAACGGGAGGGGGGTCCTGCGAGAACTTGCCCCGAATCCTTTTGACTCGCTTCCACACCTCAGCTAAAGGGGTCTTCCCGTTAAGTGAAGACACGTATGCCCGCCAAGAAGAGCGGCGGGCGTGCTTCGAAATATACCGGAACCTAGCCCTAGCCCGACGAAATTCAGCGACAGTGAAATCGTTCGGGCGGCGCTTATAGCGCATGTAGGCATAACGCTTCTGTTTGAGGGCCGTCTCACACTCGGCCGACCACCATGGGAGTGGTCGGCGTGCAAAACGGCCAGACGTCCTAGTAATAGTAGTCAGGCCCACGGCGATGAGGTTGCCGGAGAAGAACTCAACGGCATCATCTACCGACCTAAACTCCTCGACTGAGATAGAGAATTCAGTCATTTCCTGAAATGCAGGCCACCGCGCCCGCGCCAAGCACCACCGAGGTGGTCTCTCAGGCGGCAGTTGCCCTGAAAATGATACTTGAATGGGAAAGTGATCACTACCATGGAGGTCATCGACCACCCCCCAATCAAAATCAGGCTGTGCATCCGAAGAGCACAAAGATAGGTCAAGGCAAGAAAATGAAGCGGTTCTCGGACAGTGATGCGTAAACTCATCCACGTTTAGGACACCCATCTCAAGCTCTTCGATCAGATCGGCAAGGACTTGTCCCCTGGGATTTATGGAGTAATCTCCCCAGAGAGGATGCCTGCCGTTCAGATCTCCAAGCAAGAGATAGGGCCTCGGCAACCGTGCAACGACGCGGCGGAAGTCCCCCGCGTCGAAGTCAGCTGACGGTGGAATGTACGCAGAAATGATAGTATACCTCCTATCCAGGTGCAGCTGCACAGCCACTGCCTGAAAGGAGGTATCTAAAGAGAAAGGAAGAACGGAGACATCATGCCGGGTGTAAACTGCGCATCCCCCAGCCCGGCCATCCCGAGGTGGTGGGGTCGCAAGACCCTTATACCCCGGGAGGGCAGGGAGGGGGCACGCACCTAGCATGGTCTCCTGCAAAAAAATAGCTAACGGGGAACGGGACGAGACGAGCCTCCGCAGCTCCTCCCAGTTGGCCCGGAGTCCACGGCAATTCCATTGAAGGAATATGCCCTCCAGGCCTAGCTCGGAGGAGACGCGGGGGCCCTCCTCGAATTGAAGACTCTCACGGGAATAGCCGTACGCTTCCCGGGGGCAGAACCCCGGGCGCTGTTGGCCGGACAAAGCGCTGAAGGCGCTGTCGCCTTCGAGGACTTATTGGGGGAGGTTGGGCTCGCCATGCGAGTCTTTTCCTCCCTCCGCCTCGAAACCTTAGGCGGGCGTTGCGGCTTCGGAGGCGGGGGGCCCTCTTTTAGAGGAACCACCGTCTCCGAGCCACCCGCTCCACCTCGGGACGTGGGCGAAGGAGCCGAAGCTCCTTTGTTGCTGTCCTCCTTTCGGGGGACAGCTTTAGGAACCCCGGAAGATGGCCTAGCGACCATCTTCAGGGGTGTTGCCTCCTGTGAGTCTAACGACTCGGTGGAGGCGCGTGGCCGTTTCGCCTTACGGGAAACGGTCACGCTGGGGGAAGAGGGGGGAGCCCTGGTTTTAGCCGGGGCAGGGTATGAGCCCTTTTTGCCGCCAGCTTTACCAGGGGAGCGCCCGGGTTGGGTAGAGCCCGCAGAAGGGCTCGGAATGGGCGCGGAAACAACCGTGCTCGTTGGCCTGGATGGGCCGGGAGCAGAGGGTGCCTTCCTAACTATTGAGGCATATGACGTCCCAGGCAGAGCCGGGCGCGCCAGGACCAAGTCCTTTGCCTCGCGGAATGAGAGTCGATCCTGGGCCTGAACGGCCAGGATTTCTTTCTCAAGGAGATATGCACCACATTGCTTCGAAGAAGCAGGGTGCGGCTCTCCGCAATTAAAACACTTGGCCACACACGATTTGGACTTATCGTGTGCGACCTTGGAGCAATTTACACAGACTTCGGGTGACCCCGACTTTGCACGTCTACATGAGCGATTCGTATGGCCGAAGCGGTGACAGTAATAGCACCGCCGCGGCAGTGGCACGAATGCCTTCACGCGGTAGCGGTACCAACCGGCACGCACCGACTCAGGGAGCTTGTCACAGTCGAACGTGACGAAGAGTGTAGGGTTTGGTCTCGAGGCCCCTCCCTGTTTTCTCATCACACGTTCGACCTTGACCGCCCCATGGTCGGCCAGCTCTAAGGTGATGTCTTCAATGGAGTAGTCAACGAGTTCCCTCGCATAAACTACTCCTTTCACAAAGTTCATGGTAGAGTGCGGCGTCAAACTCACCGGGGTGCCATGAAGTGTCCGAAGAGCACTAATCCTGGCCGCCTCGGCGGGATTCGCCGCATTCGCCAGAAGGCTCCCGTCCGAGAAACGGGTTACCTTCGGCTCTCTACCAATTGCACTAGCTAATCCTCTCCGCTGATGGATCATGTTGCCCTTGGACAACATGGTGCCATCAGTGGAGCGAATAACGAGGATGCGTTTGAAGCCAGCGGGCTCGAAAACGCCAGGTAACCTCTGAATCAGGGGCCCCGATGTCATCGAGGCTCCGCCCTGTGCACTCTTGGTAGTAGTCTTCTTTGTCAGGGGCTCCGCAACCGGGGGGGCAGAGGGGGTGGATGTGCCGATCTTGGCTTGGTCGCTTGCCAGAGTGGCAGCAGACCCATCCGTCCCCGCAGCCCCCGCGGATGGAGAGGAGCCCCGAGTCTTTTTGGTCTTTTTAGTCTTTTTCTTTTTCTTTTTCGGAGAGGAGGGCGGGGAATGAACCCGCTTTTCACCTCCGCCGGCAGAAGTCCCCAGGCCAGATGGACCAGCCTCAGCCAGGTCCCTCTCCGAAATGGAGAAGGTCCTGGTTGTCGTAGGGGCACCTGTCGGAGGAGATCCCTCCCCTCCTTCTACTGCCTCGGAGCCCTTAGCCATTTGAGGAGGACCTTGCATAGGGGCGGATTCGGGTTCGGTGCTTGGCGCCGAGCCCGAATTCCCCCCCATGGAAGGCCCTACCGTCTGGGGCTGGGTCTCCTCAAGGACCATGTCTATCACAGGAGGGGCCTCCAATTGGCCATCCCCTCCCAGGACATCGCAGGTCCCCTTGGCAGTGTCGCCAGTCTTGTATGGGGAGGCACAGGCCTTGACCCCGGCAAGGTTTAAAATTTTTGCCAGCAGGTCTTTTGAGGGAAGCGACCGAAGGGGCCTGGCTTCCCTCTCCCACCTAAGGGGGTTTGCCCTACCGAGCCGCTTTGATGGGAAGCGGCTGGCTAAGGGCTGCCTGCTGGATTTCTTGGCAGTCCCCTTGAAAAGAAAAGATGGGACTGCCGCTGGGAAAAGGGAGGTGCCCGAAAGCACCTCCAGAGAAGGGGGTGAGGGGGAGTCCCCTGCACCCGTAGGCGAAGGAGAGGAGTAAGCCTCCTCTCCGGTTAGAGAAATATGGAGTGTCCCCTGTGCAAGCACAGGGGGGGGGACCTCCATTTTTTCGGTGGAGCTGCCCAAGGGCGGCTCCGTCGATGAGCAAGGGGAAGTTAAAGGGGTTTGGGTTTTTTTTTGTTGTTGTTCATCTATGGGCATGGTGACCCTATTTTTGCCACGGGACGCAATAGCTCATCACCCCTCGCAGTAGCCCGCACTGCGAGAGGTGCTTACAAGCCCGGCAGAGCCAGGCGCCGCCATTCGGGACCACCCCTCCCGCCTGGTGGCCTGGCAGTCCATGGGCATGGCGGCTCCACCTTGGGCACGGCGTAAAAAATATAGGTTGTGAAGAGGAGAGGAAAAGGGATGTGAGGAAGGTATGGGTGGGGATGAAGCAGGTTGTTAAAAAACCGCCATCCCGAACCGGAGCTCAGGGGTTAGGGGACAATGTCCCCTCCCCCCTCAGCCCCGATCCGGGGTGGTTGGCTTGAGAAGAAGGTCAGCATTCTACCCTTTGAAATTAGAGGCTGACCAGAGAAAGTTGTGGGAGAGGTTGTATGAAAAGCGACAAGGTAGGGGAGAAATCGGGCTATCTGAAGGAAAGAAGAGAGGCTAAGCTGGGGCCGGACGGAGCGCTGGATCCCGTCAGCACGGCGGCCAGGATGGCAAATCGCCGCGCCCCTTACGGGGAAATGCAATAGCAGCGAGGCTGTTTGACGCAGATTGTAATGATAGATCTGTAAAGAAAGGGGTGAAGGTAGACGAAATTTAAGGTATTTGGGAAGGAAGGATGCTCAAATGGAGGAACTGAGGCTGTAAGGGCAAGCTGTTCCTCCAGAATTCACCTTCTGCAGGGGTGGTACTCCTACGCCATTCGCCACCTTGGCAATGCGTTATGGTTGAAAGGATAAAAGTCAATGTTTTTATACCTTATCTTGTCACCGCCAACCCCCACGATTATTGGCCTCCTGTCGTGAATAATGATGGAAACTATGATCTAAGAATTATTCTATTGAAGATCAGTGATTCCCAACCAATACGATTCATGCCCTCTTTTTATCATGCATCAGTCATTTACTACATCTAAGTTGGACTCAAAGATTCAATCAAGAGAGTAATAATTATACATGGAGTATTTTCTTGATAAAAAGTGAAATATGTATCTTTATACTTTAAATTAAATGTGTGAAATTAAATAAAATGTGATTTCCCTACATACTTTCTAGAAAGATCACTATTCCAAACAGTTTGACCATGTAAATCTGTAGGATCGACTCCCCACCCTTATGAAACCCTAAATTACCCTATCGGGGAATTTAACCCTAAGTCATTTTCCATATTTCCACAGATGCTGGAAAGGAAACATCGAAACTCACCATACTCATTGGTAATTAGTAAAGCTTCTCTGGTATTCCTATGTAGGTCTTTTTCGCATCATTTTAATTAAAAAATGAACTAAATATTTTGAATATTCGCAAACCCACCTTAGCAAATTCACGAATTAAATCGATACATGTACATAGTTTGAACGAATATGCGAAGCACATGTCAATATACTGCGGTCAATAAGTGCTTGATAGTTTATATATAGAGAAAGATCAGATGTCATACCAGAGAAAATATAAATTAGGTCAATTTCTTTCAAATGCTAGTCAGAATTATCCTCAAATATTTAACGGAAGTTTGTGCCGATGCAATTTACAGGTCGAGAAGAATGGAATGTATTCTGATCTCCTCATTCCTGTATTAATATTACCGTTTGGTTGCTTAGGTGAAACTCTCAAAAGGTTATGTTAAAAGTGAGATATACGGGTGAAATAACCGAGTGAGCAAATGCGTATGAAACATAGATACCGTATGAAAAGAAGGTACCCTTAAGGAATAAAATATAATTTTATTTTATTTCAACATCTAAAAATATGAAATTGTTAAAAGGTTTTAATCTTTTTCAAAATGAAAGTATCTTCCATCTAATAGTCTCAACAATGCTTGAACTGAAATAAAGTTGTGGGTAATCCAACGTAGGTATTCATTGAAAGTTACAGTTCCATATCTCTTGGCAACATTTGCAAAAACCCATGTTATTCTGGATTCGTTAGATTAGGTTAAATGTGAAAATAGATTCAAATCTTTACCGAGGAATACAGAAGAAATGGCTTAATTTGCTTCAAACTATGGTTTGACCACAACAAAAAAATTACATATTTTTTATTTATTTATTTATTTTTATTTTTAATTAGCAACAGTAAAATTCATATTATGCCTTTAAAGCTTACCCGATTTATTACTCCTTCGTTACGACTCTTCTTCGAAAGCAACTACTCAAAAGACAAACATTAATTTTCTTCGTCTTCTGCTGCGGTTTTCTGAGTTACAAACAATTATGAACAAAACTTAGGTTATTTGTTTTTTCTCAAAGACCTTAATTTAGACTGATTCCGTACAAGGAAAAAATCTGTATTGATTTTTATTTTCTGAACTTCTGGGGTGCGGAGTTAGGTAGTAGCCATGGCAACCTCATATCTTAAGGCAGTCAAAAACTAATTTGAAAGTTATTTTTTAAATTCTTATCTCATCTTTTAGGATGGTCGGAAAGCCATTTGTTACTTTGAAAAGAAGTTGAAACAAATACCAGTGAACTTAACCTAATATTAGTTATAGAACTTTAATCACCATTATAATCAGTGTGGTCAGCCCGATAGCAGGTGAATTTCCTTACCTTTGTGAATAAAGACTTAAAAAAATGTTTAAGAGACGTTCGCCAAATTATCTTTGGTGTGATCGTTCCCGTTAAGATTTTAAATGTCAAATTATTTAAAAAGGCATAATTCTTAATTTCTCATCCTAAGGATCTTATCACACTCTCGGTTTGTTTGACTGAAACATTCAGCATTGTCCGTCTGAGAAAGTTCACTTCTACAACTCACCGCAGGTGGAAGTACGACACAAGGTTTCATTTACATGAACGATTTGATGGTAATATTGATGTGTGGTAATAACTATCTTTGGTTGTTCTAGTGATCCATAATGGAAAAGAACAGTCATTATCCACCAGTGGCATAATAAAGTCACCTGTGGATAAATTCCTGGGTTTTGTGTTGGTTACTAATTTCTTTTGTTTACGGCTTTTTTGTTTCTTTCGAGAATCAATGGCAATCTTCCCTCATCCCCCATAATTGGGTTCATATTAGGAAGTGGTTATTCCGAGCCGAGAGATTTGTTCATTTGAAGGCACATTGAGTTAGGTTCTCAAGGGAGAGTTCGTGATGAAGCCAATTTATTTCCTTAAACCCAATTTCCTTGAACTGTTCGTGTATAGTTAAACAGGGCACGGATTCGGCCCTGAATCTCTGGTACGAGTACTTTGGCTAAGATAGGATTCAACTGTTATCCCTAGCAGCGTTTTTAAATCATTTAAATCATATTTAGCATTTACTAATTTACTAGGAATCACTGCAACAGATACACTCCAATATTGCTTCTAATTCCCTACGCTAGATTATTATCTTTGTGAAATATAAATATATATATATATATATATATATATATATATATATATATATATATATATATATATATATATATATATATATATATATATATATATATATATATAAAAAGAAAGTAGTGGCGGTAGACAGAGCAAACTTCGAGGAAGATATATTAGCCGGAGGGCCTTGGGAAGGCATTGGAGCCGTGGAGTGCATAAATGCGGTAATAGGATGTAGAGAAGACGGAGGGAGAGTGAAAGAGATATTGGGGGATTTTTAAAAAAGTGCAAAAATGACTTGAAACGAGAGCATCTGTTTTTCTTGAGGTATTCTGGGCCGGAGGGGGGGGCACTTTTAGTTTTACCAGGTGAAACCCGCTACTCAAAAAACAAAACATCGATATATCAAAGATTTGATGAACATATCTACTATTCATGTCATGTTAATGGGGGGTTAGTTTGAAAATTGTAGATGGAATATGAACTAGATATCACATAACCTCTATGATAAAATTACATCCTTCGAATAGGAATAAGGATAATAATACAGCCAAACGCTCCTAATTCATCATAGGAGTGCCCTAACTACCTTAGGCAACCATCCACACACAGTCGTTAACTCAAGAATGAGGACCATTTCACTGAACGGGTTCAAAGCCGCATCACTTTTCAACGGGTATAATTTTATCTAATATTTAGGTTAATTTCAACCCGAATATAGGAAATAGGGATAATTGTGCTTTTGGCAAAGGCTTATTCCAAGCCTTCCGAGGTGTGATTAAGTGATACAATGCTGAACAAAACGTTTCATTGCCTTTCTATTTAAGGAATGTATGGAAAAAGCTTGCAGGGGAAGAAGATTGGTTGGTTTGAAGGTCAAATAATATCGAAAATAAGAATTTTAAAAAGGAAACAATTATATGTTTATTTTATCTTATTTAGGAGAATGAAGATTAATTGAAGCTGATCTCACCAAATTTATTGAAAAAAGGGGCAAAGAGAAAGTGAAAAAGTTAGGATAAATGAAGGAAGGGAAATTTATATAACAAAACTCATCTAAAGACGATAAAACTTAAGGTCAGTGGAAGACGATAAAACTTAAGGTTCAGTGGAATGAGATCTCGCAACTGTTCAGAGAGAATAAAGGAGAGAATACAACAGAATAAAAGGAGGTCAAAACTATATATATATATATTCTTAGTTATGAGCAAAAAATACCTGGTCGGCAAACCCCTAAGAAAATAGCATATTCTTTTCTTGATTTATTCCTTATTTCGTTTCGTCTTAGATATGAATAAAAGAAAATATTCCAAACCTATCTTTTTCGTTTCATGACTCAATCGAAAATATTCTAAATTCCCAAAGAGGAATTTGTTGTGCATTTTTACATTTCTGTTGGTTCCAGAAGCGCACCTCTCTGAAGGCGTTATAAATTCAAGTTTAGGCGGTTCATATTTTCCAAAATGCCTCATCTTTGACTAGAGAAAGGGGTAAGTCTCCATTTGCCGAAGCAATCTTTCGTAATTTCTTCTCTAATTTATTTCAATTAAATTCCAACAATTATTTACATTCTCTCACCCTCCTTAGCTGTTTTTTTTCATCGTACGTCTCTCCTCTTTGGCCCTACAGCAAAGGGTGTGAAGGTCATACCGTTACGGATTCATTTTTAAGGTGCAGAATTTTAATGCTGATGATGAATATTTGGCCTTGACCTTTAACATCTGAGAAATGGATTAATTATGGGTGTATTTTAATGCCCCATCTCCCAGCTTTACAAGTTTAAATATTTACTACTCTATTATTTAAGCAGGGAGTTTTCACTATTTGTTTTTATAATATTTTTTTCTATATATATATTTCTATCTCGGTCATCATCTTTAAGGCAATAAAAATCCTGGCATTTTTAACACAAGATTGATGTCTTCATAATATTTCATGAAAGTTCTCAACATCGACA
The DNA here is from genome assembly GCA_963969495.1 of Ceratothoa steindachneri. Lineage (NCBI taxonomy): Eukaryota > Metazoa > Arthropoda > Malacostraca > Isopoda > Cymothoidae > Ceratothoa > Ceratothoa steindachneri. Next base: position 201,977,517 of record OZ018318.1, on the reverse strand, counting down.
ATATTAATATGTTATCAGCTACATATTTATAAATGTGTGTATTTAGGTAAGTCTACTTAATTTTTGCCATATATACAGAAACACTTCTACCCAAACACATCAGTTTACAAAAACAATGCAATCAAAACTGACACTGAACGCAATAATAATTAATAGCAATGTAGAAAGGAGTAAATAATACTGTACTTTTAAATTACAATATTATTACAATACAATTCCAATACTGTAATTTTAAATTTCATTTCGTTTATTGCATAACAAATCAACGTTTATCATACAAACACATTGATCAAGATGTGCAGAGTATTACTCTTTATTTTCCATCACTTATGATTCATTAATTACAACTTTTTTTTTATCTATTTAACATTTTATGCAATTTATTTATTGAAACACCAATCCTAGGTCCTATTTTATTATTACCATATATTTCATTCAAATCTTAATTAATATTTATACAAGCATCAATGAAATTATGGTAATGCAGGGTAACAAAGTTAATACCAAACATTTTGTCACATTTAATTATAAATTAATTTTTATTCACCGGATTATAGTATTATTATTCAACTAATTCCCTCTAATGCATTATTTGAATATTAATTAACCTTTCATTCCTTTTTTTAAGACTATCGATAAAGAAATGGTGATAAAGGTTAATAGTCATTTTTTTCTTCGACTTTTCAGCCACACTTAGTTAAGACTTCATTTATTCATCCAATTATGATTTGAACTATCGACCCTTCTGCCACACTAAATTAGTTATCTTTCAAAAATTAATCTTATTAAATTCCTTCCTTCTGTCATTGCATTGTCACTAAAAAATTCGACTAAATTGTCTTCAATTTTGCTTATTTAAAACTCCAAACCAACGAGGGATTTTTCGGAAAAACTCTCAGCATTGTCCAAAAGTACCTACGTGAGGTAGGTACTTATGAAGCTTTAATACTCTTCTAACAATGCAGTGTGGAAAGTTAGTATTGTGAAAAGGCGTAGAGGTTGAAAATGTAGCCTAAGTATACTTAAATTAGCGAAAGAAACCTATAGTTGGGATGAAAGGCTACTCAGCTACGCCTACCATGGAAAAGCCCTTTAGGGACCAGGATGTGAGACTGTAAAAAGAGTAACAAATATTGATGCCTCTCTGTAAGCTAGGAGTAATTTGTGTGAAACATCTGTAATAATGAAAATTCCCACAAGGTATCACATCTATCTCCAGTGATGTATGGGCGTAACCCACCTACTTGAAGAGGTCTTAAGTCAGGAACTACTATAGTCGGAGCTACAAACTGCAAAAAACTGTTAAAGGGGCCGGGAATATTGGCCTCCATCATCCGTATTCCAAACTGTGCAACAGGATGACCATAACAACTAAGCCACGCCTCTTTAGGCCAAGAGAGGAAAGGAAGAAAAATTTCCCCCACGAAGCAAAGCAGAAACTGTGAAAAAGAGTAGATTTTCTTCTACGAGAAAACTCTCTTTACAGTCATTCCTCCACCTCCATCTCTTCAACCGCATTGCGTCAAACAATGAAACGGATAACTAGCTGCCTTCCATATGTCAATTTGGTACCATTTAAAAAATAGTTTACATTCCGGAAATTTGGGTGTTCTTATTCTCTCTCCAAAATTGTCTCGCTGTTATATGACGTTCTTTCTCTTTTGTGAATTTGATGAAGGGGGATAACAAAAAAGAGAAAGAGAGAGATAGATCTAAATTTTGTGTTTTTGTTTCAAGGTCTACGAACATAATCTTAGGAGCATTCTATCCCATTTGTCTGAGCGTGGATATTTCTAATGAATCCTCGCAGATATGAATGTACTCTGAAACATTTGGTTTAGAATTATATGATCCTACGGCAATTCAAGAGAACTAGACAGGAAATTGATAGAATGCTGTTGCTTCAAACGTATTTAATTACGCGCTCCTCTTGGATGCTTTAATGGTAAGATCAGGCAGGTGCTCTAATCAATTTTACAGGTGATGATTTTTACACAACCATCCAAACATGAGTCTGCCATACATTTCTCACCTTTTCCTTTGTCCTTGGGAACTAAGAAGCCAGCAGAAAAGAGATTAGTAACTGGTTAATAATCTCAAAAAGTAATTAGGGTAATTAGTAATCAAAAAAGTAATGAAGCTGTTGAAATATTTAATTTTTTCTCATTAAAATAAAACCCTTAATTGATGAATAATGAAGTTATATTAATAGAATATTATTCTAGTGGTTAAATATTATTATAATAAATAGAACCATGCTTAATATAACAATATATATATTATCTGACAGTGAAATTAAAAGGTATCAATCAAATTGTAGGTTTAAACATATTGATAATCGATAAACTACTCAATGTGATACTTCCGAATATTAAAATAGTGACATTACCACTCGTAAGCTAATATCATTGTTAATATTAGTACTAAGTTTAATATTTATGAACACATTGTTTTAAAATATCCTATATTAATAACGTTAATGATAAATAAAAATATTTGTTTCATATTTGTTAAAATAAATTTATTGATGAGTGATGATTTATCCCCATGGATAGAGTCCATAAAGATTGGTTAATACGTATTTTTGAGAGAATTTTGCAAATTAGCTTCTTGTAATTTCTTAAAATCGTCTATTTTTATATTTCCTCTTGAAATAAATTTGAAAACGGCTGTATCTTAGGAAACCAAGCTTAGGTTACTTTTCCTTTTGTTATGTTTATTTTAAATTTCCCTGTTAAAGGTCGTCAAGTACAGAGATGCGAATCTATATGCTAATATTTATTTGCTCCCTTCTCTTGGTAATATAATTCAGGTATAGGAAAATCACCCTTATCTTAAATTCAGAAATATCACATTGGTAGCTAATGATACAATTAAATCATATCAAGTAATTCGAAGCTTGAATGATACCTTGACTTCAAAACTTTGAAATTAAGACCATCTGATTAAGGTGAACTTTGAATATAAATCATGCATTTTAATAAAATTAAATAAACAATCCCAAACGAAACTCGCTTTCACTACTCGCACTAAATCGTAGAATTAGTGTATGGAGTGTGTTTTGCTTCACTAAATTTGGTTTCTTAGTGTTTAGAATGAAAATGTTGTGTTCCATCCTTTTGTACTAGATGACGTTAATCATATGTCATAGAGCATGATAATCATGCAAATAGACCTCCATCCAAGCACCTAAATACTAAGATTTAGAAGTCACATGGTAAAGTTTGATGACTTTCATTTACATTATACATCATACACCCATTTATTCAGATACACACACTCATATTTCCTATGAATCTATATTAATAGTTAAAATGTCATCAGTTTGTAAACTGCTATATTCTGCCATAAGCAGCAGCTGGTATCATCTCTCTGCATATAAACATGCCCAAAGCATGCCCAACATCTTGTCACATTCACACGCTAACAAGTTCATGTTTTCATCTAAAATCAAGCAATTTATGAATTTAATAAATTATAAAATAACAAATAGGGCAAATATGGAAAAAATAACGTATATTTATCTTCAAAACAAATAACTCGTTTTCAGTACCATGGTAAATGGCTGTGCTTGATTCTCTTGGTTCTGCTTCAATAGGATGCTCGTCACTTTGAAAATCTGTAAAAAGAAGGGGTAGGGAATATTCTGTTAAAATAAATATTCTACAGTATTCTGGATACGTATTCTACTGTAGTCGAGATTGTTGGCATAACTTCCACCAGTGTCTACCATATTTAAGACTATAATAGTGATCTCAGAGGACAGATTGCTCAATACCCGACTAGTAAAGTTAAATATCATATCCTTCTTCTTAATTTGCTGAACTTAAATAAAAATAACGAAACACAATGAATAATACTCTTGTCAACGAAAATACATCGATAATAACCTTATATTGAATAAATTTAGGAGGTTGACTATTTTATGGTAAAATGAATGCTACATATAATTGAAATTAAGCTATTATTCCTACATGATATGATAATACTACATCAACGAATAAAATTTGAATTTTATTAGGATTATTTCAAATGCTTTCAGCACACAATTTGTACCAGGCTTTTGCAAACCACAATATGAGTACTTCGTTATTTATATGTTATAATTATCTAAAAGTTGAAAGTGAAAATAGTAGAATTTGTCATAATGGCATAATCTATTAAGAATTTTAGAGTGAATATATTGCCAAATGATAAAACTAATAAAAAACTATAAACTAAATATGGGTGTCCACAGAGTCACCATACAATGGTTTCAAAAAGTAGTTTCTTGTCTCATTCATTGGGATATTCATGGATCTCTAACTATCTCACTTTTTGCGTGTCTTGATTAAGTAATAGCTATAAGGGGCTCTCAATTTTTATGTATAGTGACTTTTTGAACCTTGTATATCAAGCTAATTCACTAATGAAAGGACAAAGTTATAAGCATTTGAGAGGATATATGAGAAAACCTATTATCTTTTTATGGAAGGGATTATTAATTTTAACTTTGAGAGAAAATTTCACGCCAACACAGCTGAACTCTTAAAGCATCTAATGATTAAGAGTAAGGTATTTATTAATATTTTGTAATTTATATTTATTTTCAAGTGCATACATCGTATTTAATACTGAAACTTGATTCGCAATTTTATCTAGCTCGTTTCTGTCAGTTTTTTCCTAGGAGGATTCTAAGATTGTGCAGTTGTTCAAGAGTACAAAAGAAGATTTGGAGTATATAAACATCATTTAGTTATACCTATTGTTGATTTTAAAGTTAAATCATTAATTATAAAACTATTTGATTAAAATTCCTTTCTTAATTTTTGAAGGACCCATCCAAACTAAAGGAGTGCCAAATAAGGTAATAATTAATGGTTTAACTTTAAAATTATCAAGGATAGGTTAGATTAGGTTTAATTAGATTGAATAGTTTTTGTGCCTTAAAAACATATGTTAATAGTGTTCGTTAAATTGTGGCATTTAATCTTTAATAATTTTCCTATCAGATATAGATATTAATTTTATTCAATATGGGTAAAGTTCAAGGCTCAAGCCGCGAAAGATCTAAAATTAATAAGCTATTTAAGGACTCGATGAACATTAAATTTAAAAGTCCAAAAGCAAAGTGTATTTTTTGTTTTAAAGAAGTACCAAAAAATGGCTTAAGAATGATAAAGAAATGCAAAAAGTGGCATGAATCAATGAAGATTCAATATTTACCAAGTGGAAAAATGTCTAATACTGGTGACTATGTTAAATCTATTATTGTGGAAGATAACGCAGGTGCTTCACTTGATTCACATTCTAATGTGCCAAGTTGTTCGTTCCTTAACCCCTTGTGGAATGACATCAACAAATCTGGTCTCAAAAAAATTGGCACCTCAATCAAAAATAATCATTGCTTTCATGGATCAAATGAATGATAATTATAATGTAAGTATCTAAAATTTAGGTAACCATGTAATTAAAAATAATATTTAAATTTTACGAAGCCTTCTTGAAATAACCTGAATATATTTAATAAAAAATCTTAATTAAATGCAGAATAAAATGATTTCAGTAGAGAAAACTCTACTGAACTTGAAAATGCAAATATCCTATTATTCCTATTGAATATATTATATACATAACTATTTTATTTTTTTTTAGTTTATAAATATTTAAATCCAATTAGAGGAAAAGTGTGAAAAACAACTTGCAAAAGCAGTATATGTTAATGGATGTTCACTCAGGATGACTGAGCACCCAGAGTGGGTAAAACTCTTCAAAATGTTAAAACCAAAGTTCAAACTTCCAAGCCGTGACAAAATTTCTAGCAAGCTATTAGATAACCAATATAATGAATATGCATCTGATATAAGAGAGATCATCAGTTCCAAATCAAGTGTTGGCTTGATTTTCGATGGATGGAGCAATGTAAGGTATGTATTTAAAAGAAACATTTCTCCAATTAATTTTGATATGCTTTTTTAAATAGATTCTGATATATTATGACAAAAATTAATTATGGCTCTATTTTTTAACAGAAATGAAGGGATAATCAATTTCATTGTCACAACTCCAGAGCCCATGTTTTGGAAAAAAATTGAAACTGGTAAGTACTTGCACTTAAAAATAAACAAAATTTATAAGTTTTATTACTTTTCACAAATTAACTCTTTGATATCTAAGAATGAGAACATTCTTTCCAAGGTGTGATAGGTTGCCTACTGCCTAGGAATAACATAAGCATGATGATTCTTTTGAAGTTTGGACATATGTTATTTGATATAATGAAAACTTTTTTCTCCTCCAATTAATTAAAAGGCAATACATTTTTTGAAATAATTAGGATTTGTGAAATTGTGACTATAGTTATTCTCAAGTGGACTTTAGCTTGATTGAAAATCTAAAATATTTATCGTATTTTCTATACAGAATCAGAACGGCATAAAGGAGGATACATAAGCCAGTTAATTTTCGAGGTGATAGAGGATATAGGTCCAACCAAAGTAGCAGCTTCAGTAACATATAATGCTTCAAACATGAGATCTGCATGGGAAAAAGTTAAAATTCGGTACCCTCACATTCATGCATATGGGTGCTTAGCTCCTACTTGGCACTTACTATTTTCTGAGGCAAAGAAAATGAGACAATTGCTAAAACCCTCAAGACAGCAATAACAATTGTAAAAACAATTAAACAGTCTCAAAGGCGTATCTCAAAGAAGAAAATAATAATAAAGTTTCTCTAAAACTACCAAATAAAACCAGGTTAGCTAAAGCATACAGATATTGTCAATGTTATAGTGGATAAATCATATTTAGCCTTTAACTGAAATAAGCGATAATAAAGACAAATATATTTTATTAGTAGTTATTTTAAAACTTTAAAAGTGTTGTTGAAAGAGAAAAATATTTTTAATTTAATATGGTCAAGAATGATCATGATTCATGATTATGCATTATAATTTAAACCCCCCAAATATTTTAATTTATATTTATATTTAGATGGGGTTTAGATGTTACTTGCTTAGAAAGCATAATTCAAAATAAAGCAGCTCTCAAAAGACTCAGTTGCTGAGAAGGCAGCTGACTTGATTGATACAAATAATTTGAGGTCCTTAACTCAATCCAACTCTTTTGGGGATAAAATAGAAATGCTTTTCAAGTCACTGTGACCAATAAAAGATGTAATTTTGTTGTGCAAAGGAGATATAGTTGAACTATCTGTAAGACCAAAAATCTTTTTCGATCTCAAAGAAACTGTCGCAAAAAATTCTCTTGAAACGGCTGTTTCAAAACAAATTGAAAAGGAATTGTTCACAGCTATTGATAAGAGAAGAAATTTTGTTCTGAAGTCATTTCTTTTTGCATCTAACTTACTCGACCCACGCTACAAAGCCTGTCACATTACTAAAAGTGAAAAAGTGAGTACCTATATACTAAATTTAATACTTTCCTATAATTTGATTGTTATCAAAGGTTTTTATTCATTTATATGCATTAATCTTTTATAAAGGAATAAGGTTTTCTGATTTTTTAATACCAAAACCACCCCATAAAAATATCAGTTTTTTCTGAACATTTCCACTTAAAAAACTAATAGACAAAATAAAATTAATTGATGTAATTCTAAGTCATTAAACATATAGGCTATTTTATTTAGAAAAAAACAGTGGTAAAAACTTCTAAGCCCACAATTTTCCCTTTAAAGCATAATTATATATAATTCTACAGGTGAACGTAACAGAAATTATTTTTAAGGCAACTAAGAGAGACCCAACCATCGAAGAAGCTTCAATTTTATGTAATCTAGCTGAATATAGACTTAAAGATGCTATCTTTTCCAAACCATTTCTATGGAAGCTTTTGGAATAAATGAAACCTCACACTTGGTGGATAGCAATGGCTCCTGCTTCAAATCTCTCATTACTAGCAGCAAAATTAGTTGCACTACCACCAACAAGTGCAGCAGTAGAAAGAAGTTTAAGCAAACAAGCCTGGATTCTTTCTACACGACGCAATCGTCTAACAAATGTTAGAGCTGAAAAATTAGTGTTTATTTCACATAACTACAAATTGTTTAACAACAGTAGTGGAGGATACTCTAAGCAAGCCGATCTTGAAGAAAGAGAAAATGTAGAAAATGTATATATATTATTTAAACAATTCATAAACTGTTAGAATCTCTACAACCACAACCATCCTTTAGTGGTTTCAGTACTAATCAAAATGAGAATCAAATGGATTTAAATTTAAGTTCCATTCTAACAGCAGATGATGATGCAATGGTTGTATTATCCTAAAAGGATTCATCAGGTTCATATAGCCTACATGACAGTAGCGATGAGAATATCTCCGAGTTAGATGGTAGCTCAAGTTAGAGAATCAGTACCTAGTCTTAACTTCATGTCACTCAACAGATTTAGAATAACTCCATGTACTTATGTTAATTTTGTTTGCCAAAAGAAAATATTGCTAGTCACAGTCCACAGATATTATTTAGGATTATGCATTTAATTTAGTTCTAGTGGTTAAACTTAATCTTGATATAACTTATATATATATATAGTTATGGCTTATAATTATATTATGTGCTCACAGAGATCTTTCAAATGAGTTACTGTCAATATTCTGATGTAGACCATCGACTTTAGTCAAAAGAAAACTTGTGATATTCTATTTTTTTATTCTATAATCTAAGTAATAAGTATATACATAGTTTTTTCAAATATATAAACGTATAATTTTTTCAAAATTATTATATATGCTTGAAATATCTTTCAAAATAGATAGGTTCAAACAATGAGTGTAGACTATAGTGAAAGGAAAGGTATAACAGCTTATTTTTATGTTATATGATTATGATATATTTATATTTGTTTCAATGTGTTCTAAAAGATCCTTTAAAATAATTAGTTTAGAAATGAAATTATATTGCATATTATTAAGAGTCAACGGACAAGTGTTATATTACCTACAAAATATTCTGAGTTTATCAAATGCTTACTGGAGGATTTCTTACTTGTTAGTAAACTGCAATTAATTTATTTATATAGATAAAGGGTGTTATCTTATTGCATATCTACTCTTCCTTTAAGTCTAGTCAAAGGAATAATAAGAATTATAATAACAGTTTATTAATTGTTTAAATAATTTATATATACATTGAATTTAATTAATGAGTTTATTTATCACCCTAAAGAGCTCCAACTAATTAAACATTAGATCCAAATTTTAGATAAGTAGTTTCTAGTTGTATTACATTTTATTACATATAAGAAATCCTTAACTTTGAAATTAGAGGGAGCCAGATTATTTTTGAATCATACGAGGGGCAGTCAATAAGTTTTGAGAATCGGTAGGGCAAAACAGAGGAAGGGGGATGGCTGTTTGTGGGGGTGTTAGGACAAGTTATGGCAAGTCAGGACCTGCAGCCGCACGCTCCTGCCTCGTATATTTAAGAAGCAGTAGCTGATCGCAGATCGTCAGTCACAAATCTTTCAACAATAGAGAAGGTTGAGCATCACGCAGTGATCCAATTTTTGACCAAGGAAGGCAAGAATGCAAAAGAGATCCATGAACGCATGGTTGCAATGTACACCGACACCGTTCCTTTCTATGCAACCATTGCTCGTGAGTCCCTTGAAAATAACCCCCGTCCAGGACGCCCGTCAGAAGTGTCCAACGAGGACAATGTGGCCCGTGTGGAGAGGATAATCCTCGAAAATAGAAGGGTAAAGGTCGATGAAATCGAGCAAGAACTTTGAATATCACATGGAAGTGTTATCAACATCATCCACAACAATTTGGCCCTGCTCAAGGTCTCTACCCGTTGGGTTCCTAGAAACCTCACGAAACCTCACGCCCCATGATCAACTTCAACGTCATCAAAGATCGGAGGAGTTGCTGCTCCTGTACAACTAAGACCCGGCGGGATTCGAGTCACGCATAGTGACAGATGATGAAACGTGGGTCCATCACTGGGATCCTGATACCGAGCTCGAAAGCATAGCCTGGAAGCACAGGGGCTCTCCGACTCCCATCAAGTTCCGGGCCCAACCCTCAGCCGGGAAGATCATGGCCACCATCTTCTGGGATTATGAGGGAGTGTTGATGGTGCACTAGGCGCTTCGTGGAAGGACCATCACGGGCCAATATTTCCCCAAGGAACTGGCTGGGTTGAAGAAGTGCATCCGTCAGAAGCCGCGCGGCATTTTGCCACGCGGTGTCTTGCTCCTTCACCACAATGATCCTGTCCTCAAGGCCAGAGTTACACAAGCTACCCTGCACTAGTGCAGATTAGAGGAGCTCAACCATCTCCACTACAGTCCAGATCTGGCCCCTAGCGACTACATTTTATTCCGCCAGCTCAAGGCTGCACTGCGTGGACGCCGGTTTGGGGACGATAAAGATATCCAGTTCGCCGTCCAGGAGGTAATGAACAGCAATCGGGAGATTTCTGGTTGTCGAGAATTCGAAGCCTCAGGGACAAGTGGCGCAAGTGCATTGAAGTCGATGGTAGTTATATTGAAAAATAATAAAACACTTTTCCTCATATCTTGTTTCCTTATATTCGAAATGCAAAACTTATTGAACGCGTCTCGTAGATCAATAATTTTTTGTAATGTGGCAGTACTAACTATTAAGTAGCGTAAATACTAAATGAGGCTACTGGCATTGAATATTCTTCTATACAAGATTTCATTAAATTTGGTCATTTGTGAAATTTTTCCCTAAGGAATTGATGAGTTGGCCGTTTATTCATGCTAATCTTTATATACATAGATATAGCCTAAAATGCTTTTTACAACTCTGATAGAGCTAAAATTACTTATAAATATGAAAATATGGTATTGTTTATCTAGTAAATGCTTAATGTTTTTCATTTACTTCAAAATAGTACATAAAAAGGTTATTTTGGTAATATTTTGAAAAAATTTTTTGGGAAAAAACCCCGCCCTTTTTCATGTTTTTTTTCAAGCCATGTTTTTTTCAGAAAAAAAAACGGTGCAACTCTAGTTATACCAGGTGAAAAATTCTAAAAATTAGGTTTATCTAGTAAAATAAATAAATACAAAGAATTGTTTATAAATCCGTTGTCTAAGTAATTTATTTTCAATCTGGTTAAAGTAACTGGATAATAGAGTGATGAGAACCTAAACATAGCCTGTTACTGTACTGTTTAGACAAATAGTGACCAGAATACGGGAAAATTCGTAGACAAATTCTTTCGACGCAATGATAGTTTTGAAACCTTTATCCCCCTGTGATTCAAACTTCTACTTTGAATCCTCTTTGATATACTTACTCTCTTAGATTTTACTGCTTGTATTCCAAACTCGTACTGTTTACCAACTGTACTTCATACTTCAAAATATGACCATTTTTTTATGTAAACCTTAAATGTCTCTATTTCTATTTTTTACTTTCAATATCATTCGATTTAATCTTATCGTTTTGAGCACTTGCGATACAAACTCAAACTTTTTACCATCCATAATTGAATCACATTCAGTTAACCATCTGTCCTAAAAACTTAAACATTTCTCCGCTTGCAATTCAAAATCATAACCACCTCTACTTGCCCCTTATATTTATTTACCTTGATTCATACTCCTACATTTGTCCTCTTGTGACTAAAATTCATATTTTTGTCGACTAATGTCCACTTTACTGCTGATAGAAGAAATACTTAGACAACAAAGAAACACTCAAGACCACCACAATTAGCAATGGTTGAGAGCTTTAGCTACAAATCAAATCAGTGACTGTCAGCTTAACTCTCTTAGTAATTACATAGACTGAAAGATGATGGCAACTCTACCGTTAGTTGTTTATGGCAACGGAAGTTTAGGAGTTATGTCTACTTGTAGCCAAAACTTGTTGTTTCTTTCAAGATCTCGGGTAACTCCTAGTAGTAATGAACAGACCACAATCATACTCCCTCTCAAACATCTTCAAACTATAAAGGAATGGATGAAACAACCATCTCATTTGTGTATGACGACGGGTCGAGAAAAAGAGAAATCGGAAGGCCTTCCATTCAATTTTGATTAATTTGGTATACGGTTTTCGACATTTTGTTAAATTGTTCTAATACGTGTTCTGCGAATATTCTAATGAGTGAAAGCGAATATACATATATTTAGATTTTGAGTGTAAATGTAATAATTTCCAGACTTAATTTTAAGGTGTAAATTTAAAGTTTTAAGAATTCATCGCCTCCTTCCCCCTTAACGCCATTACGTGCCCTATTTTTAGTGTCTAGGGGCAAGCATATTATTTACAAAGATTCTAATCCTCTTAGCCATTATTATTATTTTTAATCTTTTTTTCTTTTGTTTCTTCTTATCATCCAACTACTTTCACACAACATGCCAGTAGAGGACCAAATACTCAAGTAATATGGAATCAAATATATAAATGATAAATAAATGAAAATCTAATTATAATAATTTTACGCTACGTAGCAGACCCTTTTGGATTCCTTGTACAATATTTCAAAAATTAAATTCGTAAACTCTCCAGATTATACCAATAACCCAGCAAGGACGAAAAAAAAGCGCTCGAAATCGACTCGACTTTTTATTGTTCGCTGTTTTGCATAAATATGATTCACGTGGTGCTTTATGTGCCCTTAATCAGCCAAAATTATATTATATAATATTATAAAATATTGAGAAGAGTTGTGCGCCTATTTTCCTGAATATTCTATAGGGAAGACTACTACTTTGCGCACTGGGAAATAGGAAAGTGTGGAACTCTCCAGAACTAAACACACCTTAAGAATTATGTAGCTTCCTCATTAGCCCTATTGCCTTTGGAGCAACTGGGGAATGACATTGCCTCAATTTTAACTGATACTCTTTATTGATTTATAATAATAAAACACTGATAATTAAATAATCACAATACAATAAACATTATTATAAGGCGTTAGCCAAGTGCATTGCCTTCAAATAGCACCATTCTTAAAATTGGCCCCCAACTGCATTAATCTTTACAGGGGACCTCTTGGGATTGTATATTCTGATTTTCTATTTTAAGTGACATAAGTTCTCTACCCCGAGGAAAAATCTTATTTTACAAATATAAAGAACCTAAAGTTAAGTAAAATTTAACCAAATTTAGTCTCTCCTAACAGTTATTTTACTCTAAATTAGACCCAAATTAAAATTTAAAACTGTGAGAGGGAGGGAACGTACATACTCACATGCCGCCAGACAATCGTGGGAGCGAAAGAAATTTGTTGTTTGGGTTGATTTTCGCCTCCTTTCTTTCTCCCCCCACCCTTTCCCCAACTGGCGATAGGAAGTCGGACGAAAAGAACGCCTATCTCCCAAAGAAGCTTAAATCTTATTTGCATTCATTATGATAGCATGGAGGTTGTCCAGAAGGCGCTGCTATAAGCAAATTGTCGTGAATGGAATCTCTCTCTCGATTTCCCACAATCCTCGGTATGCATAATATCGCCGTTCATCTCTCTACAGCAGTGTTCCAAATCTACTCGCGTAATCCTCATGTTGAACGAGAGTCGTTGCCGTAACGTATCGACTACCAACGCTTCTTCCCTCCGCCGGCAGGAGCCCCCATGCTAGGTGAACCGGCTTCAGCCAGTAGTTCCTTTCCCGAAATGGAGAAGGTCATGGTGGTCGTAGGGACACCATGTGGAGGAGATCCCTCCTCTCCTTGTCCTGCCTCCGAGACCCTAGCCGTTTGAGGAGGACCTTGCATAGGGGAGGATTCGGGTTCGGTGCTTGGCGCCGAGCCTGGATTCCCCCCCCATGGAAAGCCCTACCGTCTGAGGCTGGGTTGCCTCAAAGACCATGTCTATCTCCGGAGGGGCCTCCAGTTGGCAATCTCCTCCCAGGACATCGTAGGTCCCGTTGGAAGCGTCACCGTTTATGTGTGTTGAGGCACAGTCCTTAACCCCGGCAAGGTTTAGTATTCTTGCCAGCAGGTCTTTTCAGGGAAGCGACCGAAGGGGCTTGGCTTCCCTCTCCCCCCTAAGGGGGTTCGCCCTACCGAGCCGCTTCAATGAGGGGCGGTTGGAAATGGGCAGTCTTCTGGCTTTTTTGGCAGTTCTCTTAGAAAGTAAAGGAGGGAGGGCCGCTGGAAATAGGGAGGTGCCCGGAAGCACCTTCAGAGAAGGGGTTGAAAAGGAGTCCCCTACACCCTAAGTCGTAGGAGAGGAGTAAGCCTTCTCTCCGGTTAAAGAATTATGGTGGGTCCCTTGCACAAGCACATTTTTTTTTTTTTTAATTAAGAGGCTATCTGGCGACTGCCGACTTAGGCATTAGTTGCCGTAAACAAACAGCCTAGTTCTAGGCTACTTTAAAAATTAAACAGGAAACAATAAAAAGAAATAAAAATAACAATAAAAAAGCAATAACAAAAACAATAAAAAAACAACAAGAACAATTAAACCGGGTTAAATGAAAGGGAGAAGGCCAGGCTCCCCCAAAAAGTCAATAAGTCCACTAGTCATGGTGCACGCACTCGTCCCGAGTACAAGGGACAGGCGGTAGCGACCCCGCCCATCACGGAAAAGGGACAGGTAGCGTGCGCGAAGATCACCCAGAGTGGGACATTCGACAAGAATGTGCCGAACAGTCTGGGGGACGACGCAGTCGTTGCAATAGGGCGCAGGCGAGCGCTCCATCAAGTAGCGATGCGTCACGCGAGTGTGTCCGATTCGAAGACGACAGAAAGCAACCTGAAGCCGCCGCGGCATTGGGGGATAGGTCCATGGGAACAGTCGCGGCGCAATGGCACGCAATTTTGAGTTCCCCTCGACTGTCTCCCATCTTCTTTGCCAAGCAGTCCGAAGAGCTGCCCGTATTCCTGCCATGTAGTCAGTGTGATTAAGAGCGAAAAGCTGGTCCGTTCGAAGAGTCCTCGCGGACTCTTTGGCGCCCTCATCGGCGCGCTCATTCCCCGCAATTCCTACATGTCCAGAAACCCAGCAGAAGATAATCTCGACATCTGCCCGGCTCGCCAAAACCGTGGCGTCACGGATTTCGCGAACCAGAGGATGCGGAGATTCCAATGCCCCGAGAGCACTCAGGGCGCTTTGTGAGTCGCTATAGATCACAATCCGGTCTCCGAACCGGGCACGTCGCGTAATCTCCCGTATCGAGTGGTGTATTGCAACCAGCTCGGCCGTGAAGACAGAGGCAGCGCCTGGTAGAGCCGCGCTGACTTCAAACAGAGGGGATACGGCGTGGAAGCCGACCCCCTCTTGGGACTTGGAGCCATCCGTATACACTGGCACGGTACCAGCGTGACACGATGTGTGCTCCAAAAAGGTCGAACGCAATACTCCCGGCGCAGTACAAGCTTTGGGAGCAGAGGCGTGGCGACAAATAGCCAAATGTGGTACCCTCCAGGGTGGCGTCCTGGGCAGAACCAGGGGCACCACCGGCCCGAGAGCTATATCTACCTCTCGAAGGAGTTTCCTGGCCCTAAACCCAAAGAGCTTAGGGTATGACTGGCGTCTCTCGGCGGCATAGGCACCATCGAGATCAGCTGCGGATGCAGTGAGAGCTGTTGGCGACTGAGGGAGGCGCCGGGCTCGCGCGTACAGGCGAGTAATGCACTGCACGCGGCGCAGAGCGAGTGGCATCTCTCCAGCATCGCCCAACAGGCTCTCAATGGGGGAAGTGCGGAAGGCACCGGTCGCAAGGCGAAGGCTGATGTGGTGGATCGAATCCACCTTCCGCAATAAACGCTCGGCAGCGGATGCATAAAACTCGCATCCGTAGTCAAGCTTCGAACGAACAAAGGATCGATAAACAAGTAAGGCGGTAGCCCTATCAGCGCCCCAAGCGCTGAACGTCACGGAACGGAGAATGTCCATGGCGGGGGTACAAGAGACCCTAGGGTTGCGAATATGAGCCTCCCAGGTGAGGCGTCGGTCGAATACAAGACCAAGGAAACGGTGCGACTCAACCACATCCAGGTGCACCCCATTAAGAAACAAATCTGGGTCGGGGTGAAGCCGTGGATGGCGGCAGAAGTGCACCACCTTAGTCTTGGCCAAAGAAAACCGAAACCTGTGTGCTTCAGGATAGCGAGAGACGCGGTTCAATGCCTGTTGGAGTCGACGCTCCAGAGTTGGCATCTGGGCCGCGCCAAAAGAGATCGAAAGGTCGTCCACGTAGAGCGTAGCGAGAACATCTTCTGGCAGCACCGAGGTGATGCCGTTGATGCTCAGGGCAAAGAGTGTGACACTGAGGACAATTCCCTGCGGGACACCCTCTTCCTGATCCTTTGGGCCGGAAAGGGCTCCCCCCACCCGTACGCTGAATCGACGATCTCGCAAAAATTCAGATATAAACATTGGGAGGCGTCCCCTCGCCCCCATCGTGTGGAGAGTCTCCATGATACCGTATCGCCATGCGGTATCATAGGCCTTCTCTAGATCAAAAAACACCGTGGCGTAGTGCTGTCTACGAAGGAAAGCCTCGCAGACGGCATTTTCCAGTCGGAGCAGAGCATTCGACATGGAGTGAAACTTACGGAAGCCGCACTGTGCAGAAGACAGATGGCCTCCGCTGTCCAGGAAATAAGCTAATCTTACATTTACCAATTTCTCCATCAACTTGCACACGCAAGAGGTTAGAGAGATTGGGCGGAAACCGGTCCGAGTTGAGTGATCTCTCCCCGGTTTGCGAAAGGCGAGCACAGTAGCGATTCACCAGGAGTCTGGGAGAAGGCCTTCCACTCAGGTCCTGTTGAACAAATCTAACAGAAAGGCCATACCTCGCTCACCCAGGTGTCGAAGCATGGCGTACGGGACATCGTCCGGACCATGGGCGGTGTCCGCGCACGAAGCGAAAGCGGAACGCAACTCACTCACAGTAAACTTGTCGTTGAAGGGTTCTCCGCCTCTGGAGGTAAAGTCCAGCCGGCGGCCTTCCGCGACATCACGACGTGCATTAAATGCTGGCGTAGCAGCATCACGGCTAGAGAATGCGGAAAAAGCGGTCGCTAAGGATTCCGCCACGGACGCGGGGTCCGAGATTGCAGTCCCATTCTCCTGGAGAACGGGAGGGGGGTCCTGCGAGAACTTGCCTTGAATCCTTTTTACTCGCTTCCACACCTCAGCTAAAAGGGTCTTCCCGTTAAGTGTAGACACGTATGCCCGTTAAGTGAAGACACGTATGCACGCCAAGAAGAGCGGCGGGCGTGCTTCGAAATATCCTGGAACCTAGCCCTAGCCCGACGAAATTCAGCCACAGTGAAATCGTTCGGGCGGCGCTTATAGCGCACGTAGGCATAACGCTTCTGTTTGAGGGACGTCTTACATTTGGCCGACCACCATGGGAGTGGTCGGCGTGCAAAAAAGCCAGACGTCCTAGGAATAGTAGTCAGGCCCACGGCGATGAGGTTGCCGGAGAAGAACTCAACGGCCTCATCTACCGACCTAAACTCCTCGACTGAGATAGAGAATTCAGTCATTTCCTGAAATGCAGGCCACCGCGCCCGCGCCAAGCACCACCGAGGTGGTCTCTCAGGCGGCAGTTGCCCTGAAAATGATATTTGAATGGGAAAGTGATTACTACCATGGAGGTCATCGACCACCCCCCAATCAAAATCAGGCTGTGCATCCAAAGAGCACAAAGATAGGTCAAGGCAAGAAAATGAAGCGGTTCTCGGACAGTAATGCGTAAACTCATCCACGTTTAGGACACCCATCTCAAGCTCTTCGATCAGATCGGCAAGGACTTTTCCCCTGGGATTTATGGAGTAATCTCCCCAGAGAGGATGCCTGCCGATCAGATCCCTAAGCAAGAGATAGGGCCTCGGCAACCATGCTACGACGCGGCGGAAGTCCCCCGCGTCGAAGTCAGCTGACGGTGGAATGTACGCAGAAATGATAGTATACCTCCTATCCAGGTGCAGCTGCACAGCCACTGCCTGAAAGGAGGTATCTAAAGAGAAAGGAAGAACGGAGACATCATGCCGGGTGTAAACCGCGCATCCCTCAGCCCGGCCATCCCGCGGTGGTGGGGTCGCAAGACCCTTATACCCCAGGAGGGCAGGCAGGGGGCACGCGCCTAGCATGGTCTCCTGCATAAAAATAGCCAACGGGGAACGGGACGAGGCGAGCCTCCGCAGCTCCTTCCAGTTGGCCCGCAGTCCACGGCAATTCCATTGAAGGAATATGCCCTTCAGGCCTAGCTCGGAGGAGACGCGGGGGCCCTCCTTGAATTGAAGACCCTCACGGGAATGTCCGTACGCTTCCCGGGGGCAGAACCCCGGGCGCTGTTGGCCGGATAAAGCGCTGGAGGCGCTGTCACCTTCGAGGACTTATTGGGGGAGGTTGGGCTCGCCATGCGAGTCTTTTCCTCCCTTTGCCTCGAAACCTTAGGCGGGCGCTGCGGCTTCGTAGGTGGGGGGGCCTCTTTTCGAGGAACCACCGTCTCCGAGCCACCCGCTCCACCTCGGAGCGTGGGCGAAGGAGCCGAAGCTCCTTTGTTGCTGTCCTCCTTTCGGGGGACAGCTTTAGGAACCCCCGAAGATGGCCTAGCGACCATCTTCAGGGGTGTTGCCTCCTGTGAGTCTAACGACTCGGTGGAGGCGCGTGGCCATTTCGCCTTGCGGGAAATGGTCACGCTGGGGGAAGAGGGGGAAGCCCTGGTTTTAGCCGGGGCATGGTATGAACCCTTTTTGCCGCCAGCTTTACCAGGGGAGCGCCCGGGTTGGGTAGAGCCCGCAGAAGGGCTCCAAATGGGCGCGGAAACAACCGTGCTCGTTGGCCTGGAAAGGCCAGGAGCAGAGGGCGCCTTTCGAACAACTGAGGCATATGACGTCCCAGGCAGAGCTGGGCGCGCCAGGACCAAGTCCTTTGCCTCGCGGAATGAGAGTCGATCCTGGGCCTGAACGGCCAGGATTTCTTTCTCAAGGAGATATGCACCACATTGCTTCGAAGAAGCAGGGTGCGGCTCTCCTTAATTGACACACTTAGCCACACACGATTTGGGCTTATCGTGTGCGACCTTGGAGCAATTTACACAGACTTCGGGTGACCCCGACTTTGCACGTCTACATGAGCGATTCGTATGGCCAAAGCGGTGACAGTAATAGCACCGCCGCGGCAGTGGCACGAATGCCTTCACGGGGTAGCGGTACCAACCAGCACGCACCGATTCAGGGAGCTTGTCACGGTCGAACGTGACGAAGAGTGTAGGGGTGGGTCTCGAAGCCCCTCCCTGTTTTCTCATCACACGTTCGACCTTGACCGCTCCATGGTTGGCCAGCTCTAGGGTGATGTCCTCAATGAAGTAGTCAACGAGTTCCCTCGCATAAACTACTCCTTTCACAAAGTTCATGGTAGAGTGCGGCGTCACACTCACCGGGGTGCCATGAAGTGTCCGAAGAGCACTTATCTTGGCCGCCTCTGCGGGCTTTGCCGCATTCGCCAGAAGGCTGCCGTCCGAGAAACGGGTCACCTTCAGCTCTCTATCAATTGCACTAGCTAATCCTCTCCTCTGATGGATCATGTTGCCCTTGGACAACATGGTGCCATCAGTGGCGCGAATAACAAAGAAGCGTTTGAAGCCAGCGGGCTCGAAAACGCCAGGTAACCTCTGAATGAGGGGGCCCGATGTCATCGAGGCTCTTGCCTAAGCACAGGGGGGGACCTTTTTTTCGGTGGAGCTGCCCGAGGGCGGCTACGTCGATGGTACAGGGAGAATTAAAGGGGGGTGGGTTACACATCATTGTGCATGATGACCCTCTTTTTATTACAGGATGTAATAGCACATCACTTCTCGCAGTTGCTTGCTCTGCAAGGGGTGCTTCCGGGCCTGGCAGAGCCAGGTGGGGCCATTTAAGGCCACCTCTCCCTCCTGGTGACCTGGCAGCCCTTCAGCATGGCGGCTTCATCTTGAGCACGGCGTAAAATCAAGGATAGATGGTGAATTGAGAAGAAAAAGGGATGTGAGGAAAGTATGGGTAGGGATGAATCAGGTTGTTAAAAAAAACCCATCCCGAACCGGAGCTCAGGGGTTATGAAACGTTGTTCCCTCCCATCCTCAGCCCCGATCCGGGACGGTTGGCTGAGAAGAAGGTCAGCATCTACCCTGTGAAATTAGAGGCTGACCAAAGAAAGTTGTGGGAGAGGTTGTATGAAAAGTGAGGAAACACAAGTGTTTTGAAGGAAGGAGAAGAGGCTAAGCTGGGGTCGGACACCCCCGTAAGGGGCGCGGCGATTTGCCATCCTGGCCGCCGTGCTGACATGATCCAGCGCTCCGTCCGGCCCCAGCTTAGCCTCTCTTCCTTCCTTCAGATAGCCCGATTTCTCCCCTACCTCGTCGCTTTTCATACAACCTCTCCCACAACTTTCTCTGGTCAGCCTCTAATTTCACAGGGTAGAATGCTGACCTTCTTCTCAAGCCAACCACCCCGGATCGGGGCTGAGGGGGGGAGGGGACATTGTTCCCTAACCCCTCAGCTCCGGTTCGGGATGGGTTTTTTTTTAACAACCTGCTTCATCCCCACCCACATCTTCCTCACATCCCTTTTCATCTCCTCTTCACAACCTATATTTTTTACGCCGTGTCCAAGGTGGAGCCGCCATGCCGAAGGACTGCCAGGCCACCAGGCGGGAGGGGTGGTCCCGAATGGCGGCGCCTGGCTCTGCCGGGCTTGTAAGCACCTCTCGCAGTGCGGGCAACTGCGAGAGGTGATGAGCTATTGCGTCCCGTAATCAAAAGAGGGTCACCATGCCCATGTATGGAAAAAAACAAAAACCCCAACCCCCAACTTCCCCAAAAACATCTACGGAGCCGCCCTCGGGCAGCTCCACCGAGAAAATGGAGGTCCCCCCCCTTGTGCTTGCGCAAGGGACCCTCCATAATTCTTTAACCGGAGAGGAGGCTTACTCCTCTCCTACGCCTACGGGTGTAGGGGACTGCCCCTCACCCCCTTCTCTGGAGGTGCTTTCGGGCACCTCCCTATCTCCAGCGGCAGTCCCTCCTTTGCTTTCTAAGGGGACTGCCAAGAAAGCCAGCAGGCAGCCCATTGCCGACCACCCCTCGTGCAAGCGGCTCGGTAGGGCAAACCCCCTTAGGGGGGAGAGGGAAGCCAGGCCCCTTCGGTCGCTTCCCTCAAAAGACCTGCTGGCAAGAATTTTGAACCTTGCTGGGGTCAAGGCCTGTGCCTCCCCACACCACCTGACTAGTGACAATACTGCCAAGGGGACCTGCGATGTCCTGGGAGGGGATGGCCAACAGGAGGCCCCTCCTGTGATAGACATGGTCCTTGAGGAGACCCAGCCCCAGACGGTAGGGCCTTCCATGGGGGGGAATTCGGGCTCGGCGCCAAGCACCGAACCCGAATCCGCCCCTATGCAAGGTCCTCCTCAAATGGCTGAGGGCTCCGAGGCAGTAGAAGGAGGGGAGGGATCTCCTCCGACAGGTGCCCCTACGACAACCAGGACCTTCTCCATTTCGGAGAGGGACCTGGCTGAGGCTGGTCCATCTGGCCTGGGGACTTCTGCCGGCGGAGGTGAAAAGCGGGTTCATTCCCCGCCCTCCTCTCCTAAAAAGAAAAAGACTAAAAAGACTCAAAAGACGAAGAAGACTCGGGGCTCCTCTCCATTCGCGGGGGCTGCGGGGACGGATGGGTCTGCTACCAATTTGGTAGGCGACCAAGCCAAGATCGGCACATCCGGCCCCTCTACCCCCTCGTGTGCGGAGCCCATGACTACGACTAAGACCAAGAATGCACAGGGCGGAGCCTCGATGACATCGGGGCCCCTGATTCAGAGGTTACCTGGCGTTTTCGAGCCCGCTGGCTTCAAACGCTTCCTCGTTATTCGCTCCACTGATGGCACCATGTTGTCCAAGGGCAACATGATCCATCAGAGGAGAGGATTAGCTAGTGCAATTGGTAGAGAGCCGAAGGTAACCCGTTTCTCGGACGGGAGCCTTCTGGCGAATGCGGCGAATCCCGCCGAGGCGGCCAAGATAAGTGCTCTTCGGACACTTCATGGCACCCCGGTGAGTGTGACGCCGCACTCTACCATGAACTTTGTGAAAGGAATAGTTTATGCGAGGGAACTTGTTGACTACTCCATTGAGGACATCACCCTAGAGCTGGCCGACCATGGGGCGGTCAAGGTCGAACGTGTGATGAGAAAACAGGGAGGGGCCTCGAGACCCACCCCTACACTCTTCGTCACGTTCGACTGTGACAAGCTCCCTGAGTCGGTGCGTGCCGGTTGGTACCGCTACCGCGTGAAGGCATTCGTGCCACTGCCGCGGCGGTGCTATTACTGCCACCGCTTCGGCCATACGAATCGATCATGTAGACGTGCAAAATCGGGGTCACCCGAAGTCTGTGTAAATTGCTCCAAGGTCGCACACGATAAGTCCAAATCGTGTGTGGCCAAGTGTGTCAATTGCGGAGAGCCGCACCCTGCTTCTTCGAAGCAATGTGGTGCATATCTCCTTGAGAAAGAAATCCTGGCCGTTCAGGCCCAGGATCGACTCTCATTCCGCGAGGCAAAGGACTTGGTCCTGGCGCGCCCGGCTCTGCCTGGGACGTCATATGCCTCAATAGTTAGAAAGGCACCCTCTGCTCCTGGCCCATCCAGGCCAACGAGCATGGTTGTTTCCGCGCCCATTCGGAGCCCTTCTGTGGGCTCTACCCAACCTGGGCGCTCACCTGGTAAAGCTGGCGGCAAAAAGGGTTCATACCCTGCCCCGGCTAAAACCAGGGCTCCCCCCTCTTCCCCCAGCGTGACCGTTTCGCGTAAAGCGAAACGGCCACGCACCTCCACCGAGTCGTTAGACTCACAGGAGGCAACACCCCTGAAGATGGTCGCTAGGCCATCTTCCGGGGTTCCTAAAGCTGTTCCCCGAAAGGAGGACAGCAACAAAGGAGCTTCGGCCCCTTTGCCCACGCCCCGAGGTGGAGCGAGTGGCTCGGAGACGGTGGTTCCTCGAAAAGAGGGCCCCCCGCCTCCGAAGCCGCAACGCCCGGCTAAAGTTTCGAGGCGGAGGGAGGAAAAGACTCGCATGGCGAGCCCAACCTCCCCCAATAAGTCCTCGAAGGCGACAGCGCCTTCAGCGCTTTGTCCGGCCAACAGCGCCCGGGGTTCTGCCCCCGGGAAGCGTACGGCCATTCCCGTGAGGGTCTTCAATTCGAGGAGGGCCCCCGCGTCTCCTCCGAGCTAGGCCTGGAGGGCATATTCCTTCAATGGAATTGCCGTGGACTCCGGGCCAACTGGGACGAGCTGCGGAGGCTCGCCTCATCCCGTTCCCCGTTAGCTATTTTTTTGCAGGAGACCATGCTAGGCGCGTGCCCCCTGCCTGCCCTCCCGGGGTATAAGGGTCTTGCGACCCAACCACCGCGGGACGGCCGGGCTGGGGGATGCGCGGTTTACACCCGGCATGATGTCTCCGTTCTTCCTTTCTCTTTAGATACCTCCTTTCAGGCAGTGGCTGTGCAGCTGCACCTGGATAGGAGGTATACTATCATTTCTGCGTACATTCCACCGTCAGCTGACTTCGACGCGGGGGACTTTCGCCGCGTCGTGGCACGGTTGCCGAGGCCCTATCTCTTGCTTGGAGATCTGAACGGCAGGCATCCTCTCTGGGGAGATTACACCATAAATCCCAGGGGACAAGTCCTTGCCGATCTGATCGAAGAGCTTGAGATGGGTGTCCTAAACGTGGATGAGTTTACGCATCACTGTCCGAGAACCGCTTCATTTTCTTGCCTTGACCTATCTTTGTGCTCTTCGGATGCACAGCCTGATTTTGATTGGGGGGTGGTCGATGACCTCCATGGTAGTGATCACTTTCCCATTCAAATATCATTTTCAGGGCAACTGCCGCCTGAGAGACCACCTCGGTGGTGCTTGGCGCGGGCGCGGTGGCCTGCATTTCAGGAAATGACTGAATTCTCTATCTCAGTCAAGGAGTTTAGGTCGGTAGATGAGGCCGTCGAGTTCTTCTCCGGCAACCTCATCGCCGTGGGCCTGACTACTATTCCTAGGACGTCTGGCCGTTTTGCACGCCGACCACTCCCATGGTGGTCGGCCGAGTGTGAGACGGCCCTCAAACAGAAGCGTTATGCCTACATGCGCTATAAGCGCCGCCCGAACGATTTCACCGTCGCTGAATTTCGTCGGGCTAGGGCTAGGTTCCGGTATATTTCGAAGCACGCCCGCCGCTCTTCTTGGCGGGCATACGTGTCTTCACTTAACGGGAAGACCCCTTTAGCTGAGGTGTGGAAGCGAGTCAAAAGGATTCGGGGCAAGTTCTCGCAGGACCCCCCTCCCGTTCTCCAGGAGAATGGGACCGCAATCTCGGACCCCGCGTCCGTGGCGGAATCCTTAGCGACCGCTTTTTCCGCATTCTCTAGCCGTGATGCTGCTCCGCCAGCATTCAATGCACGTCGTGATGTCGCGGAAGGCCGCCGGCTGGACTTTACCTCCAGAGGCGGAGAACCCTTCAACGACAAGTTTACTGTGAGTGAGTTGCGTTCCGCTCTCGCTTCGTGCGCGGACACCGCCCATGGTCCGGACGATGTCCCGTACGCCATGCTTCGACACCTGGGTGAGCGAGGCATGGCCTTTCTATTAGATTTGTTCAACAGGATCTGGGTGGAAGGTCTCCTCCCAGACTCCTGGCGAATCGCTACTGTGCTCGCCTTTCGCAAGCCGGGGAGAGATCACTCTACTCCGACCGGTTTCCGCCCAATCTCTCTAACCTCTTGCGTGTGCAAGTTGATGGAGAAATTGGTAAATGTTAGATTAGCCTATTTCCTGGACAGCGGAGGCCATCTGTCTTCTGCACAGTGCGGCTTCCGTAAGTTCCACTCCACGTCGGATGCTCTGCTCCGACTGGAAAATGCCGTCTGCGAGGCTTTCCTTCGTAGACAGCACTACGCCACGGTGTTTTTTGATCTGGAGAAAGCCTATGATACCGCATGGCGATACGGTATCATGGAGACTCTCCACACGATGGGGGCGAGGGGACGCCTCCCAATGTTTATATCTGAATTTTTGCGAGATCGTCGATTCCGCGTACGGGTGGGGGGAGCCCTCTCCGGCCCAAAGGAGCAGGAAGAGGGTGTCCCGCAGGGAAGTGTCCTCAGTGTCACACTCTTTGCCCTGAGCATCAACGGCATCACCTCGGTGCTGCCGGAAGATGTTCTCGCTACGCTCTACGTGGACGACCTTTCGATCTCTTTTGGCGCGGCCCAGATGCCAACTCTGGAGCGCCGACTCCAACAGGCATTGAACCGCGTCTCTTGCTTCTCAAAGCGCACAGGTTTCTGTTTTCTTTGGCCAAGACTAAGGTGGTGCACTTCTGCCGCCATCCACGGCTTCACCCCGACCCAGATTTGTTTCTTAATGGGGTGCGCCTGGATGTGGTTGAGTCGCACCGTTTCCTTGGTCTTGTATTCGACCGACGCCTCACCTGGGAGGCTCACATTCGCAGCCTTAGGGTCTCTTGTACCCGCGCCATGGACATTCTCCGTTCCGTGACGTTCAGCGCTTGGGGCGCTGATAGGGCTACCGCCTTACTTTTTTATCGATCCTTTGTTCGCTCGAAGCTCGACTACGGATGCGAGTTTTATGCATCCGCAGCCGAGCGTTTATTGCGGAAGGTGGATTCGATCCACCACACCGGCCTTCGCCTTGCGACCGGTGCCTTCCGCACTCCCCCCATTGAGAGCCTGTTGGTCGATGCTGGGGAGATGCCACTCGCTCTGCGCCGCGTGCAGTGCATCACTCGCCTGTACGCGCGAGCCCGGCGCCTCCCTCAGTCGCCAACAGCTCTCACTGCATCCGCAGCTGATCTCGATGGTGCCTATGCCGCCGAGAGACGCCAGTCATACCCTAAGCCCTTTGGGTTTAGGGCCAGGAAACTCCTTCGAGAGGTAGATATAGCTCTCGGGCCGGTGGCGCCCCTGGTTCTGCCCAGGACGCCACCCTGGAGGGTACCACATTTGGCTATTTGTCGCCACGCCTCTGCTCCCAAAGCTTGTACTGCGCCGGGAGTATTGCGTTCGATCTTTTTGGAGCACACATCGTGTCACGCTGGTACCGTGCCAGTGTATACGGATGGCTCCAAGTCCCAAGAGGGGGTCGGCTTCCACGCCGTATCCCCTCTGTTTGAAGTCAGCGGGGCTCTACCAGGCGCTGCGTCTGTCTTCACGGCCGAGCTGGTGGCAATACACCACTCGGTACGGGAGATTACGCGACGTGCCCGGTTCGGAGACCGGATTGTGATTTATAGCGACTCACAAAGCGCCCTGAGTGCTCTCGGGGCATTGGAATCTCCGCATCCCCTGGTTCGCGAAATCCGTGACGCCACGGTTTTGGCGAGCCGGGCAGATGTCGAGATTATCTTCTGCTGGGTTCCTGGACATGTAGGAATTGCGGGGAATGAGCGCGCCGATGAGGGCGCCAAAGAGTCCGCGAGGACTCTGCGACCGGACCAGCGTTTCGCTCTTCCTCACACCGACTACATGGCAGGAATACGGGCAGCTCTTCGGACTGCTTGGCAAAGAAGATGGGAGACGGTCGAGGGGAACTTAAAGTTGCGTGCCATTGCGCCGCGACCGTTCCCATGGACCTATCCCCCAATGCCGCGGCGGCTTCAGGTTGCTTTCTGTCGTCTTCGAATCGGACACACTCGTGTGACGCATCGTTACTTGGTGGAGCGCTCGCATGTGCCCTATTGCAACGACTGCGTCGTCCCCCAGACTGTTCGGCATATTCTTGTCGAATGTCCCAGTCTGGGTGATCTTCGCGCACGATACCTGTCTCGGTACCGGGATGGGCGGGGTCGCTACCGCCTGTCCCTTGTACTCGGGACGAGTGCGTGCACCATGACTGGTGGACTTATTGACTTTTTGGGGGAGGCCGGCCTTCTCCCCTTTATTTAAGGTTCCTTTTTTTGTTATTGTTTTGTTTTAGATTGCACTCTCCTGCACCGGGGTGAGGGGGACCTCCCCCCGCTGCCGGAGATTGCTTCGATTGTTAAGTTTTTCAAATTTATATTGATTGTTAAGTTTTCATATTTTAACTTTAAAGTAGCCTAATTCTAGGCTGTCGTGTTTTTCGGCGACTTATGCCCAAGTGGGTAGTTGCCAGATGGGCTCTATAAAAAAAAAAAAAAAAAAAATGGGGTCGGACAGAGTGCTGAGTCCCGTCTGCACGGCGGCCAGGATGGCAAATCGCCGTGCCCCTTACGGGGGGCCAAATTGAATGTCAAAATAGCCATTAGGGCTGAAGATTTTTACATCTAGAAATTCACTATTAAATTATTTTCTTACAAATATATTTTTACCTATTTACTAATACGAATTTACAATTACTAATTGATAAAAATTTACTATTACTTGTTCAACTTAATCAAATGTTAGTGAGTAAAATTTTATGTGATTGCAAACATTCGGCGATCACTATTCTCTAAACTAGCAAAAAATAAAGAGTTAGATAATAATTAATGCGAATCTTAAACAACTACATATTTAGAAATAAAAATAATAATCACCAAAAAACACAGGGAAACATATGAAATTTTCATTTAGTAATAACCTTAAAAAGATGTAACTCTCTAAAATTTGTTACAAATCTACAAAATTTAGTTTGCAATTATTTGAAGTGATTACATAGATTTATATAATTATTTTCCCTTGTAATAACTGTAATTTTTAATTAATTTAAAGCAAAATTTCCTTCAATAGAGTTTGTAAAAATCAATTTTTTAATTTATATTATTTCCCAAATTTATCCAATGATTGGATTTTGTAATAAATGTAAATATTATAGTTTGTTAAACCTCATTTTAATTTATTTTGTAAGAAATTTCACAAATTTATCTAATTTTTCGGTTTTAATAAATATTAAAATCTGGTCTTCAAAATTTGCTTTTTAAAATTCACTTAATAATATAGTGCCAAAATTATTGCAATCATTTGCTTATATAATAAATGTAGGAAAATATTAAATTTTTATTAAGAAATTCACCATATTTATCTAAACTTTTTCTTCCGTAATAATTTTTTGAAATCGTAGAATACGTTATGACCCCATTTAATCTTACCTTAACGCACGTGTTGTATAAAATTTATCGTGGGTGGTTGTAGAAGAGGAGTTGTTTACTTTAGATTTATAGAATACTAATAATTTATTATAAGAGGGTTATAATTATTCATACACTATTGTACCTGCTGTCAAAAAAGTCTATCTTGGGTGTACATCAGTAAAAATACATAAAATTGATTGTAGATGCTGTATAATGACTAATAATTTTTTAGAAATGCAGTAGACTACTTTTAAAAAGGTTAGATTCTGTAGACAATTAAAAGTTGGTGCTAGAGACATAATTGTAGTTTACTATAGTAAAATGGCTTTAATCCTTAAAGGGCTAGTTTGAGTTTCAGAAGGTGCATGCAGTACTAGCTATCAATTCTTCACATATACAGTCACACATAATTTATATATATATGTGAATCCATTAAACCACATTGAAAGAGAAAACGGAATAATTTTTCCTTGCAGTAATATTTTTATTACCTTTTTCGAAAAATCCGTGCAGGGAAGCGATTCGAACCAGGCACACTGAGGCAGCGAGCACCGCTTTGATCACAGTTAAAAGTATGCCGTTAGTACACTACGCTACGCAGAGAACGAAAAAATTCTCTGAATAGAATAGCTTTTAAGGAACACTTTCGCCGGCTCGAACGGAGACTATAAAATAAATAGAAAATTAATTGAGAATTCCCAATTAAGTTTTATTTATTTCATAGTCTCCATCATTCGCTCCTGGTAATTTGAGAGATATATAAATTTGTATATCTGCCACGCGTTTACTTATTCCTCATTTATTCTTTGAATTCCCAATTAATTTTCTATTTATTTCATAGTCTCCATTCGAGCCGGCGAAAGTGTTCCTTAAAAGCTATTCTATTCAGAGAATTTTTTGGTTCTTTGCGTAGCGTAGTGTACTAAAGGCGTACTTTTAACTGTGATCAAAGCGGTGCTCGCAGCCTCAGTGTGCCTGGTTTGAATAGCTTCCCTGCACGGATTTTTTTAAAAAGGTAATAAAAATATTACTGCAAGGAAAAATTATTCCGTTTTCTCTTTCAATGTGGTTTGATGGATTCATTTCCATCATTCTCTCCTGCTACTTTGAGAGATATATACATTTGTATATCTGCCACGCGTTTACCTATTCGTCATTTATTCTTTGAATTCCTAATTAATTTTGTATTTATTTCATAGTCTCCGTTCGAGCCGGCGAAAGTGTTCCTTAAAAGCTATTCTATTCAGAGAATTTTTTTGTTCTCTGCGTAGCGTAGTTTACTAACGGCATACTTTTAACTGCGATCAAAGCGGTGCTCGCTGCCTCAGTGTGCCTGGTTCGAATCGCTTCCCTGCACGGATTTTTTGAAAAAGGTAATAAAAATATTACTGCAGGGAAAAATTATTCCGTTTTCTCTTTCAATGTGGTTTAATGGATTAATTTCCATCATTCTCTCCTGCTACTTTGAGAGATATATACATTTGTATATCTGCCACGTGTTTACCTATTCCTCATTTATTCTTTGAATTCCCAATTAATTTTCTATTTATTTTATAGTCTCCGTTCGAGCCGGCGAAAGTGTTCCTTAAAAGCTATTTTATTCAGAGAATTTTTTGGTTCTCTGCGTAGCGTAGTGTACTAACGGCATACTTTTAACTGTGATCAAAGCGGTGCTCGCTGCCTTAGTGTGCCTGGTTCAAATCGCTTCCCTGCACGGATTTTTCGAAAAAGGTAATAAAAATATCACTGCAAGGAAAAATTATTCCGTTTTCTCTTTCAATGTGGTTTAATGGATTCATTTCCATCATTCTCTCGTGCTACTTTGAAAGATATATATATATATATATATATATATATATATATATTTATATATATATATTTATATATATATATATATATATATATATTTATATATATATATTATATATATATATATATATATATATATATATATATATATATATATATATTAGCATGAATTAATATAGTGAGCCTTTCTGGATAAAGGGTATTATACTAAGATGTCACTACTTTTATTTGTAATATATCAATTAAATGTTTGAGAGGAAAATAATTATATTAAAGAGGCTATTTTCTTTTCTTGGATAGGAATATAAAATAATTATCAACTTTTCTCTTGAGTGAAATTCCATCCTTCTATAATGAATCCATGACACTGCTCAACTTAAAAAAGTATTTCAACGGTAAATCTTCCACCCTGACCTTTTATTTATACTCCTTTCTACTTAAAAGTATCAGTATGTTTTGGTGTTAATGATGCTAAAACTTTCCTCTCAAAGAAGGATTATCTTAAGCCAGATAAAGTTGGCACCCATCGTATGAAGCTACAAAGCTTCAGCTAGATTTCTCGGACGCCTGTTTGGAATTTACAGCATAATTCTATGTGAGCTTCGAACGGCCACATTTACAGAACTGAGAAAAGACTTACTCAAAACGTATATTTTGATACGAGAAACCTGACGTTAGAGATGTAAAGAGCAAACGAGGTCGGAATTTAGTGCGTGGTGTATGGTTTAGGTTGAAGATCGAAGTTCGTACCAAATATGTATTTTTCATGAGTTCAATTTTGAAATTGTTTGATGATGGTGAATTTGTGATATTGTTTCAGTTTTTTTTTAAATCAGGGCGCAAGAATCGGTATATAAACTTGTTGGAAAAACGCTTTTAAAGCCACTCTCTTTATTACAACTTTCGCGAGATGATTCCTAAGACAGGGAGTCACTCATTGATGTACTCTATGTAAAACATCCTTTTAATCACTACTTTGATTATCCGTTACACAATCAGAATAACCTATTTGTAGACTATTTGTACTCGATATGTTGGGTACAGCATATTGAATATGTTAAATGTCAGCACATTAATGAATTAAAAGTTGCTAAATCTTTCGAAAGAGAATTTATTAACTTATTTGCCATAAATATTTTTTCCAAGAATATTTGCTGCTTTAAACCTGTTTTTCCTATTTTTAATATTCTAGTCACCAAATTTAGCACCTGCTCTTTTTGTTAAGCTTATGTAACTTGATCTTTTAAAGCAATACTATAAACAAATAAACTAAGGATCAGCAATTAATTGAAAGTGTCATTCAGGAATTATATATCTTTTCTTTGGTTAATCAATCAGACATAACATAATGTGGTGGTGGAATATTTATTTATACATTTTCATTCTCCAATTTATTAACACATATTTGTGTATCACTATTATTCCATAAATAAAAAAATCTATTTGGGATCTTGGCCTTAACACAGTGTATATATTTAGTCAGCGTATTAGGGAAATTTAATTTTAAAAAGGTTTTCTGATTAAACGATTGATTGCATGATTGGAATTCTCTGTGAGATAGGGAGAATTCAAGCTCAAATTCTGATAACCAAATAATTTCTAGTAAGTTAAACCCCCAAACGGGAGACGATTAGGATCCGGAACCATTACAAGTCATCCAAGTCCATAAAATAAAGACCTGTTGCCTCAAAGATACTCCTGGAGGACAATGACCACAGTTATTCATTTGAAGTTACGGGTTGTTAAAAATATGGCCCAACAATTTCAAAGCAATGGATGTGGAACAGCATATCGCAAGTGGTTATGATTATTTAAAACGACCAATTTTAGAATATACAAGTTGTAATTTTTCCTGAAGATGCAGATGCGAAAAAGAATTATTCAAATGCAAAAAAGTATCTGTACCCTATCTGATAGCAATAAAATATATTTCCTTCAATTAAGTAGAAAAATTTTCATTCTTAAATCCTTACATTCTCTCCAATATCTATAACTAATTATCTTAAAGCAAAATTTTATTGATAGATCCTTCACAAATTTTAAATAAAAAATAGAAAAGACAAACTACAGGGTCTCCACAAAGTCTGGGTACCCAGACTTTGTGGACACCCTGTAATATAAGATATCCCGAACTCCTGCGCCTTAGAGTAATTCTTTTTTCAAACATGCAATCATTTTCGCTAGATTATTCCGTGTTTAAATTCTTCACTTCTTTATTTTGAATTCCTTAAGAAGTCATGATTATAAGAACAAGAACATTCTCGTAAAAGAAGAAGAAATTAATCGTGATGAGTAATGTAAAGAGAAAGATATATGATGAAAGCTAACAAAGAATCAGCTGATAGGTCAGCTTTATTATATGCAAATTATTGAAATGTATAATTAAGCATATATTGCGAAATAAATTTGTATCATGCCTTATGAAATATATATTATTAATTAACACTTCTTAATTACATTTAAGACAAAAAAAAAAATTAAAATGTGGAAATAAGTATTTGGCGACTAGATAGAGAGAGCCTAATATTTCGTTCCACCACCATTATTTGCCATAGCTGCTTTTGCCAGTTCCTTACAAGACCCGAACAAGTCGTTGTCACACCTTTTTGAATATTTGCCCACTTCTCCTCCATGCTGCTTTCTAATGGGTGAGTTTTGCTGTTTTACTCTTAGCGACCGTTCCTACAATTGTTGCCACAAATTTTCAAGGGATTGACTAGACCAGGGTAAAACTATTGTTCTGCAGGAACCACTCACTTGTTACCTTTCTCCTGTACTTCGTATCATTGTTTTGCTGGGACAATCCATCATCCTGTTCCTCATACCTGACTATATTCATTCTTCCATCAATTATATGAAAAGAAACAATCCCATTAAACGATAAAGCGCACTACACCATAATGCAGCTGCCTCCATGCATGGCTGTGTTGATGTGTTCTTACGATCATAGGTGGTTCGATTACGACGCCAAAAATTGTGAACTACATTCTGGGCAATAAGTTCAACTTTGCTCTTATCAGACCATAACACATTTATCCTAAAATGACCTTTTTTTACTTTGTACTCTTCAGCAAATTTCAATCATGGTATCAAGAGATCCTTATTCAGAAACAAGTTCTTGTTTGTTGATGGAGATCTGAGAGTTTTTCGATTGAGTAAATTGCTAATTGTTTTCATAACTAATGTCCTAGCTGTACGCAGATCGTCATGCAGTTCTGCTTTAGACATCATAGTGTGATTTTTTAACAATCTCTTTCGATGAGGTTATTTAGTAATTTTAATCGGAGCTCCAGCGTGAGGAAGGCTTGCAATGATCCTGCAAGTCTATCAATTTTAGCAACACATTCTACAGTAGTGAGAGGAACATATAAGGCTGTCGAAATAATTGTATTCTTATTACCCTCTTAGTTGAGTTAATTATCTTGTTTTTCAAATAAAATTAGAACATTTTAGTTGTGACAATAATGGCATAAAGTTGCAATATAATGGTTAATGTTAAATGAGGTTATGTAGAAAATCATACTTAAGTAAACTATTGTTAGAACCTATGGAATAATTCTAGATCTTTAGACATTTAAGACCGCCCCCCTTCCAAATCTGGAAATTAGATATTTTAGAAATATTTTACATGAATGTCTAACTACCTAATTCCACACTTATTTGTTTTTTTTGTTAATAAAATATAATATACTTGTTAGTATCATAATTTTTCATTTTCTTCCGTTAACACATCAAAGTAGGTTAGTTTTAGGATTATCAGTAATTTAAATGTTGGAATCTACATATATCAAGGACTTATTTAAATGAGTCCAAATAACTGGTTCACCTCACTCAATATAATCTTTATTTCTTTCAGCGTTTTGATGGGGAATAAAGATTGCTTGAAATTTGAGTATTCTTCTTCTCAAGCCCTAGCTAATAAACGTTGCAGGAAGACCCCCACAGCTCTATGTATTTATAGTGTAAAATAATCTTAAAGATACTTCTTTTCCTTCTACATCATAATGAGATTAAACCCCTTCTTCTCTTATTACAAGATTAACAAATTTTTAGTCATGTACGAGTCTGGTTGTGGATGACTCTATATCTCACTATGTCGGTCGGTTCCGTTTTGCTTTTTTATTTGTTTGGTAATAACATTGTAACTATTTGGCCGATGCAAACGATATTTGAAATTCTTATGTTGCTTTACATTTTCTTTTGAATAGCATAATTGCAAAGTTCCTCCTAAGGTTAGCCCGAGAATTATTGAAAGTTTTGAAGGTCGAAGTTTATAAATCAGTGAGAGCATGCAACTTTTGTTCAGCAGACCTTTTTTTAATTAAATGCAATTCCATATAATAAATTAAGCATGAGAGAATTTGGAAAACATTTTCCACTATTCCCTAAAGATGTGAGCTACCCCTATCTATGGAGATTGGAGAAGGGAGTCATGTATTTAATTTTATACGTAGTACTTTTGTCGATGATATGTCCTAATTATTTTTGCTCATTATTTACATGAATGACGAGAAGATACTGTAATTCAATCATCATAAAATGTAAAGTGTTGAGAGTTAAAGGGCGTGGCGTGCTTTAAAAATGCTTAGACTGATGCCATGCTTAGTTAGTATTTTCTTGTATTTCTATTCGTTATATGAAGTGATTGAAAGCAGTGTAAGTGTTTATGTATTTAGGATTAATAAATACCTTGAAATTAGTTCTTTTAGATTTTAAGCATATAATTATTCTAGTCGATACGCTTTACAGACATATATAAATATATTAGCCAGATAGGTAACCATACGGAACCTTCTCACAAGAATTTTAAATATACTCATTTATACCTCGGTCTTAACAAATATTTAATATTCATCCTTCCAGTAATTCTTGCAACTAGAATTGGACAGCAATGTTACTGCCACTTCAAAGAGTAAGTGAAAATGAGAGAGCAATCCAGGTTATTCCAGTCTCTTTGAGAAAAATACTTTAAGACTTTTTCCTGAATATTGGAATTCAATCTCTCAGAATATTTTAAATTGCCTAAATTTCTTTAGAAGTAACATTTTTGGGAATTTGATACTTCCTAAGGCGTTGAGGTGTTGCCAAACTTTCAATCTTTTCTTGAAAAACTTTAATACATGAAACGTTAATTCTGTTTTCAAAACTTTAAAATTCCTCCCAAGCCCCGTATCAAACCTACCTTCTCAGAATTAGAGTCTTTCATCTTCTTGGTTACAAGTTTCGAACTATTTTTTTTATTTTTTATTTTTCAAGGGGCTATCTGGAGAATGCCCATTTGGGCATAAGTCGCCGCAAACAAGCAGCCCAGTTCTAGGCTACTTTAAAATAAAAATTTTAACAGAAACAACCATAAAAAGGGGATAACAATCAGGGAGCAAGCTCCGGCGTCAGGAAGAGGCCCCCTCCCCCGAACGCAAGATCCTGCGACCTACCAAAAAAAACAAAACAAACAACAATAACAGAAAAACAGGTTAAATACAAAAGAGAAGGCCGGCCT
This sequence comes from Ceratothoa steindachneri, assembly GCA_963969495.1. Classification (NCBI taxonomy): domain Eukaryota; kingdom Metazoa; phylum Arthropoda; class Malacostraca; order Isopoda; family Cymothoidae; genus Ceratothoa; species Ceratothoa steindachneri. The sequence continues at coordinate 201,942,178 of OZ018318.1, read as the reverse complement.
ACCCCAAAAAGTCAACAAGTCCACCAGTCATGGTACACGCACTCGTCGCGAGTACAAGGGACAGGCGGTAGCGATCCCGCCCAATCCGGTACCAGGACAGGTAACGTAAGAGAAGATCACCCAGACTGGGACATTCCACAAGAATGTGCCGAACAATGAGGGAGACGACGCAGTCGAAGCAATAGGGCACAGTCGATCGCTCCTTCAAATAGCGATGCGTCACACGAGTGTGTCCGATTCAAGGACGACAAAAAGCGACCTGAAGCCGTCGTGGCATTGGGGGATAGGTCCATAGGAACAATCGTGGCGCAATGGCACGCAACTTTAAGTTCCCTTCAACCGTCTCCCATCTTCTTTGTCAAGCAGTCCGAAGAGCTGCCCGTTTTCCTGCCATGTAGTTGGTGTGAGGAAGAGCGAAACGCTGGTCCGGTCGCAAAGTCCCCGCAATTCCTAACATGTCCAGGAACCCAGCAGAAGATAATCTCGACATCTGCCCGGCTCGCCAAAACCGTAGGGTAACGTAAATCGCGAACCAGGGGATGCCGAGATTCCAATGCCCCGAGAGCCCTCAGGGCTCTTTGTAAGTCGCTATAGATCACAATCCGGTCTCCGAACCGAGCACGTCGCGTAATATCCCGTACTGAGTGGTGTATTGCCACCAGCTCGGCCGTGAAGACAGACGCAGCACCTGGCAAAGCACCGCTGAATTCAAACAGAGGGGATACAGCATGGAAGCCGAACCCCTCTTGGGACTTGAAGCCATCCGTATACACTGGCACGGTTCCACCGTGACACGAGGTGTGCTGCAGAAAGGTCAAACGCAATACTCTTTGCACCGTACAAGCTTTGGGAGTGGAGGCGTGGCGACAAATAGGCAAATGTGGTACCCTCCAGGGTGGCGTCCTGGGCAGAACCAACAGAGCCACCGGCCCGAAGGCTATATCTAGCTCTCGAATGAGTCTCCTAGCCGTAAACCCAAAGGGCTTAGGGTATGAAAGGCGTCCCTCGGCGACATAGGCACCATCGAGATAAGCTGCAGATGCAGTGAAAGCTGTTGGTGACTGAGGGAGGCGCCGGGCTCGCGCGTACAGTCGAGTGATGCACTGCTCGTAGCGCAAAGAGAGTGGCATCTCCCAGCATCGACCAACAGGCTCTAATTGAGGAAGGTGCGGAAGGCACCAGTCACAAGGCTAACGGACGGTGTGGTGGATCGAATCCACCTTCCGCAATAAACGCTCGGCTGCGGATGCATAAAACTCGCATCCGTAGTCGAGCTTCGAACCAACAAAGGATCGATAAAAAAGTAGGACAGTAGCCCTATCAGCGCTCAAGCGCTGAACGTCACGGAACGGAGAATGTCCATGGCGCGGGTACAAGAGACCCTAAGCCAGCGATTTTGAGCCTCCCAGGTGAGGCGGTGGTTAAATAGAAGACCGAGGAAAGGGGGCGATTCCACCACATTCAGACGCACTCCATTAAGAAACAAATCTGGGTCGGGTTAATGCCGTGGATGGCGGCAGAAGTGCACCACCTTAGTCTTGGCTAAAGAAAACCTAAACCTGTGCGCTTCGGCAAAGCGAGAGACGCGGTTCAATGCCTGTTGTAGTCGACGCTCCAGAGTTTGCCTCTGGCCCGCACCAAAAGAGATCGAAAGTTCGTCCACGTAGAGCGTAGGGAGAACATCTTTCGGAAGCACCAAGGTGATGCTGTTTTTGCTTAGGGCAAAAAGTGTGACACTGAGCACACTTCCCTGCGGAAGACCCTCTTCCTGCTCCTTTGGGCCTGAAAGGGCTCCCCCAAACCGTACGCGGATTCGACGCTTTCGAAAAAATTCAGATATAAACAATGGGAGGCGTTCCCTTTGCCCCCATCGTGTGGAGAGTCTCCATGATACCGTATCGCATTGTAGGATCATAGGCCTTCTCCAGATCAAAAAACACCGTGGCGTAGTGCTGTCTACGAGGGAAAGCTTCGCAGACGCCATTTTCCATTCGGAGCAGAGCATCTGACGTGAAGTGGAACTTGCGGAAGCTGCACTGTGCAGAAGACAGATGGCCTTCGCTGTCTAGGATAAAGGCTAATCTAACATTTACCAATTTCTCCATCAACTTGCACACGCAAGAGGTTAGTGAGATTGGGCGGAAACCGGTTGAAGTAGAGTGATCTCTCCCCGGTTTGCGAAAGGCGAGCACATTAGCGTTTTGCCAGGAGTCTGGGAGAAGACCCTCCACCCAGATCATGTTGAAAAAATCTTAAAGAAGGCCTTGCCTTGCTTACCCAGGTGTCGAAGCATGGCGTACGGAACATCGTTTGCACCATGGGCAGTGTCCGCGCACGAAGCGACAGCGGAACACAACTTACTCAGAGTAAACTTGTCGTTAAAGGGTTCTCCGCCTTTCGAGGTAAAGTCCAGCCGGCGGCCTTCCGCGATATCAGAACGTGCATTGAATGCTGGAGAAGCAGCATCCCGGCTAGAGGATGCGGAAAAAGCGGTTGCTAAGGATTCCGCCACAGACGTGGGGTCCGAGATTGCGGTCACATTCTCCTATAGAACGGGAGGAGGGTACTGCGAGAACTTGCCCCGAATCCTTTTAAAACGCTTCCACACCTCAGCTAAAGGGTTCGTCCCGTTAAGTGAGGACACCTATGCCCGCTAAGAAGAGCGGCGGGCGTGCTTCGAAATATACCGGAACCTAGCCATAGCTCGACGAAATTTAGCGACAGTGAAATCGTTCTGGCGGCGCTTATAGCGCACGTAGGCATAACGCTTCTGTTTGAGGGCCGTCTCACACTCGGCGGACCACCATAGCAGTGGTTGGCGTGCAAAAACGGCCAGACATCCTAGGAAATAGTTGTCAAGCTCACGCCAATGAGGTTGCCGGAAAAAAACTCAACGGCCTCATCTACCGACTTAAACTCCTCCCCTGAGATAGAAAATTCAGTCATAACCTGAAATGCAGGCAATCGCGCCCGCGCCAAGCACCACCGAGGTGGGCTTTCAGGCGGCGGTTGCCCTAAAAATTATATTCAAATGAAAAAGTGATCACTACCATAGAGGTCATCGACCACCCCACAATCAAAATCAGGCTGTGCACCTGAAGAGCACAAAGATAGATCAAGGCAAGAAAATGAAGCGGTTCTCAGGCAGTGATGCGTGAACTTATCCACGTCTAGGATACCGATCTCAAGCTCTTCGATCAGATCGGCAAGGAGTTGTCCCCTGAGATTTTTGGAGTAATCTCCCCAGAGAGGAGGCCTGCCGTTCAGATCTCCAAGCAAGAGATAGGGCCTCCAAAAACCGTGCCACGACGGGGCGGAAGTCCCCCGCGTCGAAGTCAGCTGACGGTGGAATGTACGCAGAAATCATAGTATACCTCTTATCCAGGTGAAACTGCACAGCCACTGCCTGAAAGGAGTTATCTAAAGAGAAAGAAAGAACGGAGACATCATGCCGGGTGTAAACTTTGCATCCCCCAGCCCAGCCATCCCGCGGTCTTAGGGACGCAAGACCCCTTTACCCTGGGGGGCAGGCAGGGGGCACGCGCCTAGCATGGTCTCCTGCAAAAAAGATAGCTAACGGGGAACGGGACGAGACGAGCCTTCGCAGCGCCTCCCGGAGTCCACGGCAATACCATTGAAGAAATATGCCCTCCAGGCCTAGCTCGTAGGAGACGAGGGGGCCCTGCTCGAACTGAAGACCCTCTCGGAAATAGCCGTACGCTTCCCGGGGGCAGAACCCCAGGCAATGTTGGCCGGACAAAGCGCTGAAGGTGCTGTCGCCTACGAGAACTTATTGGGGAGGTTGGGCTCCCTCCGCCTCGAAACCTTAGGCGGGCGTTGCGGCTTGGGAAGCAGGGCCCTCTTTTCGAGGAACCACCGTCTCCGAGCCACTCGCTCCACCTCGGGGCATGTGCAAAGGAGCCGAAGCTCTTTTGTTGCTGTCCTCCTTTCGAGGGACAGCGTGAGGAACCCCCGAAAGATGGCCTAGCGACCACCTTCAAGGGTTATGCCTCCTGTAAGTCTAACGACTCGGTGGAGGCCGTTTCGCCTTACGGGAAACGGTCACGCTTATGGAGAGGGGGAAGCGGTGGTTTTAGCCGGGGCTGGGTGTGAATCCTTTTTGCCGCCAGCTCTACCAGGGGAGCGCCACCGGTTGAGTAGAGCCCGCAGAAGGGCTCCAAATGGGCGCAGAAACAACCGTGCTCGTTGGCCTGGACGGGCCAGGAGCAGAGGGTGCCTTTCTAACTATTGAGGCATATGACGTCCCAGTCAGAGCCGGGCGCGCCAGGACCCGGTCCTTAGCATCGCGGAATGAAAGCCAATCCTGGGCCTGAACGGCCAGGATTTCTTTCTCAAGGAGATATGCACCACATTTCCTCGAAGAAGCGGGGTGCGGCTCTCCGCAATTGACACACTTGACCACAAACAATTTGGAATTATCGTGTGCGACCTTGGAGCAATTTACACAAACTTCGGGTGATCCCAACTTTGCACGTCTACAAAAACGATTCGTATGACCGAAGCGGTGACAGTAATAGCACCACCGTGGCAGTGGCACGAATGTTTTCATGCGGTAGCGGTACCAACCAGCACGCACCAACTCAGGGAGCTTGTCACAGTCGAACGTGACGAAGAGTGTAGGGGTGGGTCTCGAGGCCCCTCCCTGTTTTCTCATCACACGTTCGACCTTGACCACCCCATGGTCGGCCAGCTCTAGGGTGATGGCCTTAATGGAGTAGTCAACGAGTTCCCTCGCATAAACTACTCCTTTCACAAAGTTCATGGTAGAGTGCGGCGTCACACTCACCGGATTCGCCGCATTCGCCACAAGGCTGCCGTCCGAGAAACGGGTCACCTTCGGCTCTCTACCAATTGCACTAGCTAATCCTCTCCTCTGATGGATCATGTTGCTCTTGGCCAACATGGTGCCATCAGTGGAGCGAATAACGAGGAAGCGTTTGAAGCCAGCGGGCTAGAAAACGCCAGGTAACCTGTGAATAAGGGGCCCTGATGTCATCAAGGCTCCGCCCTGTGCACTTTTCGTCTTTGTCATTGTCAGGGGCTCCGCACGCGGGGGGGGGGAGAGGGGCCGGATGTGTCTATCTTGGCTTCGTTGCTTGCCAGATTGGCAGCAGACCCATCCGTCCCTGTAGCCCCCGCGGATGGAGAGGAGCCCCAAGTCTTTTTTGTCTTTTTCTTCTTTTTAGGAGAGGAGGTCGGGGAATGAACCTGCTTCTCACCTCCGCCAAGAGAAGCCCCTAGGCCAGATGGACCGGCCTCAGCCAGGTCCTTCTTCGAAATGTGAAAAAGTCTTGGTGGTCGCAGGGGCACCGGTTAGAGGAGATCCCTTTTCCCCTTGTACTGCCCCGGAGGCCCCAGCCGTTTGAGGAGTACCTTGCATAGGGAGGGATTCAGGTTTGGTGTTTGGCGCTTAGCCTGGATTCCCTCTCCATGGAAGGCCCTACCCTCTGAGGCTGTGTTTCCTCACCGACCATGTCTATCACAGAAGGGGACTTCAGTTGGCCATCCCCTTCCAGGACATCGCAGTTCCCCTTGGCAGCGTCACCAGTCTTTTGTGGGGAGGCACAGGCCTTAACTTCGGCAAGGTTTAAGATTCTTGCCAGCAAGTCTTTTGAGGGAAGCGCCTGAAGGGGCCTGGCTTTCCTCTCCGCCCTAAGGGGGTTCGCCCTACCGAGCCGCTTACACGAGGGGTGGTCGGCAATGTGCTACCTGCTGGCTTGCTTGGCAGTCCCCTTAGAATAAAAAGGAGGGACTGCCGCTGAAAATAGGGAGGTGCCCGAGAGCACCTCCAGAGAAGGGGATAAGGGGGAGTCCCCTACACCCGTAGGCGTAGGAGAGGATTAAACCTCCTCTCCGGGTAAAGAAGTATGGAGGGTCCCCTGCGCAAGCACAAAGGGGGGTACCTCCCTTTTTTCAGTGGAGCTGCCCAAGGGCGGCTCCGACAAAAGAGCTTTCATAAGAACCTCATAAGATAATTATTGATAATTATCAAGATGGCTTGGATTACAGTAAAATATATACTAAACTGAATATGTCTGTTAGCATAGTCAGAGCAACCATTATGAAATGGAAAGAACCCCATATTACCGTTAACTGACCACGAGTTGGACGTCCTTGGAAAATTTCGGAACCTGTTTCAAAGCTTGAGCTTGTAGCCTTGAAACCTGAAGAGAAACCCTATTTGCCCCCTAGGATGAGGTACAGACTGATCTTTAGAAAACAGAAACTGTGGTGAGCAAGGATGTCATTCACAGAATGTTCCATCAAGTAGCACTTCATTCTAGATCCACAAAAACATCCATCTACTAAAGAAGAAGCAATTTGAGGCCCGCCTCGATTTGCTAACTGATTTCGAGTGAAGACTATCTTTTCTCGGATTTGAGTAAAATAAAACTTTATGGATGAAAGATTCAGTCATATTTGGGGGAAAGTGAGAAGGAATTCAATCGTTGCTATATCATCTCAACTGTTAAATTCGGTAGATGTAATATGCTAATCTTGCCCTATTATTCTCCTGAAGGAACTAACGTAGTTAATGTAGTTGATGAAATTATGAATGCTTTCAAATTATGGAGAACATTTATTATCGCAGAACGCTCCAACAGATCAATGACCCGAAGCATACCGCGAAAGCAATTAAAGATTGCTTTAATATAAGGAAGATTAACGTTTTATTATAGCCGAACCAATCTCCTTATCTCGATTCCATTGGAAATCTGTGAAATGAGCTCAAAATACTAATGGATGAAAAAAAAGAGTAATTTGAAGACTTTAATGCAGGGGTTCTTAACCTTTATTCAGTCATGGACCCCCTCCAAGAAAATTTTCACATAAAAGTCCTAAAAACAACTTTGTATGTAATTAATATATGTACTTTATTTTATTGACATAATATAATTATGATTGCCTAATACATGTAGGCCTATAGCATATAAAAGTATAGATAAAGTAAACAATCTTAACAAATAACTCGCTCCTTTTCAATTTAAAAGTAAATTTTACTCATTCAAATAAAAGAAATACAGTCATCTTGTGCAAATTAAACAATATTGATTTTATCCTGCTCAAATATACCACAAATACTACTTTCTCTTTTGTTAGCTAGTATATTTTAGTGAGACGGTTGTTCTTGTTTGTCTTGAATAAATAGCTGGAACTGTAGTCTTTGATAAGATGACACCCATGTCATCTCTGACGTCCAATTTGTTTCGACTTTTCGATTTGGATAGAAACAAGTGCTGCAAACCCTGATTAACAAAGGTACGTAGTAGTAAAGGGAATCATAGCACTCATATAACTCGCCCTACCAGACGAGAGTAGGCTTGTGTCAGCGCACACAAGAATTCTCCAAGACTCTTTAAGTTGAATTCACTTCGTAAGATTTCCTTCGTCCTCAGGTCAATGAGGTCATCTTTGGCAAGGTCTTCATCACTGATACAGTCTCTCTCTCTTTACAGCTGACGAAAACTGAACTGAAACTGTAGCCTACCGTCACTCTCTCTCTCTCCCTCTCTTTCCCCTCTCTCTCTCTCTCCACATTACAGAATGCAAATTTTAATGGTATTATATTTTTGAGAAAGTGTTGCAAGCTAAAAATAAACCCTATGGCAACCCTACATAATGATTCACACACGGTACTACACATGCTACTCTTCAGCCACACTGAAGAAAACGTGGTCATTTAAGCCTCACCTGTATATGAGACGATAATCAAGCCCTAAAAATCGGTGAAAAATAAAAAATAGCACTTGCTATTATAGAGTGGCACAAGATGACTGTCGCACAGAGAACGATGATGCAAGCTTTAATGGTAAACATGTACAAACCGGCCTAACAGCGAGTCAAGAGACTCCTAGTGGTCATCTTTATAAGCAGTGGCAAGGTGCGTTTTCTTTCATTTATTTTAATGGGAAAGATTTTCTTTTAATCTGACCCCCATGGACCCCTTGAAACCCATCCATTTATTTCTTTTAATCTGACCCTCACGAACCCCTTGAAACCCTTCCATGGACCCCAGGTTAAGAATCCATGCTTTAATGGGTTTATGCAAGCAAGACACACACACACGATGTGTGCTCCAAAAAGGTCGATTTTTTTTTTTTTTTTTTTTTATGGAGCCCATCTGGCAACTACCCACTTGGGCAAAGGTCGCCGAAAAACACGACAGCCTAGAACTAGGCTACTTTAAAGTATAAATATGAAAACTTAACAATGATATAAATGGGAAAAACTTAACAATCGAAGCAATCTCCGGCAGCGGGGGGAGGTCCCCCTCACCCCGGTGCAGGAGAGTGCAACCTACAAACAAAACAATAACAAAAAAAAGAAACCTTAAATAAAGGGGAGAAGGCCGGCTTCCCCCCAAAAGTCAATAAGTCCACCAGTCATGGTGCACGCACTCGTCCGAGTACAAGGGACAGGCGGTAGCGACCCCGCCCATCCCGGTACCGAGACAGGTATCGTGCGCGAAGATCACCCAGACTGGGACATTCGACAAGAATATGCCGAACAGTCTGGGGGACGACACAGTCGTTGCAATAGGGCGCATGCGAGCGCTCCATCAAGTAGCGATGCGTCACACGAGTGTGTCCGTTCCGAAGACGACAGAAAGCAACCTGAAGCCGCCGCGGCATTGGGGGATAGGTCCATAGGAACAGTCGCGGCGCAATGGCACGCAACTTTAAGTTCCCTTCGACTGTCTCCCATCTTCTTTGCCGAGCAGTCCGAAGAGCTGCCCGTATTCCTGCCATGTAGTCGGTGTGAGGAAGAGCAAAACGCTGGTCCGGTCGCAGAGTCCTCGCGGACTCTTTGGCGCCCTCATCGGCGCACTCATTCCCCGCAATTTCTACATGTTCAGGAACCCAGCAGAAGATAATCTCGACATCTGCCCGGCTCGCCAAAACCATGGCGTCACGGATATCGCGAACCAGGGGATGCGGAGATTCCAATGCCCCGAGAGCACTCAGGGCGCTTTGTGAGTCGCTATAGATCACAATCCAGTCTCCGAACCGGGCACGTCACGTAATCTCCCATACCGAGTGGTGTATTGCCACCAGCTCGGCCGAGAAGACAGACGCAGCGCCTGGTAGAGCCGCGCTGACTTCAAACAGAGGGGATACGGCGTGGAAGCAGACCCCCTCTTGGGACTTGGAGCCATCCATATACACTGGCACGGTTCCAGCGTGACACGATGTGTGCTTCAAAAAGGTCGAACGCAATACTCCCGGCGCAGTACAAGGTTTGGGAGCAGAGGCGTGGCGACAAATAGCCAAATGTGGAAACCTCTAGGGTGGCGTCCTGAGCAAAACCCGGGTCGCCACCGGGTCCCGGAACGGAGAATGTCCATGGCGCGGGTACAAGAGCCCCTAAGGCTGCGAATATGAGCCTCCCAGGTGAGGCGTCGGTCTAATATAAGACCAAGGAAACGGTGCGACTCAACCACATCCAGGCGCACCCCTTTAAGAAACAAATTTGGGTCGGGGTGCAGCCGTGGATGGCGGAAGAAGTGCACCACCTTAGTCTTGGCCAAAGAAAACCAAAACCTGTGCGCTTTGGCATAGCGAGAGACGCGGTTCAATGCCTGTTGGAGTCGACGCTCCAGAGTTGGCATCTGGGCCGCGCCAAAAGAGATCAAAAGGTCGTCCACGTAGAGCGTAGCGAGAACATCTTCCGGCAGCACCGAGGTGATGCCCTTGATGCTCAGGGCAAAGAGTGTGACACTAAGGAAACTTCCCTGCGGGACACCCTCTTCCTGCTCCTTTGGGCCGGAGAGGGTTCCCCCCACCCGTACGCGGAATCGACGATCTCGCAAAAATTCAGATATGTACATTGGGAGGCGTCCCCTCGCCCCCATCGTGTGGAGAGTCTCCATGATACCGTATCGCCATGTGGTATCATAGGCCTTCTCCAGATCGAAAAAGACCGTGGCGTAGTGCTGTCTACGAAGGAAAGCCTCGCAGACGGCATTTTCCAGTCGGAGCAGAGCATCCGACGTGGAGTGGAACTTGCGAAAGAAAGATAGCCTCCGCTGTACAGGAAAAAGGCTAATCTAACATTTACCAATTTCTCCATCAACTTGCACACGCAAGAGGTTAGAGAGATTAAGCGGAAACCGGTCGAAGTAGAGTAATCTCTCCCCGGTTTGCGAAAGGCAAGCACAGTAGCGATTCGCCAGGAGTCTGGGAGAAGACCTTCCACACAGATCCTGTTGAACAAATCTAACAGAAAGGCCATGCCTCGCTCACCTAGGTGTCGAAGCATGGCTTACGGGACATCGTCCAGGCCATAGGCGGTGTCCGCGCACGAAGCGAGAGCGGAACGCAACTTGTCGTTGAAGGGTTCTCCGCCTCTGGAGGTAAAGTCCAGCCGGCGGCCTTCCGCGACATCACGACGTGCATTGAATGCTGGCGGAGCAGCATCACGGCTAGAGAATGCAGAAAAAGCGGTCGCGAAGAATTCCGCCACGGACGCGGGGTCCGAGATTGCGGTCCCATTCTCCTGGAGAACGGGAGGGGAGTCCTGTGAGAACTTGCCCCAAATCCTTTTGACTCGCTTCCACACCTCAGCTAAAGGGGTCTTCCCGTTAAGTGAAGACACGTATGCCCACCAAGGAGAGCGGCGGGCGTGCTTCGAAATATACCGGAAACTAGCCCTAGCCCGACGAAATTCAGCGACAGTGAAATCATTCAGGCGGCGTTTATAGCGCATGTAGGCATAACGCTTCTGTATGAGAGCCGTCTCACACTCGGCTGACCACCATGGGAGTGGTCACCGTGCAAAATGGCCAGACGTCCTAGGAATAGTAGTCAGGCCCACGGCGATGAGGTTGCGAAAGAAGAACTCAACGGCCTCATTTACCGACCTAACTCCTCGACTGAGATACAGAATTCAGTCATTTCCTGAAATGCAGGCCACCGTGCCCGCGCCAAGTACCACCGAGGTGGTCTCTCAGGCGGCAGTTGCCCTGAAAATGATATTTGAATGGAAAAGTGATCGCTAACATGGAGGTCATAGACCACCCCCCAATCAAAATCAGGCTGTGCATCCGAAGAGCACAAAGATAGGTCAAGGCAAGAAAATGAAGCGGTTCTCCGACAGTGATGCGTAAACTCATCCACGTTTAGGACACCCATCTCAAGCTCTTCAATCAGATTGGCAAGGACTTGTCTCCTGGGATTTATGGAGTAATCTCCCCAGAGAGGATGCCTGCCGTTCAGATCTCCAAGCAAGAGATAGGGACTCGGCAACCGTGCTACGACGCGGCGGAAGTTCCCCACGTCGAAGTGAGCTGACGGTGGAATGTACGCAGAAATGATAGTATACCTCCTATCCAGGTGCAGCTGCACAGCCACTGCCTGAAAGGAGGTATCTAAAGAGAAAGTAAGAACGGAGACATCATGCCGGGTGTAAACCGCGCGTTCCCCAGCCCGGCCATTCCGCGGTGGTGGGGTCGCAAGAGCCTTGTACCCCGGGAAGGCGGGCAGGGGGCACGCGCCTAGCATGGTCTTCTGCAAAAGGATAGCTAACGGGGAGCGGGACGAGACGAGCCTCCACAGCTCCTCCCAGTTGGCCTGGAGTCCACGGCAATTCCATCAAGGAAATATACCCTCCAGGCCTAGCTCGGAGGAGACGCGGGGGCCCTCCTCGAACTGAAGACCCTCACGGGAATGGCCATACGCTTCCCGGGAGCAGAACCCGGGTGCTGTTGGCCGGACTAAGCGCTGGAGGAGCTGTCGCCTTCGAGGACTTATTGGGGGAGGGTGGGCTCGCAATGCGAGTCTTTTCCTCCCTCCGCCTCGAAACCTTAGGCGGGCGCTGCGGCTTTGGAGGCGGGGGCCCTCTTTTCGAGGAACTACCGTCTCCGAGCCACTCGCATCACCTCGGGGCGTGGGCTAAGGAGCCGAAGCTCCTTTGTTGCTGTCCTGCTTTCGGGGGACAGCTTTAGGAACCCCGAAAGATGGCCTAGCGACCATCTTCAGGGGTGTTGTCTCCTGTGAGTCTAACCCCTCGGTGAAGGTGCGTGGCCGTTTTGCCTTGCGTGAAACGGTCACGCTGGGGGAAGAGGGGGGAGCCCTGGATTTAGACGGGGCTGGGTATGAACCCTTTTTGCCGCCAGCTTTATTAGGGGAGCTCCTGAGTTGGGTAGAGCCCGCAGAAGGGCTCCGAATGGGCGCGGAAACAACCGTGCTCGTTGGCCTGGATGGGCCAGGAGCAGAGGGTGCCTTTCTAACTATTAAGGCATATGACGTCCCAGGCAGAGCTGGGTGCGCCAGGACCAAGTTCTTAGCCTCGCGGAATGAGAGTCTATCCTGGTCCTGAACGGCCAGGATTTCTTTCTCCAGGAGATATGCACCACATTGCTTCGAAGAAGCAGGGTGCGGCTCTTCGCAATTGACACACTTGGCCACACACGATTTGGACTTATCGTGTGCGACCTTGGAGCAATTTACACAGACTTCGGGTGACCCCCACTTTGCACGTCTACATAAGCGATTCGTATGGCCGAAGCGGTGACAGTAATAGCACCGCCGCGGCAGTGGCACGAATGCCTTCACGCGGTAGTGGTACCAACCGGCACGCACCGACTCAGGGAGCCTGTCACAGTCGAACGTGACGAAGAGTGTAGGGGTGGGTCTCGAAGCCCCTCCCTGTTTCCTCATCACACGTTTGACCTTGACCGCCCCATGGTCGGCCAGCTCTAGGGTGATGTCCTCAATGGAGTAGTCAACGAGTTCCCTCGCATAAACTACTCCTTTCACAAAGTTCATGGTAGAGTGCGGCGTCACACTCACCGGGGTGCCATGAAGGCTGCCGTCCGAGAAACGGGTCACCTTCGGCTCTCTACCAATTGCACTAGCTAATCCTCTCCTCTGATGTGTCATGTTGCCATAGGAACAACATGGTGCCATCAGTGGAAAGAATAACGAGGAAGCGTTTAAGGCCAGCGGGCTCGAAAACGCCAGGTAACCTCTGAATGAGGGGCCCCGATGTCATCGAGGCTCCGCCCTGTGCACTCTTGGTGTTAGACTTGGTCAGGGGCTCCGCACACGAGGGGGTAGAGGGGCCGGATGTGCCGATCTTGGCTTGGTCGCCTACCAAAGTGGTAGCAGACACATCCGTCCCCGCAGCCTCTGCGGATGGAGAGGAGCCCCGAGTCTTTTTCGTCTTTTTAGTCTTTTTAGTCTTTTTCTTTTTTGCAGAGGAAGGCGGGAAATTAACCCGCTTCTCACCTCCACCGGCAGAAGCCCCCAGGCCAGATGGACCGGCCTCAGCCAGGTCCCTCTCCGAAATGGAGAAGGTCCTGGTTGTCGTAGGGGCACCTGTCGGAGGAGATCCCTCCCCTCCTTTTACTGCCTCGGAGCCCTCAGCCATTTGAGGAAGACCTTGCATAGGGGCGGATATGGGTTCGGTGCTTGGCGCCGAGCCCGAATTCCCCCCCATGGAAGGCCCTACCGTCTGAGGCTGGGTCTCCTCAAGGACCATGTTTATCACAGGAGGGGCCTCCAGTTGGCCATCCCCTCCCAGGACATCGCAGGTCCCCTTGGCAGTGTCGCCAGTCTTGTGTGGGGAGGCACAGGCCTTGACCCCGGCAAGGTTTAAAATTCTTGCCAGCAGGTCTTTTGTGGGAAGCCACCGAAGGGGCATGGCTTCCCTCTCCCCCCCTAAGGGGGTTTGCCCTACCGAGCCGCTTCAAAGGGGAGCGGCTGGCTAAGGGCTGCCTGCTGGCTTTCTTAACAGTCCCCTTGGAAAGAAAAGAGGGGACTGCCACTGGGAAAGGGGAGGTGCCCGAAAGCACCTTCGGAGAAGGGGGTGAGGGGGAGTCCCCTGCACCCGTAGGCGAAGGAGAGGAGTAAGCCTCCTCTCCGGTTACAGAAATATGGAGGGTCCCCTGTGCTTGCTGGAGCTGCCCGAGGGTGGCTCCGTTGATGTTTCAGGGAAAGTTTGGGGTTGAGTTTTTTTTTTTGGTCTTCATCATTGGGCATGGTGACCCTATTTTTTAACACGGGATGAAATAGAGCACACCTCTCGCAGTAGCCCGCGCTGCGAGAGGTGCTTACAAGCCCGGCAGAGCCAGGCGCCGCAATTTGGGACCACCCCTCCCGCCCGTTGGCCTTGTAGTCCATCGGCATGTCGGCTCCACCTTGAACACGGCGTAAAATATATAGATTGTGAAGAGGAGAGAAAAAGGGATGTGAGGAAGGTATGGGTGGGGATGAAGCAGGTTGTTAAAAACCAGCCACCCCAGACCGGAGCTCAGGGGTTAGAAAACATTGTCCCCCACCCCCTCAGCCCCGATGCGGGACGGTTGGCTGAAAGGAAGGTCATCATCTACCCTGTGAAATTAGAGGCTGACCAGAGAAAGTTGTGGGAGATCTTGTGTGAAAAGAGAGGAAACAAGTGTTTTGAAGGAAGGAAGAGAGGCTAAGCTGGGGCCGGACGGAGCGCTGGATCCCGTCAGCACGGCGGCCAGGATGGCAAATCGCCGCGCCCCTTTCGGGGTATGCAAGCAAGATATACTATTACCTCGAAATTCTGCCGATAAGTACAGCAAATAAATATCTGCAAGTTGTAATTGTAAACAATTGCTTTGTAACTAAATATTAAGTGACATGTGTCTAATAATTTTGTGTCAGGTATTTTATTGTTTTTGTAAATAGTTTTTTAAAATCTAATCTTTTTAATTATCTTTGACTTAAAATATTGTACAAGTATTTACCAAGTTATATTTAAATTAATTCCATTTAGTGCAGTCCCATTGTACAAGTATTTACCAAGTTATATTTAAATTAATCATATTTAGTGCAGAAGAAAGGCAGAAATCTTGATATGTTACGTGTGTCCAATACTTTTGTGTATTGCTCTATGTTCTATCTTAAACATTGTATTTTTAAGCACGTGTATTTTTCTTATGAATGGAATATTAATGAAAAAAAAGATAGTGTGTGATAACAAACAAACAAATGGGATAGTGTAAAGAGATAGAGTTTTATTTTTCGATATATTTTCTCATGCTGGATAATGAACTTGAAATTTGCTCTGTTCATCTTGCATATCCTACGAGGGGCGGTCAATAAGTTTTGCGATTCGGATATAAGGAAACGAGATATGAGGAAAAGTTTTTTTATTATTTTTCAATATAACTACCCTCGACTTCAATGCACTTGCGCCACTTGTCCCTGAGGCTTCGAATTCCTGGCAAAAAGAAATCTCCCGACTGCTGTTCAATCCACTCCTGGATGGCGAGCTGGACATCTTCATCGTCACCAAACTGGCGTCCATGCAGTGCTATATCTGGACTGTAGGGGGGATGGTTAAGCTCCTCGAATCCGCACTCGCACAGGGCAGCTTGTGAACTTTGACGACGTTGAAGTCGATCATGGGGCGTGAGGTTTCTAGGGACCCAACGGGCAGAGACCTTGGTCATGGCCAAATTGTTGTGGATGATGTTGATAACAAATCCATGTGATATTCCAAGTTCTCGCTCAATTTCTTCGACTTTCACCTGTCTATTTTCGAGGATCATCATCTCCACACGGGCTAAATTGTCCTCGTTGGTCACATCTGACGGGCGTCCTGGACCAGGGTCATCTTCAAGGGACTCACGACCATGGCGGAACTTCCTATTCTAGCAAACAATGGTTGCATATGAAGTGGCGGTCTCTTTTGCATGGGTCTCTTTTTCATTTTTGCCTTCCTTAGTCAAAAATCTGATCACTGCGCGGTGCTGAAACCTTCTCCATTGTTGAAAAATTTGTGACTGACTATCTGCGATCAGCTACTTCTTCTTAAATAGACGAAGCAAGAGCGTGCGGCTGCAGGTCCTGACTTGGCATAACTTATCCTAACACCCCCACAAACAGCCATACCCCTTCCTTTGTTTTGCCCTACCGATTCACAAAACTTATTGACCCCCCCTCGTAATTCCAGATGTGCCATCTTATTCAAATTCTTGATTCTCGGTGGTCTATTGCAATGTTAAATTATCATATATGATTTTTACTTTTACCTTAATCAATTTCTCTACATTTGATTCAAATATTTGCACCACCCCTCTGCCCTAAGCCATATTTTTGTGCATTGAGTGACAGCATCATTATTTGTTAAATATTTCAGTTCATTTCACTTTATATTATATCAAGATTTTTTACCAAAGATGAAAGGCTCTTATCTATTACATTTGTATTTTGGGAGGATTTTTCAGTCTTTTTCAGTCAAAATTAATGATTTTAATCTAAATTTATAATTATATAGCATTTTGACACCACAGGCTAATGAAAACAGGATTTGCATTGTAATATTAGAAATTAATGGAGAATAAAATAATATGAATGTGTTTCGAAATTATAATGCTTCTCATTAAATTTATGGAATTCAACAGGAATTAACTGTCATTAATTTGGGATAATATATGAACTTGAAAATATTCTGGTAGACTTTGCAACTTTTGGAAAATATGTCTTACGGCAAAATTCTAATTGGAACTATTGTAACCCATCATAAAATTGATTATTGAGCAGTTACATTTTTAGTTCATTAGAAACTAAACACTAACACACATTTTACAACAATATACCCTACATATATTTATCCCCTTTGTCAAATAAATAATCTTTAAATGCTCAAGATTTTCTAATTGACCTCTTTATTAATCATTTTCACCGTTGAAGAAACGTCTCGATAAAGTATGTAAGGAAAAAATTGAATCTAAAAGTATATCAAAATGATCAAATGCCCTTGGTTTATTTTCATTCCGCATGAAATCATTTGAAATCTAAAGCAAATTTGTATAGGTAGATATTATTTTAAATAAATTTTAAATGTAATTTTAAATGGCAGGATGAGACAATGTGAAAATATGCATTATAATCTATTTATCTAAAAAAATATTAAAAGATCTTTTATCTTTTATTAAAAGATGCTATGAATAGTTTCGAGGGGTAAGTTGAATTAATAAACTATGGAAGAGTCAATTAATTCAGAGACGTCAGTGTGGGAAGTTTGCTTATATTTAGCTATTTACGGCTATCTTCAGTGTGCAGCATGTTAATTTTTACAACTTAACATTAGTTTCGGTTAAGTTATTGTAAATAAGTCTATTTGATTAGCAAGTTTATATTCATTAGAAAGCCTGGGTTCATGCCACCGGCAGAGGGTGAAAGCAAAGATTTGAGGCGCTTTTTTTTCCTTGAAATAAAAGCGCTAGGAAAACTAATGCGGATGATACTGAAACTTTGTAAGTAGATATCTTTAACGAAATTGTTGAAGCTAGAGAAAGTGGAAAACCGGAAGATATATAACTACCGATCATTCTCTAAGAATTAGGGATTGGGAAACAGGTGGTAGTGGCGCCTGAAGGGCCTACACGCCTCCATATGTGACCTTAAATCACCTTTTGTTAGATGATAACTCAAGTTATCATCTTAAAAAACGAGCCAGGTGAGGAAAGGTATGGTCAACATGATGTCTCCAAGGCAAGTAGTGACTGTGCATAAATCTCTCTCAGTAATGGCTAAGATTCGGGAATGCACGAAGTCAAGAAGGTAAGTGTCTAGCGCCTGAATGATGTTCTAATTTCATTTTGCATTCATACATTGTGTAATAAGAATTATCCTTGAAGATGATTTATCTTAAAACGTCGATGTTTATGGTATTATGTATTTTAGAGGCCTGCTTTTACATGGACAACAAATATTTGTTCGTTTTCCAGCTTAAAATAGAGGATGAGGCCGGTATTTGTTCACAATTTTCAAATGCTAATTTTACACATACTTTTTTACCTTTATTGTCGTTTTTTTTTTCCATTTTATAAACAATAGCCATTTTGGCTTTATTTATTGCCAAAATAATTGACTATAGAATGAAAATGAGAAACAAGCAGATTTCAAAGTTCCTTATTCTCAGCAGAATAATAATGGACAAAATTAGAAGGTAGCTACTCGATTCAAAATTCGAATACGAGGTGACAGCAGTGAGGATAACCCATAGTCGACTATATGGGTTTTTTTGATGAAACTAAGGAGATCATCAGCATCATCTAAGAATGTCGATATGTGCCAGTGCAAGGGAGAAAGGTGTAGATGAAGAGTTCATTAAGCAGGTATTGTATAAGGAGATTTGCTCGTTTTCATACGATATGAGAAAGGGGCAATTTCAGGAAGAGCGACTCTTTCACATTATGAGACTGATCAATACGGTGAAACACCCGTTGGAGCCATACATCATGATTCATAACCGAAGAGTAGAATTACTGCCAAGACCGGAAGAATAACTCCCAGAACAACAAGTGGCTCGCTGTAACAGCCAAGGTCGTGGATAGATTTATGCCTATGAAATTTCCAGCAACATATCATGGTCTTCGATGTATTCCGCAGTGAAAGTATTGTTAGGCCACCCAAATTATTTCATGAGGGAATCAAGCTGCACACCAAGAACAACATTCATGTTCTGAGAAAGGTAATGAATCTTTGGATTGAACGAGTAGGTGCAGGGAGGCCTGACATGTGGGAGTAAGACTCTGCACCCTGCCACACCAGCCGTAAAAACTAAGTCTGGCTCTCATAGAATTTCTTCGATTACACAATACTTTAAATTTCGCCTCCCAACTCGGCTGACTGCAACCTCCTCCACATCTTTGTGTGGCGTGCTTGGTAAAGAAAGAGCAACGAAACCATTGCAACACGAGTGACGAGCTGAGGCCCAGTATTACAAGGGACTTCAGAGGCCTAAAACAGGAGATAGAGCCAAAGCCCTGTGGCTGGTTCGAATGTCGCCTGGAGGGTTTCATCGAGGTCACAGGTAATATCATTGAGGCAGATCAAAAGAAGTTCCTATTAATATAGTGAATGAAATATGATGAATGTATCTCAAAAAACATTGGTTTTTTACTGAAACAGTCATCATACGATTAAATACCGTCCCAAACATGTATTCACATATAACAGTCTACTCTTACTAATTTAATTTCTTTTATTTGTAGATATATTTGTTTCTGCGGTCACAACGTTGTTTGCTCATAACTAATGGTTATTCAAGCTTGCGCGTAAACTGCCGGGCACAAGCGATGAAACGTTTAGTCATTTTAAGTATATTTTATATGATTATATGATACGATCATATTATATTTATGGATATTAAATATATAATATAATATTATAGGAAGAGTACGCAACTATGACTTAACCCCACAAATAATGATAAGCATGTAAATATATTTTTGAGCCACAATATAAGAACTTCAAACACTTTGCTTTACGAGGAGCGGTCAAGAAGTTTTGCGAATCGGTAGGGCAAAACAGAGGAAGGGAGATTGCTGTTTGTGGGGGTGTTAGGACAAGTTATCAAAAGTCAGGACCTGCAGCCGCACGCTCCTACCTAGTCTATTTAAGAAGCAGTAGCTGATCGCTAATCATCAGTCACAAATTTTTCAACAATGGAGAAGGTTGAGCACCGCGCACTGATCAAATTTTTGACCAAGGAAGGCCAGAATGCAAAAGGGATCCATGAATGCATGGTTGCAGTGTACACTGACACCGCCCATTCCTATGCGACCATTACTTGCTGGAATAGGGAGTTCCGCCATGGTAGTGATACCCTTGAAGAGGACCCCCGTTCAAGACGCCCGTCAGACGTGACCAACGAGGACAATGTGGCCCGTGTGGAGAGGATGATCCTCGAAAATCGACGGGTGAAGGTCAAAGAAATCAAGCGAGAACTTAAAATATCACATGGAAGTGTTATCAGCATCATCCACGACAATTTGGCCATGACCAAGGTCTCTGCCCGTCAGGTCCCTAGAAACCTCAAGCCCCATGATCAACTTAAACTTCGTCAAAGTCCACAAGGCCAGAGTTGCACAAGCTGCCCTGCGCGAGTGCGGATTCGAAGAGCTCAACGATTCCCCCTACAGGCAAGATCTGGCCCCTAGCAACTACTTTTTATTCCGCCAGCTCAAGGCTGCACTGCGTGGACGCCAGTTTGGTGACAATGAAGATGTCCAGCTTGCCGTCCAGGAGTGGATTGAACAGCAGCCGGAAGATTTCTTTTTGTCGGGAATGTGAAGGCTCAGGGACAAGTGGCGCAAGTCCATTGAAGTCGAGGGTAGTTATATTGAAAAATAATAAAACCCTTTTCCTCATATCTCGTTTCCGTATATCCGAATTGCAAAACTTATTGACCGCCCCTCGTATATTTATTATGCACATGACTTTTTAGCCCTGGCAACGCCGGGTACCTATTTTATTAGTTTATTAATGAGTTTCTATGGTTCCTTTGCAGCCCATATAACTTTATAGATATAGAAAAGTTAATTTTTACGAAATATTTCTCCTCTGCTCTTCCGTAAGTTAACCACATAATACTGATCGGCATTTTGCTTTAGAAAATATTCATACTATTTTAAAATTCCATTTAACATAAAAAGTATATTTATTTCCTGAAGTATCACAAAGTCTCCTGTTCCAAACAATAATTTAGCAAATGGTAAATATAGTTACATATTATATGAAATCATGATAAAAAGGCAATTACTATGCATGTATTCATATATAAAATTAAGGATGACCAAAAAAAATAAATGAAAAAATTCCTGAAGTGATGAAAATCAGTAGACGTTCGGGTCACCATAATATGAAATTTATTTCCCTATTTCGCACCAGCGGGGCTGGGGGTGGAGGTATACAAGTAAATCAAATATTTATCTCGTTCTCAAAATTTGAGTCGAAAATTATGACCTAAAACGAAGCAAAAACTTGATAAGAGTAATAGAAAATCTGTGAAATATATCCAGAGTGAAAATTGAAAACTCGAAAACGCTCAAAAAAGCGTAGATAAAGAAAAAATAAAATAACCACACCCTTCAAAAGAAAAAAAATCCTACTGTTATCTATTAAATACTTAGAAAAAAGGCTTCATATGACGACCTAGATCTTTATTTATTATTTAATATTTAAGGCTCTAAATATTTCACTTAATTTTCATTTTCCATTTTCTACGTGGCCAAGCAGCTTTCAAAGATTAGATCACCAAGAAACTAAGGAAATTAGAGAGGAAATTAATCGACGGTAATGGAAAAATGGTGAAAATAGAATTTGAGAAAATGTGTTTAATTCGTAGAAATAGGAAATAATTTATGTTGGACGTTGACCTGCGGGACTCAATCATTATTGGGGTCTGCTCCCAAATGTCTTTTGGTTGGTTTGGGATTAAATAGTTTCTCTTTCAGGGAATTTCCAAGTGAAAATCCTAAAATAAGTGAGAGTTATTTGAACAACGCTAATTTAATAATTTATCCAGCAAAGATGTTCTTATTGCCTCAATTTAAACCTCTTTAAATGGAAGTCAAATTCATATTATAATTATTAATATTATTTGTTACTGTAGTCTATTTTCTGAGTAATTTTCGTCGTTATTTACTTAATCCCAAATTGTTCATTTTTATTTACACCCTATTTGGGGATTGATCTTTTTAGATCGAGTGTCAAGCCCTGTCGGTGGCGTTAACTTTGTAATCACCATTTAATTCAATATTTGATTAACGTGACAATATTTTTCGTAGTTTTATAAATTAAATAATCAATAAATATTAAAAAACACTAAAAACGCAAAATTCCCATAATTTTAATATGCATTTAATTAATAAATCCTGCTTTTATATTAAATTTATATCAATTAGAATTGTGAGAGAAACTTATATATCAGGAATCACTGTCCGAAACAGTAACAAAGCAAATTATATTTTTAAATATTCCTACCATGATGGCATTCTCGGAATTTACCCTGGCTTATTTAGTTTTAATTATTCGATTGGAGAATATTTTAAACATATTTTCGCAAATTGGAATCATAATGAGAAATTTCGACCCTTAAATATTTATAAAGATAAACGAATTCCAATGCACTATGAAAGAAATCAAGGAGAAGGATCAAGTAGAGTAGAGCTGGTTTTGAACTTTAAAGCTTTTAAAAAAAATGCTTACATTTTTGACTACTCATACTTGTATCTAATTGTAATGTAAAGAGTGCTGATAAAGGGCTCAGCTCCCCCACAGGCTGAGGGATGAAAGATGTGAAAGAAAGAATTTATATATATATATATATATATATCTCATCTGGCGACTGCCTTCTAGGGCATAAGTTGGCATACTCAAGCTAGTCTAAATCTAGGCTATATTAAAACACAAATAAAAAACAACAAAAACAAAAATACCAACAAAAAGCCAAAGAAAAACAAACAAATTGCAAAAAATATAGAGCGAGCTTCGTCGACGGGGGAAGGCCCACCCTGCCCCGCCCAAGATTACCGCGATCCATAGACGAATATTAAATAACGGAGAGAAGGTTGGCCTCCTCCAAAAAGTCTAAAAGTCCACAGGTCAGTGTGTACGAACTCGTCCCGAGTAAAAGGAACAGGCGGAAGCTACCCCGCCCATCCCGGTACCGGGACAGGTAACGTGCGCGAAGATCACCCAAACTGGGACATTCGACAAGAAACTGCCGAACAGTCCTCGAGACGACGCAGTCGTTACAATAGGGCGCAGGCGATCACTTTATCAAATAGCGATGTGTCACACGAGTGTGTCTGATTCGGAGAACGACAGAAAGCAACCTGACGCCGTCGCGGCATTGGGGGATAGGTCCATAGGAACAGTCGCGTTGCAATGGCACGAAACTTTAAGTTCCCCTGGATCGCCTCCCATCTTCTTTGCACTGAGTCGCTATATATCATAATCCGGTCTCCGAAAAGGGCACGTCGCGTAACCACCTTACCTAGCGGTGTATTGCCACCAGCTCGACAGTGAAGACAGACGCAGCGTCTAGCAGAGCCCCGCTGACTTCAAACAGAAGGCATATGGCGTGGAAGCCGATCCCCACTTCGGACTTGGAGCCATCCGTATACATTGGCACGGTTCTAGCGTGACACGAGGTGTGATCCAAAAGGCTTGATCGCAATACTCCCGGTGCTGTACAAGCTTTGGGAGGTTAGGCGTGGCGACAAATAGCCAAATGTGGTACCCTTCAGGGTGGCGTCCTGGGCAGAACCAGAGGCACCACCGGCCCGAGAGCCATACCTAGCTCTCGAAGGAGTTTCCTGGCCCTAAACCCATGTATATATATATATATATATATATATATATATATATATATATATATATATCGTCTTTAGGAAGAATAGAACTAAAAGAAAATCAATTTTAACTTATTATCAGTCAAATAACATCTATGGAATGAAACTGCATAAAGAAAATGCTTATTTGGCCCAGGTAGGTAATTTTGATCTGCGATATAAAACTCGAATATCTACCGTTCTTAATTCGCCCGAATATCATTTTTTGTCCTGTGTTATGAAGGGTTTATATGCATAAGATATTCATTTTTGGTGAAATTACAAATACAAATCTAAAGATTTATTTTTAAATCAATCCCCAATAAGCGACATAACCTTTTATGATTAGATAACAGAGTTAAAAAAAGTTTTTTCATTTGAAATATTTACTAATCTTTTTCACAGCACAATCAGTCATTTCAGTGGTTTTCTCAATTCAGTTTATTTTAAGATAAACAGCTACAGTTGTTATGTTCTCATCTAATAATTCTCGTAACTTTTCTCTATTCGGGGGAAAAGATCGTACCATTGATTTCTTAAACATTCTACGGCTAATGACAGTCAAAGCAATATAAAAGGGAAAAAAATTTCCAAAAGATATATTTTTATATTCAAGTATTTAACAATCAACAGAAAATTATAGATTGGGGCACAAAGTTGGTGTACTTAATTAACCCATGATAAGATATTCAACAATGATTTTGAGTATTATAGATACCTTTGTTGTTAAACACGGTACATTTTAAAAATATAATCCATCTCTTGAATATCTGTCAATTGTTCTTCATATTGGATTCATTGTTAATTGTCCACCCCGGATTAATAAAACTTTCAAAAATTAACATTAAAACTAACAGGATGCATTAATTTAAAATACAAGTCAAAATTCAATTCACTTTCATTAGTTTTCTCATTAAAATTATATTTCAAAATAATATCAATATTCCTTAAGCAGCAATGAATACATCTTAACACATTTTTCATTCGGTGAATAACAACAATTTTGAGCTATACCTTAATTCAGTGGACGAAAATAGTTCCTCTCCTCTCACTAGGGTTAAATTAGAATTTCGTAATATGCAAGGAGATAAAACATACTTAAAGACAACCTTCTATTTACATACAATTCTAAACATAGTATTTAACCATCTCTTTAATTATCTTTCCCTAAAGCCACAAGTGACGTACCTCAAACTGATGAAACAGTTGATTTTACAGCTACAGTAGCAGATTGACAGGTAGTACAGTTCAACGTGAAAAATAACTATTCGTAAATAAAATGTCCTCTTTATGTTGTTCCAAAATAGTTTTTTCTATTTTTAGGAATCACAAACCCTCAGAAATCCAACTACGAGTAGTAAAAACAACAATACCTGCTTGAAAAGAGTCTCACAATAAAGTAAACGTGTACTTATAGTGTAAACAGACATATATTGGTCATGTTGAGAATAGGATGATGTTAAATTAAATTTGAACTACGAAAGTGAAAGCTTTCTAAACTTTAATTTAATGGCATGAATGCGTTTTTTTGGCCAACGGCGGGGAATTATCTGTGAGTCGTAGGGAAGAAAAAGGTTTTAATATTAGGTTGAAACGAAAGTAATCTCCGATTTTAGAGTATATATTAAAACTAGAAAAACTTATTAAAATGCATATATTGAATCATAGAACTTCATTCCATTTGTTAATAAGCTTATAAATGACAAGCTTTTAAATTTCTTTATGTTCTGTTGAAAAATATGAATCCAACGCCAACCTCTTTTATTGATGTCAACCTAAGACCATAAAAATGGCTTTGTACTTCATTAATCATGCGATAAGTCAAAGGAGCAACGTCAGAAGAATATGATTGATAAAGCATTATTTTCTAACCGAACCTCTCCAAGTGATCTTTGGTCTTTCGAGTTGTGTGAGGACGGGCATTATCGTGATGGAGGATGACATCCTTTCTATTGGCTAAGGAAGTCTACCTTTTGGCCCAAACCATCTTTTTAAGGACAAAGTTGATTAGAGTAGAGATTATCATTAATTGTTTGATTGTTGCTTAAGTTTCTAATAGACAATTTCTTCCTAAAAAATATCCTGTGAGTGTATTATGCGGTATTGAAGTCTTTTTCCCGATTGTTGAGAAACTGTTCCTCGACTGATCCACAAACTGTGGCGTTTAACGTTATGAAAAGGAATAAACTTATCATCACCATTAACAAACCAGCCCAAATATGGTGCCTGAGGTTGTCATAAAAACAGTGATTCCTACACGCCTTTGCAGACTCACAATGTACAGTTCGTGCAGGACCCATTTTCCAATCATTGAATCCTTTCCAATCCTTTTCAGTTTGCGAACAAAAGTTTTACGGGTTACGTAAAATTGTTAGTCGAGTTGTATAGAAGTTTGAGTAGCATTTGTGTGAAAAAAGTTCCCAACTTTTCGGAATCAAGTTCGTTTTGACCGTCTTTTAGACTGAAATTCCTACTTCGGAAACAGGAAAACCATCTCCTGCAACTTCTTTCATTTCCTGCGTCATTCCCATAAGTGCTCTGAATGAATTCTCTCACTGTACTTGCATTGATACATTTATGAGTCTGAGAAAGCAAAACATGTCTAATGTGCTCTTTAGATGGAACGAGCATAAAGAGGAATACCGAAGAAGGTTATGAACAATATTTTTGTAATTTTAAAGGTACCATTCTTTTATACATTTTTACTATTGAATTCACCATATTCTTACAATCCCTTTCTTTAACATTTTCTATTGTCCATGCCTTCGTTATTTTCTACTTTTTAGAGAAGTAAATGTGCTTCATTTAAATAGGATGACAAAAATATAAATAATTAAAATAGGGATAATAAATTGATAGCGAGATAAAAGAAAGAAGTAATGATATTTAAAGTATTAAAAATGGAATAATAACAGCGAATTATAATAAACTTATAGGTTCAAATATATTTGTTAATAAATCTCTTTCATTTTTAGAGGACAAATAATTGTTTTCCACAGTTGTCCAAGGTTCTTGCAGGTGACAAGGTGTTAACACCTAATCATTTTTAAGCTGTAATAATATATAGTTTTTTCCGCTATCAATATATTTCGTTTAAGGTTGTAATGGCTTAGGAAAGTTCCCAGCAAAATTGTTAAGGGGGATTAAAAGTGGGTTGTTTACTGCAATATTAAGTAAGCAAAATACTCAAAGGCTTGAACTCAAACAAATAACTTTTCTTACTCCTTGACGTGGCATCTAACAACAGAAGACTGCTTTCCATTTGTCAGGATCTAAGAAGGAGTTATTCATGATGAATTCATTAATAAGCAATCAATTTCTGCGGTCCTATAATATGTTCAATAATTACAACGTATAAATGAAAATCTGGAACAAAAATATCCTTCACTGTTCAACTGAAAACATGTCTTGTCCCATCTTAGAAAAACACCCACACAGGGTACCTTTAACCCAAATGATTATCGTGTTAGGTTGGGAAGTTTTGCCTCACCCTTCATATTCACTAGAATTTCCCTCAGGTTATTAAAATTAATTTAATTCATAAAAATATCCTCTAAATGGAAAATTTTACTTTGATATAAAGGAGGTGGTGTAGGATATTAAATCCTCTATCTAATACCAGCCAAATGAATTCTTCAAGAAAGGAATCCACTGCCTAGTTAAACGACGGGAGAGAATTAGCAATAATGAAGAAAAATATTTTTCACTTTTGGGGAAAAATAAATAGTGATTTTATTTTTCTTCTTAAATAACAACACTTCCTTGCAACCTAATAATAATAAATTAGTCAAGAGTAATAATATTCTGATAATTTGAAATAATAGAGAAAACCAACGAAGGCACCTCTCCAGTATTTAAGAAAATAAATTTGTTGTGAGTTAGCATGAGGTAATGTTGCTCCCACACATCACTGCGATTGATTATGTAATCCATTGCGACTGCCAGGGCTAAATCTCAACACTCTAAAGATATAATAACCATACCATATCCACTACACAAAAGAGGCGAGTCTTTTTCTGAACTCTCTGTCCAGTTTTACACTCGTCCCTTCACCACCCTTTCACATTTATGTAAAAATAATATAGTAATATTATCATCTTTAATAATATTTTTAAATAAAATAATTGTATTAATTAAAATACGGTGCCTTATAGATAATTAAAAATAATAATATAGTTATAATTTTAAGAGAAATAATAAATTACCTCCTGTTTCCAACGCACCGAGTAGACTCCTCTTCAATTCGGGCCAAATATCATCATCTGCACAGTTTTACTTCCTCCAACTCCACCGCTCGCCTTATAAACTCGTCTTCGCATCCATTTTAGCGAAAGTGTTCTCATTGTTTTTTACCTTTTAATTTTCTTTTAACCACTAATACTTTAATGCAACCTCCTCATCCTCTGTTATGGAACTTTCATTCATCTTTACATCCCCTTACTTCACATCATCTCAATCTTCCTCTCAGTCACTTTCTTCCTCAAATTGCCTCGTTGTTTTTTTCTTATTTATACTAAGGGCGGTCAATAAGTTTTGCAATTCGGATATAAGGAAACGAGATATGAGGAAAAGGGTTTTATTATTTTTCAATATAACTACCCTCGACTTCAATGCACTTGCGCCACTTGTCCCTGAGGCTTCGAATTCCCGACAACCAGAAATCTGCTGACTGCTGTACAATCCACTCCTGGACGGCAAGCTGGACATCTTCCTCGTCCCTAAACCGACGTCCACACAGTGCAGCCTTGAGCTGCCGGAATAAAAAGTAGTCGCTAGGGGCCATATTTGGAACCTAGGGGGGATGGTTCAACTCCTCGAATCCGCACTCGCGCAGGGCAGCTTGTGCAACTCTGGCCTTGTGGACTTTGACGACGTTGAAGTCGATCATGGGGCGTGAGGTTTCTATGGACCCAACGGGCAGAGACATTTTTGCATGGCTAAATTGTCGTGGATGATGTTGATAACACTTTCAGGCGATCTTCCAAGTTCTCGCTCGATTTCGTCGACCTTCGCCCGTCGATTTTCGAGGATTCTCCTCTCTACACGGGCCACATTGTCCTCTCGTTGGTCACGTCTGACGTGCGTCCTGGACGGGAGTCATCTTCAAGGGACTCAAGACCATGGCGGAACTCCCTATTTCAGTGAGCAAAAGTTGCATAGGAAGGGGCGGTGTCGGTGTACACTGCAACCATGCGTTCATGGATCTCTTTCACATTCTTGCCTTCTTTGGTCAAAAGTTTGATCATTGCGCGGTGCTCAACCTTCTCCATTGTTGCAAAATTTGTGACTGACGATCTGCGATCAGCTACTGCTTCTTAAATAGACGAGACAGGAGCGTGAGGCTGCAGGTCCTACACTTGTCCTAACACCCCCACAAAAGGCCACTTACCTTTCTCTGTTTTGCCCTACTGACTCGCAAAACTTATTGATCGCCCCTCGTAAGTGGTCTTTTAAAGGTAAATGTATTGGTACACGTTAATTGCGAACGCCTACACCTTAAATCGAGGACGAGATCGTAACCGGATAAATAAATTCACATAAAGATCAGAATGCCTGGGTAAATAAATTCAAATAAATCAGCAGGAAATGAATCCTTAGTGTCCCAAGGTTAGGTTCTCTTTCTGGCCTCCAGAACCTTGAGTATTGTACCCCTTTCGTTAAATTTCAAGACAAATAACTGATATGTTGTGTGCGCAAGGAAGCGTGTGCGGTGTTGTTTGCAGGGGGAGGAGGGGGGGGGGGTGTATGTGGTAACGTGCATGAGCGAAGCTGTCTGGGCATATGGCTCAGATTCGACGCACCATCTGACTGGAGGCAGCTCCCTACGACCTCCGAATTTTGTGTATCTGGGAGGCAACTTCGCCAGGAAACGAATCCAGTATTCGGGCGTGTAATTGGTACTCGTGATTTAATAGGCTCCTATAGAAGCTATCCATCACTTTATTTATCGCAGAGATCCAAGTTAGACGGTGGGGAACTTTAATGAACCTGTCACAAACTTATTCTTCCCTTCGCTTCGAAATATAATAATTTCTGTAGCTTCTTTATTTTCCCCGTAGGAAAAGATTTAGATATTTACTGGATAAGATACCAAACTAGAAACCAACAATTTTATTCTTTTATGCAACACGGAAATGTGAACTTTTTAATCTAAATTAATATGGGTGCAAGATTTATGTCCCAAGTTGCTAGAAGAGGAGACTACTTAGGTTCAGTCATTTGGTATCGCGCAATTTTTATAAACCTCGTCACTTACTCAACGAGAGCATATCTTTTTGTGGCCTTTAATAGGGTATATAATTTAGGGTTCTCTGTGTCTACTTGATATAAGAAATTTAAGTATTTTTTTTACCTTTAAATTCCACACATTAAATAAATTTAATAATAATAATTCCAATAATATTAACAAATAGAGATTTTATACGATTTTATACGAGGTCATGGGCCAAAGCACGGAGCGCCTTTCTGCCAAATAAGTCTGAAAACGAGAAGGTGGGCCTCTATGGCATCTACTGAGATGGAGCAAATAATAGAGGACGGAGATCATCCCACGTCCATGTGGCAAATATGAAATAGATCGCTCACCCATGTAGCACAGAGGAGTACCTTGCAGGTGATTCTATATCGACTGAGCAGCCAGTTGACGGAGGAGGTGGTTGAACGAAAGAAAATGCGGAGAAGAACACGATCCCGAAATTTTGTACGAGTTGTATGGGTGATTTTTTTTTTTTTTACAGAGCCCATTTGGCAACTGCCCACTTGGGCATAAGTCGGCGAAAAACACGACAGCCTAGAACTAGGCTACTTTAAAATAAAAAAATGAAAACGTAACAATCTCCGGCAGCGGGGGGAGGTTTCCCTCACCCCGGTGCAGGAGAGTGCAACCTACAAAACAACAACAAAAAAAAAAAATTAAATAAAGGGGAGAAGCCCGGCTCCCCCCAAAAGTCAACAAGTCCAGAAATCAATGTGCACGAATCCGTCCCGAGTACAAGGGACAGGCGGTAGCGACCCCGCCCATCCCGGTACCGGGACAGATATCGTGCGCGAAGATCACCCAGACTGGGACATTCGACAAGAATGTGCCGAACAGTCTGGAGGACGACGCAGTCGTTGCAATAGGGCGCAGGCGAGCGCTTCATCAAATAGTTGTATGGGTGAAGTAGTAGTAACGTGCAATCCAGCGAGACTAATTGCTTATTATTAGGGAGCTCATAATCTATTTCCTTCTATATCATAAGAAATGTAAACAGAGCCTTGGGATCTTTGGAAATCATGCTAAGGAATAGGAATAGATTTTTGTGGGGGAAGCAATATTCAAAGGTTGTTAATGTCTGCTTCTGACAGCTGTTGGGAGAAAACAACTTCAATTTTTTAGCTTAGAACAAGTCTAGGCATTATTAGCTTATAAAAAGGCCTCGAATTTAAAAAAATGCCTGATGCATAATAAATATTCCAAACGGCTTAGGTATTAATTATTCGAGTTATTTCTCAATATTATTTAGCAAATTTGAAAAAAATTAAACAAACCCGAGAATCACTTATTAAGTCTTATACAACCGATATTAGTTTTTGGATAACTTAGTGTTATAATAAATATGTATGTTTAGTTAGCAGCGTAACTAATTATCTTAGAGGTAAAAGCGCGGAAATGTTTCCGATTTTTTATTGATCCTATGCAATTTTTCATTTGATATATTTGCTATTCTTGGTATATTTGCTATTCCTCGGCATATTTGGTATATTATTACGTCTTCTCTCTTTTTTATTACTATTCTTGGTTTATTTGGTATTCTTTAATATATTTGTTTAGCGTGACGTCAGGTTTTTATTGGTATTTCACATATATTTGGTATTCTTTGGTATTATCGTATATTTTGACTTCCTCTCTTACTATTGGTATTCTTGGTATATTTGATATATTTTAAGGTCATTTTTTTATTGGTATTCTTGGTATATTTGATATTCTTCAGCATATTTGGTAGATTGACATCTTCTCTCTTTAATTATTATTCTTCGTATATTTGATATTGTTCAGTATATTCGTATAGCTTGAGGTCATGATTTTATTGGTTTTCTTGGTATGCTGGGTATGCTTCTGTATATTTAGTATATTTTGACGTCCTCTCTTCCTATTGTTATTCTCGGTATATTTTATATATTTTGAAGTCATTTCTTTCTATTGATATTCTTGATATATTTGGGATTCTTTGGTATATTTGGTAAAATTGACTTACTCTCTTTCTATTGGTATTCTTGGTATATTTAATATATTTTTAAGTCATTTTTTTATTGGTATTCTTGATATACTAGGTATTCTTCAGTATATTTGGTATATTTTGACGTCTTCTCCTTCTATTGGAATTCTTGGTATATTTGATATATTTTGAAATCATTTCTTTTATTGGTATTCTTGGTATATTTGGGATTCTTCAGAATATTGGTATATTTTGACGTCATATCTTTTTATTTTTAGTCTTATTAAAATCTGATATTCTTCGATATATTTAGTATATCATGACATCATCTTAGTTTTAATGGTATACTCGGTATACTTTGGTATATTTTGCCGTCATCTCTTTTTATTGGTATTTTTGGTATATTTGATATTCTTCGGTATAATTGTATGATTTTGACGTCATCTTTTTTAAAGGGTATTCGTAGTCTATTTGGTATTCTTTGGTATATTTGGAATATTTTGACGTCATTTCGCTTTTTTTGTGATCATATATTAGCTTCAATTTAATCTTTGAAGTTTTCCCATGAAAAGTCACCATCTCCCCCAACAATTTCAACTTTAGGTTCTTTAATGTTTTCAGTATAACTTGAACTTTGGATTTTACGACCGTCCATCGCTGTTGTTATTTAATTTATTTGGTGCCTCGTTCCGGTCAACTTTGGTAGGACTATTATTCCGTTACACTCTAAGAATCCATGAGATACTCTTATGTTGTAAACTACGAGTCGAAATTGGTTGTAAAGTAGTACTGCCATCCTATAAAATTAGGAAGATAGATCTTTTGACATATATATTTAGTGTCTATAATTTAAAGATATTTATTTTTTGGAGGTGTCTAGTTCCAAGAATTACCTCCATAAGTCCTAATAGGGTTTATCTGCTGAATAAACGTTGATATTTTTGAAATTAAAAGGTCTCTATAACAACGGAATTTTAGGTGATGTATATAAATCTACGTGTAAGCCAGGCCCATTTAGCGTGTAGCTAAAGAATAATTATGTTTGATTTTCTTAAATAAATGTTAGTTATCTGACAATCCTTGGTATACAATCTTATATTTTCCTTTTCAACAGATTGGCATTTTAAATTTGAAGATTTTTCTTGGCCTAACAAATGCTTGCAAACCGAAAGTAAAATTGCATTGGGTTTCTTTGATTTTTTCCTCGCTGACAGTTTTATCAGTTGAGTTACATGCATCGTTTTTTCTAAAATGTTTTTCTTTCGTTAATTTATGTTTATTATTAAGAAAAATATTGGTTTGTCATTAAATTTGTCTTCCTATAATTCATTTCCAGACAAATGTTTTTTTAAGCTCTTAAAACACCGTTAAGAATTTCCCTCTTCACTAATACTAAACATTTTTCACAGACATAAACGCTAATACGTAATTAATTCGATATTTTCTGTTAAAGCAGTTTTTTAGAAAACAAATACAACTATTACAGCTACCGCTGGATCATATCTACTGATAATTAAAGGTGTCACTAGTTATTCAGCTCTAGGCTTTCAGTAGTTGTTGCGTAAAGTTGTCCTTAACACAATATAAACAATTCCTAAAGGATTTTCGCTTTTAAATCCTAAAAATATAAAAAAAAATTAATTAACTTTTGGATTTAATTTGGCACATATCGTCAGAGAATGTTAGTTTGCAGATACAGTTGGATTTTAATAACTAATATGGCACTGTTCCTTTTATACTATTTGAAAAGTGCCAAAGATGTGCGGATCAGTTATTATTGTGCGTGAAATTAAGTAAATAATGAGTTTTATAGACAAATATTTGGCCTTAGCATGGGAAATAGTTTATCTCCGATATTGGCATGTCTCTTCATGAAATATTTTGAGACTGAACTCCTTCCCACAATTTCTCCCCCTAACTTTATATGGTTAAGGTACATTGACGATGTATTTTCTGTATGGCCTAATGGCCATGATTTTGATACCTTTTTTAATAATTTGAATAATCTGCATGTCTCCATCAAATTTAAATATGAATGAGAATATGATAATAGATTACCCTTTTTAGATGTCCTCATTAATAAAGATCACCATGAATTAAAACTTGACGTGTATAGGAAACCAACCCGCTCGAATACCTATATACATTATTTTTCGTTTCACGATAATACTGTTAAACAATCGGTAATTTCTAACCTTTTCCTTAGAGCATACAAAATATGTCATCCTTCCTATTTAGATGAAGAAATTGTCATTATCAGGACCATTTTTTCTAATTTGTATTACCCCGATTGGTTCATATCGTCTGCCCATTTTGCAGCTAGGAAAACATTCTATGGTAATAAGCCTTCCCGCACTAACGACTTCAACAAATGTATAAAATTGCCATTTAATAATAAATTAAATAGTTTAAAGGACATATTTGGAAAAGCGGGTATTAATCTAGCCTTTAAATATAATAATGGCTTAAACCAATTGATGATGGCCAGGAAACCCAAAGAACATCATAACATAGGAGTATATGCAGTACCATGCAACAATTGCCATAAAGTTTATATAGGGAAAACGGGGAGAAATCTAGACAAGAGATTGTACAAACACAAAAAAGATATTAGAGTGGGCAGCGAAAGTTGTGGAATTTTTTACTATGTTAGAGACAAGAATCATACGATCGATTTCAATGGAAATAAAATGTTATTTAAATCGGCCAACTATGTTAAGAGAAGAATCGTTGAATTCAGCTTGATATCGTCAGTTCCTAGTTTAAATCTATCTGACGGTCAATTTTCTTTTAATCCTGTAATAAGATCGCAAATAAATAAAATAGTAAAATGTCAGCCCTTCAATATGTTAAGGCTTAACCCCCCTCAGATTAGCTACAAGTAGGGGATTGGGGGAAAAAGAGGGGATCTTTTGTTGTAAAAGGGTGTGAGATACACCGAAACTGTTCTGAATTAAATTGTCTTGGAAGAATGTGGTTTAATTCCTCATCTTTTCTTGCGATATTGCATTAATTTTCATCATATATATATATATATATATATATATATATATATATATATATATATATATATATATATATATATATATATATATATACATATATCTATATATATATATATATATATATATATATATATATATATATATATATATATACATATATCTATATATATATATATATATATATATATATATATATATATATATATATATATATATAGTAAGAATGAAGACCTAGGTGATTACACTAATCATTCATTGGCTGGACGTTTCGGACTTTCACTAGGACCATCTTCAGCGAGTATATCGACCAATGAGAAAGGGAAGGAATATTAACAATAACAGTTAAAAGAATGCATTATATAATGGTTTAAAAAGCGGATGAAGTCAAGTTAAAATAATAAAATTGTCAATTTTATTATACTAACTTGTCTTCACGGAAAACTTTACAAACAAATTAACGGAATTGCAATGGGTTCACCACTCGGACCCACTTTTACAAACTTCTACATGGGTCCCCTAGAAAAAGAAATATAGACGGAGAATCATCTCAAATCTTCAACCTACTGCCGTTTCGTTGACGATATATATCTTGTAATTAAAGATGAAGGTCAACTGAAAAGAATTAAAACAAGAATGGAAGAGCACTATGTACTAAAATTTACGTATGAACTCAATTCTAACGGAAAATTACCGTTCCTTGATATTGAAGTGACAACAAGTGAAAATAAATATACAACCCAGGTATATACTAAACCAACG
This sequence comes from Ceratothoa steindachneri, assembly GCA_963969495.1. NCBI lineage: Eukaryota > Metazoa > Arthropoda > Malacostraca > Isopoda > Cymothoidae > Ceratothoa > Ceratothoa steindachneri. The sequence continues at coordinate 201,907,094 of OZ018318.1, read as the reverse complement.
AATTTTGGGAATTCTCTCAATGGAGATGGCGAATGTCCCGAAAAATATAAATAAGTGTCAAAAGAACATCCATCAGACGCACATACAAATGCAGTTCCTCATGGGCATTGTTCCATAATGAAATTTAAAGAATAAAGCAAGTCCTCATCGATAATGTTTCTCCAACACTATGGTGGACAAAGAAACAAATACATTCCTGAAAAGATTACATGAAAATAACAATAATCGAAATAAAGACAAGAAGAAACACCCAATAAATATCTTCTATATGAATCAAATTAAGTGAATCGTATAAAATTGACGAAAGGACAATCAAGAATATTATACACCAAAATACAAAATGCACAAATCCAGAAGAAACGTTATAAGTCACAATATATTATAAAACCAATAAAATAAGTAATCACCCCATTATCAACGACACAAGCATGAAGATTGCAAGAATCATAATTTAACTAAATACATTGGAAAGGCAACCACATCCCTATCTCGTAGACTCACCATGCATCTGCAAAACGGCACCATCAAGAACCACTAAATGCAACATGGAATTCAACTAATACGAGCAATTTTAGTACAAAACACTATTATCAAAAGAAGAAGTGACCGACACGCCTTCATATCCTGGAAGCGATCCTAATCCACTAAGATAAACCGAAGATTAATGCCTAATTGATCGCCACCCAGCGAACCTTAACACTCTTTACGGATTAACGGTCAATAATGACAGAAATCCCATTCCCAATTGTACTACTTCCTGTCAATTACATTCCCCCTTCTTTTCATTATCTAAATTATCATTAGTATATAAATGTAATGCCTTTAAATGTTTAACCAGTGTAAAATTATTTCGCTCCGTAGATAATCAAACGTGACCAAAAGCTCAGCTAGCTAAAATAAACTATGAATATCGGAACACTTATCTATAACCTTTCGCAAGACGAAAAAAGAATAATAAGGAAATTAGGAAAGCAAAGAAAGAAGCTTATCATGGTTTAACGAGACCTGGTCTTTAATAAACATGCATAAAAGAAAAACTCCTACCTAAATATACAAATATATATATATATATATATATATATATATATATATATATATATATATATATATATATAAATGTATATTCCTCTCAAAGTAGCACGAGAGAAGGATGAAAATGAATCCATTAAATCACATTGAAAGAGAAAACGGAATAATTTTTCTCCTTGCAGTAATATTTTTATTACCTTTTTTCGAAAAATCCGTGCAGGGAAGAGATTCGAACCCGGCACACTGAGGCAGCAAGCACCGCTTGATCTCAGTTAAAAGTATGCCGTTAGTACACTACGGCAGTAATAAAAATATTACTGCAAGGATCATTATTCCGTTTTCTCTTTCAATGTGGTTTAATGGATTCATATATATATATTATATATTAACTTCTTGTTACAAACGTTTCGGGTAGGAAACTATTCTTAAGGATATGAGATTATAAATATATACAAACATAACAATTTGCACACATTTAGCCATCATCAACAGAACTGGAGCCCCACTCGCTACTTCCGAATTCTCCCCTATCCGAATACACCTAGAAAACAGACATCGACCCAATAAACCCACCTAAATAATTTTCAATTAAAGATACAAAAAACACCGCAAACCAATCACGTACACCGAAATCTCTTTATATTAGATTTACAAACCCGACTTAAAACTCCAACACAAGCTCATTTCCACTTTTACTACAACTATAATTACTTACGAATTACACACGCCAAATCCACTTCCCCCCACAACAACCCATATTTTTTAAATATTTCTATTATCTCCCTTTTTGCAACGAAGATGCCCCAAACTAATTAATATCAATTTTATTTTAAAAACAAAAACATTTTTTCCATTCCCTAATAGATAAAAGCCTTGCATTTTTATAATTTGAATATTACCAGCTCTGCTGCTTGCCATTTCACATATAAACATATAATCAATTTATAAATATCTGATAAATTCTCTAAAAAATTATTCTCTTAGTATATATTTATAATGTCATATCCTTGAGAATAGGTTCCTGCCCGAAACGTCGGTACCAAGAGGTTAATAATATATAATAATGAACTTCCTAAATTTAGCCTCCTTATTTATCCTAAAACTACGTATACTCCTGGCAACGAGCAACCCCTCTGCTCTCTTAATATATATATATATATATATATATATATATATATATATATATATATATATATATATATATATATATATATAAATATATATATATATATAAATATATATATATATATATATATATATATATATATATATATATATATATATATATATATATATATATATATATATATATATATATATATATATATATATATAATTCTGTTTTTCGTCTGGAATGATTATAAGTTGTAAGAATAATGACTGAAATCATTGTCTTGGATTAAAATCCAATTCAGAATAATACACTTTAGTGAACCTGAACCGTCTTTTAGACGAAAACCTAACTAAGATTTACTAGAGTGTTGGCAGTAGACTTTCCAAATAACAGATTTAAGAAATTTCGATTTGCATCTTGACAATCAAGGGATCCGTTTCTTTAACTTTTAAACTCAGATGGGAGTGATTTCTTTCAATTTCCATTGAAGTCAAGTAGAGGGTAAATTAATATCAGACATTTAACCCTACCTACATTTAATAAAAATATATTAACTGTTTGTATTTGTGTAAATTTTTCACATTTGACATTCTTGAAATAAAGCGAAAGTCTATAGAGGTTGGGACATTGAGGTAAAAGAATTGTATTTCCTGTAAATATTGATAGGTTTGAGGCGATACAGATCTGTTAAAAATATCCTAATAGGGTTAGTACTCATTGCTTTGTCGGTTACCCAAGTTGTACACTTCAAATCCTTAATGCTTGCAGGAGGACCTTCGGCTTTATATCTTTTACTATTTTTTCTTTACCTATCTTCGTTAATTTATTTTTCCCCTCTCTTCTAACTTTTGACGTGATTTGGCATCGTTTCTATTGTGCCTTAGGCTAAAAACACCTCCTATTGGCAAAACAAAACTAAGTGCTTGGAGAAGACGCATATTCTCTAATATTTTCCATTTTTGCTGGACTACTGTATTATCTTGCTTTATCTCCATTTCTCGTCTACTATTGCGTAAAATCAAGAATGACATTAGCATCGTTATTTTATCATGTTCTCTGCTGTAGTGTTGTTATATGTTAAATAGATGATATTTATCACCAAACTTCCTTAAAGATTCTCAATCATTAAGCACAGTATTAATTGATGCTTTTAAATTATTTTACAGTTAATCACAGTCACAGCAAATAAACTTATCTCAAAGAAATAAAGTAAACCATAATAAGTATTCTTAAATGCTTTATTAATAAAAAAATTGAGAAATTAATGTAAATATTCCCCTGTTTCGAATGTCATTTATTGATCCTTTTACATTCGAATTTCTTTGAATTCCACGAAGTTCCCTCCAATTTAATATCCTGTCACATTCAATTTCTCTTCCAATATTCAGTGCCATTGTATGGCAATATATTCATCTGCAGCTACAAGCAATCCAAAGCAGATAATCTTCTAACTACTCTTATTCTATTTTCTTCTGTGATAACCTCTTCCATAACGTTAGAAAACTGCACTATAAAATGTGTATTATTTTTAGTTAGATGGAGAACGATTAGGAAATCAAAAGTTGAACTGTTCATTTGAAGAGAGCATTTAAAATATCAAAGGGAGAATTATATGATAAAATTGATGTTTATTCATATAAAAATTACGGATTAGAGTAAATACGTTTACGTGGGTTGTTGTTGTCCTAGCGAAATTCATGTGGACGCTCAGTAACAAGTGCCATTTTTTCGGTCATTAGTATACGAAGGAGGTAACTTAATTTTAAAGTTTCTGCTTGTCCTTCCAACTACTCACCGAGACTAATCATGGCTTTGAGTTGTTGAATGTTTTCTTAGAAGGGGGCCACCACAACATTAAGAGTGGCCTTTTGATGTTCTCTCCAATATGACGAAGAAGTCAAAGGTTTGTTTTATGAAAACGAGAGGATGAATAAGTAGAAAGCAATAATGACCTGCACTTTGAAGAAATTCAAACCTTAATCATCATCCATACATTCGGTATGAAGCATGCCATATGGAAGCCATTATTGCCATATAATGGAGTGTCATATAATCGCAGGGTGGATTTGTCAATGATTGGTTTTAGAAAGGCGCCACCACTAGGGTAGGATGGGGCTGTTAGGGCTTCCTCTAATCCTACTACATAAGACAATGGATCTATCCATCTAGATACGATTTCAATCCTAATAAGAAACGTTACAAAATGGTTCAGCGTATGTATGGAGATAGCCACAGAATAAGTAGCACGCTATGGCAGTCACGTGGGCTCTGTGCTATACAACAACACACGTAAACATATTAAAAGACAATCACAAAACCACAGCCTTTCCTTATCCACCATCTTAGCACACACAACGCATTACCCTTTCGTCATGGCAACTTCCAAATTGGTTACCATTCCAGACTCCCTTTGACGCTGGACAAGTGGCCCACTTTTGGGGTTAAGATGGCTCTTCCGCTTGCTGGTAGCTGTCTTGATCTGGCCGCATCCTTTCCACCCCAATGATGAAAAGCTGCATATGCCCCAAAGCTTGTCATCGAGTCGTGTTGATCTTAATGTGGATCTCATAATCCGTTTGGAGAAATTCAATTAACCAACGACGCATTCAGTTTTTAATCTTCTGGACATTTTGCATCAATCCACTCTCTCGTCGTTATTATTACTTCAGCATCTTGACCCGTAGGGTGTTAAATCTTGTGGCTGGGTTAATGCCCCTGTTACAACTGAAAACTTTAACAACATTACGCCTTCCTTGCCCTAGTGACCACAATTGTTTACCCTCCCGGCCCCAATTCTTTTGAGACGACCTGCGTGATGCGGCCTCATCGATATTGCGTTTTAATTTCGAGTTTAGAAATATCGCTGGATGATGGTCAGATAAGTGAGAATAAAAAATAATATTCATATTTAGTCGCATGTGACTCTATATCTCACTATGTCTGTCAGTTGGTCAGGCCCCGTTTTCTTTTTTTTGTAATAACATCGTAACTATTCGGCCTATTTTAACGTAATTTGAAACCCTTATGTTGTTTTACAATCACTTTTGAATGATATAATCGCCAATGTATTTACAACGTTAGTCCGGGAATTATTGAAAGTTTTGAAGGTCGTAAGGTCATAAATCTGAATAAATGAGAACACGCGACTTTGGTCAGCAGACCTTATTTTGTTAGTTTTTTAAGCTTTGAATGCAATCTTTATATGTTAAGTTTGATGTTGAAACTATTTTTATCTTTTATTTTTTAAAATTCCTAAACTTATGTATGTACAGTTGCCACAATTATTGATGTCACACTTTACGTTGAATTTCGTTCGGTGATAATTTAATATATCATAAATTGACCAGAGATGTGTTTGGGTAATATTTAGTTTTAAATGAACTATAAGAAAAGAATTTTATAATAAAATTAAATTAAATTTAGTAAAAAAATACGTCAATTATACCGGTATTTCAAGCAGTAATTTTGAGACAGTTTGGTTTCAAAGTAGGGAGCAAAATTTCCCCAATTTTTAATTTTATAGCTTAATTAATTTTAAAGGTTTATTGAATTTTTAATTAACAATATAACTAAAATATTTATATTAACATTTACTTATATTTTTATCCCTATAATTAATTTTCCAGCCTAAGGTTTGATGAAAAATATTATTACCTTACTGCCTAGTGGCAGAAAAATCCAAAACTATTTGGTGATTTATAAAAGATATAAATCATTATATAATACTTAACTAGCCTTTGTCCAAAACATTTTAGAAAATGCAACATGACTAATTTGGTTAACTATGTATGCATTTCCTTTTCTTTGTCTCGTCTGGTCTTTATGAGTGATAATTTGCCTGTCTGAAATGTATAGGACATTTTTTGTTATTAATAAGCAAACCCGTATTACACTTCATATGTACCAATAATTTCTTAACTACACTTTCACGCTGGGTTGAACAGCTGCTCGATCTCATGGCCCATTAAAGGAGAATGTCTGCTCATTTGCTGATCTCAGTCTCGATGGCAGATGAAACTTCAATCAGATTAGCATATCACCTCCACCTGCCTTTGCAGATCCCATTATATATCACTATAACTGTGGCACCCAATTGTAAAGTGGATTAGAGCTAAGAAGGAACCTCACAAATGAGCACCCCGTTGGCAATATGAAATCTTGAAATTGGGCACACAAATCGAACATTAATAAAATAGGCCATCATGTAACAATTAATTAATGTAAAACAAACCAAATACTTGTAAATAATGTTAATTCGAAATTTAATATGTTTGACTGCAAAGCAGAATATTTCATAATGATGTAAATGAGCTCGTTGTGTTCTCAAACGAATATACAAACATACACACTTTAGGAAAGAGATGTGAGCCGACGGTCTGGCTACAGAGAAAACGAAGACAGTGGAAATCAGCTGTGCACACATAGAACAGAATCTGATCTGACATGCTAGAGTTTACATGAACCCGTGAAAAGACGAAATCAATTTTGCTATAGATGTTCGATTGATAAAGCTCTGTCAGGTTTCCGAATACAAATGCTCTGTTGGTGCACACGTGCCTACACTGAACATGCACTGACCCTTTGAATCCATCCAGCAGTCTTAGTATAGAACACACGAACATACCTTTTGCCCGATTATCTCCACTCTGCGTGCAGAATAAGAGAAGAGAGGTCACGCCCCCTCAATTGGCGAAGGTATAAATAGACGTACAGAATCATTCTTATTATTATTTTCATTCTGACTAGTATAGTATCATTATTATTATTATAATTATTAGTATTATGATCAAATCAACTGACCAAAGTCAGATAACCAGGTCGTTACAAGGACAACCTCCAGACTAAACATTAAGTAGGCCTGAAAAAGTAGGCCTTGTCACTGATATGGTGTGCTCCTCTCCCCAAGAAGTAGATTCCATTACCAGTGACCCCTCGAAGGATGAAGAAAAAGACTGGCCAATTCTCCATCACAAAATAAAGAGTCCGCTTTATCCAGCTCACCCCCCTACACCTATATAACTACTCATTGGGAGATCCCTTACTAGTTAAAACATACGGAGCCTAAATTAGGCACGCAATACAAAAATAATGCAGAAAAAGAGGAAAACTTAGAGGCATGAGGTGTGATAAGAGCATGAAGATCCCATGATTCGCATGGGAGTTAAGAAAGAAGGAGATAAATGTTTTTAGTCCTTTTAAGATAGATATCATTTTCTAAGGGCTTCAGTGGAGAATATATGAAATAAAACCCTGTTGGGACTAATTAACATCAGCTTGCAAGCTAATGTGATAAAGGGGATGAGGTTAATTGAGGCGGATAGAAGTTCTAGCTATGATGGGCGGATACGCCTAGATGAATGAAGATAAGTGCGCTATATGAGGACTCGTTACGCTACGTTCCGAAAAATGTGGGGCAAGTAAGTGACGTTCGCTTAATTCCTAACTCCAATTTTCCAACATTTTTTATTTAAATTAACTCTCTAACTCTATGAAACTTTTTCTTCTCTTATTCTTTTTGAAGCCCTCTCCTAAATTGAGGTTATTTTCCTCCTGCGGTCACTCCTCTGACAGCTTCTTAGAATACACGAAAGAATCTCTAAGCTTGATATGTTCAACCTTGATTAAATTTGCTAAGTTCTTTTTCTCTGTTTTCCTTTCACTTAATCTCCTCGTACCACCTACTTCGACGTATTGTCAACGTCAGCTCTCTTCCATTAACCAAGACAGATCATCCTGGATCTCGCCTCCCTTTTCCTCTCTTTGAGCTCCACCACTCTACAGCTTAGTCCAATGAGGCCTTACAAACGTTTGCCACTGCCGGATCTACATGTCCTGCCTTTAATTCCGTGCATCCTATTCTTTCTTCAAAACTACGCCGTGCCTTTCTGTTATTGGATTCTATTCGGAAAAAAGATCAGAACAGGTGTGAGGGCGAAGGAAATTATAGAGCTGTTTGCTCTAGTCGTACTGACACGGAAATAGTTTCCTTTGTCTAAATATTTGATACTCAGTCCTATGCCCTTCTTTTGTGACATGCTCGAGAAACCCGCGCCCACTCTACAATGAAATCGGCACGCGCAGTTCTTATTTCCTGCTTATCACTGTTACCCTTTGATGCTCCACCCACTTCACACCATCACATGTGTAGTTTGCTCTGTCTTCATTTTCTTCAAGAATATTGTTAATCTATTCGGTTGTGTCATTATCGCCCATCTTCTTCCACTTCGGCATTCTCATATGTTGGCTCATCTATCATACGATTTTTAAACTTATGATATGAAAATCTTTTATTCTTCCTAGTTTTGCGTATGGTGACTCTTTGAAGGCTTCTTTCTGCATGAATTATTAATGGATATCTCTCGGGCAACTATAAATTTTCAATCATAAGAGAAGTGGTGTTAATTGTCGGTACACGTTCGAATGTGGCTCACTGTAAAACAATTGCTTGTTTTTTTAACCTAAAAGATTCCTTTGATTAATTCTTTCACACTATTAAAAATCAAGCTTCACTTATCATAGTTAATTAACTGTCCATGCCATTTCGCTATCAGGATCAATTCATATATCTGCTCTCACGCAAATCTTAAACGTATTTATTTCACTTTTTATTGCAATAGTTTCAAGATTTATATCCACGCTTTTGTTAGCACCTGCCATACGGACAGTAACTCTATTCTCGATAGACACACGAGTTTGTCCTTTAACGCTCAAGGTCTGTTGAAAGCTTTGCAGCCCTTGCTCTTATGCACGGACATTTCTCTTGCGCAACCCCCTTGGCTCTATCAACATAAGAAATTTCTTCTACAATTACTTTTTAATTATTTTTCATTAATATATTATATTTGTCTGCATGTCCTTGTCATCAAATTGAAGTTATTCAGTCTTTTATTTTTTTATCTCATACCCTGGAGTTTGATGATAGAGTAAAAATATATATATGCTCTTTCATTAATTCTTGGTTGAGCACGAATTAGAAAAATAGGAAAAGATAACAGTTTTTGGTAAGCACAAATAGAAAGAGTACCGATAGTAGAGCACAAATTGAGGGAATAGCAAACAATCAGACTTTCTTGGTAGAAAACAAATTGAAAGAGAACAGAAAGAGCAGTTTCTTTGCTGAATTTCGAGGGTAAATGTAACTATAGATCACATTTTAATGGTATAACGCGAATTGCATAAGTACAAAAGCATCAAATTTTCGGAGGAGAGTAAGTTTAAAAAAGATAACAGTTTCTTGGTAGAACACAAACTGGAAAAATGCCGAAATATAGCAAGTCTTGGTATAATACAAAACGAAAAAATACCAAAATATCTCAGTTTCTTGGTTCAATACAAATTGAGGGAGTAGCTAAGGATCGCATTTTCTTGGGAGTACACAAATTGAAAGAGTAACGAAAGATTTCATTTCAGTGGTAGAACACAATTGAAAGAGTAATGAAAAATCGCATTTTCTTGGAAGAACACAACTTGAAAGAGTATAGAAAGATCGCATTTTTTCGGTAGAATCCAAATTGAAAAAGTAGCTAAAGATTGCATTTTCTTGGGAGAACACAACTTGAAAGAAGAGTGAACGATCGCAAAGTAGCAGAGTAGCAAATGATTTCATTTTATTGATAAAACACAAATTAGAAGAGAAATAGAATAACAAAAGATTTCATTTTATTGATAAAACACAAATTGAGAGAGTAGCGAAAGATCGCAGTTTCTTGTTAGAACACAGATTGGAAGAGTACATCCATCTCTTCCCTCATTCCATCCCTCGGCGTTTTGTGCACTGGTTCTCTTTAAAAGTAATTATCCTTGAAATGCGCCTCATAATCTTATAATGAATTGACAAAAACGGATACTAATTATTTTTTTATACTCTATATAATGCAATTATTCATTTTTTTTTAAAGATTTAAGGATCAAAGAAAGAACTAAGATGATATATATATTTAAGCTTGAGATTCGGTAGGTTGGCATGAAATCTGTTTGTATCAATTATTTTGCCACAAACCATTATTTTTACTCCGAAAACATCTTTGAGAAAACTACCTTTGATGAAAAGAATAAGGTCTTGTTTTTAAATAAACCACCAAATTTCAAAAACAAAATACTATCGAATTTTGCTGAAAATATGATCAAAAAAGAAAAATTGGGTGAATTTTTTCATGGAACAGGTAAAAATTTAAAGAGACAAACTTGGTTGAAAACCTTTTATAAATGGACAATTTAGCTGTAAATGAAAAAAAAATATATATGTGAACTTGGCTTAAAACTTAAAAATATCGAATTTTGGCAAAAAATAGAAAAATACTTTAGTGTACAAAATCTTAATCATGATTGTTTATCGCTGTATATTTGCAATGTTTTCTCAGCATAGGCGCGTATTATTAACTGAGGCATTTTAAATTACAGTGATCATTTTTATATATTTCTGTATATGGCGGCTGTAAAAAACGCCCGCACCGTCTTCCTCCATATGTCCTAATAAAGGACTAATACCTGAAAACCTTTTCCTTTTAGTTGAGTACCGATAGTGTGCTGATGTTTGCCAACCACACTTTTGCTAATGTGATCGATTCTAAAAAATATTAATAATGCTATGAAAAAGAATATTGAAAATGTTTGATTCATTTGGACCTGTAACTTTTCAAGAAAACTTTAGAATTGGTGAATTTAATGAAAGTGAAATGCTGTGGTAGGTACATATCCAGAGTATCTTAAAGGGGATACTACTTAGGGCCCAAAGGAGCTGGCGGGTGAACAACTTTCCAACGCCTGCCTAAATCCTCGAAAAAGGCTACCTCCCTTAAAAATACAATGATAAAATCAATGATAATAACAATAATAATGACAATAATATAATTGAATTACCGAGCCTAAATAATTTTCCCCAATATGTATGGGGTCATCAAATGATTGACGTATTTTAGAGAATATTCCTATGATCTTTTGCATATTGATTGCCCTCATAGAACTACATTTTTTTTTTTAGGGGCTATCTTGTGACTGCCCACTTAGGCATAAGTCACCATAAACAAACAGCCTAGTTCTAGGCTACTTTAAAAAATTTGAACAGAAAACAACAATAAAAAGAAATAACAATTAGGAAGCAATAACAATAACAATAATGAAACAATGAGGAAAAGAACAACTAAACCTAGTTAAATGAAAAGGAAAAGGCCGGCCTCCCCCAAAAGTCAACAAGTCCACCAGTCAATGTGCACGTACTCGTCCCAAGTATAGAGGACAGGCGATAGTGACCCCGCCCATCCCGGTACCGGGATAGGTAACGTGCGCAAAAATTACCCAGACTGGGACATTCGACAAGAATGTGCCAAACAGTCTGGGGGACGACGCAGTCGTCGCAATAGGGCGCTGGCGAGCGATCCATCAGATAGCGATGTGTCACAAGAGTATGTCAGATTTGAAGACGACAGAAAGCGACCTGAAGCCATCGCGGCATTGGGGGATAGGTCCATGGAAAAAGTCGCGGCGCAATAGCACGACACTTTAAGTTCCCTTCGATCGTCTCCCATCTTCTTTGCCAAGCAGTCCGAAGAGCAGCCCGTATTCGTGCTATGTAGTCGGTGGGAGGAAGAGCGAAACGCTGGTCCGGTCGCAGAGTCCTCGAGGACCCTTTGGCGCCCTCATCGGCACGCTCATTCCATGCAATTCCTACATGTACAGGAACCCAGAAGGAGATAATCTCGAAATATGCCTGGCTTGCCTAAACCGTGGCGTCACAGATATCGCGAACCAGGGGATGCGGAGATTCCAATGCCCCGAGAGCACTCAGGGCGCTTTGTGATTAGCTATAGATCACAATCCGGTCTCCGAACCGGGCACGTCGCGTAATCTCCCGTACAGAGAGGTGTATTGCCACCAACTCAGCCGTGAAGACAGACGCAGCACCTGGCAGAGCCCCGCTGACTTAAAGCAGAGGGGATACAGCGTGAAAGCCGCCCTTATCTTGTGACTTGGAGCCATCTGTATACACTGGCATGGTTCCAGCATGACACGAGGTGAGGTGTGCTCCAAAAAGGTCGAACGCAATACTCCCGGTGCCGTAAAAGCTTTGGCAGCAGAGGCGTGGCGACAAATAGCCAAATGTGGTACCCTCCAGGGTGGCGTCCTGGGCAGAACCAGGGGCGCCACCGGCCCGAGAGCTATATCTACCTCTCGAAGGAGTTTCCTGGCCCTAAACCCAAAAGGGCTTAGGGTATGACTGTCGTCTCTCGGCAAGATAGGCACCATCGAGATCAGCTGCGGATGCAGTGTGAGGTGTTGGCGACTGAGGGAGGCGCCGGACTCGCGCCTACAGGCGAGTGATGCACTGCACGTGGCGCAGAGCGAGTGGCATCTCCCCAGCATCGACCAAAAAGCTCTCTATGGGGGAAGTGCGGAAGGCACCGATCGCAAGGCAAAGGCCAGTGTGGTGGATCGAATCCACCTTTCGCAATAAACGCTCAGCTGCTGATGCATAAAACTCGCATCCGTAGTCGAGCTTCGAACGAACAAAGGATCGATAAAAAAAGTAGGGAAGTAGGCCTATCAGCGCCCCAAGCGCTAAACGTCACGGAACGGAGAATGTCCTTGGAGCGGGTACAAGAGACCCTAAGGCTGCGAATCTGAGCCTTTCAGGTGAGGCGTCGGTAAATACAAGACCAAGGAAACGGTGAGATTCCACCACATCCAGGCGCACCCCATTAAGAAAAAAATCTGGGTCGAGATGAAGCCGTGGGTGGCAGCAGAAGTGCACCACCTTAGTCTTGGCCAAAGAAAACCGAAACCTGTGTGCTTCAGGATAGCGAGAGACGCGGTTCAATGCCTGTTGGAGTCAACGCTCCAGAGTTGGCATCTGGGCCGTGCCAAAAAAGATCGAAAGGTCGTCCACGTAGAGCGTAGCGAGAACATCTTCCAGGAGGAGCGAAGTGAAGCCGTTGATGCTCAGGGCAAAGAGTGTGACACTGAGGACACTTCCCTGCGGGAGACCCTCTTTCTGCTACTTTGGGCCAGAGAGGGTTCTCCCCACCCGTACGCGGAATCAACGATCTCGCAACAAATCACATTAGGAGGCGTCCCCTCGCCCCCATCGTGTGGAGAGTCTCCATGATACCGTATCGCCATGCGGTATCATAGGCCTTCTCCAGATCAAAAAACACCGTGGCGTAGTGCTGTCTACAAAGGAAAGCCTCGCAGACGGCATTTTCCAGTCGAAGCAGAGCATCCGACGTGGAGTGGAACATGAGGAAGCCGCACTGTGCAGAAGACAGATCGCCTCCGCTGTCCAGGAAAAAAGCTAATCTAACATTTACCAATTTCATCATCAAATTGTACACGAAAGAGGTTAGAGAGATTAAGCGGAAACCGGTCTGAGTAGAGTGATCTCTCCCCAATTTGCGAAAGGCCAGCACAGTAGCGATTTGCCAGTAATCTGGGAAAAAACCCTCCACCCAGATCCTGTTGAACAAATCTAACACAAAGGCCATGCCTCGCTCACCCAAGTGTCGAAGCATGGTGTACGGAAAATCGTCCGGACCATGGGCGGTGTCAGCGCACGAAGCTGAAAGCAGAGCGCAACTCACTCACAGTAAATCTATCGTTGAAGGGTTCTCCGCCTCTTGGGGGAAAGTACAACCGGCAGCCTTCCGAGACATGTCAACGTGCATTTAATGCTGGCAGAGAAGCATACCGGCTAGAGAATGCAGAAAAAGCGGTCGCAAAGGATTCCGCCACGGACGCGGGGTCCAAGATTGCGGTCCCATTATCCTAGAGAACGGGAGGGGGTACCTGCGAGAACTTGCACCTCATCCTTTTGACTCGCTTCCACACCTCTGCTAAAGGCGTCTTACGGTTAAGTGAAAACACGTATGCCCGCTAAGAAGAGCGGATGGCGTGCTTCGAAATATACCGGAACCTAGCCCTAGCCCTACAAAATTCAGCGACAGTGAAGTCGTTAGGGCGGCGCTTATAGCGCATGTAGTCATAACGCTTCTGTTTGAGGGCCCTCTCACACTCGGCTGATCACCATGAAAGTGGTCGGCGAAAAAACGGCCACACCTCCTAGGAATTGTAGTCTGGCCCACAGAGATGAGGTTGCCCGAGAAGAACTCAACGGCCTCATCTACCGACCTAAACTCATCAACTGAGATAGAGAATTCAGTCATTTCCTGAAGGGCCAGGCCATCGCGCCCGCGCCAAGCACCACTGAGGTGGGCTCTCAGGCGGCAGTTGCCTTGAAAGTGATATTTGAATGGGAAAGTGATCACTACCATGGAGGTCATCGACCACCCCCAAATCAAAATCAGGCTGTGCATCCGAAGAACACAAAGATAGGTCAAGGCAAGAAAATGAAGCGGTTCTCGGACAGTTATGCGTAAACTCATCCACGTTTAGGACACCCATCTCAAGCTCTTCGATCAGATTGGCAAGGACTTGTCCCCTGGGATTTATGGAGTAATCTCCCCAGAGAGGATGCCTGCCGTTCAGATCTCCAAGCAAGAGATAGGGCCTCGGCAACCGTGCTACGATGCGGCGGAAGTTCCCCGCGTCGAAGTCAGCTGACGGTGGAATGTACGCAGAAATGATAGTATACCTCCTATCCAGGTGCAGCTGCACAGCCACTGCCTGAAAGGAGGTATCTAAAGAGAAAGTAGGAACGGAGAAATCATGCCGGGTGTAAACTTTGCATCCCTCAGCCCGGCCATCCCGCGGTGGTGAAGTCTCAAGACCCTTATACCCAGGGAGGGAGGGCAGGGGGCACGCGCCTAGCGTGGTCTCCTGCACAAAGACAGCTAACGGGGAACGGGATGAGACGAGCCTCCGCAGCTCCTCCCAGTTGGCTCTGAGTCCGAGGCAATTCTATTGAAGGAATATGCCCCCCAGGCCTAGCTCGGAGGAGACGCGGGGGACCTCCTCGAACAGAAGCCTCTCACGGGAATGGCCGTACGCTTTCTGGAGGCAGAACCCAGGGCGCTGTTGGCCGGACAAAGCGCTGAAGGCGCTGTCGCATTCGAGGACTTATTGTTGGAGGTTGGGCTCTCCATGCGATTCTTTTCCTCCCTTCGCCCCGAAACCTTAGGCGGGCGTTGCGGCCTCGGAGGCGGGGGGCCCTCTTTTCGAAGAACGACTGTCTCCGAGCCACTCGCTCAACCTCTAGCCGTGGGCGAATGAGCCGAAGCTTGTTTGATGCTGTCCCTTTTTCGGAGGACAGCTTTAGGAACCCCTAAAGATGGTCTGGCGAACAACTTCAGGGGTGTTTCCCCCTGTGAGTTTAACCACTTGGTGGAGGCGCGTGGCCGTTTCGCCTTACGGGAAACGGTCACGCTGGGGGAAGATGTGGAAGCCCTGGTTTTAGCCGGGGCTGGGTATGAACCCTTTTTGTCGCCAGCTTTACCAGGGGAGCACCCGGGTTGAGTAGAGCCGGCAGAAGAGCTCCGAATGGGCGCTTTAATAACCGTGCTCGTTGGCCTGGATGGTCCAGGAACAGAAGGTGCCTTCCTAATTATTGAGGAACATGACGTCCCAGGCAGAGCCGGGCGCCCCTAGGACCAAGTTCTTAGCCTCGCGGAATAAGATTCGATCCTGGGCCTGAACGGCCAGGATTTCTTTTTTGAGGAGATATGCACCACATTGCTTCTAAGAAGCGGGGTGCGGCTCTCCGCAATTGACACACTTGGCCACACATGATTTAGACTTAACGTGTGCGGCCTTGGAGCAATTTAAAAAGAGATTTCGGGTGCCCCGACTTTGCACTTCTACAAGATCGATCCGTATGGTTAAAGCGGTGACATTAATAGCACCGCCGTGGCTCATAAAACTACATCGTGGTTGCCCTGGCAAAGCGGCATTTCGTATATTTAGTCCCTTAGTGAGAGGTGGAATGCAGTGCCCTACCCTAAATCGTTAATTCCTGTCTACACATACAATACGGGTGCATGAAAAGATTGACGCATTTTAGGAAATAATGCAAAGATATTACGTCTTTTTATTCACACTATCGGTGCGTGTCACTAATGAACTAAGAAAAATAGTTATCTTTGGTAAACATTGTTGACAATAATTCGGTTGGTTAATTGAAAAAAAGATTTATCAAGTGTTTAAAGGTTTGGTTAAGTAAGTATAAGATTAGTATGTAAAGGTAGGTTAATAGGTAAATAAATTAGTCAAACGGTTAAGTTAATGCAACATTAGTATGTGCTTAAAATGTTGGTTTAGTAGTTAACATATTAGTTAAAGTGGTTTACTGGTTGGCAAATGGTTTAAATATTAGTTGAGTGATTAAAAGTTCGTTTAAGTAGTTAAACTAACCAATTTGGGAAGTCAGTGCAAAACACCCTACTAAAGGTTCCCTCGTTAGTTATCGCGTATAGTGAGCTATTTTGAGAAGTCCATCGCTAAGTAGTTTAGAATCATCCGCGAACCGTCATATCCTATCTCGAACTTGAGGAAAAGCACTTCAATGAAAGAATCAATTGGACCAAGGTCATCCTAATGATATTTAGCCTTGATTCTTTGCTTGTCACAATCCAATTCACTTTGGAAATTTTCAAATCACCCAGGCTATTTCTGGTAAGGGGACGACGCCCCCTTCAAATCTAAACGAAAAGTAGAAAAAGAAATAGAGGAAGGATTTCCATGTCTGAACAAAATCGATGTTTGCAAAAATTTCTTTTATATGTAAATGGCCAAATTTGAGGTGATTTTTTTGTAATTTTTAAAACTTACGGAAGGATTAAGTTGCAAGTTAGGGTTAAACTATAATGTAGAGAGATGTAAGTGGTGACTATGACAACAGAGAGCCGCTCCTTCTTACTTTATAGAGTATCCTAATTAAGTAAATGACTGAATCCAACAGACAAATCCAACAGGCCAAAACGGATTTAAATTTGGTAATTAATCGAAATATTTTCAATTACA
Organism: Ceratothoa steindachneri; assembly: GCA_963969495.1. Classification (NCBI taxonomy): domain Eukaryota; kingdom Metazoa; phylum Arthropoda; class Malacostraca; order Isopoda; family Cymothoidae; genus Ceratothoa; species Ceratothoa steindachneri. The sequence continues at coordinate 201,890,044 of OZ018318.1, read as the reverse complement.
GCCTATTCTGGCCGTTTACTTACACAAAAATGGAAACGCTTTAGGAGGAAGAGGTCCGTTCTACAGCAATGTACACCGGCAACAAATATTAATGAATGTGTTTGGCGACAGAAAAAGCATAGGGAAAAATACAGAACAAGACAGGAGTTCTTGATATAGGTTTTGCTCGCCCAGAGATTCTTATAAGTAAACATTATATAGTGTTTAAGGTGGAATAAGTCAGAATTTAGTGGTAGGTGTCATATATTAATGTGAAAATTGAAGTTTTTGCTGTAACGATAATACGAGAGATAGTAGCAGGCTTTGTTTTAGTTTTTCATGTGACTGGGTTATCTTATCTATTCCGCAGTACTATTTACTCTACCGGATGTCCCATATTTTTATCAAATTGAAACTTTTATGAAAAATTCTTGTTGAATTATGTTCATGATGTTCAAAGTGTGCTCTGCACATAATTGTAGTGTTCTATGTAGTGAGTGTCCTAAAATTTTGATTTGTTTTTCAACTCTTTTTCTAATCCTTTCTTAATAGATATTAAAAAGAAAAGAACATGTATACTTTAAAGGCTCATTTATAATCACAAAAAAGAAACGAAAAATTGTCAGAAAAAACAGAAAAGAAAAACTTTATTTAAATTTATCAACATGTGCTCCGTCCGTATCTCTGCAACTTTCAAGACGATTTTCAGAATTGCGAAAAACATTGTGGAGCATTTAGGGAGTTATGTCCAGCAGCGCAAGAAGTATGCGTTCTTTAAGTTCAGTTAATTTACTATTTTTTTGCTGATACCACATGCCAAAATAATCCAGTGGAGTTAACTCTGGTGAACTTGGAGGCCAAGGTCTACCTCCTCCACGTTCAATCCATCGATTTGGAAAGCGACTGTTCATGTAATCTCGCACAATTAGAGCCTACTGACATGGTGCACCATCTTGTTGAAACACGACACTATCAAAAATCTCTGGTTCTAAAACCTGTTGGAGCATATCAAGGTAGATGTTACCTGTCAGAGATGATTCATGAAAAAAAGAGTGGGCCAGAAATTTTAAATATGGTTATTCCAAGCCACATATTTACTTTTGGAGATGCTCTTTTCCATTCCATGAAACTACTTGGTCTTTCCTTTGTCCAGATACAATAATTGTGGTGATTAACTTTACTACATGTGTTGAAAGTCGTTTTATCATTGAATAAGATGTTATCTAATAGGTTTTCATGTTCAATTTCATCTTAAAATTCTACGCTCCTTGTTGCTCGATTTGGATGATATTTTCCTTAAGGGAGTGCAGTAATCGAATATAATAAGGGGTTTCAGGTGTTAAACTCTGTGCACTGTTGTCTTAGGCATATCAAGTCTCTGACTGGCCTTTTTCAACGAAGTTCTGGGTTCATTTTCAAACAATTTTTGAATTTATTCAGTTGTGTTGGGGTTAATCTTTTTCCGTCCTCTTCTTTTCTTATCATGTACGGGTCCGGTTCTTTTAACTTTGTTCACAAGTGAATAAATTTCGTTGTCTTTAGGTCCAGGCTTTCTAAACTCTCTTTCGAACTTTTCTCGTACTTCATTAAATTTCGTTCCTCTGATATGAGCTATCACAACAAAAATCCGCTTTTTTGTATTGATTATTAAAGGGTTCTGAAAAGGATTGAAATAAAAAATTGGGACACCCTGTATATGTAACACTACAATTTTGTGCAGAGCACAATTTGAACATGATGAACATAAATCAAAAGGAATCCTTCCTAAAAGTTTTCAATTTCATCAAAATACGCACTCAATTTTGAGATACTCGGTATACTTTAGTTTTTATGGTTTATTCATTCTCTTTTGCCTATCTATCTACACTATTTTTTACCTTCCTCTTCCTTTTCTAAATTTATGTGCTCTTCCTTTTTTACCTTCTTTGAATTATTTCAGATAAAATCTCTTCCAGATTTTATTTACTACGAGTACCTAGGAATTTAAATTTCTTCTCAAAAACCTCCCTGAAATTCAGCTTATCTTTACATCCATTCTTCAACTCTGCTTCATTTTCTTCCATATTTTATTTGCTTTTTGTGTAACACTACATTGATTGGTTACATCTTTACTATTCTCTGCAGTTCCTCTTGTGTTCTCATATCTTTTTTACCTGTACTTATCATCCAGCATATTGCTTTCTTTTGCATCTGGTTGATATTCAGCATTGTACATTTCAGGGTAACTTGAAGGAATACTGTAGGGTATTGAAATGTAAACCTAATTATCGCCAGGTATTGTTTCCTTATATGTCTGAGTGACATTATCTTGAACCTTCCTAGCTTTCTTAAGTTAAAATTCACTAATCTCACACTTTCCAATTCATGTATCCTATACCTAGTTTTCGAAAACTTAATAATTATCACGTTTAAGGCCATGCCCACGAATCAGCTTTCTCTTGAAATACCAGAGACACTTTCCCAAGAAACGCCCAAGACTCAGCTTTTCCTTGAAATACCAGAGATAATTCCCAAGAAGTGCTCAGTAGCGTTCCTGCTTCCACACGAAATATTTTTAATAAAAGGTATTTCAGTTATCAAACTCTTTCCTTCCATCTATATTTTTAGTTTCTGAAAGTATATAAAGATACAATTAAATTTGAAATAATATTTGTAAAAATTATGAAATGTACCATCTGTGGTACATGTGGCATTTGGAAGGAATTCTGTCTGTACCACAGGTGGCACATGAACGTGTAAAAAGCCCCCATAATTTTAGCTTTATTCACATATTCTTCTCTTGCGCTCAGAAATAATCTCCTCTATCTTTTTCCTGTTCATGGAGTATCATTTGTTTTTATTCCCAATTTCCTTTCGTACCTTTTATGGTTCTAGCTGTTTTTTGTTGATGTCGCGATAATTTGGGTGACATCATTTGCGAACTCTACATAGGGCCATAGGCTCTTACTCGGCTTTGTGAATGGCATATTATTGGAATAAATTGCAAAGGTGAACAGGAAGAGAGTTCACTTGCGGGATGGGACATTCATAGCCACCGATTCTATGTAAGCCTGTCTATCGTTAATTAAGCTGCACGGAAGTTTGGTCAGCTTTTTCTATGGTTTTATCCTTACGATATTATAATTAAACCCTTTCCTCAACACCATATCAAATGCAGGCTGCACGTCTCGCGCCTCCAAGTCAATCATCTTGCTCTCACTCTTAGCTTTGGATAACCTTTCGGGAATCAGAACCAGGGCCATATCTGTTCCTTTTTTCTTCTGGAACCGTATTTTGGGGGTTTCCCTTGTGATTATTTTTAACATATTCGACTATTCTCTTGCATAAATTTCCCCCGGTAATTTGGCTACAAAATTGAGCAGCACGATTGCTTCTTAACCATTAAATGCCTTTGGTGATTTACGATGTTTAGGAACAACAACAATTTTAGCCAACTTGAGCCTATCCCGGAATTATCCGATTTTCCAACAAGCAGTGAATATACTAATCAACCTCTTCAAGACTTTCTCGGTTAATTGAAACAGTCTGGCCCTCGTCTTGGGGATTTCTGTTTGAAGGCATGAATTAATGTTCTAATTTCTTCCATTTATATTTTTCCACTGAGTTCTTTCTTCTTCTCTTCTTCGTTCCATGTCTCTATCTTCCGTAGCTAGTACGTTCTTTCCAGCTGTGAGTTCATTTCTTCCATTATCCTCATTTAATGCTTCAAAGCTCGCATTACCCTCCCTGGTCATTTAGAATATCTAGTTCAAGTGGTCTCTAAATATCTCATTAACTTCTGCTCCTCTCCTCAAAAACGTTTCAACTCTATATTCTCATCATCTTTGGTGGCGGGACACTTTTCATTTTTCCAATTCAAGCGAGGAAGTATTAGGAGCATATAATACGATCTAATCAAGAGACACCCTCCAACTCCTGTTTCATCTTCTCTCAGGAACAGTTCAAGAAGAAAATATCAAGGAGAGTGATATCACTAGCCAGACAAGGTATAACCAAAACTACGAACATACAAAGTATTTAGCATGTATAATAATAATATTAGGTACATAAAAAGACTCCTTAAATGGAAATGGCTGTATAGACAAGAATAAATTATATAATAACACTATTAGACAAATATACACCGATGTCATCCAGATTTCTAGGCACGGATTTCATGAAGATTAGAGCTAGATCAGAATTTACAATTACGATGAGATTCTTGTCAACCATTCAAATAAAAGAAACAATGGTGTATATATTGGTATCAGGAAGGGCATCAAGTTTAGAGAAATGCGGAATCTAGAGAAATCTTAAGTGCCGATTAAGATCATTATGGACGTTTATGACCGTTTATGACCCAATCACATCAGCTTGATCACTACTATCTCATCATTGCCCAGCCAGGTAAAAGTTCCAAACGCAGTTGCGTAAACAGAATCGATTACAGTTCCTATGAACACCACCTGCATGATTGTAGATTTGATCGGCTAGACGGTTATACACTGGTAGATATCATTGAGAACCTTGTCCGTCTAATAGCATAAAGCTCTCCCTGATCTACGGTAGGACTGACATATTCTAGATAGTTTAGTCAGGCTTGAAGCAATGGTGCAGAGATTAATACTAATGGTACTACAGTAGATCGGGATAGTGAGCTGCCCAATAAAGGGATGGACTTAAACAATAATCAGAGAGAAAGCGAGCAAAAATTGGGATTCTATCCTAAGCAATATAGCAGTCTAAGTAGTTCCGAAAATGTTCTAGAGCTAAATTAAAAGACTAATAGGTACCCTCATCGTAAGCTGACATTAGCAACATATTCCAAGAGAGATATATTATGGAATAAAGATGATAGAAGATCACTTCAAGGAACATTGAGAAATTTCGGTAAAGAGAAGCAATAAAGAAATTAAAGATGATGACATCCGATACGAAGAAGAAATAATCAAAAGGCTAAACTAGTTGGAGCAAAAATGGTGCCCTACCATTATATAGATTAGAAGCAAAAGTAACAAGAAATGGGTATACCATACACCCATTAAGGAATAGGAAGTAGCCCTGAAAAGTTTCAAAATAAGGCACCTGCTATTACTGGCTTACACAAATGAACCTGCTGACCGCCTCCAATAATTTTTACGAGGCAATCTTCCATCTATTGAAATCATAACTGAGCCAGTAATCCTCCTAAGTAAATAAGCCGTGACAGATTCATTTCTATCTTAGAATTCATAGAAATGTTTCTAGAAAACTTCTAAATAATAGGCTCAAAAATTATTTGAAAAAGGAAGAGTGTACGGGGCACATTGCCCTCAACAAAGCCACAAATGACAACCTTCAAGTGCTAGTGTGAGATGTGGCTTATATACTTTCCAATGTGTGAATACCAAACTTCAAGAAGAAGAGAAAAACCTTAGAATGGGGACAAATATTACCCTAAAACCTCTACAACAATATGGAAGGTTAAAAAGCAGTTCCCAATATAAATAACTTCAGGGGGAGAAACTTTCACCAAAGAGGCAAGGGTACCATAGCATGCCAACATAGCCGTAGCGTATACACTGGTAATTTATCTACCTTTACTCATGAATACGCCCAATAAGTACAGCTAGCACATGAGGTTAGAGAGGTGTTGACTAAACATTACGCTAACCTATCCGATATTGCCGATAGGACGAAATAAGAGATTTATTATCTAAACAACTGAGAAAGGAAGCATAGAAACCGCACAAACATCAATAAATTCAAGGTCATACACATACGGCCATGAAGGCTGGAAGATATACTGGTACAGGAGTAATTTTATACCTAGTCTATGGAAGGTTGAGCACTTGTCCTCAAACTAACTTCGAAAGGGTATAAAGTTCATCTAAGAGAAAATGACGGCCAAGACAAGAAAAACCTACTACCTCTATATAGGTTCAATTCAATATCTTCAGCAGATAAAATGAAACTATATATGGCTGTTGTAAAACTAGTACTTCTATATCCCGCGCTATCCCTACATGTCGCGAGCAAGACGCAACTAAGAAGGACGCAAAAGGTGAAAAACCTTACGACCACATTCATCATTAGTATCACTCCCATGTACCACGAATTCATCCCATAAACATAACGTTATTCTAAAGCGCTTAGAATATATGCCAAAAAATGGAAACTAATCTACCCGATAAAGTGTTACAATAGACTATACTACCCGAAAATCACTTACCTAACCTCCACTTCTGAAAAAAAAGGCAAAAGCAGTTAGCTACGAGTGAGGTAAGATATTTACCATAAACATAAATGATGTACTTCGACCAGATTAAGGACAACCAAACTATGACTTCTCAATTATGACAAGCCAAATAAGAGAAAAGCTAAAAAAATAATAATAATACTTAAAATAAAAACGAAAGAAGTTTTAATAAAAGATGGATAAATAAAATAAGGTAAACTAAAAAACAAGAAGAGTGTATGTGAAAACAAAGGCTTCATATTTTCTTTAACAAAAGGAATGGACAAGAAAGGATTACAAGAGGCATAAAAAATGATATTACCATACAATCTGGCACACCATATTTTTAACTAAAATAACATATCTTCCAGCTAAACCATCTCCTACTATCTAGTCACAATTTCTCTCTTTAATCATCGTTGATTGTTGATGGTTTCTCGTCATTCTGAAGAAGCTCGGGACGAGCGAATCGTCAGTCAAGAGATGCTCTCTTCCTTGGTGTTTTGACCTGTCCTTCCCCTCCTCATAATGCAGCAAAAAGCGAAGTAACGTCTCTTTACACAAGATATAATGGTAAAAAAAGGTTAAAATTGAAAATTAAAAAAATTCCACACTTTTAAATTGGTCGGTCAGGATGAGGAGTGAGCATAGTGCATACCGTACAAAGAAAAAATGGCTATCCATTTCCAGGCCAACGGCACACAACCTAAATGTTATCGACGGCCATTACTCGAGTTTACTTGCAATGAATTTAAAGAAAAAATAATGGAATTAGGGTTGATCGCGTGAGGTAGTAGGAATACCACTGATATATTGCTAGTGATGCCTCGTAAGTGACTTTGACAACAGCCACAGGAGAATTGCGTAAAAATGTTGTGTTTTAGAAACGAATATCTCTACCTTATTACCTTGCAGCGAATTCGTATTCTTTTAAAATAATAAAGTTTGCTATGTTTTAAATAATTATATTAAGTCTCCTCTAGAGGGTTTATGAATTCCTCAATTCAATTCGCAGACGGTGAATGTGGTTGATATCGATACTCAATTTGTTAATCCAACCATGAAAAAGACTTATCTGAATCCCATTTCTTACTATTCCGCCTCAGGAATTTCTCATTCCTTTCTTTCCATATAAGAATTTTCCACGATATTGTTAAGTCATAAGGATAAATTCAGTTCCATTTCAAATTGGGTTCATTTATATTGAGATGAACCAATGGGCTAAACAGCGTTAATAAATATTGAAATTTCCCAAACGAAAAGGGATTAATTATTTTTCTAAAGATTATCACAATATGCAAATGCCTAATGTGATCTCAACTTAATCCTTTCACACTCTAGTCTTTCAAGCATGCTCTATTGATGGGTCAACATCGGATGCAACGAGATACAAACAGTGAAAGATCACATCTAGAGAAGATGGGATCGAGAGGAGCCTAAATCTTTACCACAAGAACTGCTAAAAATTTTTATCACACATTCACAAACGTGTACCTTATATCTAAATTCTAAATCGAAATTAAATTTTTCATTTTTTTATTCAGAGTTCAGGGGATTACTAGAGAGGAAAAGGGTAAGGAAACTAATTAGCAAGCGGAAAACACCAGATTATCAGCGGGGTTGGTCGACATTTTCTGAGCAGTGTTAGTTGCTAGTTTTTCGCGTTAGACATTGATAAAAGATAATTGTACGCTTCAGTTGAGACAGGGGAACTTAAAGTTGCATGCCATTACGCCGTGACTGTCCTATAAACATACTCCCACCTTCAATGCTGCGACAATTTAGGTTGCCTTCTGTCGTCTCCGAATCAGACACACTCGCGGGACGCACCGCCATCAGATTGAGCGCTCGCCTGCGCCATACTATAAAGACTACATTGTCATTCAGACAGCAGTTGTTAAATGTCCCAGTATGGGTGATCTCCGCGAACGTTACCTGTCCCGGTACCGGAACGAGTGGGGTCTCTACCGCTTGACTCTTGTACTTTGGATGGGTTCGTGCACACCGACTTGTGGACTTTACGACTTTTTGAAGGAGGCCTGCCTCCTCCACTCTATTTGATTGCTTTTGTACGATACTGAGCCGGCTTCCTGTTTGCTTTGTTTTCCTTTGCTTGTCGTTTTTTTGTTTTTTGTTCTGTAGTTAGACTTTGTTTTTTATCGTTGTTATTTATCTATATATCGTTATTTATTCTTTTGATATAGCCTACTAGTAGGCTCTGGTGAGTACGGTGACTTATGACCCAAGTAGGCAGTCGCCAAATGGTTTCCTAAATTAAAAAAAAAATCATTTGAGTCGTAAAGATATTATGAATATATAAGTTGAAGCAAGTCAATGGACAGTTTTATGCAATGCATGACTGTAATGAATAGTTAAAATGCGGTTATGAGCAAATATAGTTTAGTAATGAACAATTACTATATGGTAGTGAGCAATTACAATGTGGTAAATAACAATTGCATCAGCTAATTAACTATTAAAATAAATAGGGATGGATAACTACTAAATAACAACAGCAACGAATGGATCTTGACTCTACTGCCTTTAGAAGAGATTTAAAAATGGTGTAGTTAAGAGAAGTGAAAACGTTTCATTGACATATAGTTTTAAAGCAAAAAACCCAGGGTGTGCGCCAATCTCCTGAAGCTTTTTCCGTAACGAAGGTGGGTAGCCACGGGATTGTCCTATCTAAAGTGGGTTACAAATTTAAGGGCATCCTCATCAAGATTATAAATTAGGGAGTTATTAAAACAATTTGTTAGAAATTGGGTGAATTACACAATTATTACGAAAATTCTATTAAATTGGGTTAATAAATTTATATTAATAACTGACAATTATTGTGAATATTCTATGAAAATCGAATATAGGACTTGTTGGACCGCAACCGCAAAATGTGGGACTCCTCGAAAACTTTAAGAAATTAGATAAATGCAGGGTTGTAAAGTTTCTATTTCCATATCAATATGAATATGATAGTAAAATAAGGAGGAATAAATAGCAAAAGGTTATATGCCCCACACAATCAACTAGATTAACAAAATTTGCTAATACATTTAACGCCAGAAACATAGAACAGATAAGCAGATGAGACCCTGTGAAAATTACAGCACAAACAAGCTGATTCAGGAAGCTCAGTAGCGCGTCGAGAGTCCATTGGCAGTGATATGATCATTTATTCCTCGAGACTTGCTCTTCACGAAGGTGTGACATCTGAAGCGAGTTTTATCCTTGCATAAACATCATCCTTCTAAATATAAAATATATTTTACTATTTATTTTAAATAATATCATTTAGTATTAATTTCTGACTCATTTAATGGACTTTAGATATCCCTATATAGATAAAGTGTATCTGTGAATACTTTTGTATAAATATTATCTCTAAAGAATTGCAATCGTAATCAAAGGTGTAGATGAATTATCAGAAAAATCAGATTTTTGAAATTATTTTGGTAGATAAACGTGCCATATTCCATGTTAATTAAGGACCTATAGATAGTGTTGCTGCGTTGGATAGATTTTAATTCATGTTTTTTGTATTATTCCAATCACTTGTTTTTTGTGTATGTGATCAAAGTTACTAGATCAAGCGGTAGTATTGTGTATATCTTTGCCAACAAACGAGTCGTACTTCTTAAGTGTTAATTGCATTCCATCTTTAACAAACACGAGTATTGTAAAATTGAACTAAATAGCACTATTGTTATACCTAATTCTTCAGGGAGATAAACGTATTCTTTAGTAATGCCCCTAACACTACCATCACACTCTATTGGGTATGAGAATTATTTATAGAAAGTTCAGAAGTGAAGAAAACTCGAAATTAGACCAAAACAGAGGAAAATAATCTTCATAAAAAAGTGGACTATACAGGAGAGGAAAATTTTAAATCTTCAAAAGAATTTTGTAAACAAAAGAATGACAACAAACCCCAAATTACCAGAAGATAAAACAATGATTAAAAGTCAAATAGTGAAATAAAAGAAAAACAATTGCATATAAAATATAAGAGCTTCATCCCTAATCCCTGTTAGAAATCGGATATTTTCCCCAAATGACTAAGGCTTTGATATACTTTGGGTTAATCTATGTTTTAGAGGTTCATGAAGAAAGTGACTCCGAAAGGATTATATTTTATTTGAATTCATTGCGCTAAATTTTCGAGCCAGTCGCTTGGACCGCCTCTAAGACAAGAAATCCCTAATAAGGAAGTAGGAGAGGGACGGGAAAATTCCCTTTAAGATTTATATATATAACAGATAGCAAGTTTAAACCAAGAGGCAGAAAGGGTCAAAAACAGAGCCTAAAAGGTTAAAAAGATTAACGGATAAAGCGATAGTCTAAAGAGAGAGATTAGGAGAGACAAGAAAATTACGTAGGGGAGAGGGGCAAGGATAGAGGAAGAGATTTACAGGGTGTCCGAAAAGTCTAGCTCCATAGGAAATATACAGTAAATTAAAGGTTTAAAATGGATTTATTAATTTATTTTATATTATGTATCTTTGATTTTATACATTATATTATACATTTTAAATTTTAGATTTAAAATTAATTTATTTTATATTTTTAAGATGGTTACATTTTGGATGTAGTTTTCTTGGGAGTTTGGGTGCCTTAAAAAAGAGGCCGTTTGACTCGGATGACCTGTGATGGGCCCTTGTGGCTATTTTTTGTCATCTGTTATATTATGTTGGGGGGGGGGTTGACGGATGCGGATGACCTTTGATAGGCCCTTGTGGCTTTTGTCATCCATGAAATTATGTTATGTTATGTTATGTTACGCAAAAGATGGTGCCACTCCACGTTCGGTTGCAGATACTTTCAATATCAAGTACCTCAAAAGGTTTCCAATCAACTACTGAACTGTCAGTAAGATCTTCACCCGTTTAAAGGAAACAGGAAGCGTATGTGATGGGCAACACAGTGGTCGAAAAAGAACTTCTACCGATCCCAGAACATCTGCACTGGTAAGAGATTGTTTGGAGCTAAGCCCCCGTAAGTCAATAAGAAAATTATCACAGGAAACAGGTTTATTTAAGAGTTTGGTTCAGCCCATTCTAGCCACCAATATTTCCTCCCGTATAAAGTTCAGTTAATCAAGGAATTACATGGTGATGATCGAGATCGTCGTATGGAATATTGTGAATGCTTTATGCAGCAAAAGCAGCTGGAAAATCGTATCATGTTTAGTGATAAAGCAATTTTATAAGTAAACGGTGTTTTCAATAGACATAATGCACGATATTGGGCTACTGATAATTCACATTGGATAGAGGAAGGACGCACGCAATTCAATCCAAGAGTTATGGTATGAGCAGCTATGTTTGGCGTTACGGTAATTGGTCAATATTTTTTCCCCGATAATGTGACTTCTGAGTCATATTGGAATATGGTGGCACACTTCCTTATACATAAATCAAATGACATATCCTTATATTTAAGATCGGAGAATTCTGTGGTTTCAGCAGGATAGGGCTCCGCCACATTTTGCCAATACTTTTCAAAGATTTGGCGCGAAATTATACAATAAACAGTTGGAGTTAAATGGATTAGACGACGTGGACTACTTGAATAGCCACCTAGATTTCCAGATCTGACACCTTTATATTATTTCTATGGGGCTACCTTAAATTAGTTGCTTACAATAATCGCCCTAGAACAATAGCAGAACTAAAGGTACACATATTAAGAGAATTTGAAGCCATAAAAGCCAAAAAATCAAATACTTCCTTGCTAAGTAATGTTCAAAGGACTTGCGTGGAACGAGTTAGAAAATGTATAGAAGAAAATGGATGTCATTTTGAGCATATAATGAAAATGATAACGTTTATTAATAAATAAAAATGTACAAGTTTGTTTCTTTAATACGTTTTTTATGGGACTAAAACCTTTAGAACACCCTGCATATTAGAACTCCTCACTGAAGTCTATAATATCAAATGGGATAAAATTGGTCAGTGTAGATATCGACGATACCTAGAAGCAATAACTGAGAGAAGTCAGCATCACATACTCTACCAGAAAAGTAAATAAGATAAAGGCAGCATGCATGCAGTTGGTCCTGATACATAGACTGCTGGGAGATGTGGTAGTAGAGTTTCACAGCATATTGGAAAGAGTAAATTACGTAAACATAAGAGTCTGAAAGAAGTGCCACTATAAAATTATCTGCACACCCACATCTGTTAGTACGCTTGAAGAATTAGATAGATTCTATGATAACATCTGGAAAAGCCTAACAAAAAATAAAGTCAATTTCAACATCGTCATAAGAAACTTTATTAAAAAAGTTTGGCATTTCAATCCCTGAATCAGAAATGAAAAAGTTCTCAATGGGAGAATGAACTGAAAGGAGACAAGATATGGTTGACTTTATACCGACGCAAGACCTCAAAATTGCTAACACTATGTTTAAAAAGAAGTAACATGAAAGATAGACTTGAAGAACCCAAAACTATGAGATATACAATGAAATTGATTATATTTTGGTCTAGAAAAAAAATCAATGGCAATAAATTCCAAGTCATCAACAAAATTATAATTACTGACCAGATGATAATCGGATGTAGGATAAAAATTAATATTCAGAAAAAGAGAAGAAAGCTATGTCATTAATTTTTATAAAATTATCTTTCCCGAATTTCAGCGCTATCTTTAATATACAAGCAATAACTTGATGAAACATAAGAAAAAGACAAATAAGAAGAACAACAAACTCTCAGAAGAAACTCTAAACTTAAAGAAAGAACGCAATAACCTTAAATTAAAAGACACCAATCGAAAAACTGAATTGGCAGAATCAAACAAGCTCATTCAATAACAAAGCTTATATCAGAAAATATAATACATCTATTTATGAAGACCATTAAAGAAGAAAAAGGTTTTAAAATGAAGAAAAATAGACTTTTAAAGGGAAAATGATACATAGTTGCTCTAAAAGAGGAAGAAGCTAAAATCATCATTGTTAGAGAAAGAATAGTTAAAGTAACAAAGTAATACTTAAAATGTTGTACTCAAGAAACAACACCATCCAGAACAACAACCAACCAACAACACCTAATAATGTCATACCCGTTCTCAAAATAGAAATTGAAATTGCAATATAACAAGTTTAGAACAACAAAGCACCTGGTTGAAACTACATCACTTCGACTTGCTGAAAGATTCCTGAGATATCATTGTGGACAAACTAGCTTGCATCTTAACTGAATATCCTTAACAAAGCAAAATTCAGGAGGACTAACTCAATGCCAAAATAATCTTCTGCACATAAATGCGATCAAACAGCCCCTACAAACTACAAACAAATCATCTTACTCTCGTGTGTATATAAAATCTTCACAAATCTTTGCCTAAAGACTGCAAAACCAGCGAGATGATCAACAACTAAAAGAAAGAGTTGGCCTCAGAAAAAGCTTCGAAAGATTGATGACCTAATAACTCGCTACCAGCACATTGAGAAAAAAAACTTTAGAGAAAAATATCCCTCGATACCTGATGTTTGTCGACTACCTAAAAGCATGTGATTCAATAAAAACAACAGTGATCATAATAATTAAGAAGAATCAAGGTATCGAACCAGTCTAAACAAATATCATAGTAAAAACATAGTGAAATAGCTATATTTAATGATAGAAAGGTGTAATTTTTTTTTGTTTTTTTTAAAGGGCTATCTGGTGACTGCCCACTTAGGCATAAGTCGCCGTAAACAAACAGCCTAGTTCTAGGCTACTTTAAAAAATTTGAACAGGAAACAACAATAAAAAGAAATAACAATAACAATAACAAAACAATAAGAAAAACAACAACTAAACCTAGTTAAATGAAAGAGAGAAGGCGGGCCTCCCCCGAATAGTCAACAAGCCCACCAGTCAATGTGCACGCAATCGTCCCGAGTACAAGGGACAGGCGGTAGCAACCCCGCCAAACCCGGTACCGGGACAGGTAACGTGCGCGAAGATCACCCAGACTGGGACATTTCACAAGAATGTGTCAAAAAGTCTGGGGGACGAGGCAGTCGTCGCAATAGGGCGCAGGCGAGCACTCTATCAAATAGCGATGCGTCACACGAGTGTGTCCGATTCGGAGACGACAGAAAGCAAACTGAAGCCGTCGCGGCATTTAGAGATAGGTTGAAGGGAACAGTCGCGGCGCCATGGCAGGCAACATTAAGTTCCCTTCGACCCTCTCCCATCTTCTTTGCCAAGCAGTCCGAAGAGCTGACCGTATTCCTGCCATGTAGTCAGTGTGAGGAAGAGCGAAACGCTGGTTCGTCGCAGAGTCCTCGCGGACTCTTTGGCGCCCTTATTGGCGCGCTCATTCATCGCAATTCCTACATGTCCAGGAACCCAGCAGAAGATAATCTCAAAATCTGCGCGGCTACCCATAACCATGGCATCTCGGATATCGAGAATCAGAAGATGCGGAGATTCCAATGCCCCGAGAGCAGCCAGGGCGCTTTGTGAGTTGCTATAGATCACAATCCGGTCTCAGAACCGGGCACTTTGCGTAATCTCCCGTTTTGAGTGGTGTATTGCCACCAGCTCGGCCGTGAAGACAGACGTCGCGCCTGGTAGAGCCCCACTGACTTCAAACAGAGGGGATAAGGAGTAGAAGCCAACCCCAGCTTAAGATTTGGAGCCATCCGTATACACTAGCACGGTTCCAGCGTGACACGATGTGTGCTTCAAAAAGGTCGAACGCAATACTCCCGGTTACGTAAAAGCTTTGGGAGCAGAGGCGTGGCGACAAATAGCCAAATGTGCTCCCCTCCAGGGTGGCGTCCTGGGCAGAACTAGGGGCGCCACCGGCTCGAGAGCTATATCTAGCTCTCAAAGGAGTTTCCTGGCCCTAAACCCAAAGGGCTTAGGGTATGACTGGCGTCTCTCGGCGGCATAGGCACCATTGTGATCGGTTTCTGATGCCGTGAGAGCTGTGGGCAAATGAAGAAGGCGCCGGGCTCGCGCCTACAGGCGAGTGATGTACTGCACGCAGTGCAGAGCGAGTGGCATCTCCCCAGCATCGACCACCAGGCTCTCAATGGGGGAAGTGTGGAAGGCACCGGTCGCAAGGCGAAGGCCGATGTGGTGGATCAAATCCACCTTCTGGAATAAATGCTCGGCTGCGGATGCATAAAACTCGCATCAGTAGTCGAGCTTCGAACAAACAAAGGATCAATAAAAAAGTAGGGCAGTAGCCGTATCAGCGCTCCAAGCGCTGAATGTCACGGAACGGAGAATGTCCATGGCGCGGGTACAAGAGACTCTAAGGCTGCGAATATGAGCCTCCCAGGTGAGGCGTCAGTCGAATACAAGACCAAGGAAACGGTGCGCCTTAACCACATCCAGGCACACCCCTTTAAGAAACAAATCTGGGTCGGCGTGAAGCCATGGATGGCGGCAGAAGTGCACCACCTTAGTCTTGGCCAAAGAAAAGCGAAACCTGTGTGCTTCGGCATAACGAGAGACGGTGTTCAATGCCTGTTGGAGTCGACGCTCCCGAGTTGGCATCTGTGCCGCGCCAAAAGAGATCAAAAGGTCGTCCTTGTAGAGCGTAGCGAGAACATCTTCCGGCAAGAGCAAAGTGATGCCGTTAATGCTCAGAGCAAAGAGTGTGACACTGAGGACACTTCCTTGCGGGATATTCTCTTCCTGATCTTTTGGGCCAGAGAGGGCTCCCCCCACCTGTACGCGGAATCGACGATCTCGCAAAAATTCAGATATAAACATTGGGAGGCGTCCCCGCGCCTTCATCGTGTGAAGAGTCTCTATGATACCGTATCGCCATGCGGTATCATAGGCCTTCTTCAGATCGAAAAACACCGTGGCGTAGTGCTGTCTACGAAGGAAAGTTCCGCAGACGGCATTTTCCAGTCGGAGGAGAGCATCCGACGTGGAGTGGAACTTACGGAAGCTGCACTGTGCAAAAGACAGATCGCCTCCACTGTCCAGGAAAAAGGCTAATCTAACATTTACCAATTTTTCCATCAACTTGCACACGCAAGAGGTTAGAGAGATTGGGCGGAAACTGGTCGAAGTAGAGTGATCTCTCCCCGGTTTTCGAAAGGCGAGCACAGTAGCGATTCACCAGGAGTCTGGAAGAAGACCCTCGACCCAGATCCTGTTGAACAAATCTAACACAAAGGCCATTTCTTGCTCACCCAGGTTTCGAAGCATGGCGTACAGGACGTCTTCCGGACCATGGGTGTTGTCCGCGCAAGATGCGAGAGCTGAGCACAGCTCAGTCAGAGTAAACTTGTCGTTGTAGGTTTCTCCGCCTCTGGAGGTAAAGTCCAGTCGGCGGCCTTCCGCGACATGACGACGTGCTTTGAATGCTGGCGGAGCAGAATCCCGGCAAGAGAATGCGGAAAAAGCGGTCACTAAGGATTCCGCCACGGACGCGGGGCCTGAGATTTCGGTCCCATTGTCCTGGAGAACGGGAGTGTAGTCCTGCGAGAACTTGCCTTAAAACCCTTATGACACGCTTCCACACCTCAGCTAAAGGGGTCTTCCCGTTAAGTGAAGACACGTATGCCCGCCAAGAAGAGCGGCGAGCATGCTTCGAAAAAAACTGGAACCTAGCCCTAGCCTTGAATAAATTTAGCGACAGTAAAATCGTTCGGGCGGTGCTTAGAGCGCATATAGGCATAACGCTTCTGTTTGACGACCGTCTCACACTCAGCCGACCACCATGGGAGTGGTTGGCGTGCAAAACTGCAGGACGTCCTAGAAATAGTTCTCAGGCACATGGCGATGAGGTTGCCGGAGAAGAACTTAACGGCCTCATCTACCGACCTAAATTTCTCGACTGAGATAACCGAGGTGGGCTCTCATGCGAAAGTTGCCTTTAAAATGATATTTGAATGGGAAAGTGATCACTACCATCGAGGTCATCGACCACCCCCCAATCAAAATCAAGAGCATAAAGATAGGTCAAGGCAAGGAAATGAAGCGGTTCTCGGACAGTGATGCGTAAACTCATCCAAGTTTAGGACACCAATCTCAAGCTCTTCGATCAGATCGGCAAGGACTTGTCCCCTGTGATTTATGGAGTAATCTCCCCAGAAAGGATGCCTGCCGTTCAGATCTCCAAGCAAGAGATAGGGCCTCGGCAACCATGCCACGACGCGGTGGAAGTCCCTCGCGTCAAAGTCAGCTAACGGTGGAATGTACGCAGAAATGATAGTATACATCATATTCAGGTGCAGCTGCACAGCCTCTGCCTGAAAGGAGGTATCTAAGGAGAAAGGAAGAACGGAGACATCATGCCGGGTGTAAACCGCGCATCCCCCAGCCTGGCCATCCCGCGGTGGTGGGGTCGCATGACCCTTATACCCCGGGAGGGCGAGCAGGGGGCACGCGCCTAGCATCGTCTACTTCAAAAAGATAGCTAACGGGAAACGGGATGAGACGAGCCTCCGCAGCTCCTCCCAGTTGGCCCGGAGTCCACGGCAATTCCATTGAAGAAATATGCCCTCCAGGCCTAGCTGGAGGAGACGCGTGGGCCCTCCTCGAACAGAAGACCCTCACGGGAATGGCCGTACGCTTCCCGGGGGCAGAACCCCGGGCGCTGTTGGCCGGACAAAGCGCTGAAGGTGCTGTCGCCTTTGAGGACTTATTGGGGGAGGTTGGGCTCTCATGCGAGTCTTTTTCTTCCTCTGCCTTGAAACCTTAGGCTGGCTTTGCGGTATCCGAGGCGGGGGGCCCTATTTTCGAGGAACTACCTTCTTCGAGCCACTCGCTCCACCTCGGGGCGTGGGCGAAAGAGCCGAAGCTCCTTTGTTGCTGTCATCCTTTTGGGGGACAGCTTTAGGAAACCCGGAAGAAGCGACCATTCTCAGAGTTGTTGCCTCCTGTGAGTCTAACGAATGGGGGGAGGCGCGTAACCGTTTCACCTTACGGGAAACGGTCACGCTAAGGAAAGAGGGGGGAGCCCTGGTTTTAGCCGGGGCTGGGTGTGAAGCCTTTTTGCTGCCAGCTTTACCAGGAGAAAGCCCGGGTTGAGTAGAGCCCGCAAAACGGCTCCGAATAGGCGCGGAAACAACCGTGTTCGTTGGCCTGGATGGGCCAGGAGCAGAGGGTGCCTTTCTAACTATTGAGGCATATGACGTCCCAGGCAGAGCCGGGCGCGCCAGGACCAAGTTTTTAGCTTCTCGAAATGAGAGTCGATCCTGGGCCTGAACGGCCAAGATTTCTTTCTCAAGGCGATATGCACCACATTGCTTCGAAGAAGCGGGGTGCAGGCCCCTGCAATTGACACACTTGGCCACACACGATTTGGACTTATCGTGTGCGGGCTTGGAGCAATTTACATAAACTTTGGGTCACCCCGACTTTGCACGTCTACAAGAACGATTCATATGGCGGAAGCGGTGACAGTAATAGCACCGCCGGGGCGGTTGCACGAATGCCTTCACGCGGTAGCGGTACCAACCGGCACGCACCGACACAGGGATCTTGTCACAGTCGAACGTAACGAAGAGTGTAGGGGTGGGTCCTGAGGCCCCACCCTGTTTTCTCATCACACGTTCGACCTTGACCACCCCATGGTCAGCCAGCTCTAGGTGATGTCCTCAATGGAGTAGTCAACGAGTTCCCTCGCATAAACTATTCCTTTCACAAAGTTGATGGTAGAGTGCAGCGTCACACTCACTGGGGTGCCATGAAGTGTCCGAAGAGCACTTATCTTGGCCGCCTCGGCGGGATTCACCGCATTCGCCAGAAAGCTTCCATCCGAGAAACGGGTCACCTTCGGCTTTCTACTAATTGTACTAGCTAATCCTCTTCTCTCATGGATCATGTTTCCCTTGGCCAACATTGTGCCATCAGTGGAGCGAATAAAGAGGAAACGTTTAAAGCCAGCCGGCTCGAAAACGCCAGGTAGCCTCTGAATAAGGGGCTTCGATGTCATCGATGCTCTTCCCTGCCCTGTGCACTTTTAGTTTTAGTTAGTGGCTGCGCACCTTGAGGGGCAGAGGGACAGGATGTGCTGATCTTGGCTTGGTTGCTTGCCAAAGTGGCAGCAGACCTATTTGTCCCCGTAGCCCCCTTGGGTGGAAAGGAGCCGCGAGTTTTCCTAGTCTTCATCTTTTTCTTTTTTGGAGAGGCGGGCGGGGAATGAACCCGCTTCTCACCCCCGCTGGAAGGAGCATCCAGGCCAGATGTACTGGCTTTATCCAGGTCATTCTCCGAAATGGAGAAGGTCCTGGTATTCGTGGGGGCACCGGTCGGAGGAGATCCCTTCCCTCCTTGTACTGCTTCGGAAACCCTGGCCGTTTGACAAGGACCTTGCATATGGGCGGATTCGAGTTCGGTGCTTGGAGCTGAGCACGGATTCCCCTACATAGAAGGCCCTACCGTCTGAAGCTGGGTTTCCTTAAGGACCATGTCAACCTCAGGGGGAGCCTCCAGTTGCCCCCCCCCAAGACATCGCTGGTCCCGTTGCTGTATCGTCACTAGTCTTGTGGGGAGGCACAGGCCTTGACCCCGGCAAGGTTCAATATTCTTGCCAGCAGGTCTTTTGAGGGAAGCGACCGAAGGGGCCTGGCTTTCCTCTCCCCCTTAAGGGGGTTCGCCCTACCCAGCCGCTTCGATGTGGAGTGGCTGGCTAAGGGCTGCCTGCTGGCTTTCTTTGCAGTCCCCTTGGAAAGAATAGAGGGGACTGCCGCTGGTAAAAGGGAGGTGCCCGCAAGCACCTCCAGAGAAGGGGATGAGGTGGAGTCCCCTACACCCGTAAGCGAAGGAGAGGAGTAAGCCTTCTCTCTGGTTAGAGATATGGATTGTACCCTGAGCAAGCACAGGGGAGGGACCTCCAATTTCCGGTGGAGCTGCCCGAGGGCGGCTCCGTTGTTGACACAGGGAGAATTAAGGGTACATTTTTGTGTTTCTCATCATTTGGCATGGTGACCCTTTATATTTCACGGGATGCAATAGCTCATCACCTCTCGCAGTTGCCCACACTGCAAGAGGTGCTTACAGGCCTGGCAGAGCCATGCTCCGCCATTTGTGACGACCCCTCCCTCCTGGTGGCCTGGCAGTCCATCGGCATGGCGGCTCCACCTTAGACACGGCGTAAAATCAAGGATAGACAGTGAATTAAGAAGGAAAAGGGATATGAAGAAGGTATGTGTGGGGATGAAGCAGGTTGTTAAAAACAAACCACCCCAGACCGGAGCTCAGGGGTTAGGAAACATTGTCCCCTTCCCCCTCAGCCCCGATCCGGGATGGTTAGCTTGAGAAGAAGGTCAG
This sequence comes from Ceratothoa steindachneri, assembly GCA_963969495.1. NCBI lineage: Eukaryota > Metazoa > Arthropoda > Malacostraca > Isopoda > Cymothoidae > Ceratothoa > Ceratothoa steindachneri. The sequence continues at coordinate 201,869,620 of OZ018318.1, read as the reverse complement.
CATCTACCCTGTGAAATTAGAGACTGACCAGAGAAAGTTCTGAGAGAGGTTGTATGAAAAGCGACGAGGTAGGGGAGAAATACAGGCTATCTGAAGGAAGGAAGAGAGGCTAAGCTGGGGCCGGACGGAGCGCTGGATCCCGTCAGCAGGGCGGCCAGGATGGTACATCGCCACACCCCTTACGGGGAAAAGGTGTAAGATAAAGAGATACTATCTTCTCAATATTGTTCGCGTCAGGTCTAGAAGAAATTTTCAGATAGTTAAACCTGGAAAACAAAGGCATTAAGATCAATGAGATTTACCTCAATCGCCTGAGATTCTCAGATGTTATTGTACACGTAGCTGATAATTAGGAAAAGATTCATACAACGGTACAAGTACTTAACTTTAAAAGGAAAAGCCTCACCCTTAAAAAATTCTTGGAAAAACAAAGGCATGATAAACCAACCAGAAGTCCAGCAAATTTAAATCGCGGACAAGACATATATCTTTGGGTCAAAAGATTACATTGTCACCGGGAAAAGATCCGGAATTCGAACGCAGAGTCGTTTTAGGTTGGAAGGCATATGAGATGTTAAGCATCATTTTCCAAACTAAAATGCCCATCTTTCTGAAAATACAAGTATAGAACCCATGTATAATTTCAACGATGGTCTATGAAGCAGAAACTTGTAAATGACAGATCACTTGATAAAAATTTAGAACAACACAAAGAGCCTATGAACTCTTTATAACAGAACAACTTTGCCTGACAGAAAATCAGCAACTTGCATGTGTGAACAAACCAAACTTCAGGATATAGTGGAACCTAGAAGAGAGCTGAAGCAGAGCTGGGCACGGCATGTGGCATGATTCCAACACGATAGATAGACTAGGAAAATTATTTTAATGATATGCGTCTTAATGGAGATTTTTCCAAGCGATAGGCAAGCCTTCCCCAAAGGCGTGGGAGTGAAAGGAAATTATATATAAAAAAGTGTTTTTTAAATATAGAGAAAGGAACTTTGAAATATAAAGTTCAAGGCAAGCAAATGATATCATATTGAAGTCAAGTAATATTGAGAAAACAGAAATAACGCCCGAGAAATTTTTTGTGGTGAAATATCCTGGCCAGGAGTGGAACCCGCGTCTTTCGATTGTATGTCAGATCCTCTACCGCTGAGCTATCAGGCACAACAACTCAAATATACCTAAAGGCTCATCCTATAAAATATTTACTTCTGCGTTAGTTTTGTCTTCTCATTATACGTGGCCTTCAATGTGTTGTCCTTTGGTTTCCTTGATCTTAGTCTTTCAATGTCCTGTTCTGTCACTTTTAAAAGCTCAGAGTTCTTGTCTCATGTACTCAGTCTGGTACGATTTATTCCATTCTTGTACTAAATGGATATATACAGGAATGGCCAAAATATTTGAGACTAATATTTATTTTTTATTCATTTTTAAAATTTACGTGATAAAAAGAATTAATCTAATATTTAAATTATTGCAGGTTCATTAGAAATTCAGTACTTCGAACATGATAATAAAACTTCATTCCTTCGCTGAATCCAAAAACGCACTCTGTTCCTGTTTCTGTGGGAAATGAATTCAGTCTCTGGACCTTTGCCATTCGATCCAAAGGGTAAAATGATAACAAATAGGAGATAAATGAATATTGTTGTGCAATTATAGTCTATTTGATAATATTTTTTTGTAAAAAAAACCCGTTTGAAGCATTTTTAAATACATAAATTGTTCTTTCCAAATAAAAGCGTGCAACTATTTATTTTAGGTGGCAAAGTTGTCTAAAATGTAAGGTAATAGTTGCTAATGGTAGTGATTGAAGGAATGCCATCTTTTTGATCATTAATGACTTTAAAAAACTCGTGTTAAGAAGTCTTCCAGACATACAAGAGCTTCAAAATAAATCACAAATCGCCTCTGGGTAGGGTTACAGCTCAAAAATAGGGTTGCTTTCAGTATTAAGTTTGCTCACGATTGAAAAGAAGCAGATGTAAACGCTTCAGCGTGCAAGGTGAGGCGGAGACTTTTCGAACAAGAGCTCAAATCAAGAAGGGCTGCAAATAACCCCATCTTTTATGGTGCTTCTGGGAGTACTCTTGTTAAGAGGAGAAAAAAAGGTGCGATTTTAAGAGTTCAATGTCGTACCAACGATGAAGAATCAACACACTCTCATGTACATGGCTGCTTCTCATCTAAGGAAACTGGAGCACTAAAACTTTGGCAATGTACATTGCCATGAACACCAAATGTTAATAAAACGTGCATTATCAGCACCTTTTCCCAACAGTTCAGGACTAAGTTGGGCATAATACCTGTATTTTTCTGCATGATGGCGCACCTTATAACATTGCAAGTACAAAACGAAGCTCTTGGCTGAAAGTAAAATCGAACTTTAGAGACCTCGGGTCAGGAATTTGCCAGATTTAAACTCATTAGAAAATTTGTGGGTGATGAGCAAACTGGCTGCTGTTAAAGAGATGTCATCGAATCGACGCACTTGTGCAAGTTATTGAACGAAAATGAAGCAAAATCAGTCAAGATATCATCACAAATTTGGTTTCCAGAATGCCGAAACGAATTCAAGCAGTCCTAGACGACAAGGGACATCATGGTAAAAATGACTGAGTGCATCAATTAACTGTATTCAATAATTAATTTGGTTTGAGCTCTAAATATTTGTATATATCACCTTCAAATTATGATACAAAAATACTAAAATAAAAATATGTTTTTTAGAAAAAAATATTGTAAACTCCAAACTTTTGCCAATGGATGGAGCTTGCAATGTATGGTTTCTACATCTTTCTTTTGGCCTCGAAAAGGTTTTAGAAATGCAAAAATTAAATATAGCGAAGGTACTGCGTTGTTGTTACCATACGTAAACTATTTATTTACTCTTAATGGGATATATATATATATATATATATATATATATATATATATGCAAAAAATCCCACAGGAAAATGAAAGGCGTATTCCACGTACTTTCTTGCGAACTTGATTGGTTGCTTGATAATGAACTAAACAAGTTCGAGAGTACTTGGAATCTGCCTTTCATTCTCCTGTGCGATTTTTTGCATTTATTGCTTATTCAGGAGCTACTTTCTGAGTATCTCATATATATATATATATATATATGTATATATATATATATATATATATATATATATATATATATATATATATATATATATATATATATATATATATATATATATATACCAGAAACTTATGAAATTAGAAAATACTCATATATATTCTGGAAAGATGTTGAATTAATAATATACTATAATTATTAGGTCACCATTATTAAATTTAATAAAGGTATTCGGGTTGTACTCATCAATGGACTAGATTTATTTGAGTTGCCCAAATTAGTCATATCGTAATTTTAAAATGTTTCTGACAAAGGTAAGTTAACTATGATATAACTATTCATATATTCTCTAAGTCTTCAACTAGTATTAGATAACTGCTGCTATGCTTTGTTATGGTGTATTGACAACAGTCGTGGTACACTACTCTATACCATACACCACTCCTATAATATGTGGAGGTGACTTAATCGCAAGGATTAACGACCGACTAGGAGGTCAAACTTGAGGCATTGGGATTAAAATCCTTAATAATCCGACAGAGTGCATATTTGTTTTGCGAGATTTACTTGAATAGGTCGAGAGTATCGTTCAATGTTAGTTAAAGATGAAACAACAAAAATATAATTTTATTTAAAAGTTCAAAATAAGAATAAAAATAGGCAAAAGGGAATTATTTAAAATGAAATAGTCTTTTGATAATTATTATGAGGAGGAAATCTCAAATAGAATTAATTGATAAGTGTTACTACGCTCAGATCAAAAGGAGGACTTAACAATACTAATAATGGAGGGGTTTTTCAGTCTTACGGGTCGGTGACTTTGAGGAAGGTCCTCCATGCGATGAAGCAAGTGTGTAACGATCCGATGAGGCAAGTGAAGCACGATCTGATAAGGCAAGTGGGGCATGGTCCTAATAAGGCAGGTGGAGCATGATCCGAACCAGCCTTCCGACGAAGATAGTCAATCTTTAAAGATGACGTTCGACGGGAAATGTGGGATTACTCGTAATTCCACTGGAAGATAAAACTTTTTTCCTCAAAGTTAATCGATGGAGATTTTTGGGGTTCGATTAAAGGAAGGAAGACTGTTGCGCAAATTCAAAGAATCTACTAACTGACTAGGGTAGAATCACGGCGGAGAAATTTTTGCTTGTTGAATGACGCACAGGAGCTTGACGAGACGATGGGGACGACCTTGATGTGCCTGATGGACTCAACGAACTACAGTTAAAACAGAGTATTTGTATGCCTGATTCTGAGGGGTAAGGGGGAGAAAGGAAGTCACAAGCTCCAGACATCTTAATCAGGAGGCGGAATCGATTCATCATTTAACAGCAAGGTGCGAGACAGAACAGATCTTTCGCGCCACGTCACCGGGGGGAAAGGAGCTACAAGGAGTAACAAGAAGTAACAAGGAAAGGAAGTACCCTAGGAGAACCTTACGGTCCATTCAAAGAGGGTACCTTTGGACTAGCAATCGAGCAGGCACATGGCTGCTTAATTGTTTTGCGTCCCTAAACGGACACTTTTCAAGACTTTGTCTAGTCTTGACTTAAACTGGTCAACAGATTCACTGTTGACAACTTCCACTGGAAATGCTTTCCACTTACCGCAGATACTGTAAGTGAAAAAATTCCCACACAGATTGCGGTTGTAACGCTTCAATTCAAGTTTGAAGTCGTGATTGCGCGTTCCGTTCTCACTCAGTGTGAAAATATATCGGTAGTCAACATTGTCGAACCCTCGAAGTATTTTGAAAACTTCGTTGAGCTGACCACGCAGTCTACGGGTTTCCAGCGAGAACAGATCTAATTTCCTTAGTCTATCCTCATAACTTTTATGTCGGATAGAGGGAACCAGCTTGGTTGCCCTGGCTTGTACGCGTTCCAACCTTGCGATATCCTTTCAAAACGAAGGACTCAAAAATTGTACGGCATACTCCAGGTGAGGCCGAACGAGGGAGTTGTACAGACAAAGTACTATCTCCTTGTTACGGTATCCAAACTGGCGCTTTATGTAGCCTACCTTCTTTTGGGCTTTCTTCTCTGCCTCTATGCACTGTTTCGAGAATTTGAGGTCGTTAGTGATAGTTACACCCAAGTCCTTCTCAGTGTCACTCGATTCAATAGCACTGACTTTAAGGATGTACTGAGATTTGGGGTTTCGGTGGCCGATATGCATTTCTTTGCATTTCCCCACGTTGAAAGGCATTTGCCACGTGTCCGCATACTCCTCAATCCTTTGAAGGTCCTCTTGGAGGCAGGCAGTGTTCCCCTCCTTTGCCACATTGATACCAAGCTTGGTGTCGTCGGCAAATTTGGAGATTTTGGCAACCATGTGTCCGTCCATGTCGTTGACATAGATAATAAACAGTAGTGGTCCTTGAGGGACACCGCTAGATACGGGCGCCCATTTAGAGGCACGACCATTCACCACTACGCGTTACTACCTTGCTGTCTATGCCCTGCGCACGCACTTTCCGGAGAAGGCGGCGGTGTGGTACCTTGTCAAAGGCCTTTTGGAATTTCAAGGTACACAACATTCACTGCTTTATCCCGTTTATACTCACTGGACATGAAGTAGAAGAATTCCACAAGGTTCGTCAGGCATGACCGTTGCCTTTGGAAGCCGTGCTGGGAACTCTTCAGTAGCAGGTTTGACTCTAAATAAGACGTTATCTTGTCCACTATCATGCTTTCCATGAGTTTATCGACTATCGAAGTCAAACTGATGGGTCGGTAGTTTGACGGATGGCTGGGGTCTCCTTTCTTAAAGATCGGAGTCACCTCCGCCTCACGCCAGTCTCTAGGGACGCATCCGGTCTGGATTGACATGTTAAATATAGCGCATAGATGTCGTGATACTTCATCGCACACTTCCTTCAACACCCGTCCGGTCCGGGTGACTTATTCGTCTTTAGGTCAGTGATCTCTTTCTTTATTTCTCCTTCGGTGAAGTCCATTACTTCTAGCTTTTCCCCCCGAGTAGGAATCCGTGGGCTTGGGGATGGGACCACACTCTTTAGTAAACACTGGAGAGAAGTAGTCATTGAGAAGGTTAGCATTTTCTGCATTTGAGTGAGTTAATGCACCCTCCTCGTCCACTAAGGGCCCAATCCTACTGTCGTAGTATGCCCCTCTGTTGAGATCACTATACTCTTTGACACCCTTTTAGTAGCGGTATGATTTAAGGGGCGGGAGTTACTTCTATGATGAAGTAGGCTTGTTCTAAGAGTGCTAATTCAGTAGATTTGTTCTTAAGGAAGAGCTATTTTTAAACACATAAGGATAAGAGTAAACACCAGATATCTACCTAAATAAACATGTATTTTAAATGAAACACTTAACTATAACAAACCAACAGTTAAGACATTTATATCTTTGGCATCAAAGATCTTTCAATGACAAAAAATAAACAAATAGGCTTCCCGTAAACATACCAATTGCCGATTAGTATTTTTATCGCGACTCTATTTGATTAGCGTTCAACATTAAATTAACGTACTCTCGTCTATAAACACATATGACCTAGGTTCAAGAACAATGGTTTCTACTCTCCTTTAAAACGTGAGACGTACTAAATTTCTACTATCGCAATAGGAATATAAATGTTATTTTTAACTTACAGGTAGGTATTAGGGATTGCCGGATGTCGCTGGAGGACTTATCTCTCGCTTTGAAGTGTTGTGGCCACTGGTTGAATTTCGTCGAGGAGAAATTGCTTGTCGCCTGTGACGGGGACTGATTCTTCAACGTAATTAAAGAACGGGAGCTCGTTGGGGCTGGGTTCTTTTCCTCTCACTCTTACGGTGCTTGAGATGTGAGAGTTACTCGAGTGTGAGCGGCTTTGCTTTTCTTCAATCAGATTTCTTTGCAGACTGAAAAGGCTTCTTCGGTATGGCACCGATATAAAGCTTGACTATTTAGGTTAATATGGCCCGAAAAGGGGTGGATCGATTTTCTCAATCTGATCCTATTGTTTCTCACGGAAATAGTCTTGTATGGCGGAAGGATAGATCTTCACGAACTAACCCTTCTTCTGGCGTATCGACTTCTAATCTTCTTGTCTGCCTGAAAGATCGATCTTCACGAACTAATCTTTTTTCTGGCCTATGGACTTCTAATAATCTTCTTGTCTGGCCGAAGGATCGTTCTTCAAGAACTAGTCCTACTCTGACGTATCGACTTCTAATAATAATCTTCTTGTCTGGCCGAAGGATCAATCTTCACGAACTAATCCTACTCTGGCGTATCGACTTCTGATAATCTTCTTGTCTGGCCGAAGGATCGATCTTCACGAACTAATCCTACTCTGGCGTATCGACTTCTGATAATAATCTTCTCTCTTTCTTTGCGGGGCTTATTTTTAGGCGGATTGCCTCCTCATCTAAAGGGGGAAGGGACCAGGCCACAGAGGCAAAGGAGATGGGGGGCACGAATGGTGAGTTAGCATCTGGGAAGAGCGAGAATTCCTGAGATGGCACTGGGGTGCCCAAGTCAGCTCGCAAATTAGAGGCTCGCAACCGCACCGCTACTTGGCGTGCCTTCTGACTCGCACTGCTTTTTTTTCCATAACCACGGGTTTATGGGTCTCGTAGGTAATTAACTCCTTGGCTTGGGACGAGTGTGCAGGATTGGGAAATATTTCACCAATGCCTCAGGAGTCGAAAATTCGCAATTGTTTCCGAACAGGAACTGATATTTTCCATGGCGGGATACAATCGCACGTGGTCTCCAGTAAATTCGAAGGGGTGGGGGGGATCAGAAGCTGTTATTTTACACCAACTAATACTATTTAAAATACATAAACTTTTATTTGTATAATTTTGATCAATATTTACTCCCTTTCCGAACCCTATACCTGAGGGCTAGAAAATGATGTTTTTAAATTTTAGAAAATCGATGTCATTATGAAAATATTTGCACTGAAATCAAACCACTTTCTTTAGAAATACAAAACTTTTTAAATTGAAGAGCAACACAAATATTCCTTAAAAAAATATTGTAAAATAAATCTTTCTTATATTTAATGAGTTAATAATTAAACTAAATTATTTGTTGTCTAAAATCATTCATAAAGGTTGTTAGGTTAACATTCAGAGCTTTCAGGATAAACTAAAGAGATTTTATATTTTTAGTTTCAGGAGAAGGATTTCAGATAATTTCATAATCCCCAAATATTCCTATCATACCTCTTTTTTTTACCTAAACATTATTTGTCTTTCCGCTTAAACTGGAATTATTTCCTTAATTTTTTTTCTCGGCCCAATCCAGGTTTAGTTCTTTAGGAGGATTTAGAAAAAAATCCTTATTTACGCTATAAAATGTAATTAATGGGACCTTAATAATAATCATGATTTTTCTATGCCAAGCTTCAAGGCTACTCTACCAATTAAGATTTGTCTTGAAGCAGCACAAATGGTCAGCAGCCTAAGAAAAATTAAGGGAGATTTTTAAAAGTATTATCTGAGAAAATGGTCTGTTGTGGCTGTGTATAGTCATATTATGATCGTTGTTTCAGATAAATGTCCGTCATTTCGGGAAGGAACTTTCTTCCATGACCGCGAAAGTCTCGACCAAGTTTGATATCTTTATTGTAAGTGTGTGACATTTCATGAAATTAAAATTAAGCATATGAATATTCTATTAGCAACTTATTTTCAATCTAATATTTATATGAAGATACGAGCGTGAAACACACTTAAGGCTGTAGAAGATAACACGACCATATCTCGTCCTATATTTCTAGGACGAAATCAAATCTATTTCGTCAGAAAAACAAAACTTTTTAAATTGAAGAGCGACACAAATATTCCTGGGCATGAAAGTTTATGCTGGGCATGAAATTAAAGAACATTGTAGGTAAGATGCACCTCTGCCTGAAAGATATCAATGCAATAATGAAGACAAATCGAAGTGTTTTAATGAAGTAAATCAACTGAAATTTCTATTAAATGGATCCATTAGTGGTCATCGCAAGAGATATAACTATCTCCTTGTAAACCACATCAGAAAAAGAGACACAAGATAGTTAATTCGCTGTGGTCTCCGATGTTCGAGAAACAGTTTTTGTCCCATCGTGGTATTACTAAGAGCGGAAGAAATTCTTCCTCTAACTATTCAGTTAACAGCTTCACTATTTGTGTAGAATCGTTAATTGCTCTCTATTTTTTAATTAACTGTAAAATCTCAAGTTCGCGTTTGGATTTTATACCGTACTTCCATTTAATTGCTAATTTTACCTTTCATGTTGCTATATTTTACAATACAACAATAAAAAATTAATCGACTCTTCTTCCAAAAGCTTTACTAGAATTTAAAATATTAAGGAATCGGTTACCTTCCCCTGGATTAAACTTTTAATATTTCAAGGGCGCTTGTCTAATAGAAGCTGAAGCTTTATAACGCACTACCTCATTGTCTAAATTAAATAATAATTGATGGAATTCCACTCACATCGACGGTGCATTACCTCGTTCCAAATTTTAGCCCAAAATACGTGCTTTGAGAAATCTTGGAAGAAATCAAATTCAGAATATATGAATTTAGAAATTACATAACTAAAAGATTTCTTAATAATTATTTTAACAATATTTTTATTATATCTAAATGAAAATCATCACTATTTCCTAATATTTCCCTAATATTACCTTTTTTATCTACTAATTTATCATCAATAATCAAAATCAAGTCCATAAAGTTATGGACCTAGGTCGGCTCATCAACTCTTTGATGAAGGTTTCCTTTACTGATTTACCACTTGTCCTGGCGGCCAGTAGACAACGATGAATTTGGGTTTGATGCGAATTCTCTATATTCCAGCATCTAAATATTATGCGCAAATATCTATATTTATATTCTTTAGGGAATAATTTATTACAAGATAATATAAACTTTCTGATAAGGTTCTTGCTAGATCTCTCCAAGCATATATTAATGGGAGCAATGCTGTCAAAATTTAAGTTGTAGCTAAAGGTCTTAATTAGTTGATATTATTTTCAATGACAACTTAAAAGTTCTGTTTGTGCATAGTCGTAGTATTTTTGATTAATCATTTACTTGAAGAATTATTTAAATACCTTTGCTTTGAATATTGTTTGGGAAATCCCACCAAATCAGCATCAATACACAAACCTAACAAACCTCTCCGCTCCTATCCCATATAATTAAAGTCCAACTGTCTAAACAGATAACCTTGCTTGTAGAAGTGATCTCAAATTTGGGGAAATTGAAGTCATTCCTCCAGAAAAAATCTAGCAAACAATAATGAATTTATTAATAATATTTTTAGAATGTTACCACTTTTGTCTCGCTAGTATACTTTTACAAGCATGATTACTGCTATATTTAAGTTTTCCTAGTAATAATTTGTTGATATTCTTATACTTATCACAAATTCATAATTCTAAGTCTCCAAGAATAATCATAACATTGTAACCAAACTGAGAGATCTAAAAGTAAAAAAACGCTAAAAAAAAATCTCAAAAAATCCCTTAGTTAAACAAAACTAAAATCTTTGCGACATTTAATTTTCGAGGGAGAATAAAAAAACTTTCAGACTTCAAGTTATGTTTCCTAAAGTAAAGAAAAATTGTCGGCTCCTATTTTTGTCTATCATTTTGAAAGCTCTGCGAACTCTATTTGCTAAATTCACTAAATGGAGAAAAATCAAAGTTGCGGAAAGAGAGGAAACCGAAGCAATATTAAAAAAAGGATGAAAAGAGAACAAACACACGAAAGGAAAAGTAGGGTAGCAGTTACCGACCTTTCACACGCTTTCAAGCCGAATCATTCTATTTGTTCTTCACACAAAAATAAACGATCTTCTAACGGATGCCACCTTCATGCCAAATATGTCTTCGCCTTTTAATCGGACGAACAATTCAGCGATAAATATTTTCTCGATTTTTAGAGAAGACATTTTAATGACTTCTCTTCATAGATAAACGAGTCATTTGAAGTAGACATCTTTGTTATAAGAGGACTTTTACTTCAATAAATATTCGTATGTTTGTATAAAAGATGTTATTGGCGCGATTTCCTTCCAGGAAACTCGATTTAACTTATAGCATGTTGAGGATTCTGTCAGTTTTTTTGGTGGAGCCGTCATTGAGGAAAAAAAAGCGAATGAACTGGATTGCAAGACTCGGATTCAAAATCAAAGTTAGACGATAAACCTAAGGAAAACGCCAAAATTCTTACGACGAAGGAAAAAAAAGAGGAAATTTTCTTACAATAATTTTAGTAAAATGCAACTAAGTACTCACCAAATTTTCAGAGTAAGTAGGGCTCTTTCTTGCTAGAATTTAGGGGGGAAATGTATTCAATTAAATGTGAGTTCTCAGTTTAAAAAAATTCCGATGAAAAAATAAATATGTTAAGAAGATTCGTCTCATATTACTAACTTACACTACCCTACGGTTAAGCGTGACTTCTTTTGTGTGAGTGATATATTGGAATGATTATATGCTTCGATAAGGATGAATTGAGGATGGGTTGCTTCAAAAATATACGAATAATTGAGGGAGATAAGGAAGGTATTGTGTGCAATAGGTTAGCGTGAATATGATTTGTGAAGTGGCAGGTTTGGTGTCTTCTGCTGAAAATAATTCCTATTGGACGAAATGTTACAGGAGTTAACGCACCATTTTGCCTGCGATAAACGATGACTCTAAGAGATGCGACAGCATACAGCGCTCTATCTGTCTAAATAAGAATTATGACTGTTTATAATGACTCAGAACATAGCGCCGCATTTGCCTTTAGATGAAAGATGACTCAACTAGAGGTTTGAGCACATAACACTCGATTTGGCAATGAGATGAAGCACAAATGGGCAACATAATATAATGACTGGCTGAGATGGTAGAGCACATAACTCCAATTATTGTCGAAGAAATAATTTGACTAAACGAAATGATACAACAGATATCATCTCATTTGTAAGGAATTAAATGTAATATCATGAGATGCTAACACGCAATTGGCCTATGGACGAACTCCTAATGAAAGAAATTTTACAGTGCATAGGTCCTCATCTGCTCTGAAAAGAAAACCGATTTTACGAGAAGCTTCATTACATACCTTCCATCTTACCGTGAATGAAAATTGACTGATCGAGATTATACATCATAGTGACCGATCTGCCTCATAGAAAAATCTGATAGGACGAAATGATACAACACATATGTAGCGTCCTACTTCCCATGTAAGCCCCTGGATATACAGTGACCCCCTTAAAAAACGGGCCTGCACACACTTTTTGTGATATATTCTTCATTCATTAACTAATCACCCTTACTCTGCAAGATATGCCAGAAGCAACGCCTGTGAACACAACTATATCTATATGGGAGCTACAGCAAAAAATATACTGCGTCAAACATTACTACAAGACAGGCTCGTTTAAGAAAGTGCAGGACACTTTCATGCATCAGTTCGAATGAGAAAAAAAGCCCCCTCTAAGAACAGAATTCAGGATTGAGTGGACCACTTCGAGAACTATGGGGTAGTTTAAAACCTCAATTCAGCCCGTGACAACCATCCAAGCCAATCAGAACGTCCCAGGAAGCGTACAGCTAAGCTGGTCGAGAGCGTGAAAGAGTCAGTTCAGCAGAGTCCAAAACGCAAGCAAGCGCAAGCAAAGTCAGTCCCTCGTTATATCCCGTAAGACTTGCAGGAGAGGGCTAGTAATTGATGTAAAAGCATACCCATACAGTATACAGACGATGCAGACCCTTACAGCCTCAGACAAAGGGCAGAGAAAGGCTATGGCAGTCAAGATACTAGAAAAGATTCAGGAGACCTTAATTTTCCTTAACCTCCTCTTGACCTCAGATAAAGCTCATTTTCATCTTGAAGGAAAGGTAACTCAAAGACAAATGTCCTCTGGGGAAACTCCAGACTAAATGAGGTAGCCACCAAGCCCCTACACTCCCCTAAGTGCATGGTATGGGCTGCAATCTCAGCCAGAGGCATCATCGGACCATTCTTCTTCGAGGAATCTTTCGCAACAGTCACAGTCACCAAAGAGCGGTATGTTGTGGTCCTCAAAGCCTTCAAGAAGGAGCTACAGACCCTGTTCTCTTCGCTCACAAGATAACTTTGGTGGCCGTGTGATCAGTCTCAAGACTGATTATGAGTGGGCACCTCACACCCCAAAACTTATGCCCCAGATCTGTTTTTTCTGGGGCTACTTAAAGACAGAGTGTACGCAGAGAGACCTAAGACCATCACGGAACTCAAGGAAGCCATCAAGGAGGAGATCAGAGCCATTAGTCGGTCGGTTTGTAAGGACTACGTCCACATATCCGTGCATGAACGCTGGTTGGACCAGATGGTTTAGGCATACATATATCTCCCCATTTTACCTGGACGAGATGCTACGGTACATATTTCCCCATCTACCCAGGGCTGTACCCTGAGTGGATGACATTCTACAGCCCGTATCGCCCTATTTTCCCCCGAGATTAAAATGAGGCGCTAATTTCTTAATAAGAAATTAAGGCTAGATTGAATACATATAGTAATATTGGTAACTACTTAGCAACCCCTATGGGTAAACAGTTAAATGACTTAAATGAAGGCATTTTATCGATAAAAATCAGGATTTACATTTGTGTACTTATCTATAATGATAAGACGAATTAACCCCATTTAGAAGATTTGCTATAATACCATCTTTATCTTTGCTATCCCCAACCTCTCTTATTTCTATAAAATCTCTCGCAAATTGGACTTCCCAAAGCTTGGTTTTGATAACTAGTTCATCTTAGACTATGGTATCAATACACTTGTTTATTATGTTTGCTATTAAGGACTAAATCAGATAAATAACAAAGCAACAACACAAGGTTACAACTCTCACAGGTCGTGCAGATAAACCCAACATTTTCTTATCTACTCAAAGCCATCTCTACCACTATCTCACTTTCCCTCCATATCGGTAGACCACAACCGACAAACTATAATAAAGTTTAATAGTAATTCATTTAATTGGCCTTGTAGTCATCACCCTAACACTATGTACCATCAATTCAAATTCACTTTCCCTCACTTCACCATATTCATATTTACTATCCACACATTTTCTTTTTCCCTAAATCGGCCACTCTCTTCACCAACTTCTTTTCATACATCGGACTATGTACCTTCGTCACATTCCACTAAATTTACCACACTGATCATAAATTTAATTAAAACCTCGATCTATCTACCTTATATATAAGTCCCCCCCCCTAACAAAACTACATTCATTACAAATGAATCTAATATCGGATTTACGAAGCTTGGACATATTTTCACTTCCATAAACTACGCATTTTCACCTCCCATATCTACCAATATTTACTTCCATAACTACATCTTTTCACTTCCCCTAACTACACATTTTCAATTTTGTTTATCACATTTTCACTGCCCGTAACTATACCTTTTCACTTCCCCTACTTAAGGGCTGCTGATCTGGAGAGCCGCGCAACCGAAATTTCCCTGGAACCGCGATATACTTTAAGTGGCATTGATGAGCGCCAACCTAACTTTGTGGGTAAAGCGTTTCTGACGATGGGGATAATGACGAGGAGGAGAATGAAAAATAAACGTTGAATTCTAATAATTTGGGAATATTGCGAATGCAGAAATATTAGCACATGAGTGGAAAAATTTGACTTGTTGTTAAAGAAAAAATGTGCTTGAAATGAGCTTGATGTGGAGGTGTATTGTGTAATGAAAATGGGCTTGAAATGAGCTGAATGTGGAGATGTGTTGTAAAATGTAAAAAAGACTTAAGTGAACTGGATGTAGAAATGTAATGTGAAATCCAAAAATGGGCTTCAAGTGACCTGGATATAGAGATGTGTTTTGACAGAAAAAATGGGCTTGAAGTGACCTGAATGCGGAGATATGTTGTGAAAAAATCACTGAACTAGTAATTATTGAGAATAAAGTGAATACAAATGATTGAATTTCCCTACAAGAAAGAATATTTGTATCGACTTTAATCATCTGATGAAAATATAGGAAATAATAATATTATTATTACTATTAATATTATTATTATTAACATTATTATTATTAACATTATCGTTATTATCATTATAATATCATTATAATAATTATTTATATTCTTATTATTGGTCGTATATAAGGCCATGGCTAGTCTTCATTAGCGTTGATGCGCACTGATCACAGAGCAGCAAAGCGATTTAAGTGCATGTAATGTGACCAGTGGGCTGAAAGTATATATGTTTTGAATGCATATATATGCTGTATGCATATATGTTATGACAGAATTACGAATCAACAAAGTTATCAAAACCTTTTGAGGCTAATTCAAGGGAGAACAAAATGGTAAAAGTTTGAGGTGAAGAGAGATGAAAGGAATATAGGATATGAATAAAGAACTCGTTTTATAACTCTTGTTTTTAAAAGTATTATTTTACAGTAATTTATTGATACTATTGATAATATTCAGTGATACAATTTTTAGGCATGTTTACATTAGTGTTTTTAACGAAAATTCTAGAGAGGTTATTCCAAGTTTGTGTTATTTTATAAAAAATAAGTTTTGTGCTTTCGCAGAGTTAATTCTTTTGTTTACTAGCTTAAACCCTGTGTTTTGAGTTGTTGCTTGGTTATATAGCAAAATGTATCGTGGGATAATTTATATTAGTAAACCAGTTGAAATTTCAAGACTTGAAATTGCTGAACCGCTTAGATACAGTTCTTGCAGTGAAAAATACTAAGATGCATCTGTCTTTCTTTGTATGATCTATTTCTAAGTTCACTAATTAATTTTGTCACTAGAAGTTGGACACATTCCATTATTACAATGTCCCATTGCATGTATGGAGACCAGAATTGCTCCGCATACTAGAAATGAGATCTTACAAGCACTTTATATAGAGCAAGAATAATATATCTCAATTTAAACGGAAATTGTATAGGTATGTATCCTAGAAGCGTATTGGCATTAGTGATGCTTGAGTGTCTTATTTTGATATTTTCAAAGCAATCGATGTTAAAACACCTTAATCCCTTTCTGAGTTGATTGTGTTTAAAATTTAACCGCCCATATTGTAATATCTATGGAGTTTTTATCAAGATCTATCTGCATTGACTTGCATTTGTAGTTGTTGAATTGCCTCTGACATCATTTCCTTTATTTTACTAATTTATCCAATACATTTTATAAGTTTTCAAGATAACCAGGACTGTCTGTTCCTTATAGTTAAATATGTGTAAGAGTGAGTAACGTTCTTTTGTTTGCGTGTATGTTTCTACGGGTGTTGATATATGATTTATATGCGCATTCTGTAAGCATGAAACTACTGTATGCTTGTATCTTGAGTATAATTATATTATATTATTATATGTATGCATGTATGTTCTGTATTCAAGTGTGTTTCGTATGCATATATACATTTTCTGTATGCCAATGTATATTCCTTTATAGTGTGTTCACCTTATATTCTGTTGCAGGTTTCTATGTTCTGTAAGATTTAAAGGTTCTGCATACATTTATTTTCTCTATGCCAAAGTCTGCATGTATGTTAGCAAGTATGTTATCCCTGTTCAATTTGCGGATCAATCCTAGTAAGTTTCGTAGCCCTATTTCATTTCGAGAGAATCGCAGGCAATATATAGACTATTGACAACCTTATCTACGTTTCCACAAATAGCCACCCTATAATATATTCAAGAGATTATCTACTTTCGAAACATTATGAGAAGACATTCTACTATACTCAAACCAGTGTCTACCTGCTACTTTTCATAAAAGAGCACCTTATAATCTCCCCAAGCCATTATCTATTATTTAGTTTTTCATAGGAAGGCACCTTATTATCTACCGAGGATATTATTGACTTTCAAATTTTCCACATGGAAACAGCGTATAATATACAAAGAAATTATCTATTTTCTACTTTTCTAGTGTGTTTTATTTAATTTACACGATTTGAGTTTGATATTCTTATCTAGAGACATTTGGGTTCTGTCTACGCCCTTGTACCTGTCGGCACTCAATATTTGCGGGCCTTAAACACTAGACAAAGGTCGTTCCTGCGGATAGTGTCAATAGTTTGGTCACTTTTACTGTTCTTTCTAATTATCCACCTATTTTCTTCTTATGGCTGTACTCCCATTCCGATGGCCATGGAAGATTGTATAGTCATAGGATTATAAGATTTATCCTCTCTCTTAATTTAAATTATAAATAGGTTAAAAGAGAGATAGAGATTGTCTCTACCGAATAATGTTTATAACCTTCCTCTTAAATTCCTCAATTGCGTAAAATTTAAGTAAACGAGAAGAAAACCGTAACAACTTTTATGTACCTAGTAATTTAATGACTTCCTATTAAATAAAACGTGAGTTTATGACTTCGATAAACGTTGTTAAAACAAAACAGGAGCATAAATTTCAAATTCTTACCAATCTTTTTCCTTCACTTAGACCGGCCAATAACTTTGCCTTAAGTTTATGACGTTGCATCGAATTTGAGGTAGTTAAGACAACACCAAATTTCATTCCTTTTCTTTTCCTCTTCGTATGGAACTCTCAAACTCTTATCGCGAAATACAAACGAGTATGATGATTCAAAGTATTCTTCTTTTTTCAAATTCGATTTTGTTTCGAAGAATTGGATAGTCTTAAAAAGTATTGATTTGGGTTATAGTGAAACGAATTTGATATAATCAGCCATTACAATTAGGTGGAACATAATTAATTACATGAAAAAATACGTGAAAAATATTTGTTCCCCACCGGAGTCTGGTGATGTAACACAATTTAAAATATAAATATACTTAAGTTGGTAAAGACATGTTACAAATACTATAAAATGGAAGTCAGCCTGGAACTGTATGCATGGTGAATGAAACTTGGCGAAAATAATAAATATTTGTTTTTTAATTCAGGACTTGTTCTCAGTTGTCGTTTTCTCTTTGTTCTTAGACAATGCATCTACAGAATACTCTTTATTCAAAGAATAAATGTGAGGTGAACTTCATTTGGCGAGATGCTTGTGCAACATAGGCAATGCCCATTCATCTGACATCACTGGAGTCCAATAACTTCTTTTTACATTACCCATTTGATTTACAGATATGTATGGAATAAAACAAAACATCTTTTAAGCGTTTGGATCCGGAGATATTTAGTGGCATTGATGCAGAATAACAACATCCTGTAGGAGAATGATTTCAATCGATCTCGGTATTGACTGAGACACCTAAATATACGTTTCAGGTAACCTTTTCAAGGTTCGGGTCAATTTTAGTAACCATTTGTTAATAATAGAAGGATCCAAGGAAATGTGACCAAAAACAATCCTGTAACAATTAAAGTATAGATTCTTGTAAAAAATCTTATTCCCCAATCGAAAGAAGGTAGTTTCAGTTTTATAAGTTCACGCCTTCAAGGTAAACACAAAATTGAATGCCGCCACCAATGAGATCAAGTCATAGCACCACATACCCCTCGATAAAGGAGTCATTTTGTAAAGAAAAATATTTAGTAATAATATATTATGAATATACTATTTTTATAAAATAAATAGAATATGAAGAATATATAGGTATTCATATGGGCACCATTTAACAGGAGTACCGAGTATAATTAAAGAATTATCGAGAGTTACCGATTGCCTACAGAAAATATATGTATATCGAAAAAAACAACAAGCAGCGAAGCATCACCACAAGGATTTGTAAAAAAGATAAACTGAGTTACTAGTAGTTTGAATATATAAAGATTACATATACTCCAGTGCACTAAAAGCAACCATATCATAAATTTAATAGGTCTCAACTATCTCATTGATGCCATTCCACAGAATATCAAGCCAAAAGAACTTCCTACCTTTTACTCCTGTGCGGCCACCATCCAAAACTTAACAAATACAAATATCACAAGAAAGTGAAGTACACAGCAATTAGCTACCGTATCTAGTATAAACCAGGTAGCTCTAAACATTCAAATCATGACTGACACAAGTAAAATTGAGATTAAACCTATAGATACATGAAATTTGGATCTCTGGGAGACCACGTCTGGGTGAGGGAATTTTTTTTTTAAAGTGCTCATCTGGCGACTGCCTACTTGGGAATTAGTCGCCGTATTCAAAACTAACCTAGGACTAAGATACTTAAAAAAAATAAAATAAAAAAGATAAAAAACAACCCTCCAGAAAAAGCGAAAAGGAAGCGATCAGAAAGCAAGCTCCTGCGTTGGGGGGACCTTCCTCCGACGCCGGAGCGTGCGACCTATAAGAGAAAACAACCTGGTTAAATAATAGGAAGAAACCCGGCCTCCCCCTAAGGGTCAACAAGTCCACCAGTCAGTGTGCACGCACTCTTCCCGAGTACAAGGGACAGGCGGTAGCGACTCCGCCTATCCTGGTACCGGGACAGGTAAAGTGTGCGAAGATCACCGAAACTGGGAAACTCGAAAGGAATATGCCGAACGGTCAGGAGGACGAGGCCGTAATCACAATAGGGCGCAGGCCATTGCTCCATCAAATAGCTATGCGTCACACGAGTGTGTCCGATTAGGAGACGGCAAAAAGAACCTGAAGTCGTCACGGCATTGGGAAATAGGTCCATGGGAAGATTCGCGTCGCAATGGCACGCAACTTTAAGTTCCATTCGACCATCTCTGATCTTCTTTGCCAAGCAGTTTGAAGAGCTGCCCGTATTCCTGCTATGTTGTCGGTATGAGGAGGAGCAAAACGCTGGTCCGGTCGCAGAGTCCTCATGGACTCCTTGGCGCCCTCATCGGCGCGCTCCTTCCTGGCAATTCCTACATGTCCAGGAACTCAAAAGAAGATAATATCGACATCTGCCTGGCTCGCCAAAACCGTGGCGTTACGGATATCGCGAACCAGGGGATGCGGAGATTCCAATGCCCTGAGAGCACTCAGGGCGCTTTGTGAGTCGCTATAGATCACAATCCGGTCTCCGAACCGGGCACGTCACGTCATCTTCCGCACCGAGTGGTGTATTTCCACCAGTTCAGCCGTGAAGACAGACGTAGCGCCTGGCAGAGCCCCAATGACTTCAAACAGAGGGGATACGGCGTGGAAGCCGACCCCCTCTTGGGAGTGGAGCCATCCGTATACACTGGCACGGTTCCAGCGTGACACGAGGTGTGCTCCAAAAAGGTCAAACGCAATACTGGTGGCGGCCTGGGCAGAACCATGGGCGCCGCCGGTTCGAGAGTTATACTTTGCTCTGGAAGGAGTTTCCTGGCCCTAAAGCCAGAGGGCTTAGTGTATAACTGGTGTCTCTCGGCGGCAAAGGCACCGGCGAAATCAACTGCGGATGCAGTGACAGCTGCTGGTGATTGAGGAAGCGCCGCGCTCGCACGGACCAACAAGTGATGCACTGCACGGGGTGTAGAGCAGCTAGTGGTATCTCCCTAGCATCGACCAAGAGTCTCTTAACGGGAAAAGTGTGAAAGACACCGGTAGCAAGGCGTAGGCCAGTGTGGTAAATCGAGCCCACCTTTCGCAATAAACGCCTGACTTCGAATGCATAAAACTCGCAACAGTAGTCGAGCTTCGAACGAACAAAGGATCGATAAAAAGTAGGGCAGTAGCTCTATCAGCAACCCAAGCACTGAACGTCACGAAACGGAGAATATCCATGACGCGGGTACAAGAGATCCTAAGGCTGCGAATATAAGCCTCCTAAGTGAGACGTCGGTCAAATACAACAACAACGAAACGGTGCGATTCAACCACTTTCAGGCGCACCCCATTAAGTAACAAATCTGGGTGGGGTGGAGCCGTGGATGTCAGCAGGAGTGCACCACCTTAGTCTTGGCCAAAGAAAACTAAAACCTGTGCGCTTCGGCATAGCGAGAGACGCGGTTAAATGCCTGTCGGAGTCTACGCTCCAGAGTTGGAATCTGGGCAGCGCTAAATGAGATCGAAAGTTCGTCCACGTAGAGCGTAGCGAGAACATCCTTTGGTAGCACCGAGGTGATGCCGTTGATGCTCAGGGCAAAGAGTGTGACACTGAGGACACTTCATTGCAGTACACCCTCTTCCTGCTTCTTTCGGGCGGAGAGGGCTCCCCCCACCCGTACGCGGAATCGACGATCTCGCAAAAATTCAGATATAAACATTAGGAGGCATCCTCTCGCCATCATCGTGTGGAGAGTATACACGATACCGTATCGCCATGCGGTATCATATGCCTACTCCAGATCGAAAAACAGCGTGGCGTCGTGCTGTCTACGAAGGAAAGCCTCGCAGACGGCATTTTCCAGTCGGAGCAGAGCATCTGACGTAGAGTGGAACTTTCGGAAGCCGCACTGTGCATAAGACAGATGGTATCCGCTCTCCAAGAAAAAAGGCTAATCTAACATTTACCAATTTCTCCATTAACCTGCCCACGTAAGAGGTTAGAGAAATTGGGGGGAAACTAGCCAGAGTAGAGTGATCTCTTCCCGGCTTGCGGAAGGCAAGCACAGTTGCGATTCGCCAGGAATCTGGGAGGAGACCCTCCACCCAGATCCCTTAAACAACCCCAACAGAAAACCCATGCCTCGCTCACCTAGGTGTCGAAACATGGCGTACGGGACATCGTCAGGACCATGAGCGGTGTCAGAGAACTAAGCAAGAGCGGAGCACAACTCACTCACAGTTAACCTGTCGTTGAAGAGTTCTCCGCCTCTGGAGGTAAAGTCCAGCCGGCGGCCTTTCGCAAAATTACGACGTGCATTAAATGCTAGCGGAGCAGCATCTCGGCTAGAGAATGCAGAGAAAGCGGTCGCGAAGGATTCCGCCAACGAACGTGGGGTCCGAGATTGCGGTCCCATTCTCCTGTAGAATGGGGAAAGGGGTCCGGCGAGAACTTGCTCCGAATCCTTTTAACTCGCTTCTACAAGTCTGCTAAAGGTGGTCTTCCCGTTAAGTGAAAACACGTATGCTCGCCAAGAAGAGCAGATGGCGTGTTTCGAAATATACCGGAACCTAGCCCTAGCCCGACGAAATTTAGCGACAGGGAAATCGTTCGGGCCACGTTTATAGTGAATGTAGGCATAGCGCTTTTGTTTGAGGGCCGTTTCACACTCGGCCGACACCATAGCAGTGGTCGGCGTACAAAACGACTAGACTTTCTGGGAATAGTAGTCAGGCCCGTGGCAATGAGGTGCCCGGAGAAGAACTCAACGGCCTCATCTTCACACCTAAACTACTGGACTGAGATAAAAATTTAGTCCTTTTCTGTAATGCAGGTCACCGCGCCCGCGCCAAGCACCACCGAGGTGGGCTCTCAGGCGGCAGTTACCCTGAAAATGATATTTAAATGGGAAAGTGATCACTACCCTGGAGGGCAACGAACACCATCCAATCTAAATCAGCCTGTGCATCCGAAGAGCACAAAGATAGTTCAAGGCAAGAAAATGAAGTGGTTCTCGGACAGTGATGCGTAAACTCATCCACATTTAGGACACCTTTCTCAAGCTCTTCGATCAGATCGGCAAGGACTGGTCCCCTGGGATTAATTGAGTAATCTCCCCAGAGAGGATGCCTGCCGTTTAGATCTCCAAGCAAAAGAAAGGGCCTCAGCAACCGTGCCACGACGCGGCGGAAGTCCCCTGCCTCGAAGTCAGCTGAAATGTACGCAGAAATGATAGTATACCTACTATCCAGGTGAAGCTGCACAGCCACTGCCTGAAATGAGGTATATCAAGTAAAATTAAGAACGGAAACATCATGTCTTGTGTAAATTACACATCCCCTATCCCTGCTATTTCGCGGTGGTGGGGTCGAAAGACCCTTATTACCCAAGAGGGCGGGCAGGGGGCACGCGCCTAGCATGGTCTCCTGCAGAAAAATAGCTAACGGGGAACGAGACAAGATGGGCCTCTGCAGATCCTCCCAGTTGGCCCGGAGTCCATGGAAATTCCATTAAAGAAATATGCCCTCCAGGTCTAGCTCGCTGGAGATGCCGGGGCCCTCTTCGAACAGAAGACCCTCACAGGAATGACCGTGCGCTTACCGCAGGCAGAACTGTGGGCGTTGATGGCCGAACAAAGCGCTGAAGGCGCTGTCGCCTTTGAGGACTTATGGGTGCACGTTGGGCTTGGCCTGCGAGTCTTTTCCTCCCTCCGCCTCGAAACTTTAGGCGGATGCGGGGAACCCTCTTTTCGACGAGCCATCGTCTCCGAGCTACTCAGCACACCACTAGGCGTAGGCAAAGGAGCTGAAGCTCCTTTGATGCTGTCCTCCTTTCATGGAAATGCTTTAGAAACCCCGGAAGATGGCCTGGAGACCAACTTCAGGGGTGTTGCCTTCTGTGAGTCTAACGACTCGCTGGAGGCGCGTGGCCGTTTCGCCTTATGGGAAACGGTCACGCTGGGGGAAGATGGGGGAGCCTTGGTTTTAGCCGGGGCTGGGTGTGACCCCTTTTTGCCGCCAGCTCTATCAGGGTAGCACCCTGCTTGAGTAGAACCCGCAGAAGGGCTCCGAATGGGCGCGGAAACAACCGTGCTCGTTGACATGGATGGGCCAGGAGCAGAGGGTGTTTTTCTAACTATTGAGGCATAAGACGTCCAAGCAGAGCCGAACGCGCCAGGATCTAGATCTTAGCCTCGCAGAATGAGAGTTAACCCTAGGCCTGAAAGGCCAGGATTTCTTTCTCAGGGAGATATCCACCAATTGCTCTTCGCTTTGACATACTTGGCGACACACGATTTAGACTTATTGTATGCGGCCTTAGGGCAATTTACACAGTCTTCGGGTTACCCCGAATTTGCACGTCTATAAGAACGATTCGTATGGCCAAAGCGGTGACAGTAATAGCACCACCGTGGCAGTGGCACGAATGCCTTTACGCGGTAACGGTACCAACCAGCACGTGACGGAGTGTAGGGGTGGGTCTCGAGGTTCCTCCCTGTTTTCTCATCACACGTTCGACCTTGACCGCCCCATGGTCGGCCAGCTCTATGGTGATGTCCTCTAAGGAGTAGTCAACGAGTTCCCTCGCATAAACTACTCCTTTCACAAAGTTCATGGTAGAGTGTGGCGTAACACTCACCGGGGTACCATAAAGTGTCCGAAGAGCACTTATCTTTGCCGCCTACGCGGGATCCGCTGCATTTGCCAGAAGCCTTCCGTCCGAGAAACGGGTCACCTTCGGCTCTCTACCAATTCCACTAGCTAATCCTCTCCTCTGATAGATAATGTTGCCCTTGGACAACATGCTGCCTTTATTGGAGTGAATAACGAGGAAGCGTTTAAAGCCAGCGGGCTCGAAAACGCCAGGTAGCCTTTTAATGATGGGCCCCGATTTTATCGAGGTTCCGCCCTGTGCACTCTTGGTCTTAGTCTTAGGCAGGGGCTCAGCACACGGGGGGGGTAAAGGGGCCGGAAGTGCCGATCTTGGCTTGGTCGCTTGCCAAAGTGGCAGCAGACACATCCCTCCCCGCAGCCCCCGCGGATGGAAAGGAGCCCCGAGTCTTCTTGGTCTTTTTAGTCTTTTTCTTTTTCTTTTTTTGAGAGGAGGGCGGGGAATGAACCCGCTTCTCGCCTCTGCCGGCAGAAGCCCCTAGTCCTTATAGACCAGCCTCAGCCAGGTCCTTCTCCGAGATGCAGAAGGTCCTGGTGGTCGCAGGGGCACTGGTTGGAGGCGATCCTTTCCCTCCTTGTACTGCTTCGGACACCCCAGCCGTTTGAGGAAGACCTTGCCTAGGAGCGGATTCGAGTTCGGTGCTTGGCACCGAGCCCGGATTCTTCCCCCCCATGGAAGGCCCTACCCTCTGATTTTAGGTTGCCTCAAGGACCATGTCTATCACAGGAGGGGCCTCCAGTTTGCCATCCCCTCCCAGGACATCGCAGGTCCAGTTGGCAGCGTTACCATTCATCTGTGGGAGGCATAGGCTTGGATCCCTGCAAGGTTTAGTATTCCAGGCAGCAGATCTTTTGAGGGAAGTGACCGAAGGGGCCTGGCTTCCCTCTCTTCCTAAAAGGGTTTGCCCTTTTGAGCCGCTTCCCTGGGGAGCGGTCGGCTATGAGCTACCTACTGGCTTTCTTGGCAGTCCCCTAAGAAAAAAAAAGTGGGGTCTGCTGCTCGAAAAAGGGAGGTACCCGAAAGCACCTCCAGAGAAGGGGGTGATATGGAGTCCCCTACACCCGTAAGCGTAGGACAGGAGTAAGCCTCCTCTTCGGTTAGAGAAATATGGTTGGTCCCTTGCGCAAGCCCCTTTGGGGGGACCTCCATTTTCTCGTTACAGCTGCCCTAGAGCGGCTCCATCGATGGTAGAGGGGGAATTAAAGTTTTTTTATACATCATTGGGCACGGTGACCCTCTTTTTATTACGGGATGCAATAGCACATCACCCTGCGCAATAGCCCGCTCTGCAAGCCGTGCTTACGGGCCTGGCAGAGCCAGGTTCCGCCATTTAAGGCCACCCCTTCCCCCTGGTGACCTCGCCGCTCTTCCGCACGGCGGTTCCACCTTGGGCATGGCGTAAAATTGAAAGAGTGTAAAGAGGAAAGGAAAAGGGATGTGAGGAAGGTATGGGTGGGGATGATTCAGGTTGTTAAAAAAAAACATCCTAAACCGTAGCTCAGGGGTTGGGGAACGTTGTCCCCTCCCTCCTCAGTCCCAATACGGGACGGTTGGCCGAAAAGAAGGTCAGCATTTACCCTGTGAAATTAGATGCTGACCAGAGAAAGTTGTGGGAGAGGTTGTATGAAAAGCGACGAAACACAAGTGTTTTGAAGGAAGGAGAAGAGGCTATGTTGGGGTTTGACGGGGTGCTGAGTCCCGTCAGCACGGCGCCTAGGATGGCAAATCGCCGTGCCCTTTACGGGGTCTGGATGAGGGAGTTTGATAAGACCTCTAGCCTAAGGAAATTACCCTAATCAGAAGTAACTAAGTAAAATAAGTTCCCGAGAAGCAACGTAGTTGCCCGTAACCTCTGCCAAGATGTTAACGATAGTTTATTCCCTTCGGAAGTAGAGTAATTAATCTGAATCTATAAAAAATGAGAAGAGAACACATGGACATTTATGTCTTGCTAAAGTTCTCAATTGCCTCTTCTAATAAAGAGAAAGGGAAATGATTTGTTTATGTTTCTTTCTTTCAGTTTGCGTTAACAAATACCTGAAAAACCAGATAGCTGTTTTCATACCAGTGAAAAATATTGCGTAGGTTCATTGAACTTAATTTCGCGAATACTTGATTGACCGTTTTGCTTAAGGAGCCCATCTAGTGACTGTCTACTATGGCAAAAGATGCTGTAATCACCCTAAAGCCTAATTTTAGGCTAGATTAGCAAACAATAAAACCATAAATAACAAAGATAAAATAAAAGCAAATAAACAAGAAAAAATAAGCAAAAGGCAAGAACAAAAGAAAACACTCCGGCGTTAAGGGAGGCCTGCCTGACTCCGCTGCAAGAACATACGACCTAGAAGAAGAGAGCCCAATAAAATGTAGGAGGCCAGCCAACCCGAGTACAAGGGACAAACGGTACCGACCCCCGCCCCTCTCGATACGGGGAAATGTAATGTGCTTGAAAATCACCTAGCCTGGCACATTCAACAAGAATGTGTTGAACAGTCTGGAGAACAACGCAGTCTTCGCAATAAGGCCTTTCGCAAGTGTGCTTAATTCAAATACGAGGGGGAGCGAACTGAAGCTGTCTTAGCATTGGGAGGTTGGTCCATGGAAACAGTTGCGGCGCAATTGAAAGCAACTTTAAGTTCCCATCGGCCGTTTCCGATCTTCTTTACTAAGCAGTCCTGAAGTATGCCCTGATTCCTGCCATATAGTCTGTATGAGGAAGAGCCAAATGCTGGTCTCATCACCCAGACCTTATGGACCTTTGGACATCCTCATCCATGCGCTCATTCTTCGCAATTCCTTAATGCCCAGCAACCCAGCAGAAGATAATTTTGACATCCAACCGACTCTCAGTGACTGTTGCGTCACGGATACCGCGAATGAAGAAAATTTATTGATATTCTACTGTCCAAGAAAGCACTCAAGGCGCTTTGTGAGTTGTTACAGATCACAATCCCGTCTCTAAAGCGGGCGAGACGCGTTACTTTCGTACCGATCGCTGCATTGCTACCAGTTCGGCCGTGAAGACAGACACAGTTCCTGGTAGAGCCCCATTGGCTTCAAACAGGGAAGATACGGTGTGTGGAAACCGACCCCTCCCTGGGACTTAGAGCCATTAGTATATGCTGGCAGGAATCCAGCTTGACATGAAGTGCGCTCCCAAAAGTGCGAAACCCTTACTCCGGGCGCTGTGGAAGCTTTGAGAGCATAGGCGTGGAGACAAATCGTTAGAGGCGGTATCCTTCAAGGTGGCGTCCTTGGAAGAACTATAAGCGCCACTGGCCCAAGAGCTACACCAAGCTTTCAAAGGAGTTTCTTAGCCATAAACCTAAAGGGCTCAGGCTATGACTGGCGTCTATTTGTTCCGGATGCATTGAGAGCCGTTGACGACTGAGAGAGTCACCGGGCAGGAACATAGTGCAGTACACACGGCGTAGAGCGACTAGCATCACTCCAGTATCGACAAATAGGTTCTTAATGGGGGACATGTGGAAGGCACAGGTAGCCAAAAGGAGAGTGTTTTGGTGAATTGCGTCAATCTTCCGCAATACCCAATCGGTTGTAGATGCATAATACTCGCATCTGTAGTCAAGCATCGAAGGATGAAAGAAAGGATAGAAAAGCAATGTATTAGCCCTATCAGCAATCCAGGTGCTGAACGTGTCGGAACGAAGAATGTCCATGCCGCGAGTACTAGAGACCCTAAGGCGGAAAAAATGAGCCTCCTAGGTGAGACGTCGGTCGAAAACAAGACCAAGGAAACGATGCGAATCCACCACTTCTAGGCAAACCCAACTTAAGAACAAGGCAGGGTAGGGATGGAGGCTTGGTTGGTGGCAAAAGTGCACCACCTTAGTTTGGGCCAAGGAAAACTGAACCTTTACGTTTTGGCAGAGTGACAGTTACGGTTCAATAACTGTTGGAGTCGACGCTCCAGAGTTGGCATCTGAGCCGCACCGAAATAGATTGAAAGTTTGTCTACATAGAGGGTAGCGAGAAATATTTCCACATCACCCAAGTAATGCCGTTGATGCTCAAGGCATAGAGTGTGACAATAAGGACACTTCTCTGCGGGACACCCTCTTCCTTCTCATTTGGGTTAGAGAGGGCTCCTTCTACCTGTATACGGAATTGATGGTCTCGCAGTAGATCTGATGCACCCTGTAGCTGTTTTATACCATTAAAAAATTCGGGTAGAGTGATTCAAAGAAGGGAATACCACTTATTTAAAATCAATAGATATTTTGTTCTTCTTAAAAAGAATGTTCAGAAGGTGGATTTAATGTTATGCAAGACAAATGATCGTGCTGTTTGGTGTTGGCAGTATGTTTTTGTTTTTAGTTTAATTTTGAAAACTAAAGGCCATACTGCTGAAATCTTAGTTTTAGCAGTATGGCCGTTGTTTTTTGTAGAATTCCATTACTTTCGACCATACCAAAATCACTTTCTGATTGAAACATTAAATAGGTAATTTCTCTTAATTTTTTCTATATAAATAAAGATAATTTGAAATCTGTATTTAAATAGAAAATAGTGACGTCAAATTCTAAGTTAAAATTAATTAATAATTAAAAGATAATTTTTTAAATTCATCCTAACTTCGTTACCTAACCACTGAGGGAGGGCAAGCCAGTACAACTCAGTGCAGGTCCCTAGCTCCGATAAATTGGGAGGGTTGGAGTGGAGAAGGGCATCTGTCCGTTATGTCTCTGCCAAAACCTTAATGGATGAGTCTTTTACTGAGAAACGACTCATCAAGAACGGCGATCCCTGGTAAGGAAAAGCCGAGAAGAAAAAGTTTTAAAAACTTGAAAAAATTAGCATAAATATTTTAAATTAAATTACACATTAATAATTAATATTTCATAAGTACTAGAATCTAACATTGATTTGAAAAAAAGGATAGCAAACGGAGACTAGTATCTGTTTAATACAGTTTCTCTACGGGCATTTTATTGGTAAATATATTTTAGTCTGTTTGATGAATCAAAATTACCTCGGTAAATTACCAATTTACAAATCCAGTACAAATTTCCAAGTATAACATCAAATCCAACTACTATACATTCTTTTTACGAGAAGCAACATATCCATCTATTTCGAATAACTGGCATCCCCTTTTGTCGATTACTACTTTTATTCCTTTTTTCAATGGTATAAAAACAGTTACAGGTGTGTCAGGAATTGGGGGACATAAATTTAAAGAACCGATCATTTTCCTCAATTTTCCAGAAACAGGCAGTCGAAAACACCGTAATATATGTTTTCCAATCATTTGGGAATTATCCAACTAAAAAATGGAAATTAACAAAGTGCAGATAAATTTGTGTTATTTATAAAATATATAATGGCGCTTAAAAGTGTGCCATTTTTGTTACCAATCTGAGAGACTCTTTGGAAAACATTGTCCATAACTGCGGCACATAAATCTGGTTTCAGCCCTTGAATATATGTCCATATGTTGTTTATGAGCTGATGGATATCTTGCGCTTATTGATAACAACAAAGGTTTGAATGAAAGTTATTGGCCCACGGTTATGGACGATTTTTTACAATCTTTTGCCTCAGAATATGGAGGAATTTCAAGCAGTATAATTGTTCACAAATCCAAATTATCTGCACTTTTAAAGTTTTAATTTTGTATTTAAAAAATCTTAAATAACTATTATATATATCTTTCTTTTTTAAAGTTTCCTTTAGGTTACCATATATGTATATATACATAGGACAGACAGAGAGAAGACTTGCAAGACAGACCTAGAACATCAAGTGTAGCAGTCAGGAGAATATGTGAATAAAACGACCTAAATAAAAGAAAAAGCCATTTGTATCCTTTTTCTTCCAAACTGCGGCATTAAAACCACCTGAGCTTGATTAAAACCAGTGTCAAAAACCATCCCTTTGGTGCTGCTGCTTCTCTTTTCCTAATATAAATTGTCCTTGTTTAAAAATTGCCTATAATTTCCAAAAAAACGCATAATTGCGCATTGAATTCATTTCACATTTACGAGACTAATTTAAGTGCCTAAAATGTGCAGAAAAAAATGTATTTTTGAGGTTTGTCTCCTATCAGGTGCCGCCAATGGAGGTTTTTATTTTGTCTATTTCAATACTAAGAACTTTTTTCTGTATTTGAGAATTTATATGTAATAGTGCGGGATTGATTCCAAACCATTGTCACAGATTAGGTTAAGTTCCAATTCTAAGAAAGATTTTAATTAAATTTATCAGGTACGTCATTTTTATGTGCTTTGATCTTTAGGGTTTTAGAACGCACTGTTCAATAGCTTGCCTTTGCATCGATATTGCCATGTACCTTTCTAGGATTTTTTATTAATTATTCTAATTTTTAAATTTATATCGTGTGATTTGATAGATAACTATAATAATACAAGTGTTCTTTTATGTCGAGCACTATTGGATAAATAGATGGAGCATCGCCCTGCTTTCTTTAATACATAGGGCGTCGATTATATATGGAACACAGAAGAACCTCCGATAATTTGTAATGATTGAATTTGACCTCAAAAGAGGGTTTGATGTTTTATAAATTTTATTTGTTAATTAGATACCATAAATGACAAAAAGGCTGACGGGAAGTGAATTTGAAAGCTAATTAAAATATTTACCAGATTTCACAGTCTTTTTAATGCCAAGAAGAGCTCACGCGTCTACATAAATGTTCTATGGTTAATAGAGCTTATTTATAATAATTAATTTGTAGAAATAAATAAAAAAATATTACACTTTATATTGATTTCTTTCTAGTGATGTATCTTTTGTGTTCATTTGAATTTACTATACAAGTTGATTTTCTTTTGGAAGTGTATAATTAAAGGACACCTGCACAAAGGACTGATCACATGATTTATCGGTTGTTACTATTGTAAGATTTTATAATTCAAATAAGACGTCTTATTGATCAAAATTCAAGCTTCTCCCTTGTAGGAAGTGGACCAAACATCGGATAACTCTGCCCGCTCTATTTTATAACCTATAAGGTTTGTGCAAAATTGCTACAATCTCCGTAACTGTGACATATAACCGTTTTCATGGCTGTTATATATTTTAAATATTTGAATTTACTACTGCCTATTTTAAGTTTTTATGGATTATGAAAACCCCATTTGATTTCAGTGGGCTTTGCGGAATACGTGAGGTAAAATTTAACCAGGTCTCCTTTAGTTTTGAGGGAAGAGGCTCATAATGGATATGTCACATAAAAAATACAGGGTACTGGAAAGCAATATTTGGCCACCGCCCCAAATTATTTTGGGGATTTTCATAGCAATAAGCCTACAAATGGAAAGAATATTATGGAATGTTATAATAATATTTAATTGGTTTGTTTTAGTTCTATCTAAATTCCTAGGGATAAATTCATCGCGGTAAATTCAGCCCATTAACTTCATCCTCGGAAAATTAATCGTGGTAAATTCATCTGACTAAATTAATTGCGGTAAATTCATCGCCGGTAAATTTCTCTCGGTGAATTAATTTCGGTAAATTAATCACCCGTAAACACATTCTTGTAATTCCTCGACGCCAAATTCCTCGATGTAAATTAATCGCTGTAAATCTTTTGCGGTAAAATCATCGCCGGGAATACAGCTTGGTAAATACATCGGCCTAAATTTCATCGACTAGTCAATGCATCGCGTAGTAAATAATTATGGTTGTCATCGTTCGCAGATTTATCGTCAGGCTAAATATATCGTCGGTAAATTCATTGCTCAAAGATTTAATTAATATTTTACTTAGTATAAGAAATGGGAATATACTTAGAAATAATATATAATTTATTCATTATATATATATATATATATATATATATATATATATATATATATATATATATATTATATATATATATATATATAAATATATATATATATATATATATATATATATATATATATATATATATATATATATATATATATATATATATACCTCTTCCCTCACAAAAGGGTAAAATGAATTTTCTACATAAATGAATATTCTAAAAATAAAAATATGACAATAAACTTATCGACGATATAATCACTTGCTAAATATTTACTACGATTCCTTTACTGGTGATGGATTTACCAGGCATACCAGCTGACCTTTGGTCGCCCACTCCCCGCAGTAGCTGAAATGTTTCTTCAGCTAAAGAAAAATACTGATTATCTATATAGGGTCAGTTAGCTAATCATTGTTCTCAGTAATCAGTAAAATACTGATGATTACAAAATGGAGTCAAATAATACTTTTATAGCTCTACCTTGCGATTTTTCTATATAATTAAATGAAATTCTATAGAAATCAGGTAACAAAAGTGAAGGATGTCACCTACAGGGAGAATGAAAGGCGATTGCCCATTTTCATTTTCTTCCTCTCGTGACGACTTTATAATTAAAGCAGAAGGCCGAGGACGCCTTTTAGTCATTCTTTGGTCAATTTAAATAGGTGAATGTGACGAAAGGTGTTTGAAATAATTTAACATTTTTGGAAGTTTTTAAAATATCTTTTATCCTAAAGTTAATTAAAAAGTAAAAATAAATGTAAAAACAAATTGTGAATAATGACGAATTCTTCACATCCTTTAGTGTCGAGGAATAGGCCAAGTGGTGGTTGGAGTTTTCCCCGACTCTTATATTTATATATATATATATATATATATATATATATATATATATATAAATATATATATATATATATACATATATATATATATATATATATATATATATATATGTATATATATACATACAAATAATGTGCTTTGAAAGATAAATTACTAAGTGAATCTCTGATATCTCACTTGGCTTGAAAATTACTATTCACCATACAAATCCCTATACACTTGTAATGCTGGTAAGCTTCGTGGTGAAGTCGGAGATTGTGAAAGTGAAGGGTTACCTTGGACCCTGATGTTCGGGTGGCGCTGGTGAGTGAAGGTAGAGAGATAAGAGATGGAGATGATGAGGTAGGTTCTCTAGGGACCGACCTGATCCCAAAATTATGTCATGATTCTGCTGGAAGAAGGCGGTGATGGGAGCTTCTTGTTACAAAGGGCCGCACGCTCGTTAACTTCGAGAAATCTTAGGTGCCTCTGTGAGGGTAGTGGGGCGGGGGAGTGACCTATTACGCGTAGGGTCACGGAGAAAAGCAGAGATGTAGTTTTCTCGCTTAGGGAACAAGAGTGAGGCTGTTTGTAGCTTCAGCTCTTACACATGAGTACGAGCTCGGGTCCGCACTGACTGGCAGATCAACAGGCTAAGGAGCCTCCCTAACTGAGACCCATCTCTTCTCTGAAGACTTAATGCATCGACGAATTACCACTACACCAATAGATGGCAATTCCTGCCCCTCCAGACGCTGTGCAAGCTCTACTACTGAGGGTTATAAGAATTCGTCTTTTATACTTGAAATTCGGGAGAGGTTCTCATGGCGCCGGAAGTAGATTAGATGTCAAGGTACTCCATTTCCTCCATTATAAACTTTCAACAACTATCGGAATCGAAGATGGGCTCCCATTTATAGATAAACTAGGGTTAATTAACTGAGTAAATTCTTCAATCGCTTCTCGCTTCTCAAATCACAATTATAATCGCTTCTGCCACTGAGACTTCTCTATACAGTGATAATTCGAAATGCCTCTTAAGCAGCTCGGTGTTAGCGAGAAGAAGAAAGAAGAATGAAACTGTATAATATAGGATTGTATAAAAACGGCATAATATAGGATTATATATTAGGGTTTGTCAAGGGAATAAGGGCAAATAATCTTGCAATTATGTGGCCTCTCCTGGAATGGGAATAAGATTGATTCATTTATCGGTTTTAGGGTGTTGGCACGTCTGTTATGCTCATTAGACCCGGTAAAGTATTCAATCTGCAGAAGAAATTCATGCTGTTCTAGAATAATGATTAATAGTAAACAGTGTCCTTCTTTCTTATGTTAATCGTTTAACATTGTAGTCATATCCGTTTTATTAACCAAACCTTTCCCTGGCTGTTTTTTTGTCCTGTATTAATTTTTTACGTTGTATAGTGTATAGTTAAATTACTACTAAGACAAGGCCATTCGTTACATATGGCATCAGAACTTTGCCGCATTTCCTAAATTAATTCTATATTATAGCGATTATTTTGAGAATCTCTCTGTAAGGGAAGAGGGACACCAAGAAGAATAACCTCTTCATTTGTTTCTTCAATTCCTTGCCTCCCTATTTCTTCTAAGTATAGCTCCACGTGGAGTAAACCCTGTATCCAAAGGGAAAAGTAAAAGAAGAAAGAATTTGAATATAGGTCAGCGCCTCACAGGTGTACTTAAGCTGGGTACTAAAAGCTTTCACCTTGCCGATGAAATGCTAATCTCCATAGTCGGGGAAAGGATAGCCGAAAGTTCCCACCCAAATCGTTGGAGACGATTAAGACAAGTGTCGGGGACAGAAGTTAATCCCTCTAGCAGCCGGAAGCTTTCTCACAGACGCCCGTTGCCTTTTCACCAATCGAGCACCATAAAAATGGCTGTCATATAAATACCCTGGGTTTTTCAAAGATTGGCAGTTTGAGGTTGATATCTCTTTGCCTTCGGTTCAAAACGTGTGTCGGTTTCCCCAAGTCCCTGGTATTAGCGTATACCATCAAGGTTGGATCTCACCAGGCAGAACCATCTCTTTTGTAAATGCTTACTCTGTTCAGAGCAAACCTCGAATCATCGCTTCATCTCCAAAGGAATGGCCGAGATTCTCTCGTCTTATTTGGAACCCCCCCTCTCAAGGATTTCCAGTTTCCCGTGTGAGATTTTGCGCCGAGCTGCGTCAGTCTTAATATTTGGAATTTGCACTTCTCTGGAGAAGAGGTGCCATTGCCTGTCTTCAATGAGGATCGTAATCCCGTCTTATGGTCCCCCCCCCCTTTCATCCTCGTCACCATCAGGATATTCGGCCGAGAATCACGACCATTTCCCATCTTCATTCCCCCGTGCCGACTCGCTAAAGGATTTCCCCTTCCTAGAAGTGACTCTCTTTAAGGTAAAACGACCTTTGTTTCCATCTCCCGTTAATCGACCCACTTTCCGACTTTTAAATATTCCTTCTGTTAATTAATTTATAGTATCCCGTTTAAAAACTAATTAACAAGTAATTAACGTTACCCGATTGCCAATTTTTTATAGTCTGTCAATATTATCCTTATTTACATTTCCTATATTTCCCGTATATATATATATATATATATATATATATATATATATATATATATATATGTTAACTAGTGACTTATTAAAATTATATTTTTGGTTTTCACTCTTTAAATATATCCTTGAACTGCCACTTGGTAAACTCATTAAACGTATCGACCCATGTATTAAAATCGCACTCTTATACCTCGTAGTCAACGGATTAGTTTTACGAAGTGAACGTACTTGTACGTAGCGAAGGACGCGTACGTACATTAGGGGATATATGTGTATGTAACTGTATATATACATATTCTCGTGACTTTTATCTCTTTCCTCCCAGCCAATAGATAGATATATGTATATATAGAAGTATTGTCTGGAAAGGTTTCCTATTCCTCGACACCCTCTACCCATGTATGTTTATTATGTTGATTTTATTAAATTAATGTTATTTATCGGACGAAACTTTGTATAAAATTCTGTGATACCTATATTAGGCAATAGCCTGTAACCATTATATTAAAATTAACGACTCTCTGGTAACAGTGAATATTCTATCTGATATCTATATGTTTTTTTTCTTCGGCTGTCTCACTCTCACTCACAGACTCAAATCCACATTTATAAATACAGTTGTTCAGAAATATCTCTTAATTTTGGCATCTGGTGATTAGCTTCAAATAAAATTAATAAAAAAAGAAAATGGAAGAAAAGAAGAAAGCAAACGGGTTAATAATAGTATAAATATTAGGTTGTAACCAAATTCCTTTCGATTTTTGTCTGAAATTTTGAACAATATTTGGCATCGTTCTTACACATATTTGGTTTTTACTTAGTCACACACACATAAATATAAGGAATACACCTATTTTAGTTTCAGAATTTAAAAACCTATTCCTAAAAAACAGTTTCAATTATTCTCATATTTAAAGTCATGTTTTTATCATTTTCATACTGGGAGGCGATCTTAAGCCTGCCACAATGAGCATCCAAGTACACCTGTAGTGATGGTGCAGTAAATGAAATGACTCTTAATCGGTAGATTTCACCGTCCGGAAATGGTAAATTAAAGCCATTATTGTACTAAATATATCCAGTACAGTTAAAGATATTAGGAAACAATTCAGTCCAAGCCAGAGGACAGTTAACCACAATTTGGAGAGGATTAGGAGAGTGCCGATGGTTGGAAAATGGGTAGTGCAAGACCGGTCTGTAGAAAATTGTCAACGTGTTTATAAATGTAAGACACTTTATAAAGTCTGCTCAGTGTTTTTATTTACAGAACTCTAACTTTTAATGAGAAATAAATCTTTAAACGCTTTGTTAATCACAGTATTTAGGGTTCTAGATTTTTTCTCAATTTTAGGACCCAATCTGGAGACTCCATACTTGGGCATAAGTCATCATAGTCAACCCAGCCTATTACTAGGCTATTTTAAAGCAAAAAAATAACACTATGCAACTCACAAATAATAACGATAAAAAATACAAGGCTAAAAATAAAATATAGTAAAAAGAACAAAGAAAAAGGCAAGATGGAAGCGCGCTCCGGCGTCAAGGGTAAGCCTGACTTCCCCAGGCGCGGGAACATGCAACCCGCAACAAAAGTTCAAATAAAGTGGAGGAGGCCAGCCTATTCCAAAAAGTCATAAAGTCCACAAATCAGTGTGCACGATTTTTTGGGAGTGATCCCATCTGGCGACTGCATGCTTGGGCATAAGTCACCGTATATGACACAGCCTACTACTAGGCTATATTAGGAAACAAATAACGAAAAAAACAAGAACACAAAAAATAATATGTAAATAACAAATAACAATATGTAAATAACAAATAACAATATGTAAATAACAAATAAAACGTTTAAAGGACAAAGGCTAAAAAAATAACAACAAGAGAACAAAGCCAAAAAGCAAGAAGTAGGCGCGCTCTGGCATCGGGAATAGGCCCGCCTCCCCCAAGAGCGAGAACATGCAACCTATAAAAAACTAGAGTAAAGTAAAGGGGTGGAAGCAAAAAGTCGTAAAGTCCACAAGTCAGTGTGCACAAACCCATTCTGAGTACAAGAGAAAAGCGGTAGCGACCCAGCTCGTCCCGGTACTGGGACAGGTAACGTGCGCAAAGATCGCCCAGACTGGGACATTCAACAAGAATGTGACAAACAGTCTGGGCAGAACGTATTCTTTACAGTAGGGCACAAGCGAGCGCTCCATAAAATGGGGGTGCGTCCCGTGAGTGTGACCAATTTGAAAACGGCAGAAAGATACCCGAAGCTCTCGTGGCATTAGAGGGTAGGTCTTTAGGAACAGTCGCAGGCTAATGGCACGTAACTTTAAGTTCCCCCACAAACTGGCTCAAATATTCTTTGCCAAGGAGCCCGGAGAGTGCCCGTATTTCTGCCATGTAATCGGTGTAAGGAAGAAGTAAACACTGGTCTAGTAGCCCAGTCCTAGCGGACTCTTTGACACCCTCATCGTCGTGATCATTCTCCACAATTCCTACTTGTCCAGGAACCCAGCAGAAGATAATCTCGACATCCGCCCGGCTAGCCAAAACCGTGGCGGCACGGATATCTTGAACCAACGGATGCGGAGATTCCAATGCCCCGAGAGCACTCAGGGCACTTTGTGAGACGCTAGAAATCACAATCCAGTCTCCGAACCGGGCACATTGCATTATCTCCCGTACCTAGCGGTGTATAACAACCAGCTCGGCGATGCAGAAAGACGAAGCGCCTGAATTCAAACAGAAGCCGATTCCGTATACACGATTTCGGAAAAGTGAGCAGAGTAGCGATTTGCTTTTAATCTGGGAGGCTGCCCTCTACCAAGATCCTGTTGAACAAATCTAACATGCCTATCTCACTAAGGTGTCTAAGCATGGCGTACGGGACATCGTCCGGCTCATAGGCTGCGTCAGCGCACGCATCGAGAGCGGAACGCAGCTCACTCAGAGTAAACCTGTCGTTGAAGGGTTCTCCACCTCTGGGGGTCAAGTTCAGTCAGCGGTCTTCCGCGTCATCAAGACGCGCATTGAATGCTGGCGGAGCAGCATCCCTGCTAGAGAATGCGGAGAAGGTGGTCGCGAAGGATTTCATCATGGACAAGCAGTCCTAGATTGCGGTCTCATTCTCCTGGAGAACTTGCCCAGAATCATATTGACTCACTTCCCCACCTCTGCTAGAGGGGTCTTCCCGCTAAGTGAAGAAACGTAAGCCTCGAAATATACCAGAACTAAATTAACCGACAGTGATGTCGTTCGTGCTGCGCTTAGAGCGCATGTAGACTTAACGCTTCTCTTTCAGAGACGTTTCACACTCAGCTGGCCACCACCGGAGCCGTCAGCATGCAGATCGGCCAGAGGATCTAAGAATAGCAGTTAGTCCTACGGCGATAGGGTTGCCGCAGAAGAAATCAACAGCCTCATCTACTCACCTAAATTTCTTGATTGAGATAGAGAAATCAGTAATCTCCTAACATGCGGATCCCTGCGCCCGCGATAAGCGCCAACGGGGCAGGCTCTCGGGCAGTAGCACTCCCAAAATTATATTTGAATGGGAAAGTGATCATTATCATGAATTTCATCGACCAACCCCCACCCAAAATCAGGCTGTGCATCTGAAAAGCACAAAGGTAGATCGAGGCAAAAAAATGAAGCGGTTCTCGGGCATTTATGCGTAAGCCCATCCACATTTAGGACACCCATCTTTAGCTTGTCGATCAGGTCGGCAAGGACTTGACACCTGGGATTAATTGAGTATTCTCCCCAGAGTTGGTGTCTACTGTTCAGATATTTTAACAAGAGAAAGGCCCCAGGCAACCGTGCCACGGCGCGGCGGAAGTACACCACGTCGAAGTCGACTGACGGTGGAATTATCCAGGTGCAGCTTGATTTTCGCATCCACAGAACATTGGAAGGCACAAGCTGACGGGCCCTGTTTTCCTCCGCCCCTCTAAGGGGGTTGGCCCAATCAAGACGCTCACACCAGGAGTGGTTAATTACGGGTCTCTTTCCTGGTTTCGTGGCAGTCGCGTTAGAAAGAAAAGGGGGGACTGACGATGGAAAAAAGTGAGGGTAAAAGGGAGTCTCCTACACTCGTATGCATAGGAGAGGAGTAAACCTCCTCTTTGGTCGGAGAAGTTTGAAGGGTCCCCTGTGAAAGCACAGGGTGAAACCTCAATCTTTTCGGTAAAGCTGCCCGATGACGGCTCCGACGATGGTAAAGAAAGAGTTGATGGAGTGTTTTTAGAGTCTTAATCATCGGACACGATGACCCTATAGTTCATAGGGTATGTAAACGCTAATCATCACACGCAGTAACTCGCTCTGCGAGGGGTGACTATGGGGCCGGCAGAACCAGCTGCCGCCATTTGAGATCATTCCTCCCGCCCGACAGCCCATCAGCATGGCGCCTCCACCTTAGGCTCAACTTAAAATCGATATACATTGAAAGGAGCAAGGTGTGGGGAATGTGTGGGTGGAGAAAGCGGGTGTAAAAAATATACCACCCCAACCCGGAGCTCAGGAATGATGAGGCGTAGTCCCCTTTCCCGCTCAGCACCGATCGGGGTTGGTTGGGTTAGAGGAAGCTGGTCGGCGTCTACCCTGTGAATTTAGAGGTCAACCAGAGAAAGTTGTTAGAGAGGTTGTATGGAAAGTGAGGAAGCAGAGTAAGAAAACGGGGTGTCAGAAAGAAGGAGTCCCATCAGCACGGCGGTCAGGAAGGCACACTGCCGCGCCCCTTACGGGGTTAGGGTTATAGTCTCTACCTGTATTGATAAATCTGCACCCTCAGCATAGATGGAGATAGCATCCAATGAACTAACATCCTCTTGAACTTATGATAGAATATGGTAGGAATCGTCTATTATAAACTTTAAACAATAAACAGGCAAATAGAGTAGAAATATGCTAGAAAAAATTACATTTGAGTTTAGAGAGCTTGGAAAAATAAAGTTCCATCTTAGTAACCAAAATGTAGTTAATTTTTCCTGCGATAATGAACGTTCCCATACAGCCCAAGAATAAAAAAATATCTCCTAAAAGAAGCCGTATCTCTCAAACTTGCTTCTTTATATTTTTCATCCTATAAATAATGCGTCACTGTTTCATGTATATTATTATTTTATGTATATAAATCAAACATCTCTGGTTATTTATATTTAAATAAGGATTTATTTATTAATTTAATAATTAATATAATTTCCACCAATTTCTAATTACTCTTCATTTTTCTACTAACTTATCAGTGTCATTTATGTCTTATTATGTTATCGACATCTTCATTCTATTCAGATGATTTGCTAAACTCCTAAAAAGATTGTAATATGAAGAGTCAATTCAGGTAATTTATCTATTAATTTAATAAGTAATATAATTTCTACCAATTTCTAATACTACTCTTCATTTTTATACTAACCATTCAGGCCATCTTCATTCTATTCAGATGATTTGCCAAAATCCTAGGAAGATGGTAATCTGATGGGGACAACTCAGGTAAGCATGCTGGATGTCTTATTAGTTAGAAATCGAAATTATTAAGATTTTTTAAGGCTCTCTCTGTTGAGATGAGGTCTCGAGGAAAGAGCACGCTTCATCTAATGATTAATGGCGGCTTTTCATTCAATATATTACAGTAAACTGTGCAATTACCAACAATAAAACTCTTTGCATTAATAGTCTGATTTGGGTTAAGTTTAGAAAGGATTATACCATTCATATCCATTGCTGGTTTAACCTAGTAGCAAATGTAGCACGTGCTATGGGCCCAGCGCTTCGGGGGGCGCTGCAGGGATGTAAAAAAATAGTAATAATTAGGTTTTTGCCCTTAGGCACAGAAGGCCGGGTTAAAATGATTATTAATTTTTTTGACTTTTTATATTATTATTATTATTATTATATATTACTATATATAGGGTGTTTCAAAAATAGATGGTATAACTTCGGTATTATGTTCCCTATGTCTAAATAATAGAATAGTCCCCATGAACATATGTCCGGTAATGCTTGGCTTTCGAGTTATAGGCTATTAAAACACATGCAAATCAGAAGTCTTCTATCTTCCACAGCTGGCGTCTTTCAGCACATGATTCTGTTGAACTCTATCAAGTAGTTGTCTGAATAGTAATGCATCGTAAGTGTACATGTACTCAAATCAAGAGAGAGCAAATATGCACTTCGTGTATGCTTTAGCGACCGATAATGCTGTAGAAGCTCGTCGTCTGTACTAGGAAAGGTTCCCAAAACTGAAGAAGCCCCAATAGAAAAGCATTTGTGAATATCCATCGTCAACTGTATCAATATGTGACCTTTAAACCTCGTGGTGGCAACAGAAGACGACTAAGGTCTACCACACTTGAGCAAGATGAGGAGATACTGGATATTGTGAATGATACTCATGAAATAAGCACACGGCAGTTGGCAAGGCAAGTGACTATTCCTCATCCAAATGTCTGGAGAGTATTATGAGAACAAAAGTTGTACCCATATCATCTGCAACGTGTACTGACGCTGTCACCAACAAATTACCCTGTAAGGGTTACGTTCTGCGGGAAACGCTAGAAATACAAACTTTTACAGCTTCATTTCCTTCACCGATGAAGCACAGTTCACACAAGGTGGAATAGTCAACTTCCACAATCAGAATGTATGAGTAGAGGAAAATCCACATGCAATTGAATCATCACGTCACCAACAACGGTTCTCATCCAACATCTCGGCCAGTTTTGTTGGTGATAGTATACTTCCAAATAGGCTTACAAGTGAGGCATACAAGCGCTTTCTGGAAGACAACATGACTGATTTCTTGGAACCGTTTCACTTATCACTCATCGTCAACTGCATTTCATGCATGATGGTGCTCTTGCATATTCTTATCTTGTAGCCAGCAGCTACCTCGATAAAGTTTTCCCTGTCCGGTGGATAGAAGGAGCTGGACCAATTTCATGGCCTCCACGTTCAACTGATCTGAATCCCTTGGATTTCTAACTGTGTTGCCATTTGAAATCAATTGTGTATTCATCACGGTAGATGATGAGAACACTTTCCACAACCTAATTGTAGCCGGGTGCGAGACAATACGAAACTCGCCAAGAATTCCGTGAGTCCATGTAACGTCAGTGTGAGGCCTGCAATAGGGCAGCGGTGCACATTTTGAACAGTTTCTCAGAGACAGTCCAAAACATTGTGTATGTGCCACCTGTGGGAAACCAAGCATTTCCGGGCATATGTTCATGGAAACTATTGTTATTATTTAGACAAAGGAAATATAATACCGAATTTCTGCCATATATTATTGAAACACACTGTATAAGAGAGATATAGAAAACTTCACTATAGCATACTGCATAGTATAATTAGTCTGGCATTAGATGTTGTTCTTTAAAAAGGACTAAAAAGTGTACAAAATAAACCATCTTTTTCCAGTTGAGTCCTCCCAGCCATACCGGCAGTTCTTTTAAATTCCTCATATCAAATCATTTTTTCCCTCTCTGCAAAGGAAAATGGGTGGGTCGGTTAGAGATACTATATGAATATATATATATATATATATATATATATATATATATATATATATATATATATATATATATATATATATATATATACAGTTGGGGGCCCCGCTGTTCCTTTGACTTCTGTGGATGAAGCCCTTGTGATTCTGCTTGGGTATTGGTTCTGCGCCAGGATTAGTCCAGTGGGGTACAAAAAGCATATAAATCTTGAAGAATTTCGCTTAAAAATAATCTACCCTTACTTAAAAATTAACTACTAAAAGTAGAAGTATCCATAATAATAAAAAAGCAAGGCACAAAAAAGCGAAAGAGGGAGGATTGAAAGAATACAAGCTTAGCAGACCAAACGTGCCCAAGATGGAAGGGTTGAATCCTTTCCCTCTAGGCCCCTGCCAGAGATGAGTAGACGAGAGCTGCTTGGCGACTAGCCTGCAATAATAGGAAAGAAGAAGCATAAAATGCGATTCACGAAAAAATTGATAAATAAATGTGTCCAGAAGCAATAAAGCTCAGGTAGTCTCAATCTAGTTTAAGTTTACCTGGATCCCTTGAGCTAGGATGGCGTGCAGCTCCCTAGGCGGAAGATGTAACAGTTTCCTCCCCTCTTGGAAGTGAGGTTAATGTTTGGTAGACGCGTACAATAAACGCTCATAAAAATACTTAATTTCTCTAGTGAAAAATATATACATGCAAACATACGTATATAAGTATCCTCTCTCACCACATGGTCCTATTAAATAAAGGGGGGTTAAATTGTACAAGAAGGGAGTATGAGAGGTTACCTTGTAAATGTAGGGAAGAGGGGAGGCTAATTTACCTAGAGAGCAAAACGGTGAAGTAAAATTGAGCATAGAATGAAAGAAGAGCTAAAATATTAGAGGAGGGGAGAAAGAAAGGTAAAATGATACATGAAGGAAAGATTGTAAATTTAATTGGGCAGGAATGGAAGATGATAAATTTAATTAGGTAAGAAAATAAAATAATAAATTTAATTGTGCAGGAAGGGAAGATGATAAATTTAATTAGGTAAGAAAAACAAATAATAAATTTAATTGTGCAGGAAGGGAAGATGATAAATTTAAATGGGCAGGAAGTGCAAGGAAGGAAAGATGAGAAATATAAAAAAGTGGGCAGGAAAGAAAGAAGGTACATGTAATTGGGTTAGAAAGGAAGCTGATAAATTTAATTTAGCAGGAAGGGAATAAGATAAATTTATGTCTGTTAGAAAGGAAGATAACAAATTTAATTCGGGAGGAAGGAAAGATGGTAAATATAATTACGTATGAGTGGAAGACGCTGAGGTATTTGATGACAGGAAGATATAAAATAAAATTCCAAAGAAAGGGAAGATATTGGATTGAGATTTGCAGATAAGGAAAAGGAGGATTCAGTTTTGAAGGAATGAAAAATTTGAGTTCAAATTGCGCAGATTTGGAAGGGAAGACAGGGCATTAATTTACAGGAGGAAGAGATGTAGGGTCAACTTCTGCAGAAGGTGAAGAAGAAGGAATAATGTGTAAGGGAGAGTGATAACTTCCGAAAAATAAGATGAGAAACCGATAATATATAGTGGGATGAGATGATAAAATAAACAAGAAGAGAAGATCAAATTTCTCGGGAAGGAAAGAAGGGAGGATAAATTTCTCAGCTTGAAGTGGTGGAGATATAATATTGTGTTAGGATGGTAACCAATATTCACACCAATTTTAAAACTAGAGCATTGTTATCGTTGTAATTTTTAATGTAACCCACGGAAAAACATCTCCTCTCATAAAGTAATTTAAATAATAATTTATAAGGTGAAAATTCTGATATGTTTGGAAATTAATGGAAGACTTACAAACATGACTGAAGTTTGGATCATGCGTTCGAGTTTGTAAAGTAAATAGAAGAATACTTGGTGATGTCTGGTTGAGTTGTAAAAGTAAACTA
Source organism: Ceratothoa steindachneri (assembly GCA_963969495.1). NCBI lineage: Eukaryota > Metazoa > Arthropoda > Malacostraca > Isopoda > Cymothoidae > Ceratothoa > Ceratothoa steindachneri. The sequence continues at coordinate 201,824,825 of OZ018318.1, read as the reverse complement.
CATCTTCAATATTTGTTGTGCAAGTTAGTGACTCCCGACATCGAGAGAGAAACAAATTAACGGTACTCAAGTTTCAGCAATGTATTTTTACAGGGAATACATTTAATCATTAAATTATTTATGTTTAAAGCATAAATATTTACTTATTTAGTTTAAAACCAAGGTGCAGGGCAACGCTCCATTAAATGTGGAAAATTTGAAAAGGACAGAAAGAGACTTTAAGCCGCCGCGCATTGGATGGTACGTCCATGGGAACAATATCAGCGCAACAACAGGCAACTTTAAGTCAATATTGGCGTGCTCATTTCTGGCAATCTTTACATGTCCAGGAACCCAGCAGAGGATAATCTCAACATTCAACAGGCTTGCGGCAACTGTGGCGTTAGGAATATCGCAAATAAGAGGTACGGACACTACAATGCCATAAGGGAGATTTTTTTTTATAGAGCCCATATGGCAACTGTCCACTTGGGCATTCCATAAAGGAGAAGGATAAGAAGATGAAAAAGAACTACAAACGGTGGCGAACCCTCCCCTCCCGAAACGGAGAAAGGTAACGTGCGCGAAGATTACCCAGACATCCTCAAAGCATGCCTTGTCAAAAAAACACTCCAAACTCCCTCTTCAACAAGAAATTTAATTTTTCTTGGGAAATCTCCTTCACCAAAGTTGAATAACTCACTCTTCTGGAACTAATAAAATTAACTAAAATGGAACGTGATCATAATCTCCTCCTCCAACGAGATGTTTTTCGCAGGAGCCAAACCAACCTAAACAACGTAAGACTACGACTAAAAAATTGAATGACTTGCTAAATGATTGAAACTCTTATGAACAACTGAATAATGATCCACTTGAAAATAAATCTAAATCGTTCAATAGTTCTTTCAAAAATATTCATAAAAAACACTCTGGACTAGCTAAACAATTCAAAATGTATAATCCCTCTTTACCGTATATATATGGTATACCGAAAACACACAAAGACGGTAGGTAATCCGCTTAGACCGATTATATCCAACATAGAATCGCACACGTACAAACTTTTTCAGTAGTTAGCGAACATCCTATCTAAATTAGTTGGTAGTATCTCTGAAGCTCACATTATACATACTGGCGATTTTGTTTATAAAACCAAAGAGGTTGATCTATCCAATAAGCACTTACTAATATTTGTTGTTAATAGACTTTTACTAAAGTCCTGTTGATGAAGACCTTGATGTCTAATCTAAAATTAACCGTACTTTGTGAAAAAATTGTAAAAATGGTTCGTTTGTGCACTACAGACAATGTGATTAAAGCTGAAGATTGTTTTTACATGTACAAATATGGCCTGAGTATAGGCAAACCTCTTTTCCCGATCCTATTTAATCGGCTGCCCCCCTATCTTACCTAATCTCATAACTTGGTTCCGCTATGTGGATGATGTATGTGCTACATGGCCTACTAATAATAACGCATTTCTTCTTTTTTTGAACAATTAAACAACATTTGCCCCACCATTACATGTAAAGTAGAATGGGAACAAAACAACTTGATGTCAAAATATCTAAAGTAAACAACAAAGCATATTGTTCTGTTGACCAGAAACAACCAACTCTAATTATTATTATTATTATCATGAAGCTACAAAAACCTTCCTCCAGGGTGCAGATACAACAGAATTGAATTCGCACAAAATACAAGAGATACTAGAGAAGGGCAGAGGCATTAAAAGGAAACAGGCCCATAGTAAGCCCAAAGAATGAATGAGGAGTTAATGTAATTGATGAATAAACGTTTAATCAAGACTTAAATGTAGATATATTAGGAGAAGAGACAATATCATTGTGTAATTGATTACAAATTGTAACCAATGAAGGAACAAAACACCGAGAAAATTGCACATTCATAAGATTCATAGCAAAATCATTAAGAATAAGAGTATACTTTGTCACATGGACAGGATTGAAAGGTCCAGAAAAGACATTATGTAACGGATGCCGATTGTCATTAAAAACTTTAAATGAAACACTATTTCTGTTAAATGAATATGTTAAATGGTTCGTAGTTTCTTCCCTGTCCTTGAGACCATATCGCATAATATGTGATCCTCGTTTCCTGCAGGATGAAATCAACACGATCATTCAAACATTCATTGAGCTGCAGTATCCCCTTTGGTTCTTAGTAAAATGTCATTATAAAGGCAGAACCAACTTTTACTAACCAGCTAATCTTAAAGAAAAAGTATGTTATAATAATTATATTACATTCCCATACTCGCCCCAATTAATTAATTTTAAAGAGTAAGCACGGGCCAAAAACATCAATGTTGCCTTTCAATACGAAAAAAAGAGCCTAAATAGTCTGTCTAAAAATAGATCAACCGATAAGAACAGGAGGTACATTATATTTCATGCAAAATTTGCAATCAAGTATACATTGGTGAAAGCACAGATTCTCCAAGAGAATCAAGGAACACAAATGCGCCATGCACCGTTGAAGCGTCTCTTTTAGTTTGTCTCTCCACGTGTCAAAAGAAAACTATTCAATTGACATTGATAATGCCAAAATAATTTATGATTCTCACAATTATATGCATAGGCGTCTAATTGAATCAGCTCTTTTAAAGGGAATTCCGAACTTTAATTCATCCGATGGGTAATTTAACACTAATCTCTTGATCCCTTGATCAGCAGAAGATTTATCTTTTCCCTGCTCAAAAATGCCAATGCTACCCCATGCCCCCCCCGCTCTAATTACATTTCGACTTTTAAATTTGTGTGTCCCTAGGTTGAGTATCTCTTTATTCATTAGTTAATAGGCCATTGAAAATTACGGAGGTTTCCGTCAAAACCTGGTTTCGCGGGTAAATTGATCCAAGCCGTGTTGTTTCTTTCTCGCATTTACATGTACCTCACTGTACTCCTTTGGATATGAAATATAAAATGTGTATAAGAAATATTACAGGATTTGGCAAAAGATGAGTAAGAATTTGATGAAAACTAAAGAGAGCATTTCCCGCAAAATGTTAGAAAGGATTAATTGGTAAAGAAAGTGAAGATGACGGAAAGTTTTACTGAAGATCGACCTGCAGCTATTGTGGCCGCGAGGGTAAAGCACCGTAATTGAGAAGAGAAGGGCACTCAATCCCATAGATGTCAGCTGCCGCATGGTTTCCCATAATACACCTGACTCTTCCCTTGGGGGCTGACACAAGAGGAAATTAGTTGGTGCACAATAAATAATGAACTAATAATCTACGAATATCCACAATAATCTACGAATAATAACAATATCCACACCAAGCAAAAAAATAAACAAAACAGAAACAAACAAGAGCAAAAACAAGTGAAAAGATGCAAGGAGTAGACACTCTCCGACGTTCGGATAGGTGGGCCTCCCCTCGACAACGGAGCATGCGACTAACACCAAAGAGAATCAACTAAAATGGAGGAGGCTAGCCTCTTCCAGAATGTTGTATAGTTCACAATTGTGTGCACGAACCCCTCCCGGGCACAAGGACAAGTAGTAGCGCCCCCACTCATCCCGATACGGAGAGAAGCACCGTGCGCGACCATCACCTAGATTGGAAATGCGCCGAACGTTCTGGGGAGCAAGGCAGTGATCGCAATACAATGAGGGAGAGCGCTCCATGGACTCCGGCTACGTGCCTCGAATGTGCCCAACTCGAGACGACTGAAAACAAACTGAAGGCGTCGTGGCATTGGAGGGTAGGTCCAAAGGAACAGTCGCACCACAGCTTTAAACAAAGTCTTTGAAAAAGGTTTAAAAAAAATAAAAATATAAAAGGTTTTAAAATGTTTAAAAAGTTTTTAAAAGGTTTATGAAAGTTTTAAGAAGATTTTAAAAAGTTTTTAAAAGGTTTAAATTGGTATAAAAAAGTTGAAGGTAAAAAAGTTTTTTTAAAGTTTAAAATGACTTAAAATGTTTAACCAAGGTTTTAAAAGGAGAAAGATAAAGATAATGTAAACGGAAAAAAATATGGCAAGATAAATGAAAAAGAAAGTAAAAATAGTAATTAAAATAAAGGAAACCCTTTGAATCAAAATCGGAGATAATGTTTCGAATATTTGACACTGTGCTTATTAAAAACAAAGATCACGTGAATGGAAAGAGTAGAAAATAATGAAATGCACAGCAGAGCAGAAGAGAAACAAGGTCTGCTTACCAAAAAGTTGCATGCTCTCAATTATTCTCATTTATGACGTAACGACCTTCAAAACTTTCAATACTTAATTGACAAACCTTGGAAGGACATTGGCAATTATATCATTCAAAATAAAATGCTAAACAACATAAGAGATTGAAATTTCGTTAGAATCGGCCGAATAGTTATGATGTTATTGCCAAATAATTCCCCATTTAAGCATTGGAGGACCTTGGTAATTATATCATTCAAAAGGAAGTGTCAACCGACATAATGATTTAAAATCTCGATAAAATCGACCAAATAGTTATGATGTTATTGCCAAAACAAAATAATTACCAGGCTAACCATGGGAGGATTTGGAAATTATATCAGAGGAAATAGAATGTAAAACAAACTAAGGTCTTCAGTTTTCATGAAAGTCATGGCCAAAACAAAATAATTCGCCGGCCGACCTTGAGACGACCTTGGCAACTATATCATTCATAAGAGAATGTAAAACAAATAAGGGTTTCAAATTTCGTTAGAATCGGCCGAGTGGTTATGATGTTATTGCCCAAAAAATATAATTCCCGGGCTAACCTTGGGAGGACCTTGGCGATTATATAATTCATAAGATAATGTAAAACAAGCTATTGTTTCAAATTTCGTTAGAATCGCCCGAATAGTTATGATGTCAGTTCCAATACAAATTAATTCCTGGGCTAACCTTGAGAGGACTTCACCAATTATATCATTCATAAGAAAATGTAAACCAACATAAGTGTTTCAAATTTCGTTAGAATCGGCCGAATAGTTATGATGTCATTGCTAATACAATATAATTCATGGGCTAACCTTGGCAGGACTTTGGCAATTATAACATTCGAAAGAAAATGTAAAACAACATGAGGGTTTCAAATTTGTTAGGATCGGCAGAAAACTTACAATGTTATTACCAAAACCAATAAAAAGCAAAACGGGGACCGACCGACATAGTGGGATATAGAGTCGCCCGCGACTAAAAATTGGCGATTATTCGTTGCAGGAAAAGTTATTAATAAGTAAAAGGGTTTTTAAAGATAACATACATCATTTTTCATTCACTAGATGTAATTTGCTCTAGAATAAACGTTGATTAAATGTCCATGCGCTTTCTTTCTTTCAATGGTTATTCTTTTTAATCGCATGCGAATCTATATCTTACTATGTAGGTCGGTCCATCGCGCCCCCGTTTTGCTTTTTAGTGTTTTGGTAATAACATTGTAAGTTTTCGGCAGATTCTAACGAAATTAAGAACCCTTATGTTGTTTTACATTTTCTTTCGAATGATATAATTATCAATGTCCTCCTGAAGTTATTTAGGGAATTATTGAAAGTTTTGAAGGTCGTAAAATCATAAATCAGAATAAGTGAGAGCATGCGACTTTGGTCAGCAGAATTTTTTATATATTTGGAAAAACTCCGTTGATTAACGCTACCTAATTACTTTTAATTGCTAGCCCCATTCGCCTCTTTAGATTAGCGAGATTCTATTACTGGATAATAATAGCAGCATAAAGATCAGTACGAAAGTTAATTGCAAGCATTTGAACACTTGCAGCTGTTCATCCATATGGAACTTGCAAGAATTGCTCTTAGATCGGAGGAGCTACCTTTCAACATCAAAGTATTAGTGAATTGGAAATTCTTTAACACAATTCTGAGAGATAAAGAGTGTTATATTGTGTGTGTGAAATGTATAAGTAGGATAGAGTGCAAATAGGCGGAAGAGAGCGTCATGAATTTGCTATGTGTATGATGGTTTGCTTAAACTATCTAAGCGGATTTTAAGCGACAGAAGAGTGGTGTATGTGTGTGGATGAAAGAAATTATTGAGACAGCTTGCTTTAAGTGCATAACGCCGTGTGTGAATTGATCTACCTGCACATTTGCGTCAGATTTAACCCCTAACCAGATTGACAGGAGGTCCCGACTAGCTAAAAGTCAGTCCATAGTGAGTTCTGGTTGTGTAAAGAATATTGTGGAGACAGGAGTATATGTTTGTATCGGTCCGCTCAATGCGATATTTTTATGTTAATTTGAGTAAGTGACCACACAGGATCATTTACCAAGGTGACTCGTGCGTTATGCGGAAAGGATGTTTGCCCCGGATCAATTTCGGGATGATTGGCTTTGAGTATGAGGTTCGGACTTAGAGATTAGATGCCCTGCTGTGTCAGGTGTTTTGGAAGGCGGAGTAGAGTGGCATGGTTACATTTTCGTTAGGGATGGTAGAGGTCTCGTATGTAATGGCATGGGTAGCTTGGGTGAGGTGTAGCTAGCGGTATGCTATCGTAAATAAAACTTCTATCAAGATTTGTCAAATTAGGTAACAAAAAAACAAGAAATATTCACAAAATCTTTATTTGAAGAGCTGAAGGTTTTTTTCTATTAACCCATTAAGGAATTTACCAGCATATATTCGGGAATCGAATTGAGGACTAAAAATAGTCAACCCTAGTATATACGGGTATATAAAAGAGTAATGGATTTTAGACTGGTAGACTGTCATTGATGGTATAAAGATAAGCTTTTTATTGACAAAAGATGCCTTGATTAAATAGGTAAATTATTTAAAGATATGAATCTTTTATTACCTTCACACAAAATAAAAATTGCTCGCATAGTTGCCTAAAGTTGATCTTCAATAACTTTTAACACCCCTTTAATTTTTTAGTACTTTACTTAAAAAGCTTTGGCAGTGGAAATGGAAGCTTAGCTCTTTTGAAATTATTGCGATATTTGCCTTTGTGTTTTTGTTTTTATTCTTTTTGATCTTGGCTTTAATGTTACCGTCGTAATTTTTCATTCTTTTTTCCATTTAAAATTTTATCTTCTGGTTAGCATATGTAGTAAAAACAAAAGATATTTATTATTATAAAACTTTCTCTAATGCAAATGAAGGCTTAGCTCCTTTCAAGTAATTGGTATATTTGACTTTGCGATTTTTTCATTCTTTTTTATCTCATTGTAAATTTTACCCTCACGATTTTATTTTTTTTTTTATCACATTTTAAATTTCGCCTTCTGGTTAGCATATGTATGTAAAATAAAATATTTTTATTATTTTAAACTTTTCCTAATAACTGGAATTTTTGACTTCGTGATTTTTCTCATTCTTTTTATCCCATTTTAAATTTTACCTTCTTGTAGCATATGTATTAAAACTAAAAGGTTTTTATTATTTCCTGACCTTTTCATGCCAGATAAGATAAGTTTAATATATTAAATAAAACTTCCCAGGAAATTAATTTTAAATTATACTATTTGTTATCTTTTATGATTTAAATAAAACGATAAATTGAAAACTAAGGAATGGATGCAAGTGATTATGTCTTAATGGCAAAATAATGTAGCAGACGAAGAAGATTGCTCGCATACTTTGCCTAAAGTTAATCTTCTATAACATTTAATACTCACTCAATTTTTTAATACTTTACTTAAAAAACTTCACCTAATGGAAATGGAGGCTTAACTCTTTTGAAATAATTGAAATTTCTGACTTCGTGATTATTTTCAGTCTTTTTTTACCTCATTTTAAATTTTACCCGTTGTTAGCATATTTATGTTACCTAAAAGATTATATTATTTCCTAACCTTTTCATGCTAGATAGAACAATTTTGATATATTAATAAAAAATCCATTTTAAATTAAACCATTTCCTCTATTTAAGTTTTGAATAGAACGGCAAATTTAAAACTAAGGAATGGATCTAAGTGATTATACCTGAATGGCCAAAAAAAAGGAACAAAAAAGAAAATTTTACAAACTACCAAACTTTACAGTGAGAAACTTGATATAAAATGAAATAGTTAAAATGGATCTAACGATGTGAAGTTTTTATCATAGGAACATGTGATTGACAGATCTTATGTACATCTTATTTCTGAGACGTCAACATAATGGGTTCAGTAGATTAGAAAACGAAATCTTTGTCTTTGACTTCTCTTAGATACGGAGAAACTCCTTTTTGAAACATCTGAAATTCCACTTTTTATGTTAGTTTATTCTATAAATTCCCCAGTAGCAAGATTAAATCTCTTTCTGAAGGAGACAAAAGAATTTTGAGATTTATTTTGCATAAAAACATCAAATGAAAAAAAAAATTAAACTTACCCTTTGATTTGTGCAAGAGTAGCAAAATAGCCGGAATGAAGTAGGAAAAATGCGTTTTTATGTTGGCAGTTTTTAAGGAAGTTTTAATTGATTCATTTATTATGCAGTGATTGAAGAATCTTATGAACTATTTTCTCTTAGCTTTAGTTTTTTCATTACAGTTAGTTAAACGTTATTGTCAAACATAAAATTATAAAAATTTGAAGATAAATAAAAAAAACCCTGGTATTAAATTTCTTATAACTGGATCTTCCAAGTTTATATTTAATTAATTTGGAAAATTCTTTGGAACAATCTTAAAAAAATGGGATTATAACTTTGATGGATATTATGTTTAACTTTGTAAAATTAAAGATAATTCTTTTTTTCTCAGTTTGTATGACAAGAAGAAGGCTGTTTCTTAGAAACCATGGAAAACGATTATGAAATATTTATTACACTTATACTTTTATAATTTTCAGATTTTTATTTAGTGAGAATGAGCGATTAAATACATCTTATATAACATGGAATTGAGAATTGTCCTGAGGGGCAGTGAGCCAAATCTATTATGAGTTAATTTCATATTTATTGATATTTGCTCAAACAGATCGAAAAATTGAGGAATTATATTTTTCTAACACATCGCACTTTTTGTATAATGTTATGTATACTACTAGTTATGTAAAATTAGGTAATTTTGTATATATTTGTAATGTATTTGTAATGTATATTTGTAATCTATATTTGTAACGTTTAATATATTTATTTGTAATGTATATTTGTGTAATATCGGAGCAACAATCTGAAACTCCTCAATTAATTGCCCATAGCACAATCAACTAGCCTCCTCCCATGCAACCGACTAACCTCCTCCCACACAACCAACTAACTTGCTACCGATACTTATTTAAGTTTAAAGTTCCCCATTTTAGGCAGTTCACCTCCAACCAATTAACGCGCTCCTAATGGAACTAATTTACTATAGATTTTGTGTAACTGTTCAATTAATGTGCTCTATTGTTTTGTGTTATTATTCAGTGCACTACTACTGCTACGTAAGTCCCTTATAGTTGTTAAGTTTGGCGCCTATGTACCCAGACCTCTCTCTCACGTGTGATAAGTACTAAAAAGATTTTGTTTATTGTATAAACTGTAAATATGATATTCATGATTTCATATATTCATTTATAACCTTAATATATTATTTTCTATATTTTCTTTGTTTTGCCTTACCAATACTAGGCTGTGCCATAAGTTGAACTCTGATTTAAGCAATTTATGTAACTTATCATCCTTACTTAACTGTCGGTACACATTTGGGTTTCTTAAGACTGGCATAGAGTCCAGCTTAGCCTATAATTGGCATTCTCGAATTTCGTTCTCATAACGAAGTTTTTATTAATTTTCTTTAGTGTTGTGGGACTTAACCCTGCCCGTAACAATAATTATTAGAAATTTAACAAAAACTTACGCTATGTATATACAATTTCTTCTTTTTAACCGAAAGTTTTATTAAATGATAGATAGATATAATTTAATATTTCCATGGTATAAGTTTAATTATTGATTCTCATGTCAATTGATAAAGGGAAAAGACAAAAATCTGTTTTCATTCAATTTGCTATCGCCTAAAATAGATAAGTAGTAAAGGAGAAGGATTTGGCATTGGGATTTATTTAAAGGGAATATTTGTGACTACCTGATGCTTTGAATAACTTTGTCCTTTCAATGAAATTAAAGTATTTTAATATATTTCGCTAAACTTACCTATTTGGTGGAATGTTGTTTTGATAGGCTGGTGTATTTCTGTCAAAATATTTTGTAAATTTAGTTTAGTTTGCTGGAATTAAGGATAAATGATAATATATTCATTACGTATTAAGGTGAGCAATTTACTCTGTGTAATTTAATAATTCATATGAAGAGAAAAATAATATGAAAGATTAAATCTCTCAATTTAATATTAATGAATTAAGTGAATAGATATCCTATTAAATGTATAAAAAAACTCGTTACAAAAATGTTTTAAAATATCATCTATCAATTCCTAATTTATTCCAGGTTTCAACTTTATTATTTATTTTTACACTCTTAAGGAATGCCTGGAACAATACTTGGCTTTAGAGTTAAAGAAACCCTACTAAGTAATTTGATTAATGATGAATATTGATAAATAAAGCTAGATTTAATTAGGTGCTTTTAATATTAATAATTAATTTCAGGATATAAAGCAGGAAGATCATGCAAGATAAATCTTACCTCTAACGATAGCATCGATGGAAGATTTCCTTTTGCTAAAGAGGTTTGTCTCTAAATCCATGGCCAACGGTTGAACCGCCTTGCCACGAGATGGGAAGAAAATCTTGTTGGTTTTTGGAAACGCCTCTTTCAAGAAAAGTGGGCCAAGAAGAGGAGGAGGTATAGGGTTCTTCCCAACAGCTGTCAAGTAGGGACGGTTTGCGAGAGACCCAGGTTGCAGGGTTTCGAAGCAAAGTCGGCGGAAAGAGGTAATTTTAAATGTTTGTCATGAGCAAATAGATGAAAGACGCGATTCTATTATAGCTCAGGGACTAAAACATTGTAAGGTTCAACGGTCAAGATGTTTGTCTTTATGGTTCTTTCATAGGGTAATTTTTTCTTGCATTTAAACATGTAATGTCTAAAATTCTTTCCAGTTTATTCCGTTCAATAAATAAGATAAAGTTTTGAGGTGAGCAGGGAAAGAATAAACTCTACGATTGCTCGTGACATATGATTTTCTCTAACAATATCACAGTACTTAAATGGATGGCTTTGTAATGCATGAATAGTATGGCTAAAATTGGTATAAATTCCCAAATTTGTCTTCTTTTTTACCTTGTCTAAATTTTCTTTTTATTATAATTAGGTGAGAAAGGACAATTTCAAAATCAAGGCTTTATTGGTATGATATGTTTCACCAAATTCTCAAGGTCAAATGGCTAATTTCGTTGGTAAAAGATGAAAAATATTTGAGCAAAATTTTCCTCATCTATCATTATTCTTTCAGAAAAATTATATATTTTTTTTAATATTTTAGCTTGTACGGGTTCTAGTGTAATTTTTTTTACATATTACTTTTAAAAATAATAGATTCTGTTTATTTTATCAAGAGATGTGTGCGCTAAACTAAGTTTCGATTCTCTTATACACATTAATTCTTCCGATTGCTATATGTAGAAGGGCGTAATTACACACTTACTAAGATTACTTCTTAAAACAATTCACCGAATTACAAAAATAGATTCTATTGGTTTCAATTTTACCCTTTTTAACGCTAAATGACAAACTGGTTAATAAAAGAAACCGAATAGAGTATGTCTATCGAAAAAATAGAACCTAAAAAGGCTTATATAACAACACCAGTGTTTTTATTCCGTGTTTTAATCTCTACGTCATGTAATGAAGGAATTCTGGATGCTATCGCAGTTTTGGTTGAAATTATGGTTGAATGTTTTCTTTCTAACAACGAACCAAAAGAGGGTCCGGGATTTTCTCTAGATTTGAACTTTCTTTTAACTTCTGGAAGAAAAAATAGAAATCGTGGTTAAATAACATATATAAATTCGTTAGCAGCGAGTGGTATTTTAAGTTTTTCTTTTTTTATGGGATACAAAAACGGCTTTTAAATATCGAAAAAGTTCTATTACTTTATCTTTAAGATATCCGATTAATTTTTAAAGCCTTAAAAAAATTAATGTATATCCGTATCGTTAACAAAATCAAGCAGACTAAAAATTAATTTTAATGATTATATTTTCGGACTATCTAGAAATGTTAATGCTGTGCAAATGTATGATATTCAAATTAGTTGATTTCGCATCTTTTGAAGTGTTTGCTCCAAAGATAAAAGCTTGGCAAACTTAATGATTACAAACATTCATACGAGTATCAAGCATCACGAAAAATACTAATTTTATAGAACTTACAAACGCTTTGTATTTTTTTCAGTTAAAGATTATAATGACTTATCATATGACCATCCGTTATGAATAAGACAAAATTATTACCATTTTTTTTATGCAATATTTTATAATAAAAACTGATACAATTATAATATTTTGAAAGAGCAAAGAAAATTTCTGATGAAAATCACCTTACTAAGGAATCTAGCTAAAATAAAAGCAGATTACATGTCTCTGTTTATCTTTATAAGGGTTTTTAAGTTGAAATTATTGGAAAATTTGAGTCTCGAATTGTTTTCATAATATTACCTATCATTTTGTCGATAAACCAATTTCAGAAGATTTCAGAAGGCCAGAAAAGAGTTAAGAAAAATGTATTTGTGCCTTGGAAAAAAGAATTTCTTATTAAAGCCTGCAGCTCTCTGGGTTTCAAAGTAGGGTATAGTTCACCTAATTTTACATTTTACAATTCTTTACAACGTTTTTAGTCATTTAAAATGAGTGGTTTATAATAAATAAAATAAAATAAAATAGAAAAAATAAAAGTTAAAGAACAAAATAATAGGGAAAAATCTATAATGAGTTGAATGTTAAATTAAATACAAGAAAGTTAATCGGACAGAGTACGAGGCTAAGAGCTCCTTATAATAAGAGATAGGAGTTTCCAAAATCACGATACCATCAAATAGTTCGTTAAACAAACCACTTTTTATGTCTGCAAATTTAAATATACTTATATATTATTCAAATACAAGAAAAGCGACGTCGTCATTTCTTCTTACAGAAGGAGCTTGCGCTTCGCAGGCAGACCTTCGGTCTGTGGCATACGGCATATTCGGCTCTGTCAACTGCTTTTCGGTCTAAAATATTTTAAAAGGTCTCCAGTACATACAAGTACCTAATGTCCAATGAGGTATTCAACCCATCCAAACAATACCGTTCTTAGAATATAGTGTTATGTAAGACAAGTAAACAAAAAATACAAGATGATAAATCTTTTTAAACGTCAAAAATCATTTGTTATATTTCGTAAATTAATTATTTTAACTTTTATTTGGCATCAGGATAAAATGAGTGTTATTTTCACTTCTAATTTTCTCAATTTAGAATAAAATATAAAAAATAATTCGGGCTTCACAGTCAAGGGAAGATTGAGAAAGATCTCTAAATTTCCGTGACCACAGCTCCTATTATATTATCTTGTCTTATATATATATATATATATATATATATATATATATGTCTGTGTGTGTGTGTGTGTGTGTTGCCCTGTGCATTCTCTAATATGTGAAACTAGACTCAAAGGAAATATGAAGTTTTGAATAAAGCAAATATAAAGACATCCCTTGAAGTGATTTAGAATTAAATATTCATTAAGACACGAAAGGTTCGTCGAAACAATTTTATTAAGTTCATGATAAGTTGAACCAATGAAACACAAATAAGAGATAAAACAATATCTAAAGGCGGAGAGTCCTTAAAGACTTAATAACAATAAGCGTATAGAATTGAAAATCCTGTGGAGTGTCCACGGGCTTATTGGCCACACTGTATACGAATCTAGAGACTTTAAATCTCGTTTATTCTAATATATAAGCTTGATACCTCGTCTATAAGAATCTATAAAATTGAAATCTCGTTAATACGAATCTATAGACTTGAAACCTCGTCTATACGAATCTATAAACTTGAAACATCATTTTAACTAATCTATAAACGTGGAACCTTATCAATCTGAATCTTTAAACGTGAAACATCGTCTCTATCAGTGGTTCTCACCCTTTTCTTTAGCCATGGACCCTTTTCCTTTGAAAACAAATTTGGTGCCCCAAAACCCCCCAAATTTTTCACTAATAAAAAAGCAAAGGAATTGTATCAATAAGTAAAAAAATAGTAAATAATTATGCTTATTTTGAAGGAAAACTTTAAGTTTAAACTAATACAAAGAAATTATTTAATATTTAAATTTTATGGAGCATTTATGTACATTAGTAAATAATTCATAATATACCTTTAAAAAGATAAGTAATTAAATAAAAAATGTAGATTTATTCGATGAGATCCCTGTGACTCATGTTGCTAATACAAATAAATTATTTAATAGTTAAATTCTATGGAGCATTTATTTACATTAAGAAATAATTCATAATATAACTTTTTAAAGATAAGTGAGTAATTAAATAAAAAATTAAGATTTATTCAATAAGATCCCTGTTACTGATGTGCTCAGCGAGTTTTTTATATTCGGCTCCATCGATGTCAATGATAGTCGAAGATCACCTCTTTACACAATGTCGAGTCTATTACGATCTTTTGACAATAAGTGAGAAACGTGACTAAATCCTGATTCAAAAAGGTAAGATGATGAAACAGCAATGAAATAGAGTTGTGCTTTATCCCAGAGTAGTGGATACTTTTTAGCAGCTTCATTTGTTCTCCATATATCATGCTTCCAATCTTTAAATTTTGTCTGCAATATTTTATCACTTTGTAATTCAATGAAGGTATCCTGTAAAGAAATGTCTACATCGGCAACATTAACTTTGAAAGGAATTGTCACCCAAGTTAGTATTTTCATCATGAGTAAGTCATTAAACAGAGCTTGCATACATTTGTGTCAATTTTACAAATATTCCCCATACAATGCAAGATCATCATCGTGCAGATCGCTGCTAATTGAGGCCAAACTAGGAAACTATTCAAATTAACGACGTCTGATATTAATCTTGTACAACTGTAGCTTTTCCAGGGAAGCAGTAATTGCACCTTTACTGGTTATGAGATCAGATTTTTTCATTGGAGCCGTTTATTAAGTAAATTGATTTTTCAAATTTATCTGATAAGCAAAAAATAGGTCACATTTAGTTGCAAGCAGTTGTTTTCCAAGATAAGTGTTGGCCAGAAATAAGACAATAGAATCCTAAAATGCAATAAAACGATGAAGACAATTCCCCTTTGACAACCATCTCACCTCAGTATGCATTACAAGACGTTCAAACTCTTTCCCATTACGATTACAGAATTTACAAAAAAACAGTCTCTTTGAGAATTTGATTTAATATGGTTAACCATTTTTATCACAACACTAAGGACATCATGTAGGCTTCCAACCAATTTCTTAGCAACTAAGTGTTGACGGTGTATCACACAGTGTATGCAAAATACTCCTGGGACAGTTTGTTTCAAGTGTACAATAAAACCTTGCCAGTCATGGATGATGCACCATCAGTAGCACATGCCATTTTGTTTTTGAGTGTAATATTGCTTTCCTTGAAATATGTAAAAACTTCATTAAAAATTGTTTCACCTCTTGTGTCTGTCCTAAGACTTCTGGCGAAAAGCATTTTCTCTCTGAGTCGTTGATCATCCATAAATCTAACATATGTTAGTAGAATTACTTCATTATCTCTTGATGTTGATTCATTAAGCTAAAGAGCAAACTATTTTACTTGTAAATTAGCTATTAATTGCTTTTCAACCTCCTTTGCCATTTCATCAATGCGTCGTGACACAGATGAGTTGCTTAACGGGATGGAATTAGTGATTTCACTTGCACTTTGTTTCAGAACTGATGAAATTATTTCAGACACTGCTCGAAAAATTAATGTTTCACCAATATTATGGGGTTTTCCAGCCTTGCATATTATCTTGCTAATTTAATAAGATGCCAATAAGCCATCATTTGGTTTGCTTACTTGGCTGTTAAACACTTGAACCACTATTTTTCTTGCTTGAAAATCATTACAGAGTTTTCTCAAGTATTCTACTGGTTTGTCTTTCTTTTTATTGTGTTGTTTTCTAAATGTATTTTAAATTTACAAAGCCTTATGTTTGCATTTGAAAGTACATCTATGCATATGAGGCACATTAGTATCGTTGCATTCTGTGGTGATGGAATAAATCCGTAAGACAAATATTCAACAGAATACTGTCGGCACTTCTTCTTTGTTAGCGCGGCCATGGGTTATCTGTAAAAAATATATCAGAAGATGTTATAGCATATATTAAGGTTTATAGTTAAGAATTATATGTAATTTGTTAACAAAACTAAAGGATAAATTTGCAACAAATACAGAGAGAAGTGAGTGACCTTGATATTTTAAGGTGAAATAGGTATTGTAATTTGGTCACATTTTGCTTAAAGTACAGTATATATATATATATATATATATATATATATATATATATATATATATATATATATATAAAGAAAGAAAGAGAGAAAAAAAGAACGAGAAAGAGAGAGAGAGAGAGAGGGGGAGAGTGAGATGGAGAGAAAAGACATTTTAAGATAAACCATTGCAATTATAAGGCGTGAAGAGGCCAATAATCGTGAGTAATTTAACTAAACATCCAAGTTAACATATTTAACTTTGCCATAATTCAAGTACAATATATTGGGCACTATTACTATTTCTCTGGATCAGAATGTACGTCACGAATTATTTTTCAGTGTGTGTGTGTGTGTGTGTGTGTGTGTGAGGGAGTGTATTGAAGATTAATTCCACAGTCACGTGTTGATATTTGTGACCTAACATTACATAACATGTCATAACATGACACAACGTAAAGTAACATAATATCATATGACATAGAAACATCATTATGTTATATGATATAATATTTGATGCAATACGATGCGATACAAGATGATGCAATAATTATGATACGCTATATTACACCATAATACACTATAATATAATACAAAATAACATATAATAGTATAAAATGGTATAATATAATAATGTAGTAAATCCAGGAGTCAATAATTACTCCTCGCTTTGATTCAAATCTAATCTGATGGAGTTCCTTATTATAATCAATTGGAATGAAGAATTCCAAGCTTATTAAGTTTGCGAAGAACTTCCTAGGAATGCTATTATTTTAATACGTTTAATACCATCTCTAAGAATTAAAGTACAGAGTAATGATATTATAATAACTTGCTCATTAAACACCAAAACACGTTTTAAGAACAATTAAAACTGAAAAAAAATTTAGGTGAATTCTCCATTAGTCCACACTGTGTATCTGTATGAGTTGGACCCGGAGGCGAGAAGTTGCCAAATAATGTTTTCTATGAAGAGCATTAATAGAAATTAAAAAATTATACTAATAAATAATTTGAACGATAATGATATATATATATATATATATATATATATATATATATATATATATATATATATATATATATATATATAAAATATATGTAAAAAATGGTGTTATAAAATTTCATTGTTTTTTTTTTAATTCTCATAAATAATTATCAATGGCAAAAGTTAATATTTGAAAACACAAATTGGCACTCAACAGTACTTCATAAACACGCGTTAACATCCTCTTTCCTCCCCCACTCTCTCTTTTTCTCTTTCTCTTTCTATTCCTCTCTCTCTCTTTCTTTCTCTCTCCATTCTCAGCAATAATAACAGTTCTGAAGTAGAATTGCTCTATAGTCAATCAAAATATCACCGTGGACCCCAATTCGTTATTTTATGTGTGTGTCTCATGGTTGAGAACCACTGATCTATATGAATCTATAAACTTGAAACCTCGTCTAACGAATTTATAACTTGAAAACTCGTCTATACGAATCTATAAGGTTGAAACATCGTCTTTATGAATCTATATATTTGAATCATTGTCAAATCCAATCTATAAACAAGAAACTACTTTCTATTCATGTGTAAGATTTATTAAAATAACTTATTCCTCAAATGTTAAAGGATTTTTCCTTTTGGCCCTATTTTCCTTGAGTATCTTAGATTTTTTACCTATGTGTATATTAATTTAAAAGATTTAAAAGATTCATACTGATAAGCATCATAATTAAATGGCATCATTAAGTCAATACCTTAAAATAAATAATAAATTAGTTTCAATTCATTCTGGCGAAAAAATATTTATGCGTAATTAATTATATTACGTATTTTCTAATATAAGGATGAGAATATTTTGACTCTTGAAGAAAGATAAAAATATCTACAGTTGGTTCAGAAATTTTATACCTTTGTCCAATTTAGTATTTGTAAGTATTCTCATCAAATCATTGGAAAATGGTTACTAAATTTGATGACCCGTTATACTGTGTTTAGTTCGTGCTCGCGTTAATTTATCCCCATTAAATATATACTGTAATTGTGTCGGAATTGGTATAATCATATGTATATATACATAGACTCAAATATATGCATAAATTTGTTTAATTTACGCATAAATATCGTAATAAGACTCATAATGCTGCAAAGTTCAGCTTTTCAGCATACAATGTTTAGAGTAAAATGGGAAGAACGGCTTTGTAAGAAAATATTTTAGAATAACTAAAAGAACAATGACTTATTAAGCCATAATTGCCAAAGGCATATTCGGAAGGTTATTGAAGCACTTCTATAAACCAACGTATGAAATTTGAAGTAAGTAAAGAAACTATAATGTTATGGAGTTTTTTCCTTTTAAAGTTGAATGAATCCTTCTTAAAAAGTATGGAAAGAAAACTTTTAGGCAATTTTGAAAGAAAACATATAATAAAATTTTTGCTTTTGATAGGACAAGGATACAAAACCTATCCGCTGTAAAGGGTAGAAAGATTAAAAAAATAGAGAATTCAATTCGTAAAGAACGTTCAACTAAAAAACCTAAAGAATAACAATGAGTTGTGTTTGTAAAGAGGAATAGGGAAGAAATTCTAATAATGACTCATGCAAGTGATTAGGAAAATATGATTCGGTTGACAACTGATATTGCTAAGAAATATTATCTTAGAAAATATTACTTATTGTTTTTCTTAGGTGTATACAACGCTTTGTTCTTTGTTCAATGTTGTAATTTTGCCGGGATGATTTATTAAATAAAGCATCAGGAACACTTTAATTTGGAATTAAAATGCGTTATTTATATGTATTTATAATCACTAAAATTGAAATTACTGTTAAATTTATCTGAATATACAAAATTTAACTAAATTAAAATTAAAATTATACTATTACTTGAAATTATTTTAAAATTAATCTGTAAAGACATCATTTGAAAAATGATCAAAATTGACACGATTCTAATATTAATCTAAATTTGCAATGGATAATAAATCATTAAAATTTAAGTTATTGTAATATCAATTGAAATAATTCTACTCTTAATTTTAAGTTGCAACATTTTGTAATATTAATTGAAACTAAGGTAAGAGTAATCTAAATATTCGCCCTTTGAAAAATCAGTAAAATTAAATTTTAATATTAATTTAAAGGTCGCTATTTAAAAAAATCAGTTAAAATATATTTATTGCAATATTAAACTGAATATTTATCATTTAATAAATATATACATTGAGATTATTGTCATATTAATTGAATCTGTGAAATTTGATAAATCAGTAAAATCGAAATAATTGTAAGATTAATTGAAATATTGAAATATAAATGTAAATAAGTAACATTTAATAAATCAGTAAAATGGTAATTAATGCAAAATTAATTTTCAAAAGCAACGTTTTATAAATCAGTAAAGTTAAAATTTTTGTAATATTAATTGAAATTATTTTAATAATAATCAAGTAAATAAATAAAACGCCTACTCTTGTAGTGAGCTTAAATTTCTGCTTAAAACGACATAATTTGCCATTTTTACTAGTATTCATTTTGATAGTCTCAGTTAAAGTCCAATGTCCGCAGTTGTGGTTTTCGGGTGCGGTAGGTATCGGTAGCCTCTTTTTAAACGCAGGTTTTCTTCATTTATCTCAAGTGACTTTATCCAAGAGACCGATCTTATAGTCAAGGCAGTCTAATTGGCTATTTTAATCTCCACCTTAGTCCTCTGAATACATACGAGTTGCTGAAAAAATCAAAGGAAACAGGGTTTTTGGGAGCTGTTAATTTGATATAGTTGATAGAGCCAATTGCTTTGTCTTGGGAGGGGGAGCTAATAACATTGTAACTATTCGGCTGTTTATAAGCATATTTAGAACCCTTATGTTGTTTTACATTCTCTTACGAATGATATAATTGCCAAGGTCCTCCCAAGGTTAGTCTGGAATTATTTAAAGTTTTGATGGTCGTAAGTTCATAAATCAAAATAAGTGAGAGCACTCGACTTTGGTCTTCAGACCTTGTTATATTAACCGCGTAGTTCCAAGATGTTTTGGCTCTCATCCTGTTATCGATAGACGTAAAGAGATATGTAGAGAGGTAGATATTTTAGAGTCTAGTTTACGAATAAACGATTCCAACATACTGAGATCAAACCTACCAAACTCAGTAGAACTCTGTTCATCTCGATGAAATATACCCTTGGACAAATTTTCGTAGCTCAACTACAACAAGTTGGCTACTAAACACACCTAACTTACCGTAACCTCTTATAGTCAGAAGAAAACTTAAAAATTAACATCTGACGAGATTGCTACGACGAGTTGAGCGTAAGGTTTAACATTGAACCTTATTTTGTAATATTATGAAGGTTCTAAGTAAAATTCTCACGGCAACGCTTCAATGAACGTTTATAAATTTTCTCTATAACGGAAGCATTGATTTACCACATAAATAGACTGTACGTCTCTCTGAGTCAAAACAGTCATTATCACCACGAGGGAAATTATGGCCCATTGGGTCTGAATAGTCAGATCCTGTCAAGAAAAGGGAACCCAATTTTACCATGAGAAAAATAACGACCATCCAAATTTCCCTTAGCACAAAAACTTCATCGCTGTAGGTATTGAATTCCTTACTCTTGACATGATCCTACGAATCGTAGCGCATTCGCCTTTATTAAAAAAACCTAATTCAGGAAATTAAGTACCAAATCAAATTAGGGGTTAGGGTAGATTTGCCTGCGTCACATTACACCTCATAATTTACGCTTGTGATTCATTACGTCATAACCTCATATGTATTACTTATGACCTAGAATATTCTTAGAAAATATCGAAACTACTATAACCCTTATTTTTTGGAAGCCATTTATACCAATCTCACCTCATTTTTTTTCTTTGCTCTATCATAATTTTGCACTATTTCTCGAAGGAGATTATTAGCTTATTGGTATATTTATTATTGAATTTTTGGCAAAAAGGTAGCAAAAATGAGAACAAGGTTCCAAAAAGCACACTGTAAGGATTTAAAGTCATGAAGAATTAAATTATTGTTCACTAACAAGATTATGTTAGCGAATTAAATACACTCACAAAATATCCTGTTGTACTTTACATCGGGCTGACATGAGTTCATTATTTATATTAGGCAGACTTTTTGGATTCACTGAACAAGAGGATGACTTGAGTAAATGAGTAATTATTGTTAGCTCGTTTCGATATCCTCTATATTTTTAATAAAGAAGGTAAAATATGTTAATAATTTTGTGGGTAAAGCAACGACTAGAGAAAAGAGAACTCGCCCTTTGTCCTCACTCATGGGTAGACGCAATCAGTGAACAAGAAAACGAGGGAAGACCCTTTACTCTAATAGAAATTAAAAGAGCCCCTTCCTCATTCAAACAGAAAATCCTAGTAATAGGTGAACTTAACAAACAACCCCGGACAATATTTTGACATCATTACTCAAAATCTTCAATGAAGACAGCGGGAATCATATTTCTACCAAAACGCAGCATACCTAAAGGGCACATCAAGTGCTACCCCTCCGATCTTGCTGTTATGTAGAGTTCATCAGCCAACTGGTCGAAAAACTCCTAAACCATAGACTTAGAAATTCCTTGGAAGAAGAAGAATTGCAGAACTACATCCAACATGGATTTCGAAAACATCGAGGTACCGAGACAGCACTGGCATTCATTACTGAAAAACATTCCATAAAAATTGCAAGAGGCAACGAAGTGGATTTACCACTCTGCGATGTTGCCAAAGCATTTAACAAAGTATGGGTGCCAGGACTGAAGCTCATAATAGCTTCCCTTGGAATGAATTCAAATCTCACGTGAATCCTATGCAGTTATCTTACAAAAAGAAAAGCAAGAATTTCTGTAAATTGTTTCACCAGCGAAGCCTTCACCTTAAATGCAGGGGTCCCTCAGGGAGGGTGTCTCAGCTCGACGCTCTACACCGTGTATACAAGAGACCTACCCCAACCCGCGGATGATTGCGCAATGCATATCCATTTGGCAGACGATATCTCTTAAATCATTACGAGCGAAGGATCCAACCCGAGAGATATCTCGCAGAGAACTGCTAGCGAAATCCAAAATATCAACGATTCCGAAAATGCCAATAAAATTTAAACAAACACGGACAAGTTCGTTCCGCGCAATTTCACTGGAAAGATATAAAGTCCACCAAGTCCCCGCGAACATAATATATCCTTACAATAATGATGGAAAAGTCCTCGGCGTGAAGATTACAACAAAAGGATACAACTCACACGGAAATGAAAAAATCAACTATACAACAACTGTCCTATCATCCTTGTATAGGCTCTATAACCTGCCAGCAAATAATAAAAGAAAATTATACTTAGCACTAGTACGTACAATCATGACCTATTGATTATTCCACTGCACACCTTGGCAAAGACAAAGATCATGCAAATGCAAAGGGTCTAAAACAAAGTGACCCGCTTCATTACGTGATCCAGAAGGATAGAAGGAATGCCATTGATAGTTCTGCAACACAGATGAAATCTAGAACCTATAAACATCTTTATGGACGAACGCGCCGAAAAGATATGCTAAAAAATACGAGAAAACTTCCTAGACGAACTACTTGAGGAAATACAGCTTATGGAAAGAGAATACCGAAAATTGAACACTTTAAGCAGCAATTCAAAAGCATTAGAGAGAAGGTTCAAAACGAAATAGAACCACTTGACAGTTAAGACTCAAAAAAAGAGTGGCATGAAGAACCATGCCAAGATTAAATATAAAAGAATGAATAAAATACAAAAAAGTATAAAAGCTATCGAAGAAGGAAATAAAAAGGCATAAGAGCACATGAGTGCTCCAATAACCATAACCCTAAGTATGTAAATATAAAAAATTGAAAAGCTTGCAAGTAAACATTATGAAAACAAAGGCTCAAATGCTAAACTAAAAAAACTAATAAAAACAAATGAAAAATAACCTCAAGAAAAAAAACACTCGAAAACAAAGGCTGTAAATA
The DNA here is from genome assembly GCA_963969495.1 of Ceratothoa steindachneri. Lineage (NCBI taxonomy): Eukaryota > Metazoa > Arthropoda > Malacostraca > Isopoda > Cymothoidae > Ceratothoa > Ceratothoa steindachneri. Next base: position 201,801,531 of record OZ018318.1, on the reverse strand, counting down.
AAAATAATATAAGACTATAAGATGTCAGAGCCGGCAAAGGCCGTCTGGTCACTTCTGCCCCAGCTCTCCTTTAAACCATGCCGATGCACTTAAAGTGTACATCTAATCGGCTCTTACACATGTAATATGATCAAAAGGCAAAACAACGCAAAGCGAAAGCGTTAGCCAGGCAACCTGGCCCATATCAGCATCGCCCTCATTAAAAATCATCTAAAACAATAAAAACCTCTCTTCATTCATATCATCAAAACCCCTCATCTTACACTTACGCTTTCTTTTCTACCTTTTTCTTTCTCTCCCCCACACTTTCACCTCTTATTTTATCACTATCCCTATTTATCATTATATTCCCAGAGGATGACCGAAAAGGTCGAAAGGTACCTTGGGACAATAATAAATAAATTATGAATATAGGAACCCTTATTCATAACCTTTCCCAAGACAAGAAGGATGTAATAAAAAAATAGAAAAACAGAGAAAAAAGTTAATTAAAGCTCAGCGCTGGACCTGGTCTTCAATTAAACATACATAAAAGAGAAACACTTACCTAAATATACAAATATGTTACCAATTTTCATTTCCTTGTGCCTTTAAATACATCTATAAAATCATGTTTCATGTGATTTTCAATTTATATATATATATATATATATATATATATATATATATATATATTAATTCCAAACAGTGAAAACTTGTTAATAGAGACAGACCAATACTTCAACTCTACCAACAACGCTTGGCAACACAATTATCAACTTATGGATATGGTGTTACCAGTTATATCATGGCAAACCATGCTTTAGCAGACATCCGGCATTCTCAGTGCTTCACAAACCCTAACAACCGTAGTTGCGTGACTGCCGACTTCAATGTTTAAAGAACTATTTCCGGCTGCATTTCTTCAACACCTTTTCGCCCCGTTAATCTCTACAGATTTCCTTATAGATTTACTTACAACCATTCTGCTGGACAGGCCTTGTTTGGTATCGTTTTAAATTTAAAAACAACACTAGGGAAGTCTATAAAGGATAATAAAGTGCATACCTACACAAATGTAAAAAATTTGCTAATTTCAAAATGTCAAAGTAAATTAATTTATGGTCGTAAATGCGCTTCCAGATCTTGATTTGATTACACATCGAATTGTGGACCAATGATCACACGTCCACATACTTCATCGAAAACAATTGGTTAATTTATGAGATACTTTGTACTAAGACAGACAAACATACACGGTTGATCACATAACCTCCTCTAAATAAACACGTGCACTGGTTTTAGTTTATTCACTTTTAATACATGAACAATATACTAATATTAAACACATGAGCAATATATAATTGAAACAATATTTTAAATAGAGAATTAAAATAATATTTAAAGGGGATGACAAGAACTTTGGACCACCCTTTACTGTCAGCTTTCTAATCTAAACCTTCGAAACATTAAAAGTAACATTAGGTACATTTGGTAGACGAAAAAAGTACTCTTTTCTAATATAAATATTAAGTAAAGGGTTAAGGAAGGTAGAAATGTGTGAAAATCACATAAATCGAAGTTGCCTAGTGTGTTATGCCCTGAGGAATTGCATGGCCTTGGCGAACAATTCTACTTTACTTGAACTCGTTACTAATGAAATATTAATGGGTTGTTATTATTATTAAAAACTTTTAATTAAATAATTGTGAGGCAAAATTAAAACCCTAGCCTTTGAGGAAGTCTCATTTACCTCCGTTCCAGTAAAGTTAAGTTGGGTTAGGTAGGTTAGGGTTGATTAGGTTGAAATAGGTTTGTGAGTTTGAGTGAGGATCATTGGGTTCGGTTAGGTTGTGAAAGATAAAGTGGGAATTTGTTAATATATATATATATATATATATATAGGATCAGATTGTCTTATATGCTTTGAGCCTCGGAGGGCACACAATAATCCAAATTTCAGCCGTAGTGTGGCTGTCCTTTCTCCTCCTATTATTCCAATATGTGTGAGAAAAATGATAAGGAAAATAAAGATGGAATTAGGAAAGTTAAAGTGATAAAGGTTCACTATAGTGTAGGTATGTTAAAAATTACCACTGAAACCGAAGGAAAAAGGGAAGGGTTAACCAGCTACCCCTTTCTCAGTCCCGGCGATGAATAAATGAGCCAAAGCTGCTCGACGGCTACCCTGCAAAATTACCCATTAGCAATCAAGCGCGAAGAGGCCTGTAAAAATGAGGAAATAAATCTAAGTTAGTCTCAATCTAGTAGGAAACTGCCGGTGGACTGGCTCGGGAGAGCATACGCTATTCCAGGTGCCAAGTGTAAGTCTATATAGGTCAACCCCTCGCGTTGTCCGCTTTTTAGGCCCCCCTGCAATTAAAAGGCGGTGGAATCCTATAAAGTCTCGTCATAACCTTCATCAAGAGGAATTTGGGATGGAATCTTGGAAAGGGGAAATATATAGGGAAAAAATGAAAAGGGAAGCAGGAATGTTAATTGAGCAAAAATTCTAATATCCATAATCGTAATGAAGAAAAGCAACAGCAGAAGAATTTCCTAACAGCACTAAATCTAGCCCATGAATGAAGCTCCTACAGAACACCGGATTAAATCAAGTTTACTTGATAATAGGCACCAAAGATTGAAGAATGTTGAAAAAAAAAAAGAGTAAGGTCGAAAAGTAAATAAAATAATACACCTTTCAAACTTTATCTTATTTAACCATGAGTTAATATTATGGTTGTATGAAAGCTAAATGCGTGAAATTTGCTTCTTCCTCATTTAAGTCATATGAAAGGCCGAAATATGTGTTTCCGTCGTCTCGCCCTCCTTAAATATGTCCGATAATTATTTACGTTCGTGGAAACACATATAGGAAGTTAGTTCAATATTCATATTCCCATAGAAAGTCACATACAAAATTTAGAAGTTGTCTATATTATGTCAAAATAAATGGAATTAATCCTCATTGATAAACATGTTAAATTCCTTTAGTATGTATTGAGAACGAATGTTTTTGTGGCAATTTTAAAAGCCTTCTACGCTGAGCTCCAAATGAAATTTAACTGGGCCTAAATTTCAGAATTTTATACAATGTTTAGTTAATAAATGAAGATGTTTTTCTATATGAGGTCTCTATTGAAACGGAAATTTGTTAGATCTATCTAAAGCTATGTGTAGTCTAGGCACTTTTAACCTACTGACGATTATTATGTTTGTTTTTCGTTAATTAATGTTATTTACCAGATTTCTTTTATGCGATATGTATATGTGGATGTTTATAGCGAAAGACGATAGCGTGCTTTATTTTTAAAGCACGAAATCCATTCGGCCGAATTAATCAGAACGAAATTTATTATCATTATTTAATTAGGGTTGCAACTTTGAAATATCTTCTTTTTTTTTTAAAGTTAGTTTTGATTATGTATTTTTTAAAAAAAAAAGTAACTGTACCATTTTACTTGTTTTCTATTTTATTGAATTCGGTCATTTCTATATTACCTTAGAACATATTAACAAGTATTTTAGCCAGTATTCTTTATATTATGTTGCTATTCAATATTATTGTGAATATTAGCTACATTCTAGTACTAATCAAGATGTTTGCAGATGGTCACTATATTGTGGTTGAGGTAATAATTTGAGCTCACTATGTTATGATACTGAAGATAATTTACTATACGAGTATGATGATTAAGAAATTAGTTAAGATTATAAGCCATTCCATTTCCTACCAGTTAATATTTTTGTTGTCAAAACTCAAAGTATATTTACGCGACAGTCAAACTAAAAAATATTAGCATTTGCAAATATAAGAAACACATCATGACTATAAATAATTGGGTACATAACATTAATTTAATTAGAGAGTTTAGAGTTTTTTATTATAAAAAATATTAGGGAGTTCACAATGAGAAATTAGCTAGGGAATGTTTTTTATAACTCAATTTGATTGTTTTTACTTTTTTCATTACTTTGGTAAAGGTGAATTTGATTCTTTAAATTTTCTTATTTTTTTTCATTTCATTTTTGTTTTTCTAAAAATATTAAGTGATTTAAATAAGAAATTTCTAACAAAATATAGTAGGGTGTGATAGAACGGGTTGAGGCAGCGTTAGTTTCAACTCCTATCACATATTATTTTAAAACCACGATGCTCCCACGTGCATCTTCGCTTCAAAGCTTGGCGCCTTATCACAGCCACCGGATGTCAATGTATAAACAAGGAGGTTATCGTCCCCCCGTTCGCCCCCAAACGCCGACCTCGCCAGATTGAGTTAGGCTTATGGGCAGATAAGGCATTGTTCCCAGCCTCGGCTGTGCATTCCCTCGAAGTTCCCACTCCATTTTCCCCCACGCCAAGGGAGTGTCTCGACTATTTAGATGGAAACTTTACTACTAAGATCAGATTGGAGATCCAGATTTTCGTCGCGAAACATCACCACGACCCTCTCTTCCTTTGTGCGCCAAGGGACCTCGACCTCGAGATTCACCATCACTTGTCCAGAAGGAGGACAATATCCCTTGAGTGCCAAAGGTTCGAGCCTTTCGTGACGCCAAGTACTCACGGCTTCCCCCTCGTTGTTCAGAAAGAGAACAACGTTAGAACAGCCATTGTTCTTGAGCCCGTAGACAAGAGACGGTTCTCACCCCCCCCCCTGTTGTTCAGAAGAAAACAACGTAGAACAGCCATTGTTCTTTTGAGCCCTTCGCTAAGAAACGGTTCTCAACCTTCCCCCTTGTTGTTCAGAGGAGAACAACATTAGAACAGCCATTGTTCTTGAGCCCGTATACAAGAGACGGTTCTCACCCCCCCGGTTGTTCAGAAGAGAACAACGTAGAACAGCCATTGTTCTTCAAGCCGTTCGTCGAGAAACGGTTCTCATTCCCAAGACGCCATGTCAGGATCATCTTATCCCCCCCCTTCGGCTGGAACTCGCCAGCGGACCGAAAATTCCTTCACGTCGCCTTCCACTGCACCACTATTATAAAGTTACGTAAGCCAAACGTCACCTTTGAGTACTTAACCCTTTTGTCAATTCTATCCTGTGCTTTAAATGGTTTAGCGAACCATCCCATGCCTTTAACTCTATATTTGTTTTACCTTTTTGAATCCTTTAATCCTCGGATTAGCCCGAGCCCCCACGACCCTTTTCATTCTCTGTTTATGTAAAATTTTCCGTTTTACGTATTGTTGATAGTTATTATTAATAAAACTCTATTTTATTAATGATAGCAATATAATTATCCTTAAGCTCAGTTCCACTTCTTAAGCATATCGAAGATACATAATATCGGCCCGCTAGACATCAACGCACTCTAAAGATAATTAAAGAAGTTCCCTCAACGAATAGTTATATATGGTATATCGTCGAGAGTCCATTCTACGACATAGGGCTTTAAGATATGTTATTTTATGTGATTCATCTATCTTATTAATTGGTTAGTTATATATTTAATGTTGTTTCTCTATAGGATTACTAGAGATAATTCATTTAGCTATGAATATATAAGCTTATTGGACGGTCTAAATTGACTATGAAGTCAAAATTATTTATTAGATTGTGATTTATGTATTTCTAAGATCAGTATTAGCTTTAATAATAATAAAATAATCTATATAAGGATTTTTCATTAAATGATGATAGAAAATAATGAGTAATTGAAATTTTGTAACAAAGATTATTAAAATAAATGCTAAACATATACATTCAATTCTTTCCATCTTCATTTTGTGTTATTGGACCTTATTAACAGAAATGAAATTTTTCCAAATTTTGAAGAATTCAAATATGGTGAATATTCTTTAGAAGTTTCATCCTTTAGGTACATAAGAGACTAGAAAATTGAATAAATTCCAAAAACTTCTAATGGAGATAGATGAAGTAGTTTCGGCGAGACGTTCGCTAAAGCGAATATTTCGTTGGAAGTTGAGTCTCAATGAATCATTTAAATTTCTTTAGGTGAATTTAGCATTTTTCTAATATATTTGCAATATTTTATTATTGTTATAATTTACGTATATTGTTTGAAGATACTTGTATTGTATCTGAATATATCACGGTTAAATTTTATATCTTTTAAAAGGCTTTATCTTTTCATGTGTTAGATTAGGAGAGCAAATTTGGAAAAGGGAAATATTTTAAAAATTTACCACTTAATGTAAATGGTAACTTAACAATACTACTAGCAAAGAGAATTTGATTCTGTGAAGGTTAATTAGTATTCCTATCACAGAAATAAAGTTAAAGAATAAATGTAATCGAAAATAAAAATTAAGTTTATTATATATATATATATATATATATATATATATATATATATATATATATATATATATATTTATATATATATATATATATATATATATAGAGAGAGAGAGAGAGAGAGAGAGAGAGAGCGAGCGAGAATTTAAAAAATCCCCAAGAAGCAAGAAAAAAGTTAACGATTTAGAATTTCGATAAGCAATAACTTGACTTCAGAGTCAGAAACGATACTAAAATTACGCAAGTAGGTGACTTTAGTAAAACAATGACTTTACAAAGAAGAATTAATCCTTCACCGGTTAGTAACTACTTGAATACCTAAGACTTGTTAATAATATTAAAGGTTAAAAGATCGAGGGTATAATTGATCTTATTGTTCTCTAAGGAATTATCTTCCAACGGTGCAGTCTTTTTGGAAGATGTAAGATATTCGGTTGTGTACCTTGTCTATGTATATATTAGGACCTCACAACATTACACAAAAAATCTGGGTAGGCAGCAGCAAGGACAATCAAGCTCTGCGAAAAAGGTGAGGGAGCCAGGATATTTCCCTCCCAGCTAACGAATTCAAGAACAATCACAGTTGCTATAAAATTAGTAAGAATTACAGTTGAAACCACGCTTGCCATTCTCCATAACCATCTATCATTCTTTAGGTTTACCTTCTGGTCCTGGTCGAAGTATTTCTCATCATAGAAAAACCAAAACATTCCGTTTTCTTGATCTCTCAACATAGAGATCAAGCGGATCAAACCATTCCCTTTCGTCTTACCTGAAATTAATTATGATTGGTGTATCATATAAGACTTATGTCAGATATCTTCAGGCCTAACTCTTCTGATGGTGCATTCTGAGCCCTTAAAGTTTCTTTCAATGTCTCTGATCAAATTTTTGGGGTTTTCTGGAATATTTTCATGTACATCCTGCACAACTTCTTGGGTTCTTATAGTATTAGAATCCTTTGCATGTAGTTTGCGTTGGCTAAGAATGTTGGATCCCTAGCAGCAGCTTCTAGGTCGTTTCTCATTTTGGAAAAGAAGGATCCAACAATTTAAGAAAGCGAGCAATCTGTGTATCATTTTGCTGAGCATTTTGGCAACGATTAGATCGTACATTTTCATATGCTTCGTTAATTTAGGGTCATTCATTTTTAATCTTAAAAAGAAATTTAAAAAAAAATAGTTATAGAACTGTTATAGGTACTAAAATTGATATCCGCAAAATACTGGCGCCCCTATATTATATATATATATATATATATATATATATATATATATATATATATATATATTAGGTCAACCCATGAGTAAGGCAGCATTATTTTCTCACATGGCTCGAAATCAAGCAACTCTTTGAGGACATTTATATTTAATCAAATATTTATTTATTAATTTAATAATTTAATAATTTATATGATTTCCATAGGATTATTGCTTTACCCATTCTAGCTAACCTAATAAATCGAGAATTCTATTCGCAATAACGCAATTGTAATTATGCGCTAAAGAAGCCATAACATTACCTTCTTAACCGTATAATTACAATTGCGTTATTACAAATATAATTCTCGATTTATAAGGCCGGGCTAGAAAGGGTAAAGCGATTTTCCCATTATCTTCAAAAGCAGGAATAACTTTTAAAAAGGCTGATTGATAGCGATTTTTTAGAATGCTTAAAAAAGCTGGATTATACGTTCTTTTCACGTGATTGTTAGCCATATCATTGCCTTCTTAACCGCATATATATATATATATATATATATATATATATATATATATATATATATATATATATATATATATATATATATGCATGTACTATTGTCCACAGCTGTGTCAGCGTTATTAATCTCGAGTCTGAAATGGAGGAGATCGTCGAATCTCCCCCATCGGAAGAATCCGAGGAGGACGATGAAGAAGAAGAAGAAAAGGCTGCAAATCAGGAGGGATCCTCCTCTTTTGACAACAACGAGGCCCCCTGCACCCTTACATGAGCTATGAAGAGCAGGTCCAAAACTCCGAGTCCTTCTTCGAAAAAGGAAAACCCTAGGTTCAGTAACACCGCCCAACTAGCCCCCAAGAAGAAAAGAAAGAAGCATAGGTAAAAATAATTCGCCATGTTACGGAACGCATTGAAGATAGTGGAAATTAATACCAATGGCTGGACGAGGAAAAGACTTTTTTACGGAAATGTATTCAGAGAAATTGATGCAGACATCATCTTAATTTAGGAACACGGGATCGCCACACGTAGTGCAGAAATGAAAATCTGGAATTACGATAGGTTTATCACGAGTTATTCGCAGGAGCGTTTCGACGGTGCCTCTATTACAAAAAAAGAAAGGGATTAAATACAAGCAAATAAGAAATCCTACCTAGAGATTGAGGTCGAACTCGACATAGGAAAGTTGGTCATTGCTACCGGATATCAACAGTCATAGAAAGATGTGTTACCAAATTATGCTCTCACTGGCCTATTTGACAGAAGAGCCCCCACTATATTACTTCGGGATCTGAACGCCAGATGCCGAGAATCCGGTTAAAGGACCTTCAACGGTAGGAGTAGAAGTCTGGACCTATTTCTGGACAGAAATATTGTCGAGCGAATAGGCCCCAACTTTCCCACCTTTGTCAGAGCAGGAAGTGCTACAAAACCAGACATCTGTCTGGCGAATCGTAAACTGCCGTTCAAATATTATATGGAACCACTCCAGGTACCATGTAGTGACCATATAGGGAACCTACTCACTATCAACAGGAACCCAATACAAGTTCAAGCTGTAGTTAGAAAGAACTACAGAAGAGTAGACTGGACACGGTACGCAGGTCTTCTCGAGGCCTACGATCCGCCCAACTTGGACGAGGCAATTCTCGAGGAGATTGACGAGGCACTCGACAACCTCAATAACCATCTCATCAACGAAGATAGGCCTTCTCTCCCTAAATCCGAGTTTCGGACAATCTCTACCTGCAGATGGTCCGAATACATGAAGGATTTATTTCGTAAGCTGAAATTATTGAAAGAAATCAACATCAAGAATTCATCAGTTCACTCAATGCAACGAAGTAAAGAAATCAAAGAAGAACTCAACCAGTTGATCCTCGAACAACAATGGAGACAATGGGTTAATGCAATGGATAGCCTCGATCACACAGCAACTCCCAAAGTTTTTTTGAAAAGATCAAAAATCTCAAAGGATCGACTGGGAAGAAGAACATCGAGTTACAAAAACAAGATGGAAACATCGAAACCGAAGAAAGAAGAATTAAGGAGATGTCCAAAGTTATTGAGGGGGAAAACAAAGACTATAAACTAGAGTTTGAAAGCAACATTATAGACGAGCTTAACGAAAAAATACACAAAACGCATCCTCAACACCAAGTGGATAGACAGCGCGACGGAGACGCCGAGATCACCGAAGAAGAACTAGTCGGCATACTCTGCTTATTCCGACAAAAAGCCCCAGGACAATCGGGGCTTACAAAGTTAAACTGTAAAAAGGCACTAACCAATGTCATCGAAGGGATGAGAAGGATATATAACGCCTGTCTAAACACGCGATACTTTACAGATGCTTATAAAACGGCTAAGGTGATTTTCTTGCCTAAGCACGGAAAGGACCCAACGTCTTAGGAGAGCTACCGGCCCATTTCCCTCTAGAATTTGGCAGAAAGCTCTTAGGGAAGATCCTTAATCGAAAACTGATGTGACACCTGAAAAAGAACTCCCTCTTCAACCCACATCATTTGAGTTTAGGTGTAAGCGAAGTACAGAGATGGCGACTAATATCATCACGGAAAAGCTAGCCCAAGCAAAACGGGAAAGGAGTTACGTGGACTTTGTTTCTTGAGATGTATCAAAAACATTTGATAAGGCGTACCAACGGGGAATCCAATATAAGATCTTACCACCGGGCCTATGTGAAAACTTAGAAAGAACTCTCTGTGACTATATCATGGAGAGAGCGGCGTACATCAGTTTAGGGTGCGCGTATGGACCAAAGTTACTGCTCACTGTGGCCTCCGCAAGAAGGGGGGTGCCTGTCCCCCACTCTTTACTTCATTTACACCGCCAATTTCTCAGCTCTTGTGAACCCCACTTGCCTCAACATTCACTTGCCGATGATTTCACCCAGATAATCACTTGTATATGGTTGAATGTGCCTTGGCAAGCTCGTATGGCAGCTCGTTCGGGAAGATGAAAGAGAGATAAATTAAATGGAAACTTAAAGGACAAAGGAGAATCGAGCTACAGAGGCGGCGAATATACACTGTATAAATATTTCATAGTCCTGATCGACCTTGCGAAGCGTGCCTTAAAAGGTCGTTTATTCGGAAGATTTTTTGTCTTCCGCGAAGCCGACTGGTCTAAGGGGCGGTCTAATTGAGATCGGAGCGATTGCTCGCTGCCTTAATGTGCTTGGTTCGAATGCCACCCCTGTCCGGAATTTTTGCGAATTAGGAAATAACTTTTTCCGAAAAAAAAATTAGCCTGTTGTTTTTCTGTCTTTTGCGGTTTGCTGGATTCATAATATATATATATATATATATATATATATATATATATATATATATATATATATATATATATATATATCTAGTACGTTCCAGTTAAATCGATACAAAGCGGGATTTTTTGCCTAAGGACTAATGAGTGCACTAATGTAGGTTACTTGATCTTGGCTACGCTTAATAAGAGGTTAGCTCTCATACGGGTAAAAGTATCCGTGGGCGTGAAGGAGATTATGAATTTTTGGAGTACCCAATAAACCTCGTTTACAAAGTGAAGCGGAGGTATGGTGATGCTGAGTATAACGACGGCCTTATCGTAGCTCCGACCAATGGAGATAGACTCTAGCCGGACTTAGCAAAGGTAAATAAACACTACTATTCTTAAACACAACTGACCTGCTTTCAAGGAGTTGTTATTGTAAAGCATTCTATACTTGAGCAATTTTATTCAGGAAAAATAAAGTGAGATCTTCCTGTTGAGTAGTAAGTAATTTTATGGGGCCCATCTGGAAACTACCCACTGGGGCATAAGTCGCCGAAAAACACGACAGCCTAGAACTAGGCTACTTTTAAGTAAAAATATGAAAACTTAACAATGATATAAATTGAAAAAACTTAACAATCGAAGCAATCTTCGGCAGTGATGGGAGGTCCCCCTCAACCCGGTGCAGGAGAGTGCAACCTACAAACAAAACAATAACAAAAAAAAGGAACCTTAAATAAAGGGGAGAAGGCCGGCCTCCCCCCAAAAGTCAATAAGTCCACCAGTCATGGTGCACGCACTCGTCCCGAGTACAAGGGACAGGCGGTAGCGACTGCGCCCATACGGTACCGAGACAGGTATCGTGCGCGAAGATCACTCAGACTGGGACATTCGACAAGAATATGCCGAACAGTCTGGGGGACGACGCAGTCGTTGCAATAGGGCGCATGCGAGCGCTCCATCAAGTAGCGATGCGTCACACGAGTGTGTCCGATTCGAAGACGACAGAAAGCAACCTGAAGCCGCCGCGGCATTGGGGGATAGGTCCATGGGAAAAGTCGTGGCCCAATGGCACGCAACTTTAAGTTTCCTTCGACCGTCTCCCATCTTCTTTGCCAAGCAGTCCGGAGAGCTGCCCGTATTCCTGCAATGTAGTCGGTGTGAGAAAGAGCGAAACGTTGGTCCGGTCGCAGAGTCCTCGCGGATTCTTTGGCGCCCTCATCGGCGCGCTCATTCCCCGCAATTCCTACATGTCCAGGAACCCAGCAGAAGATAATCTCGACATCTGCCCGGCTCGCCAAAACCGTGGCGTCACGGATATCGCGAACCAGGGGATGCGGAGATTCCAATGCCCTGAGAGCACTCAGGGCGCTTTGTGAGTCGCTATAGATCACAATCCGGTCTCCGAACCGGGCACGTCGCGTAATCTCCCGTACCGAGTGGTGTATTGCCACCAGTTCGGCCGTGAAGACAGACGCAGCGCCTGGTAGAGCCCCGCTGACTTCAAATAGAGGGGATACGGCGTGGAAGCCGACTCCTTCTTCAAACTTGGAGCCATCCGTATACACTGGCACGGTACCAGCGTTACACGATGTGTGCTCCAAAAAAAGTCGAGCGCAATACTCCCGGCGCAGTACAAGCTTTGGGAGCAGAGGCGTGGCGAAAAATAGCCAAATATGGTACCCTCCAGGGTGGCGTCCTGGGCAAAACCAGGGGCGCCATCGGCCCGAGAGCGATATGTACCTCTCGAAGGAGTTTCCTGGCCCTAAACCCAAAAGGCTTAGGGTATGACTGGCGTCTCTCGACGGCATAGGCACCCTCCAGGTCAGCTGCGGATGCAGTGAGAGCTGTTGGCGACTGAGGGAGGCGCCGGGCTCGCGCGTACAGTCGAGTGATACACTGCACGCGGCGCAGAGCGAGTGACATCTCCCCAGCATCGACCAACAGGCTCTCAATGGGGGAAGTGCGGAAGGCCCCGGTCGCAAACGGAAGGCCGGTGTGGTGGATCGAATCCACCTTCCGCAATAAACGCTTGGCTGCGGATGCATAAAACTCGCATCCGTAGTCGAGCTTCGAACGAACAAAGGATCGATAAAAAAGTAAGGCAGTAGCCCTATAAGCGCCCCAAGCGCTGAACGTCACGGAACGGAGAATGTATATGTCGCGGGTACAAGAGACCCTAAGGCTGCGAATATGAGCCTCCTAGGTGAGGCGTCGGTCGAATACAAGACCAAGGAAACGGTGCGACTCAACCACATCCAGGCGCACCCCTTTAAGAAACAAATCTGAGTCGGAGTAAGGCCGTGAATGGCGGCAGAAGTGCACCACCTTAGTCTTGGCCAAAGAGAACCGAAACCTGTGTGCTTCGGCATAGCGAGATACGCGGTTTAATGCCTGTTGGAGTTGACGCTCCAGAGTTGGCATCTGGGCCGCGCCAAAAGAGATCGAAAGGTCGTCCACGTAGAGCGTAGCGAGAACATCTTCCGGCAGCACCGAGGTGATGCCGTTGATGCTCAGGGCAAAGAGTGTGACTCTGAGGACACTTCCCTGAGGGACACCCTCTTCCTGCACCTCCCGTCCGGCCCCAGCTTAGACCTCTCTTTCTTCCTTCAAAACACTTGTTTCCTCTCTTTTCACACAACCTCTCCCACAACTTTCTCTGGTCAGCCTCTAATTTCACAGGGTAGATGCTGACCTTCCTTTCAGCCAACCGTCCCGCATCGGGGCTGAGGGAGTGGGAAACAATGTTCCCTAACCCCTGAGCTCCGGTCTGGGGTGGCTGGTTTTTAACTACCTGCTTCATCCCCACCCATACCTTCCTCTTCACAATCTATCATTTTTACGCCGTGTCTAAGGTGGAGCCGCCATGCCGATGGACTGCCAGGCGGGAGAGGTGGTCTTAAATGGCGGCGCCTGGCTCTGCATGCCTGCAATCACCTCTTGCAGTGCGGGCAACTGTGAGAGGTGGTGAGCTGTTGCGTCCCTTGTAAATAAGAGGATCACCATGCCCGATGATGAATATAAAAAAAAACCCAACCCCCAACTTCCCCAAGAACAACGGAGCCGCCCTCGGGCAGCTCCACCCAAAAAACCCGAGGTCTCCCCCCTTGTGCTTGCGCAATGGACCCTCCATACTTTTTTAACCGGAGAGGAGGCTTACTCCTCTCCTACGCCTACGGGTGTAGGGGACTCCCCCTCACTTCCTTCTCTGGAGGTGCTTTCGGGCACCTCCCTATTTCCTGCTCCTTTGGGCCGGAGAGGGCTCCCCCCACCCGTACGCGGAATCGACGATCTCGCAAGAATTCAGATATAAAAATTGGGAGGCGTCCACTCGCCATCATCGTGTGGAGAGTCTCCATGATACCGTATCGCCATGCGGTATCATAGGCTTTCTCAGGATCGAAAAACACCGTGGCGTAGTGCTGTCTACGAAGGAAAGCCTCGCAGATGGCAATTTTCAGTCGGAGCAGAGCATCCGACGTGGAGTGGAACTTGCGGAAGCCGCACTGTGCGGAAGACAGATGGCCTCCGCTGTCCAGGAAAAAGGCAAATCTAACATTTACCAATTTCTCCATCAACTTGCACACGCAAGAGGTTAGAGAGATTGGGCGGAAACCGGTCGGAGTAGAGTGATCTCTCCCCGGTTTGCGAAAGGCAAGCACAGTAGCGATTCGCCAGGAGTCTGGGAGAAGGCCTTCCACCCAGATCCTGTTGAACAAATCTAACAGAAAGGTCTTTCCTCGCTCACCTAGGTGTCGGAGCATGGCGTACGGGACATCGTCCGGACCATGGGCGGTGTCCGCGCACGAAGCAAGAGCGGAACTCAACTCGGTAACAGTAAACTTGTCGTTGAAGGGTTCTCCGCCTCTGGAGGTAAAGTCCAGCCGGTGGCCTTCCGCGACATCACGGCGTGCATTGAATGCTGGCGGAGCAGCATCACGGCTAGAGAATTCAGAAAAGCGGTCGCTAAGGATTCCGCCACGGACGCGGGGTCCGAGATTGCAGTCCCATTCTCCTGGAGAACGGGAGGGGGGTCCTGCGAGAACTTGCCCCGAATCCTTTTGACTCGCTTCCACACCTCAGCTAAAGTGGTCTTCCCGTTGAGGGAAGACACCTATGCCCGCCAAGAAGAGCGGCGGGCGTGCTTCGAAATATACCGGAACATAGCCCTAGCCCGACGAAATTCAGCGACAGTAAAATCGTTCGGGCGGCGCTTATAGCGCATGTAGGCATAACGCTTCTGTTTAAGGGCCGTCTCACACTCGGCCGACCACCATAGAAGTGGTCGGCGTGCAAAACGGCCAGACGTCCTAGAAATAGTAGTCAGGCCCACGGGGATAAGGTTGCTGGAGAAGAACTCAACGGCCTCATCTACGAACTAAACTCCTCGACTGAGATAGAGAATTCAGTCATTTCCTGAAATGCAGGCCACCGCGCCCGCGCCAAGCACCACCGAGGTGGTCTCTCAGGCGGCAGTTGCCCTGAAAAATGATATTTGAATGGGAAAGTGATCACTACCATGGAGGTCATCGACCACCCCCCAATCAAAATCAGGCTGTGCATCCGAAGAGCACAAAGATAGGTCAAGGCAAGAAAATGAAGCGGTTTTTGGACAGTGATGCGTAAACTCATTCACTTTTAGGACACCCATCTCAAGCTCTTCGATCAGATCGGCAAGGACTTCTCCACTGGGATTTATGGAGTAATCTTCCCAGAGATGATGCCTGCCGTTCAGATCTCCAAGCAAGAGATAGGGCCTCGGCAACCGTGCCACGACGCGGCGGAAGTCCCCCGCGTCGAAGTCAGCTGACGGTGGAATGTACGCAGAAATTATAGTATGCTTCCTATCCAGGTGCAGCTGCACAGCCACTGCCTGAAAGGAGGTATCTAAAGAGAAAGGAAGAACGAAGACTTCATGCCGGGTGTAAACCGCGCATCCCCCAGCCCGGCCATCCCGCGGTGGTGGGGTGGCAAGACCCTCGTACCCCGGGAGGGCGGGCAGGGGGCACGCGCCTAGCATGGTCTCCTGCAGAAAAACAGCTAATGGGTAACGGGACGAGACAAGCCTCCGCAGCTCCTCCCAGGTGGCCCGGAGTCCACGGCAATTCCATTGAAGAAATATGCCCTCCAGGCCTAGCTCGGAGTAGACGCGGGGGTGAAGCTCGAACTGAAGACCCTCACGGGAATGGCCGCACGCTTCCCCGGGGCAGAATCCCGGGCGCTGTTGGCCAGACAAAGCGCAGGAGGCGCTGTCGCCTTCGAGGACTTATTGGGGAAGGTTGGGCTCGCCATGCGAGTCTTTTCCTCCCTCCGCCTCGAAACCTTAGGCGGGCGCTGCGGCTTCGGAGGCAGGGGGCAGTCTTTTCGAGGAACCACCGTCTTCGAGCCACTCGCTGCACCTCGGGGCGTAAGCGAAGGAGCCGAAGCTCCTTTGTTGCTGTCCTCCTTTCGGGGAACAGCTTTAGGAACCCCCGAAGATGGCCTAGCGACCATCTTCAGGGGTGTTGCCTCCTGTGAGCCTAACGACTCGGTGGAGGCACGTGGCTGTTTCGCCTTGCGGGAAACGGTCACGATGGGGGAAGAGGGGGGAGCCCTGGTTTTAGCCGGGGCTGGGTATGAACCTTTTTCGCCGCCAGCTTTACCAGAGACGCGCCCGGGTTGGGTAGAGCCCGCAGAAGGGCTCCGAATGGGCGCGGAAACAACCATGCTCGTTGGCCCTGGATGGGCCAGGAGCAGAGGGTGCCTTTCTAACTACTGAGGCATATGACGTCCCAGGCAGTGCTGGGCGCGCCAAGACCAAGTCCTTAGCCTCTCGGAATGAGAGTCTATCCTGGGCCTGAACGGCTAGAATTTCTTTCTTCAGGAGATATGCACCACATTGCTTCGAAGAAGCAGGGTGCGGGTCTTTGCAATTGACACACTTTGCCACACACGATTTGGAGTATCGTCTGCGACCTTGGAGCAATTTACACAGACTTTGGGTGACCCCTACTCTGCACGTCTACATGAGTGATTCGTATGGCCGAAGCGGTGACAGTAATAGCACCACCGCGGCAGTGGCACTAATGCCTTCACACGGTAGCGGTACCAACCGGCACGCTCCGACTCAGGGAGCTTGACACAGTCGAACGTGTCGAAGAGTGTAGGGGTGGGTCTCGAAGCCCCTCCCTGTTTTCTCATCACACGTTCCACCTTGACCGCCCCATGGTCGGCCAGCTCTAGGGTGATGTCCTCAATGGAGTAGTCAACGAGTTCCCTCGCATAAACTACTCCTTTCACAAAGTTCATGGTAGAGTGCGGCGTCACACTCACCGGGTTGCCATGAAGTGTCCGAAGAGCACTTATCTTGGCCGCCTCGGCGGGATTCGCCGCATTAGCCAGAAGGCTGCCTTCCGAGAAACGCGTCACCCTCGGCTCTTTACCAATTGCACTAGCTAATCCTCTCCTCTGATGGATCATGTTGCTCTTGGACAACATGTTGCCATCAGTGGAGCGAATAAAGAGGAAGCGCTTGAAGCCAGCGGGCTCGAAAACGCCAGGTAACCTCTGACTGAGGGGCCCGAATGTCATCGAGGCTCCGCCCTGTGGACTCTTGGTGTTAGTCTTGGTCAGGGGCTCCGGACATGAGGGGGTAGAGGGGCCGGATGTGCCAATCTTGGCTTGGTCGCCTACCAAAGTGGCAGCAGATCCATCCGTCCCCGCAGCCCCTGCGGATGGAGAGGAGCCCCGATTCTTTTTCGTCTTTTTAGTCCTTTTAGTCTTTTTCTTTTTTGAAGAGGAGGGCGGGGAATGAACCCGCTTCTCACCCCCGCTGGCAGAAGCCCCCAGGCCAGATGGACCCGCCTCAGCCAGGTCCCTCTCCGAAATGGAGAAGGTCCTGGTTGTCGTAGGGGCACCTGTCGGAGGAGATACCTCCCCTCCGTTTACTGCCTCGGAGCCCTCAGCCATTTGAGGAGGACCTTGCATAGGGGCGGATTCGGGTTCGGTGCTTGGCGCCGAGCCCGAATTCCCCCCCATGGAAGGCCCTACCGCCTGAAGCTGGGTCTCCTCAAGGACCATGTCTATCACAGGAGGGGCCTCCAGTTGGTTATCCCCTCCCAGGACATCGCAGGTCCCCTTGGCAGTGTCGCCATTCTTGTGTGGGGAGGCACAGGCCTTGACCCCGGCAAGGTTTAAAATTCTTGCCAGCAGGTCTTTTGAGGGAAGCGCCTGAAGGGGCCTAACTTCCCTCTCCCCCCTAAGGGGGTTTGCCCTACCGAGCCGCTTCGATGGGGAGCGGCTGGCTAAGGGCTGCCTGCTGGCTTTCTTGGCAGTCCCCTTGGAAAGAAAAGAGGGGACTGCCGCTGGGAAAAGAGAGGTGCCTGAAAGCAACTCCAGAGAAGGGGGTGAGGGGGAGTCCCCTTGCACCCGTAGGCGAAGGAGAGGAGTAAGCCTCCTCTCCGGTTAGAGAAATATGGAGGGTCCCCTGTGCAAGCACAGGGGGGGGGGACCTCCATTTTTTTGCTGGAGCTGCCCGAGGGCGGCTCCGTTGTTCTTGGGGAAGTTGGGGGTTGGGTTTTTTTTGTTTGATCTTCATCATTGGGCATGGTGATCCTTTTTTTAACACGGGATGCAATAGCGCACACCTCTCGCAGTAGCCCGCACTGCGAAAGGTGCTTACAAGCCCGGCAGAGCCAGGCGCCGCCATTTGGGACCACCCCTCCCGCCTGGTGGCCTGGTAGTCCATCGGCATGGCAGCTCTACCTTGAACACGGCGTAAAATATATAGATTGTGAAGAGGAGAGGAAAAGGGATGTGAGGAAGGTATGGGTGGGGATGAAGCAGGTTGTTAAAAACCAGCCACCCCAGACAGGAGCTCAGGGGTTAGGGAACAATGTCCCCCACCCCCTCAGCCCCGATGCGGGACGGTTGGCTGAAAGGAAGGTCAGCATCTACCCTGTGAAATTAGAGGCTGACCAGAGAAAGTTGTGGGAGAGTTTGTGTGAAAAGAGAGGAAACAAGTGTTTTGAAGGAAGGAAGAAAGGCTAAGCTGGGGCCGGACGGAGCGCTGGATCCCGTCAGCACGGCAGCCAGGATGGCAAATCGCCGCGCCCCTTACGGGGTCTTCCTGTTGAAGCTTTAATTATCATCTTTAAGCAAATATTTCAATTACTACTTTATTATTTACCTAAAATTCTTATACATTCAACTAGTGAAACAGTTTAGTATTTTAAAGAATCTCTTGAGTTGAACGAGTAAATGATTAGTCTTTAGAGAAAGTAAACTATAAAAGTATTCAGATTTTTCAGTGACCACACGGTTGTCTAAAATGCTAACACTTTCCAGACCTGAAACCGTTTAGTGTTTCAAGGAATCTGATGGAGACATGGGAGGGACCGAAAAGGGATTTTATAGGTAAAGTAAATTGACACACGATTATTACCACCTGAAAGTCGTTATCTTTAGAGTGTGACCCAATTTAAAACGATTAAATTGCTTTTGAGACCTAAACTCAAACTTTTCTATATATTGGAATTAAAAAAAAAGAAAGAAATTTAGATATCTTGATCTAAATCCTGAGTTTGTAAATTGCAAAGAGTTAAAGATATAAGTGAGCCACGTTATCGAAATAAGTGGCAATTTAAAAAAATATATATTTAAGAGTAAGGATGGCCAAGTTGATAAATCACGTATTTTTTGCTCTGGAAGAGTTTTTTTGACGGACGGCTTATATATGACGAAATTTTAATTAATGGCGCCCTGAAAAA
Source organism: Ceratothoa steindachneri (assembly GCA_963969495.1). Taxonomy (NCBI): domain Eukaryota; kingdom Metazoa; phylum Arthropoda; class Malacostraca; order Isopoda; family Cymothoidae; genus Ceratothoa; species Ceratothoa steindachneri. The sequence continues at coordinate 201,782,042 of OZ018318.1, read as the reverse complement.
TAAATTTTAAAAAATTAAAATAAGGTTTGTTTTATATTTCATCAATAATTTGTCCTAAAATAAAATTGTAGTTCAAGCTAGTCTCTCTTATAGGAGTTATTAGAGGTTACTGACTAATAGATTTGGAAGAGGATCTAGTTTATGTTACTTTACAAAGTAAGGCAGATCCTGTAAGATAAGTTTAGAAGGCATAAAAAGGCAGAAAGAAGATCATCGTAATTGGAAGGTATAATTAAATAATAGGAGCAAAATAACACCTCTATAGACTGGCTACTTTTGTAAAAATCTTTCGTGCGAAGTAATCTGCCACTATGTCATCCGCTATTTAAGCATAAAGCTCGATCCTGATGTATTAACCTGTAGTAAAATCATTTGCAAGTTATATTATTAAGTTAGTATACAATTTCGAACTAGTATTGAAACTATAATTTATATATTTACGTTTAAAAAATATAGAAAAAAGTACCTATAAATCATATAGATGGGCTATAAAACTCAGTATGCTAATTATATATTTATTTACAAAGCGAAACCACCAAAAGAGTGGATAAACTCATAAAATATCTTTTAAAAATTATTTAGGAACATATAAAAATCAATAATTCTTCTTCAAGGACATTTGGAAATTCCCTATAATTTAAAGTGTAAATGAAATCGATGGATTGAGAGAAACAAACTGAAGGATACAATTGATAAGAGCCTTTGTAGTTTGGTTTTTCATTGGTGAAGAGTCATCTCAATTCATAATACAATGAATACCCCTTTTCTACCGTTTCTGTTTGATTCAATTATATAAATAGTTTGTTAGCGAGGAAATACGTAGCTTAAACTAATCCGATAAATAAGATAAATGGTTGCTAAACTAAACAAAAGGAGCTCTTATACAATGAAGTGATATATTACATCTAAACCATATTGTAAAAACTTTCATTCCAAGCCAGCATTAAAAAAAGGCTTAAAAAGCCTTATTTATTTCATCTACTTTCTTATTTTTTCCCTGAGAAGATCCTTTTGATTCAATTATTTTAGTCGCAAGATCATTAAGATTGACTTATTCTACTGACCACATCAATAAAATTGTCTTCTCGTGAAAAGATGATAAAGATTGATTTATCCCGTTGACAAGATAATAAAGATTGACTTCTCTAACAGGTTTTTAAGATTAACTTATTTCAGCCACGATGATTTAGATTGATTTTTTTTACTGACCATGTCAATAAAAGTGACCTCTCGTGTCAATTTGATTAAGATTGACTCATTAGAGTGACAAGATGAGTAAGATCCAGTTATTCTAATTAATTTTCCGTCAAAAGATTTAAGTTTATTGACATCTAATAAAAAGGACATATTTCTAGATTCCTTATGATACTTTAACGGGGTAAAGGGATCATATAAACGTGATAAACCCAAAGGGAAATTGTTGTTTTAATAAGGAGTTAATGATAAGTTACCAAAACATGTCTGCTGTGCACAAAGGTTTTGCACAGAATAACAATGAATGTGCAAAAGAGTGATAATGAATGTGTAACTGAGTAATTATGAATGTGGAAAAGAGTATTGATGAATGTGGATCCAAACACCCTCGGATCCACTCAAGGTCATTCATAGAAGAAAACCTTTTGCTGTAAAAATGTGCAAAAGAATAATTAGGAATTTTTAAAAGAGTAATCATGAATATCCAAAAAAGTAATCATCGATATGCAAAATAGTAAGGATGAACGTACAAAAGAGTAATCATGATTGTGTGAAACTAAAAAAATCATGATTATTTAAAAGAGTAATTATGCATGTGCGAAAGATTAATCATTAACGGGTGCAAAAAGAATCATGCAATTGTAAAAGATTAAACATAAATGTGAAAAAGAGTAACAATGAATGTGCGCAGATGTAATCTAGAATGTGAAAAAGAGTAATCATGAATGTGTAAATGAGTAATTATGAATGTGTTATATAACAACTATAAATGTGCAAAAGAGTAATCATGAATTTGTAAATGGTCAACTATAAATGTGATAAAGATTAATTATTTCGAAGTGCAAAATATCAATTATTAGCATGCAGACTAAAAATTAAATTGCAAATGAATGTGCAAAGAATAACCATTAATGTGCAATAAAGTAATAATGTTTAAATAATTAATTATGAATTTGTAAAATTTTTATCATGAAATTGCACAAGAATAACAATGAACGTGCAAAAAAGTGATAATGAATGTGTAACTGAGTAATTATGAATGTGAAAAAAGTAACGATGAATTTATAAGTTAGTAATTATAAATGTGTTAAACAGTGATAAGAAACGTGTAACTGAGTAATTATGAATGCGAAAAAGTAATTAGAAATGTAAAAATGTTAATCAATGAGTAAATATGAATGTGTAAACGAGTAGCCATGACCACGTGATAATACTAGAGAATTAAGAGGAGCAATGATTCTTGGATCCACTCAAGGAGGGTCAGAGAAGAAATAGTTTAAAAGTCTGAGCAAACAAACTATATCAGAGAGCAGTGGGAAAAGAGTCAAGATCTTTAGGCTCCATAAAACAACCCAGACTCAAGTGACGAGTTTGGAGTATTTTGAGTCTCTATTCTTTAGACGTAAATGGACAATGCTTGAAATATTTAAAGCACCATTTAAATCGAAGATTTCGATATACTCAATATCAGATCCACCAAAATAACAGCCTGTTTTGGGACCTATCTGGTTAAATTCTAACTTAAGTATATGAGGTGAGAAAGAGAGAAAATAAAAAAAGAAGAGAAAAAGAGAGAAAAGAACAGAGACAATGTTGGGAAGTAGTGACATAATAGAGGAAAAGGGAGCAAAATAGAGAGTAAAAGAGAAGCAACGAGGGAGGAAAGGGTGAGCATAGGGGAACAAAGGGAGAGCAAAGAGAGATAGAAAGGGGGATAAAAAGTGGAGAAAGAGAGAATAAACAGCGAGAAAAAGGGGTAAAAATGAGAAAAGAAGGCAAAATAAAAAGAGCGAAAAGGAGAAAAAGAAAAATACGTGAGAATAGAGAAATAGAGAGTAAGAGAGAAAATGAATTAATTAGAGAGAGGAGAGAAAAGAGTGAAAAAAGAAAGTGCAGAAGTGAGAAAGAAAAAGTGAAATATAAATAGAAAGAGAAAGAGATAACTAGAAAAAGAATAACTGTGTTTGTGATGGAGGAAGAGTTTATGTGTGTGTTTGAAAGAGAACTTGTGTATGTATGTGCGTATATATTCTCCAATGTATTTACTTCTAATATCATTTTGAATCATTCCATTATACATTCATCTCCTAATTCTTAATGTTTTTCCTTTGTCCCCCAAGAAAGGCTTCGTCCCCAAGAAAGGCTTCGTTCCCCAAGAAGGGCTTCGTTCCCCAAGAAGGGCTTCGTCCCCCAAGAAGGGCTTCGTTCCCAAGAAATGCTTCGTCCCCCAAGAAAGGCTTCGTTCCCCAAGAAAGGTTTCGTCCACCAAGAAAGAATTCGTCCCCCAAGAAAGGCTTCGTCCCCCAAGAAAGGCTTCGTCCCCAAGAAAGGCTTCGTCCCTCAAGAAAGGCTTCGTTCCCAAGAAAGGCTTCGTCCCTCAAGAAAGGCATCGTCCCCAAGAAAGGCTTCGTCCCTCAGGAAAGGCTTCGTTCCTAAAAAAGGCTTCGTTCCCATGAAAGGCTTCGTTCCCCAAGAAAGGCTTCGTTCCCCAAGAAAGGCTTCGTTCCCCAAGAAAGGCTTCGTCCCCCAAGAAAGGCTTCGTCCTCAAGAAAGGCTTCGTCCCCCAAGAAAGGCCTCGTCCCCCAAGAAAGGCAGTGGCATAAAAATTAAATTTAAAACGAAAAAAAGGCATCCCACGTAGACAGATTTTAAGATGAGATCAATAAAAAAATGGAAATAAGTGGCCATATTCCCAAGTACACATTACTTAATATTTAATTAAACAATCAATTTTGTATTTGCAATTATTAGGCAATAGATAAAGACTACTTAATCGCAAATCTAAATATTAACAGGCGAAGTAGGCGAGTATAATTAATGTTATATTATTGGTAATCCATCAATAAATACCCTGTCCTTTAAATATTGTATTTCAAACATAATTTAATACGTTTTAAGTACATAATATTAATCCATCAATTACTGGGGAATTTGGAATTGTCATATAGCTACGTAATCTAAATATTTATACTTTTAGTATATCTATAGTTAATTTTACTTGACTACAAAGTAAACATAGATTAAAAATTTGTTGAGGTATGGTTAATTTAATTAGATTGATTCAGTCCTTTCTTTGGGATAGCTTCATGACCATGTCAGCAATATTTTCGGAACGATAAAGAAAATTGAAAACTTCTGATGGTAAATAATAAATACGCTCTTATTTAAGGCTCCAAAATAACAAATAGGCACATCGTTTATAAAGCCCATTTTTATAGACATTGTCAATATCAGAAGAAGACCGATAAATTTCCAAAGCAGAGAAGCAGAATTTTAAGAAGGCGCAAATTCAAGGCTAAAATTATCATTTTTTCCCACTTTTAATTTCAGGGAATCACAAATTTCATTTTCCTTATTGAAAGTAGTAGCACTCCTATCTTAATATAAACTTATTATGATACCGCCAGGGAAGATTTACCAAATTTAATTATCGAATGTAGGGAAAAACTGGTTAAGAGTACGAAGGAAAAAAATATAGATTCTTTTGGTTTTGTTTGCATATGGTCTCCATTACTTATAGAACCCAAAATAAAATGACAATGTGTTAAGATTTTGTCTTAGAGAATATATATTTTTGCTTCACTCGAAGTTTAAGCATGTGAGAATTAAAGTAATATATCTTTGTTTAGGATAGAAAATGAATATGCACCACATAGATGAAATGCGAGTCATATTCAAAAACTTATCTGATGTGATGTGATTTTCTTTGCGGAGCTCATAAATGTGTAAAAGATCGGAACATGGCGGGTGCATTCAAACCAAAGTGATTTGTAAAAAATATAAATGTCAAATTGAACTATTATTTACATTCTTTTAGATTATATATATATATATATATATATATATATATATATATATATATATATATATATATATATATATTTCGTCCCAATTTACTTTTATACAATATTAAATTTTCGATATTTGTGAGATAAATGTGTTTCGTTACTATTTTCAATCGAAGTAGTGATCATTGCAAAGTAGTGTACAAATGAATTCATGATTCTATGCCACTGTAAGAATATCTATAACGTTAAAAGGGTGAGAGAAGTCAAAAACAGACCCATATAAAGTGACAGATAGAGCGTCACTGAATTAGAAAGGGCAAATACGTATCGAACGTCATCGCTGATGATCCAACCTGCATGGTAAAATAAGACTCCCCAAGTATCGCGATTTTTTTTTAAAATTTACGTTATCCGGGGAAAATTTAGTAGATGGGAGGCGTGACGTTATGTCAAATAACGTTAGGTAACGCTCATCGCATATTTTCTAAGTGTCGATGACCGCAAGTTTTGGCTTAACATTTCAGGCATTTTACAAAAAGGTTGTTCAGGCATGCAGACCACCAAAAGACTACATAAACACGGAATTCAAATAATAACAGTTAGCTTTGGTTTTCTTTGAAATTGTAACTATTTTTAATTCTAATTTGCATCTAATCATCACGCTCATTAGTAGTCCTCCTGTCTCTAAATAGCCTCTTTTTTTTAAGGGGGTATCTGGCCACTGCCCACTTGGGCATAAGTCGCCGCAAACAAACAGCCCGGTTCTAAGCTACTTTAAAATAAAAATTTTAACAGAAATAACAATAAAAAGGGGATAACAATCAAAGAACAAGCTCTTGCGTCAAGAAGAGGTCCCCCTTCCCCCGGCACAGGAGCCTGCGACCTACAAAAAAACAAAAATAAACAACAATAACAAAAAAACAAGTTAAATACAAGGGAGAAGGCCGGCCTCTCCAAAAAAGTCTATCAGTCCACCAGTCATGGTGCACGCACTCGACCCGAGTACAAGGGACAGGCGGAAGCGACCCCACCTCTTCCGGTACCGGGACAGGTAACGTGCGCGAAGATCACCCAGACTGGGACATTCGACAAGAATGTGCCGAACAGTCTGGGGGACGACGCAGTTGTCGCAATAGAGCGCAGGCGAGTGCTCCATCAGATAGCAATGCGTTACACGAGTATTTCCGATTCGGAGACGACAGAAAGCCACCTGAAGCCGTGGCGGCATTGGGGGATAGGTCAATGGGAACAGTCGCAGTGCAATGGCACGCAACTTTAAGTTCCCTTCGACCGTCTCTCATCTTCTCTGCCAAGCAGTCTGAAGAGCTGTCTGTATTCCTGCCATGTAGTCGGTGTGAGAAAGAGACAAACGCTGGACCGGTCGCACAGTCCTCGCAGACTATTTGGCACCCTCATCGGCGCGCTCATTCCCCGCAATTCCTACATGTCCAGGAACCCAGCAGAAGATAATCTCGACATCCGCCCGGCTCGCCAAAACCATGGTGTAACGGATATCGTGAACCAGGGGATGCGGAGATTCCAATGCCCCGAGAGCACTTAGGGCGCTTTATGAGTCGCTATAGATCACAATCCAGTCTCCGAACCGGGAACTTCGAGTAATCTCCCGTATCGAGTAAGGGAATTGCCACCAGCTCGGCCGTAAAGAAAGACGCAGCGCCTGGTAGAGCCCCGCTGATTTCAAACAGAGAGGATACAGCGTGGAAGCCGACCCCCTCTTGGGATTTCGAGCCATCCATATACACTAGCACGGTTCCAGCGTGACACGAGGTGTGCTCCAAAAAGGTCGAACACAATACTCCCGACGCAGTACAAGCTTTGGGAGCAGAGGCGTGGCGACAAATATCCAAATGTGGTACCCTCCAGGGTGGCGTCCTTGGCAGAACCAGGGGCGCCACCAGGCCGAGAGCTATATCTAGCTCTCAAAGGAGATTCCTGGCCCTAAACCCGAAGGGCTTAGGGTATGACTGGCGTCTCTCGGCGGCATAGGCACCATCGAGATCAGCTGCGGATGCGGTGAGAGCTGTTAGTAACTGAGGGAGGCGCCGGGCTCGCGCGTACAGGCGAGTGATGCACTGCACGCGGTGCAGAGCGAGTGGCATATCCCCAACATCGACCAACAGGCACTTAATGGGGGAAGTGCGGAAGGCACCGGTCGCAAGGCGAAGGCCGGTGTGGTGGATCGAGTCCACCTTCCGCAATAAACGGTCGGCTGCGGATCAATAAAACTCGCATCTGTAGTCGAGCTTCGAACGAACAAAGGATTGATATAAAGTAGGGCAGTAGCCCTATCAGCGCCCCAAGCGCTGAACGTCGCAACACGGAGAATGTCCATGGCGCGGGTACAAGAGACACTAAGGCTGCGAATATGAGCCTCCAAAGGTAAAGCGTCCACCACATCCAGGCGCACCCCATTAAGAAACAAATCTGGGTCGGGGTGAAGCCGTGGATGGCGGCAGAAGTGCACCACCTTAGTCTTGGCCTAAGAAAACAGAAACCTGTGCGCTTTGGCAGAGCGAGAGATGCGGTTCAATGCCTGTTGGAGTCGACGCTCCAGAGTTGGCATCTGGGCTGCGCCAAAAGAGATCAAAAGGTCTTCCGCGTAGAGCGTAGCGAGAATATCTTCCGGCAGCACCGAGGTGATGCCGATGGGAAGGTGATCACTACCATGGAGGTCTTGACCCCTTCCCCCAATTAAAATCAGGCTGTGCATCCGAAGAGCACAAAGATAGGTAGAGGTAAGAAAATGAAGCGGTTCTGGGACAGTGATGCATAAACTCATCCACGTTTAGGACACCCATCTCAAGCTCTTCGATCAGATCAAGAAGGACTTGTCCGCTGAGATTTATAGAGTAGTCTTCCCAGAGAAAATGCCTGCCGTTCAGATCTCCAAGCAAGAGATAGGGCCTCGGCAACCGTGCCACGACGCGGCGTAAAGCTCCCGCGTCGAAGTCAGCTGACGGTGGAATGTACGCAGAAATGATAGTATACCTCCTATCCAGGTGCAGCTGCACAGCCACTGCCTGAAAGAAGGTATCTAAAGAGAAAGGAACAACAGAGACATCATGCCGGGTGTAAACCGCAAATCCCCCAGCTCGGGTATCCCGCGGTGGTGGAGTCGCGAGACCCTTATACCCTGGGAGGAAGGGCAGGCAGGGGGCACGCGCCTAGCATGGTCTTTTGCAAAAAGATAGCTAACGGGGAACGGAACGAGACGAGCCTCCGCAGCTTCTCCCAGTTGGCCTGGAGTCCACTCCAATTCCATTAAAGAAATATGCCCTCCAGGGCTAGCTTGGAGGAGAAGCGGGGGCCCTCCTCGAACTGAAGACATCCACGGGAATGGTCATACGCTTCCCGGGGGCATAACCACGGGCGCTTTTGGCCAGACAAAGCGCTGTCGCCTTCGAGGACTTATTGGAGGAGGGGGGAGCCATGCGAGTCTTTTCCTCCCTTCGCCTCAAAACCTTATGTGGGCGTTGCAGCTTGAGTGGCGAATGGCCCTCTTTTCGAGGAACCACCGTCTCCGTCCCACTCGCTCAGCCTCAAGGCGTGGGCGAAGGAGCCGAAGCTCCTTTGTTGCTGTCCTCCTTTCGGGGAACAGCTTTAGAAACCCCGGAAGATTGCCTAGCAACCATTCTCAGGGGTGTTGCCTCCTGTGAGTCTAACGACTTCGTGGAGGTGAGTAGCCGTTTTCCCTTACGGGAAACGGTCGCGTTGGGGGAAAAGGAGGAAGCCCTGGTTTCAGCTTGGGCTATGTATGAACTCCATTTGCCGCCAGCTTTACCAGGGAAGCGCCCGGGTGGGTAGAGCCCGCAGAAGGGCTCCGAATGGGCGCGAAAACAACCGTGCTCGTTGGTCTGGATATGCCAGGAGCAGAGGGTGCCTTTCTAACTATTGAGGCATATGACGTCCCAGGCAGAGCCTAGCGCGCCAGGACCAAGTCCTTAGCCTCGCGGAATAAGAGTCGATCCTGGGCCTGAACGGCCAGGATTTCTTTCTCAGGGAGATATTCACCACATTGCTTCGAAGAAGCAGGGTGAAGCTCTCCGCAATTGACACACTTGGACACACACGATTTGGACTTATCGTGTGCGACCTTGGAGCCATTTACACATACTTTGGGTGACCATGACTTTGCACGTCTACATGAGCGATTCGTATGGCCGAAGCGGTGACAGTAATAGCACCGCCGTGGCAGTGGCACAAATGCCTTCACGCGGTAGCGGTACCAACAGTCATGCCCCGACTCAGGGAGCTTGTCACAGTCGAACGTGACAAAAGGGTTGGTGTGGGTCTCGAGGCCCCTCCCTGTTTTCTCATCACACGTTCGACCTTGACCGCCCCATGGTCGACCCAGCTCCAGGGTGATGTCCTCAATGGAGTAGTCATTGAGTTTTCTCGCATAAACTACTCCTTTTACAAAGTATAGGGTAGAGTGCGGCGTCACACTCACTGGGGTGCCATAAGGTGTAAGAACAGCACTTATCTTGGCCGCCTCGGCGGGATTCGCCGCATTCAACAGAAAGCTTCTGTCCAAGAAACGGGTCACCTTTGGCTCTCTTCTAATTGCTCTAGCTAATCCTCCCCTCTGATGGAACATGTTGCCCTTGGATAACATGGTGCCATCAGTGGAGCGAATAACGACGAAGCGCTTGAAGCCAGCGGGCTTGATAACACCAGGTTACCTCTGAATGAGGGGCCCCGATGTCATCGAGGCTCCGCCCTGTGCACTCTAGATCTTAGTCTTAGTCAGGGGCTTCCCTCACGGGGGGGTAGAGGGGCCAGATGTGCTGATCTTGGCTTGGGCGCCTACCAAAGTGGCAGCAGACCAATCCGTCCCCGCAGCACCCACGGATGGAGAGGAGCCCCGAGTCTTTTTTGTCTTTCTTGTCTTTTTTTTCCTTTTAGGAGAGGAGGGCGGGGAATGAACCCGCTTCCTACCCCCGCCAGCAGAAGCCTCCATTGCAGATAAACCGGCCTCAGCCAGGTCCTTATCCAAAATGCAGAAGGTCCTGGTAGTCGTAGGGACAACTGTCGGAGGAGATCCCTTCCCTCCTTGTACTGCCTTGGAGCCCTCAGCCGTTTGAGGAGGACCTTGCATAGGGGTGGATTCGGGTTCGGTGCTTGGCGCCAAGCCCAGCTTCCCCCCCTGGAAGGCCCTATCGTCTAAGGCTAGGGTTCTCCATGGACCATGTGTGTCACAGGAGGGGCCTCCAGTTGTCCATCTCCTCCCAAGTCATGGGGGACCTCCATTCTTTCGGTAGAGCTGCACGAGGGCGGCTCCGTTGTTGTTATAGGGGGAATTAAGGGGACATGGGTTTTTTTTGCCTCGTTGGGCATGTTGACCCTCTTTGTTTGAAGGAACGCAATCGCTTACCACTTCTCGCATTAGCCTGCACTGCAATAGGTGCTTATAGGCCCGGCAGAGCCAAGCGCTGCCATTTGGGACCACCCCTTCCACCTGGTGGCCTGGCAGTCCGTCGGCATGGCGGTTCCACCTTGAACACGGCGTAAAAAAGATAGATTTTGAAGAAGAGAGGAAAAGGGATGTGAGGAAGGTAAGGGTGGGGATGAAGCAGGTTTTTAAAAACCAACTACCCCAGACCGGAGCTCAGAGATTAGGGAAATATTATCTTCTCCCCCCTTAGCCCCGATCCGGGAGGGTTGACTGAGAAGAAGGTCAGCTTCTACCCTGTGGAATTAGAGGCTGCCCAAAGAAAGCTGTGGGAAAGGTTGTTTGAAAAGCGACGAACTAGGGTAGAAATACAGGCTATCTGAAGGAAGAAATAGTGGCTAAGCTAGGGTTGGACTCTAAATAGCTACAGATTTCCTTATTTATAAATATATACTTATGAGTTCTAATTTTTTTAGTATTCCATATGAATGAGTGAATTAAAGTTTGAAAATCTCGGAATCCGTAGTTTTTTCTCTTTCTTCTAGGTTAAAATCATAATACATACAACCCTGAATCGTAAGTCCTAGGTCATAATTCATCAGTCTAAAGTTATAAGCCATAAGTCAGTAGTCCCATATCATCATGGGCTTTCAATCGTAACTAGTAAATCATAAGTCACACAAGCCACGATTTGCTGTTACTATGTCATAGATTTCAAGTCGTAAGATATGTTATGACTCGTTCCCTCCTCGTAAACATGTAATATCTTTGAATTAATGTCATCCAAATCATGTTCGTTTCATGTTCATATTGAACCCGTCAATAATAACAGTTGGCCTACAGACTTGGAGCCTCTTGATATTAAGATCAATATCCACTACGTGAAACATTGAAAACAAGTCTACACATTATGAAACTTTATTCGAGAGAATTGTTACTTGTGATTCTCGCCTATTACTAATATTACAGGTCAAGGGAAAGTCATTCTTTGCTACCAATTATAATTAAGTGCTAAGAATAGCTGTTATTATCGGGTTAATTGCTAGTTTTATTGTAGCTATTAGGACAAGAGGTTTAATTTGAGTGACGTGATTCAAATGGTCATCGAGCAACCGATTTAACCAATTGGGGATCTCTTTCAGGTTGTTTATTCAGGGTCCAAACTTGACATGAACAAATAATTATTCACTTTAATTGTGATCTCAATCTTTAATCACTGAATATCGCCCAAAATTAGATCCGATACTGGAAGAGGATTTTCTCATTACTCTTAATCCTTGTGGATCTTAATCTTCCGTCACACTCACATCATCCATGATTTTGCGTCGTGTTCAAGTCATTTTAATTCTAAGAATATCTTAGGTCAGTTATCCCTATCTTATCCCTCCATGATTCCTATTCTTATTTCATCATTCCATTATATTTCTTACATCATTAAGCCTTTTCTTTTTGCGTCAATGGATTTCTTGAGTTATTCTTCCGCTTTTCTTCTTTTTTCGTTATACTCACGTCATTCTTAATCTTATACTTACGTCATACTTAATTTTAAGTTACCCTTACGTAATACTTATTCTAGTGTCATCCATGCATCTTCCCAAAACATAAGTTATACATTATTTTTAATGTTGCATCATCCTTACATTATTCTTACATCATCCGTATTCTTACGTGTTATCCTTAACTGCGGCGAAGCAAGCAGGTCTATGGGTCATGAAAATCCCGTGTTGTGTTCATATTCTGTCCGTAACGAGTCGTTGGCTCAATTTAGCCAGCTAAACCCAATGCTACCAAAGGTTATTGAGGTCACTAAGTTCCTATATGATATAATTTGACCATCAAGTGGCACCACTTAGTAGCTAGAGCTGCTAAATCGGCCAATTTCGCCGCAGGTCCACTAGATCATGTTCCTCTATTTTTTCCATAGCCAAGTTAAGCCAAATTTGTTGTGGATAATAGCTGGATGGAGTCACAGTTTGTGTCGAGATTACGGTGTAGTGATTTGAATCCTCCTTCAAACATCATGATCTCACTAAGTAAACATCTGAGACAAAGTTTATGGCAATAGTCCCATGAAGATCTTGATAATCTTGGAGGAATGCATCAGTTTCACCAGTGGTGAATTCCTGGAGGTAAGAATATACGTTATTCTGTATCCATTTGAGATGTGGTAATTGATGTTGTATTTATTAATTCTATATCAATTTAATCTTGAGTGACCTTATGCTAAAGTATTTTATAGGTCAATTTATTACAAAAAATTTATGTTTTACAATTTCTGATTTATAAATTTATACCTTGTGTTCATTTATACTCTTAATTTATGCCTGATCTATTTCTACTGGGCCAATATATGCCCCATCAGTCTATGCTATCTGAATTTACACCGTGTTATTCTAATTTATGCTGGACTAATTTATGGCGGGTCAGTTTATGCCGTATTAATTTATGTTATGCCAATTATTCTGCGTCAATTTGTACGGAAGCAGTTAATTTCTACGTCAATTTATTTTGCATCACTATGGGTTTTCAATTTATCAAATTCTTCTGTGAGAATATTTGCTGCGTCATCTTATACCCTGACAATATATGTTACTTCAATTTATTTTGTATTGTGTTATGATGCGCCTTTATGCCCTGTCAATTTATGTTAATAGTTGCAATGCACAATTCACGGGTCGTATCTTCCACTCTCATCGCACATTAGTCAGATAATTTTTTTCGCTCATTCAATCTCATTCATTTGAATCAAAGGAGATTAAATTATTATATAATGCAACTTCATCTACGCGACGAATCACAACAATGAGAAGAAAAACCTATTTCGCCTTTGTAATGACCAATTTTCTCTCGCATCTTATCAACATTACAAGAGAGCTTCCGAAGTCATTATGAGGTAGCATATCTCTGGTTCACAAAGGAATAATGCTTTACTTTCATCTATCCAGCATTATGCATTTGCACTTGAAATCGGATTTTATCCTTCTTAAAATGCAAATTTAATGCGATAAGAAGTTTGTATTAATTCGTATGCATCCATGAAAAAGTGTTTTAAGGATAATGAATTATATGTTTGCCTACAGAACAAAGAAAATTATGGTCATTATTCAAGTATGTATATATTTATAGTTTAAGCTGATAACGTTGTAAAGAAGCAGAAATATTATTTCAAAGATGATCCTTATCACAAACACACACATATGTACATGTATATATATATGTATATATATATATATATATATATATATATATATATATATATATATATATATATATATATATATATGCATATATATATATATATATATATATATATATACAGTAGTGATCAAATTATTATGGATTTCTTGATAATTCTTAATGTTTCTGGTACAAGGTAACTTAAGACTATTTAATGAGTTAATAATGAGGTTATTTTATAATATTAGTGTGAAATAACTATTGTACATTTTTGAAGAGTAAATATTAGTGCGTTTTGCTTCATATTCTTGCAAACTTGTTGAAATAAAAGAAAGTAACTCCGATTCGGTTTTGCCCGCCTTGGCATATATTACGAGCCTACCGTCCGAGAAATAAGCATAGAGTTACCAAAACCATGATGCAGGTTAGTCAAATCTGAGCTAATTCTCATGCTGATTGGACTTCTGAGCAATGGGAACAGGTAAGAGTGCTACTACATTTACCAGTTATTTTCTTTATTAGGCATAATAGAACATACTGTAACTACTGTAATATGTGCATTCTAATTTAGCTACTAGCTATGCGTTCATGCTGTACTGAAATAATTTCAAGTCATAATTTGTCTGGCTGTTTAACTGTTGCCAATAGCATCACAGGTCGCTTAAGTACTGCCATAGTGTTTTATATTGTTATAGGTTGTGTTTTTGGACAAGACAACTATTGCAGTAATTGACGACCATGAACAGGCTGTAAGGAGGCGGTCAGGTGATGAGCTTATGCCAGAGTGTCTTAAAAAACTGTAAAGCATTAACAGAAAATCCTGGTGTGTGGGGCAATTTTGGAACATGGGACAAGTCTCTTGAAGATTGTTGAAGTTATAATGAATCAGTATAAGTAGATTGAGGTAGTAAAAAAACCGGTTGGTACCTCAAATGAGAGAATGGTTTGGTGACAGATCATGCATATTTCAGCAAGACTTGGCACAATCAGTGAAGACATGGTGTGTAAAAATGGCATTGAACTGATATCACGGCCTTGAAATTCCCCAGACATGAAATACACGAAGTCCCAATAGCAACCAAAGCAAAGCTCGTAGAACGTCTTATTTACGTTTGGTTTAAATCTGACAGAATCATGCAATTATGCAAAACTTTAATCACTAGCATCCTAGAAAAATTACGAATTTTCATGAAATAAGTAATAATTGGATCTCCTCTCTATTTATATATATATATATATATATATATATATATATATATATATATATATATATATATATATATGCAGTTACCGGTAAATCGATACAAATTGCACAAGAGAAAAGAATAAAAAGTTGTCTACAAATCGAAGCAACGTATTCCCATGAGAATTTACACATAAGTCGAACGATATATATAGTTGAGAAATCATTAAAAATAGCCACGATCTGCCTCCACCACTTTATCTCCAAGTGGAACCTCTATTGCTTGCATGCCATGGTTTGGGGTGTCTTTGTCATTGGATGACATTACCTCCACAATGTTTGTCCTTAGAGATCCTAAAGTGTTGTGAGCAGCTTTGTTGATATCCTTCCCAATAACGTTCCAAAGAAATAATATATGGGGGTTGCAATCGGCAGAGCTTGGCGGCCACACGTGACGGGACCAGTGATGCGAAACAATGCTGCACAATTATGTCTGTGTCTCCCTTCCCTTTTTGTGTGGGCGCAGAGCCCTCCTAGAATCTATAAGGCGGATACATGTTCCATTCTAACCTTAACTACAGTCTCCAGTACCACAATGTCAACATCCGCATTTACCTTGATGTGATGGAGGAAGATTGGAAGAAGTATATCATGGCCTTTGCTGCTGACAACTCTCAGAGACATGAAAGAAGCGGGAACTTTGCTGTACATAACAATACCGACTTCATTCTTATTCTTAGCCTCGTCAGTCTGCAGTTTCACTCTCTAAACGATTTTCCTTGGGTAGTTAAACAAATTCACAATCTCCTTCACGCTTTTTCCGGCGTGGAGGGCTGCGACTATGGCATACCATTTTTCGATTCCAGAACAAATTGACAGCTCCTTCACGCTCTTCTCGGCGCGGAGGGCCGCGAGTATAGCGTACCATTTTTCGATTCCAGAATAAATTGACATCTTTTTCACACTCTTCCCGGCGTGGAGGGCCGCGAGTATGGCGTACTATTTTTCCATTTCAGATGCCATTCTCAGAAGAAACCGTATACTCTGTTACCCCCATCAAAGCTCAAATCTTACTGAGTGTATACAAGGTCTAGTAACCTACATTGATTCGGTTATTAGCTCATAGGAAAATTTTAAACTGTAGCGCTTAAACTTAAATTAATGTATTGAGTGGAATCAATGCTGGTATACTGTAGTTGTGTAGTTTTCTGGTTCGGAAGTGGTGGTATTAGTATATGAATACCTGGAAACTAGTTCTGGCTAATTGTTGGTACCTTTGTTCTGTATACGATCGTGTTGTCGTTAGGTTGGTTGGTAAGTAGTGCCATTCATCACTCATCCAGGACGAGAAGCAGCAATTGAGTACGAAAATTCACATAAAGATGAGAATGACTATCGTTGGTGAGACCAAATTCAGTTAAGGACGGTCATCGTTGAGAGGTGAGCGTCCCCAATGCCTCTGACCTTTGATACAACCCTTTGTGACACCAGATGGGGGCGTTCCGCATGAGGGGCATATTGATAAGAGTGACCTCATAGAAGAGACTACTACTCCATCGGCAGGGTTCCGGAACTGATGAGATGGTGGGTATGTTGCACTGTGCAGGCGGGAATGGATTGGTAGCACTGTTGTGCTTAGCTATGTGAGTGATGATGTGTGTGGAGCTAACATTAAACTCAGCGTATCTGCCGATGGGCAGCTAGCCTCTGACGCCTTGAATGTTATGTGTCCGAGATCGCTGGCTTCCTACCCGTGCCTCGACGTTAGAAAGCGTAGAGAAAGCTTCATAAATTATCGGTAGCCTCCCAGTAAAGCGGCTGTGGTCGCCGTGTAAATATTGGCATAAAAAATGGAACCGTTTGCTTTCTTGCATTCTTTTTTGCCTTTGCTCTGTTTTAGCTCTCTCTCTCTCTCTATCGGTGGTGATAGTGTAGTACTCGTGGTGGTGGTGTAATAATGGTGGTAGTACTGGTGATGGTGGTGGTGTAGTCGTGTTGTAGTCGTGGTGTGGTATTTATAGTCGTAATAGTGATGGTGGTGATAGTGGTGTAGTAGTGGTGGTTCTGTTGTTGAAGTGATGGTGGTGAAGGTAGTAGTTGTGGTGGTGTAGTACTGCTGGTGGTAGTAGTTTTTGTGGTGTAGTAATGCTGGAGGTAGCATGTTGGTCTAGGGGTAGTGGTAGTGGTGTAGTGGTGGTGGTGGTAGTGGTGTGGTATTAATCGTGGTGGTGTTTTTTTTAATATTAGGAGCCTATCTGGCGACTGCCCCACTTGGGCATAAGGCGCCGGGATCAAGAAAGCCCAGCATTAATCTACTTTAAAATAAGAATATGAAAACACAACAGGGATAAAAAGGGAAGATCGTAACAATTAGGAAGCAATCTCCAGCGTCGGGGGAAGGCCCCGTGACCCAGCCACAGGAGCGTGCGACCAACAAAGAAAACAACAATAACAAAAAACAAAAATAAATAAAACCTAGTTAAATAAAAGGGAGAAGGCCGGCCTCCCCCCAAAAGTCTACAAGTCCACCAGTTAATGTGCACTCGCTTATCCCGAGAACAAGGGAAAGGGGGTAGCGAACCCGCCCATCTCAGGGACGGGACAGGTAACATGCACAAAGATCACCCAGAATGGAACATTCAACAAGAATGTACCGAACAGTCAGGGAGACAACGCAGTCTGCAGTGTAGAACACTTGCGAGCACTCCATCAAATGGCGGTGCGTCACGTGAGTGTGCCCAAATCGGAGACGAGAGAAAGAAACCTGAACCCTTGGCGGCATTGGGGGGTAGGTCCATGGGAAGAGTCTCGGCGCAATAGAACTCCACTTTAGGTTCCTTTCGACCGTCTCCCATCTCCTTTGCCAAGCAGCCCGAAGAACTGCCCATATTCCTGCCATTTAGTCACTGTGAGGAAGAACGAAACACTGGTCCTGTCTTAGAGTCCACACGGACACTTTGGCGCCCTCATCGACGCGCTCATTCCCCGCAATTCCTAAATATCCAGGAACCCAGCAAAAGATAATCTCGACATCCACCCCGTAAGGGGCGCGGCGATTTGCCATCTTGGCCGCCGTGCTGACGGGACTCAGCACCCCTTCCGGCCCCAGCTTAGCCTCTCTTCCTTCCTTCAAAACACTTGTTTCCTCTCTTTTCACACAACCTCTCCCACAACTTTCTCTGGTCAGCCTCTAATTTCACAGGGTAGATGCTGACCTTCCTTTAAGCCAACCGTCCCGCATCGGGGCTGAGGGGGTGGGGGACAATGTTCCCTAACCCCTGAGCTCCGGTCTGGGGTGGCTGGTTTTTAACTACCTGCTTCATCCCCACCCATACCTTCCTCACATCCCTTTTCCTCTCCTCTTCACAATCTATTAATTTTTACGCCGTGTCCAAGGTGGAGCCGCCATGCCGATGGACTGCCAGGCCACCAGGCGGGAAGGGTGGTCCAAAATGGCGGCGCCTGGCTCTGCCGGGCTTGTAAGCACCTTTCGCAGTGCGGGCTACTGCGAGAGGTGTGCGCGATTGCATTCCGTGTTTAAAAAAGGGTCACAATGTCCAATGATGATAAAAAAAAACAAACCCAACCCTCAACTTCCCCTGTTCCATCGACGGAGCCACCCTCGGGCAGCTCCAGCAAAAAAATGGAGGTCTCCTTCCCTGTGCTTGCACAGGGGACCCTCCATATTTCTCTAACCGGAGAGAAGGCTTACTCCTCTCCTTCGCCTACGGGTGCAGGGGACTCCCCCTCACCCCCTTCTCTGGAGGTGCTTTCGGGCACCTCCCTTTTCCCAGCGGCAGTCCCCTCTTTTCTTTCCAAGGGGACTTCCAAGAAAGCCAGCAGGCAGCCCTTAGCCAGCCGCTCCCCATCAAAGCGGCTCGGTAGGGCAAACGCCCTTAGGGGGGAGAGGGAAGCCAGGCCCCTTCGGTCGCTTTCCTCAAAAGACCTGCTGGCAAGAATTTTAAACCTTGCTGGGGTCAAGGCCTGTGCCTCCCCACACAAGACTGGTGACACTGCCAAGGGGACCTGCAATGTCCTGGGAGGGGATGGCCAACTGGAGGCCCCTCCTGTGATAAACGTGGTCTTTGAGGAGACCCAGCCTCCCACGGGAGGGCCTTCCATGGGGGGGAATTCGGGCTCGGCGCCAAGCACCGAACCCGAATCAGCCCCTATGCAAGGTCCTCCTCAAATGGCTGAGGGCTCCGAGGCAGTAAAAGGAGGGGAGGGATCTCCTCCGACAGGTGCCCCTACGACAACCAGGACCTTCTCCATTTCGGAGAGGGACCTGGCTGAGGCCGGTCCATCTAGCCTAGAGGCTTCTGCCGGCGGAGGTGAAAAGCGTGTTCATTCCCCGCCCTCCTCTCCAAAAAAGAAAAAGACAAAGAAGACTAAAAAGACGAAAAAGACTCGGGGCTCCTCTCCATCCGCGGGGGCTGCGGGGACGGATGGGTCTGCTACCACTTTGGTAGGCGACCAAGCCAAGATCGGCACATCTGGCCCCTCTACCCCCTCGTGTGCGGAGCCCCTGACCAAGACTAATACCAAGAGTGCACAGGGCGGAGCCTCGATGACATCGGGGCCCCTGATTCAGAGGTTACCTGGCGTTTTCAGGCCCGCTGGCTTCAAACGCTTCCTCGTTATATGCTCCACTGATGGCACCATGTTGTCCAAGGGCAACATGATCCATCAGAGGAGAGGATTAGCTAGTGCAATTGGTAGAGAGCCAAAGGTGACCCGTTTCTCGGATGGCAGCCTTCTGGCGAATGCGGCGAATCCCGCCGAGGAGGCCAAGATAAGTGCTCTTCGGACACTTCGTGGCACCCCGGTGAGTGTGACGCCGCACTCTACCATGAACTTTGTGAAAGGAGTAGTTTATGCGAGGGAACTCGTTGACTACTCCATTGAGGACATCACCCTAGAGCTCGCCGACCATGGGGTGGTCAAGGTCGAACGTGTGATGAGAAAACAGGGAGGGGCTTCGAGACCCACCCCTACACTCTTCGTCACGTTCGACTGTGACAAGCTCCCTGAGTCGGTGCGTGCTGGTTGGTACCGCTACCGCGTGAAGGCATTCGTGCCACTGCCGCGGCCGTGCTATTACTGTCACCGCTTCGGCCATACGAATGGCTCATGTAGACGTGCAAAGTCGGGGTCACCCGAAGTCTGTGTAAATTGCTCCAAGGTCGCACACGATAAGTCCAAATCGTGTGAGGCCAAGTGTGTCAATTGCGGAGAGCCGCACCCTGCTTCTTCGAAGCAATGTGGTGCAGATCTCCTGGAGAAAGAAATCCTGGCCGTTCAGGCCTCAGGATAGACTCTCATTCCGCGAGGCTAAGGACTTGGTCCTGGAGCGCCCAGCTCTGCCTGGGACGTCATATGCTTAGTAGTTCGAAAGGCACCCTCTGCTCCTGGCCCATCCAGGCCAACGAGCACGGTTGTTTCCGCGCCCATTCGGGGCCCTTCTGCGGCCTCTACCCAACCAGGGCGCTCCCCTGGTAAAGCTGGCTGCAAAAAGGGTTCATACCCAGCCCCGTCTAAAACCAGGGCTCCCCCCTCTTCCCCCAGCGTGACCGTTTCCCGCAAGGCGAAACGGCCACGCGCCTCCACCGAGTCGTTAGAATCACAGGAGGCAACACCCCTGAAGATGGTCGCTAGGACATCTTCAGGGGTTCCTAAAGCTGTCCCCCGAAAGGAGGACAGCAACAAAGGAGCTTCGGCTCCTTCGCCACGCCCCGAGGTGGAGCGAGTGGCTCGGAGACGGTGGTTCCTCGAAAAGAGGCCCCCCCGCCACCGAAGCCGCAGCGCCCGCCTAAGGTTTCGAGGCGGAGGAAGGAAAAGACTCGCATGGCGAGCCCAACCTCCCCCAATAAGTCCTCGAAGGCAACAGCGCCCGGGGTTCTGCCCCCGGGAAGCGTACGGCAATTCCCGTGAGTGTCTACAATTCGAGGAGGGCCCCCGCGTCTCCTCCGAGCTAGGCCTGGAGGGCATATTCCTTCAATGGAATTGCCGTGGACTCCGGGCCAACTGGGAGGAGCTGCAGAGGCTCGCCTCGTCCCGTTTCCCGTTAGCTATTTTTTTGCAGAAGACCATGCTAGGCGCGTGCCCCCTGCCTACCCTCCTGGGGTATAAGGGACTTTCCACCCCACCACCGCAGGATTGCCGGGCTGGGGTATGCGCGGTTTACACCCAGCATGATGTCTCCCTTCTTCCTTTCTATTTAGATACCTCCTTTCAGGCAGTGGCTGTGCAGCTGCACCTGGATAGGAGGTATACTATCATTTCTGCGTACATTCCACCGTCAGCTGACTTCGACGCGGGGGACTTCCGCCGCGTCGTGGCACGGTTGCCGAGGCCCTATCTCTTGCTTGAAGATCTGAACGGCAGGCATCCTCTCTGAGGAGATTACTTCATAAATCCCAGGGGACAAGTCCTTGCCGATCTGATCGAAGAGCTTGAGATGGGTGTCCTAAACGTGGATGAGTTTACGCATCACTGTCCGAGAACCGCTTCATTTTCTTGCCTTGACCTATCTTTGTGCTCTTCGGATGCACAGCTTGATTTTGATTGGGGGGTGGTCGATGACCTCCATGGTAGTGATCACTTTCCCATTCAAATATCATTTTTTAGGGCAACTGCCGCCTGAGAGACCACCTCGGTGGTGCTTGGCGCGGGCGCGGTGGCCTGCATTTCAGGAGTTTAGGTCAGTAGATGAGGCCGTTGAGTTCTTCTCCGGCAACCTCATCGCCGTGGGCCTGACGACTATTCCTAGGACGTCTGGCCGTTTTGCACGCCGACCGCTCCCATGGTGGTCGGCCGAGTGTTAGACGGCCCTCAAACAGTAGCGTTATGCCTACATGCGCTATAAGCGCCGCCCGAACGATTTCACTGTGGCTGAATTTCGTCGGGCTAGGGCTAGGTTCCGGTATATTTCAAAGCACGCCCGCCGCTCTTCTTGGCGGGCATACGTGTTTTCACTTAACGGGAAGACCCCTTTAGCTGAGGTGTGGAAGCGAGTCAAACGGATTCGGGGCAAGTTCTCGCAGGACCCCCCTCCCGTTCTCCAGGAGAATGGGACCGCAATCTCGGACCCCGCGTCCGTGACGGAATCCTTAGCGACAGCTTTCTCCGCATTCTTTAGCCGTGATGCTGCTCCGCCAGCATTCAATTCACGTTGTGATGTCGCGGAAGGCCGCCAGCTGGACTTTACCACCAGAGGCGGAGAACCCTTCAACGACAAGTTTACTGTGAGTGAGTTGCGTTCCGCTCTCGCTTCGTGCGCGGACACCGCCCATGGTCCGGACGATGTCCCGTACGCCATGCTTTGACACCTGGGTGAGCGAGGCATGGCCTTTCTGTTAGATCTGTTCAACAGGATCTGGGTGGAAGGTCTTCTCCCAGACTCCTGGCGAATCGCTACTGTGCTCGCCTTTCGCAAGCTGGGGAGAGATCACTCTACTCCGACCGGTTTCTGCCCAATCTCTCTAACCTCTTGCGTTGGCAAGTTGATGCAGAAATTGGTAAATGTTAGATTAGCCTATTTCCTGGACTGCGGAGGCCATCTGTCTTCTGCACAGTGCGGCTTCCATAAGTTTCACTCCACGTCGGATGCTCTGCTCCGACTTGAAAATGCCGTCTGCGAGGCTTTCCTTTGTAGACAGCACTACGCCACGGTGTTTTTTGATCTGGAGAAGGCCTATGATACCGCATGGCGATACGGTATCATGGAGACTCTCCACACGATAGGGGCGAGGGGACGCCTCCCAATGTTTATATCTGAATTTTTGCGAGATCGTCGATTCCGCGTACGGGTGGGGGGAGCTCTCTCTGCCCCAAAGGAGCAGGGAAGAGGGTGTCCCGCAGGGAAGTGTTCTCAGTGTCACACTTTTTGCCCTAAGCATCAACGGCATCACCTCGGTGCTGCCAGAAGATGTTCTCGCTACGCTCTACGTGGACGACCTTTCGATCTCTTTTAGCGCGGCCCAGATGCCAACTCTGGAGCGTCGACTCCAACAGGCATTGAACCGCGTCTCTCGCTATGCCGAAGCGCACAGGTTTTGGTTTTCTTTGGCCAAGACTAAGGTGGTGCACTTCTGCCGACACCCACGGATTCACCCCGACCCAGATTTGTTTCTTAATGGGGTGCGCCTGGATGTGGTTGAGTCGCACCGTTTCCTTGGTCTTGTATTCGACCGACGCCTCACCTGGGAGGATCATATTCGCAGCCTTAGGGTCTCTTGTACCCGCGCCATTGACATCCTCCGTTCCGTGACGTTTAGCGCTTGGGGCGCTGATAGGGCTACCGCCTTACTTTTTTATCGATCCTTTGTTCGCTCAAAGCTCGACTACGGATGCGAGTTTTATGCATCCGCAGCCAAGCGTTTATTGCGGAAGGTGGATTCAATCCACCACACCAGCCTTCGCCTTGCGACCGGTGCCTCCCGCACTTCTTCCATTGAGAGCCTGTTGGTCGATGCTGGGAAGATGCCACTCGCTCTGCGCCGCGTGCAGTGCATCACTCGCCTGTACGCACGAACCCGGCGTCTTCCTCAGTCGCCCAACAGCTCTCACTCCATCCGCAGCTGATCTCGATGGTGCCTATGCCGCCGAGAGACGCCAGTCATACCCTAAGCCCTTTGGGTTTAGGGCCAGGAAACTCCTTCGAGAGGTAGATATAGCTCTCGGGCCGGTGGCGCCCCTGGTTGTGCCCAGGACGCCTCCCTGGAGGGTACCACATTTGGCTATTTGTCGCCACGCCTCTGCTCCCAAAGCTTGTACTGAGCCGGGAGTATTGCGTTTGACCTTTTTGGAGCACACATCGTGTCACGCTGGTACCGTGCCAGTGTATACGGATGGCTCCAAGTCCCAAGAGGGGGTCGGCTTCCACTCCGTATCCCCTCTGTTTGAAGTCAGCGGGGCTCTACCAGGCGCTGCGTCTGTCTTCACGGCCGAGCTGGTGGCAATACACCACTCGGTACGGGAGATTACGCGACGTCCTCGGTTCGGAGACCGGATTATGATCTATAGCGACTCACAAAGCGCCCTGAGTGCTCTCGGGGCATTGGAATCTCCGCATCCCCTGGTTCGCGATATCCGTGACGCCACGGTTTTGGCGAGGCGGGCAGATGTCAAGATTATCTTCTGCTGGGTTCCTGGAATGTAGGAATTGCGGGGAATGAGCGCGCCGATGAGGGTGCCAAAGATTCCGCGAGGACTCTGCGACCGGACCAGCGTTTCGCTCTTCCTCACACCGACTACATGGCAGGAATACGGGCAGCTCTTCGGACTGCTTGGCAAAGAAGATGGGAGACGGTCGAAGGGAACTTAAAGTTGCGTGCCATTGCACCGCGACTGTTCCCATGGACCTATTTCCCAATGCCGCGGCGGCTTCAGGTTGCTTTCTGTCGTCCCTAAATCGGACACACTCGTGTGACGCATGGCTATCTGGTGGAGCGCTCGCCTGCGACTTATTGCAACGACTGCTTCGTCCCCCAGACTGTTCGGCACATTCTTGTCGAATGTCCCAGTCTGGGTGATCTTCGCGCACGATACCTGTCATAGTACTGGGATGGGCGGGGTCGCTACCGCCTGTCCCTTGTGCTCGGGACAGATTCATGCACATTGACTTGGGGACTTGTTGACTTCTTGGGGGAGGCCCGCCTTCTCCCTATTATTTAAACAAGGTTTGTTTGTTTTTTTTGCTTTGTTTTGTTGTTTTTTTACATTTTTTTTTGTTGTTTTTGGTTTGTTTTTTCCTTTAGTTGCACGCTCCTGTGCCGGGGGGACCTCTCCCCGACGCACCAGCTTGCTTCCTTTCCCCCTTTTGGGGTGTTGTTTTTTTTTTCTCTCTTTAATTTTATTTTAAAGTAGCCTAGAACTAGGCCAGTTCTAATACGGCGACTAATGCCCAAGTAGGCAGTCGCCAGATGAGCTCTTAAAAAACAAAAAAACAAAAAAAACTCGACATCCGCTCGGCTTGTCAAAACCGTGGCGTCACGGATATCACGAACCAGTGGATGCGGAGATTCCAATTCCCCGAGAGCACTCAGGGCGCTTTTTGAGACGCTATAGATCACACTCTGGTCTCCGAACTGGGCACGTCGCGTAATCTCCCGTACTAAGTCGGGTATTGCCACCAGCTCGGCCGTGAAGACAGAGGAAGCGCCTGGTAGAGCCCCGCTGACTTCAAACAGAGGGGATACGGCGTGGAAGCCGACTCTTTCTTCAAACATGGAGCCATCCGTATACACTGGCACGGTTCCAGCGTGACACGAGCTGTGCTCTAAAAAGGTCGAAAGCAATACTCCCGGCTCTGAGCAAGCTTTGAGAACAGAGGCGTGGCGACAAATAGCCAAATCTGGTACCATCCAGGGTGGGGCCTTGGTAGAACCAGTGGCGACACCAGCCCGAGAGCTCTCGAAGGAGTTTCTGGCCCTAAACCCAAAGGGCTTAGGGTATGAATGACGTTTCTCGGTGGCATAGGCACCGTTGAAATCAGCTGCGGATGCAGTGATAGCTGTTAGCGACTGAGGGAGGCGCTGCGCTCGGCCGTACAGGCAAATGATGCCCTGTACACGGCATTTATCGAGTGGCATCTCCCCAACATCGAAGAGTAGTCTCTTAATGGGGGAAGTGCGGAAGGCACCGGTCGCAATGCGAAGGCCAGGGTGGTGGATCAAGTCCTCTTTCCACAATAAACGATCGGCTGCGGATGCATGAAACTTGCATCCGTATTCGATCTTCGAACGAACAAAGGATTGATAAAAAAGTAAGGCAGTAGCCCTATCAGCGCCCCAAGCGCTGAATGTCACGGAATGGAGAATATCTATGGTGCGGGTAAAAGAGATCCTAATGTTGCGAATATTAGCGTCATAGGTGAGGCGTCGGTCAAATACAAGACCAAGGAAACGGTGCTATTCAAACACTTCCAGGCTTATTCCATTAAGAAAGAAGTCTGGCTCTGGATGGAGCCGTGGATGGCAGCAGAATTGCACCACCTTAGTTTTGGCCATGCAAACCCGAAACCTGTAAGGGCGAAATCCAGAGTTAGCATCTGGGCCGCACCAAAAGGGATCAAAAGTTTATCCACGTAGAGCGTAGCAAGAACATCTTCCAGCAGCACCGATGCTCAGGGCAAAGAGTGTGACACTGAGGACACTTCCCTGCGGGACACCCTCTTCCTGCTCCTTTGGGCCCAATAGAGCTCCCCCCACTGTACGTGGAATCTACGATCTCGCAAAAAATAAAATATAAACATTGGGAGGCGTACCCTCACCCCCATCGTGTGAAGTGTTTCCATGATACCGTATCGCCATGCGCTATCATAGGCCTTCTCCAGATCTTAAAACACCGTTGCGTAGTGCTGTCTACGAAGAAACGCCTCTAGACGGCATTTTCCAGTCCCAGAAGAGCATGCGAAGTGGAGTGGAACTTGCGGAAGCTGCACTGTGTCTTCCTCACAGTCTACCAATTTCTCCATCAACTTGCACACGCAAGAGGTCAGAGAGATTAAGCGGAAACCGGCCAGAGTAGAGTGATCTCTCCCCGGTTTGCGAAAGGCGAGCATAGTAGCGATTCGCCAGGTATCTGAGAGGAGACCCTACACCGAGATCCTGTTAAACTATTCTTATAGAAAGGCCATGACTCGCTCACCCAGGTGTCGAAGCATAGAACGGATCATGGGGAGTGTCCACGGACGAAACAAGAACAAAACGAAACTCACTTACAGTAAACCTGTTGTTAAAAGGTTCTCTGCCTCTGGATGTAGAGTCCAGTCAGCGGCCTTCCGCGATATTACGACGTTCATTGAATGCTGGCAGAGCAGCATGCCGGCTAGAGAATGCGGAAAAAGCGGTCGCTAAGGATTCCGCCACGGACGCAGGGTCCAAGATTGCGGTCCCATTCTCTTGAAGAACGGGAGGATGGGCCATCTAGAACTTGCTCTAAATCTTTTTGACTCGCTACCATACCTCTGCTAGACGGGTTTTCACGTTAAGTGAAGACACGTATGCCCGCCAAGAAGAGCGGCGAGCGTGCTTCGAAATATACCGGAACCTAACCCTAGGCCGACGAAATTCACAGACAGTGAAATCATTCGGATGGCGCTTAAAGTGCATGTCGGAATAACGCTTCTGTTTGAGGGCCGTCTCACACTTGGCCGACCACCACGGGAGTGGCTGGCATGCAAAACGGCCAGAGGTTCTAGGAATTGTAGACAGGCCCGCGGCAAAGAGGTTTCCGGAGAAGAACTCAACGGCCCCATCTACCAACCTAAGCTCTTCGACTGAGATATAGAATTCAGTCATTTCCTGAAATGCAGGCCAACGCGCCCGCGCCCAGCACCAATGAGGTACGCTCTCAGGCGGCAGTTGCCTTGAAAATGATATTTGAATGGAAAATTGATCACTACCATGGAGGTCATCGACAACCCCCCAATCAAAATCAGGCTGTGCATTCGAAGAACACAAAGATAGATCAATGCAAGAAAATGAAGCGGTTCTCTTGCAGGGATGCGTAAACTAATCCACATTTAGGACACCTATCTCAAGCTCTTTCATTAGATCCGCAAGGCTTTGCCCCTTAGGATGATGTCTGCCGTTCAGATCTTCAAGCAAGAGAAAGGGCCTCGGCAACCGGGCCACAACGTGGCAGGAGTCCCCCGAGGCGAACTTAGCTGACGGTGGAATGTAAGTAGAAATAATAGAATACTTACTATCTAGGTGAAGCTGAAAGCCAACCCCTGAAAGGTGGTACCTAAAGTGTAAAGAAGAACGGATACATCATATGGGGGGTAAACCGCGCATTCCCCAGCCCGGCCTTTAACTCGTGGTGGTGGTGTGGCAATACCTTTATACCCCAGGAGGGCGGCAGCGGTCACGCGCATAGCATGGTCTCCTGCATAAAAATAGCACACAGGGAACGGGATGAAACGAGCCTTCGCAGCTCCTCTCAGTTGACCCGGAGTTCACGGCGATTCAATTGAAGGAATATACCCTCCAGGCCTAGCGCGGAGGAGACGCGGGAGCCCTCTTTGAAGAGAAGACCCTCACGGAAATGGCCGTACGCTTCCCGGAGGTAGAGCCCAGGGTGCTGTTGGCCGGACAAAGCGCTAAAGGCGTTGATGCCTTCCGAGGACATATTGGGAGAGGTTGGGCTCGCCATTCAAGTTTTTTCCTCAGCCCGCCTGGAAACCTTAGACGGGCGTTGCGACTTCGAAGGCGTAGGGCCATCTTTCCGAGGATCCACCGTCTCCGAGCCACTCACCCCTCCACTAGGTGTCCGCAAAGGAGCCGAAGCTCCTTTGCTGCTGTCCTCCTTTCGAGGGACAGCTTTAGGAACCCCAAAAGATGGCCTTGCGACCAATTTCAAGGGTGTTGGCTCCTGTGAATCTAACGACTCGGTGGAGGCGCCTGGCCGTTTCGCCTTACGGGAAACGGTCACGCTTGGGGAATGGTGGATAGCCCTGGTTTAAGCCAGGGCAGGGTGTGAACCCTTTGTGCTGCCAGCTTTACCAGAGGAGCCCTAGGGTGAGTAGAACGCGCAGAGGGCTCCGAATGGGCGAGGAAGCAAACGTGCTCGTTTGACGGATGGGCCGCGAGCAGAGGGTGTCTTTCTAACCATTGAGTGTAAGACGTCCCAAGCAGAGCCGGGCGAGCCAGGACCAAGTCCTTAGACTTGCGGAATGAGAGTTGATCCTGGGCCTGAACCGCCAGGATTTCTTTCTCAAAGAGATATGCACCACATTGCTTCGAAGAAGCGGGATGCGGCTCTCCGCAATTGACATGCTTGGCTACACACGATTTGGACTTATCTTGTGCGGCCTTGGAGCAATTTACTCAGACTTTGGGTGACCCCGACATTTTACGTCTAAATGAGGGATTCTTATGGCTGAAGCGGTGACAGTAATAGCACCGCTGCGGCAGTGGCTCTAATGCGTTCACGCGGTAGCGGTACCAACGGGCACGAACCGACTCAGGGAGCTTGGTACAGTCGAACGTTACGAAGAATATAGGGGTCGGTCTCGAGGCCGCTCCCTGTTTTCTCATCACACGTTCGACCTTGACCGCTTCATGGTCGGCCAGCTCTAACGTGATGTCCTCTATGAAGTAGTCAACGAGTTGCCTCGCATAAATTACTTCTTTCACAAAGTTTATGGTAGAGCGCGGCGTCACACTCACTGGATGCCATGAAGTGTCCGAAGAGCACTTATCTTGGCCACCTCGGAGGGATCCGCCGCATTCGGCAGAAGACTTCACCCGAGAAACGGGTCACCTTCGGCTCTTTACCAATTAAGCTGGCTAAGGCTCTCCTCTGATGGATCTTGTTGCCCTTAGCCAACATGCTGCCATCAGGGAGCGAATAACGAGGAAGCGTTTGAAGCAAGCGAGCTCGAAAACGCCATGTAACCTCTGAATGAGGGGCCGAGATGCTATCGAGGCTCCTCCCTGCGCACTTTTCTTCTTAGTCAGGAGCTCTGCACCCGGGGGGCCAGAATGGCTGGATATGCTGATCTTGGCTTGGTCGCTTACCGAAGTGGCATCCGTCTCCGCAGCCCCCACGAATGCAGAGGAGCCCGTAGTCTTTTTGTTTTTTTCTTTTTTGGAGAGAGGGCAGGGAATGAACCCGCTTCTCCCATCCGCTGGCAGTTGCCTCCAGGCCAGATGGACCAGCTTCAGCCAGATCCTTCTTTGAGATGGAGAAGGTCCTGGCAGTCGTAGGAGCACCGGTCGGAGGAGATCTCTTCCCTCGTTGTACTACTGCCTGGAAAACCTTAGCCGTTTGAAGAGGAATTTGCATAAGGGCAGACTCGAGTTCGGTGCTTGGCACCGTGCCCGGATTCCCTTACATGAAAGGTTATCCTGTCTGAGGCTAGGTTGACTCAAGAATCATGTCTATCTCAGGGGGTCCTCCAGTTGGCTATCTCCCCACCCTCCATGACATCGGAGGTCCTACTGGTAGCAGTGTCTTTAATCTTGGCTTGAGAGGCACAAGCTTTGCCTCCGGCAAGGTTTAATATTCTTGCCTGCTAGTCTTTTGAGGGAAGCGACCGAAGGGGCCTGGCTTTCCTCTCAGCCCTAAAGGAGCTTGCCCTATCGAGCCGCTTTAATGGGCAGCGTTCAGCTGGCTATTTGCTGCCTACTGGCTTTCTTGGCAGACCCTGCACCTGTAGGCGAAGAAGGTGAGTAAGCCTTCTATCCCGTTAGAGAAATTTGGAGTGTCCCCTGCGTAAGAACAAAGGGGGGGACCTCCATTATTTCTGTTGAGCTGCCCGAGGGCGTCTCCGTCGATGGACAACGGGAATTTGGATGAGATTTTTGATTTGTTCATCATTGGGCATGGTGATCCTATTTTTCTTACGGGATGCAATACCTCATCACCCTCGCAGTTGCCCGCTCTATAAGGGTTGCGTACGGGCCTGGCAGAGGCAGGTGCCGCCATTTAAAGCCACCCCTCCCACCTTGGGCGCGGCGTAAAATTCATAGTGTGTGAAGAGAAAAGGAAAAGAGATGTGAGGAAGGTACGGGTGGGGATGAAGCAGGTTGTTATAAACCCACCATTCGGAACCGGAGCTCAGAGGTTAGGAAACATTGTTCCCTTCATCCTCATCTCCGATCGGGGACGGTTGGCTGAAAAAAAGGCCAGCATCTACCCTGTAAAATTAGTTGCTGAACAGAGAAAGTTGTGGGAGAGGTTGTATGAAAAGCGAGTAAACCGGAAGAAAACACAAGTCTTTTGAAGGAAGGAAAAGATTTTAAGCTGCGGTCAGATGGGGTGCTGTATCCCGTCAGCATGGAGGCCAGGATGGCAAATGGGCGCGCTAGTGGTGGTGGTGGTGTTATAGCAATAGTGGTAGTGGTGTAGTAGTAATGGTTTTAAGGGTGATGGTGGTGTCGTAGGTATAGTAGTAGTGGTGGTGGCGTAGTAGTATTGGTGTTTGGGGTAGTGTGGTAGTAGTGGTGGTATGTGGTGGGGTGTAGTAATAGTGGTGGTGGTAGTCTCAACCTCAAATCAAGAACCCATATAGCAGTTAAACTCAAACATGAATCCAATTATCAAATCTGGAATTAAAAAAAGATTTTAAAAATTCTCGCAGTGAAACCATTGAAGTTAGAGACTTAGATTTGGTCTTTTTGAACAGATAATTATCAAAACCTTATTTTGTCCCTCGTCCCATGGATCGGACCCTTGGAATGCGTGGATTTCCCCAAGATTTCTGAAATGCCTCAAATAAAAAAGGAAAACCTGGTTTCTCTAACCGGACCAAAATTGGTAAAAGATAAGTTATCACTTTTCTGCCGAATTTCCCGATAATAACCCAATAAGTTTATTTAGTATCGGCAGTTTTCATTATTTCACTTCTTCAACATTGTAATGTTTCTTCCATCATTCAACATCTATACAGAAAATTCCGGCGTTGGTTACATTATTTTTTCTTATCAGTTAAAGTAGTGATAGATATTCGAAAGAACATATGGAGTGTAAGAATGAATAATTAATTTGAATGAAGAAATGGGACGTTGTATTTGCGAATATAAGGAAGAAAACACTGAACTATAGAGTTAAAAGAAGTGTGAACTTCAAACATTTTGACTCACCCTACACTTACAGGATACGGTGGCTAATTACTCTGTGAATGAAGCAATACTATGACTAAATTCATTCCTTCAAATATTTGGAAAAGGGAAGCTATATTGGTATTCACGCCGAAGCTCCAATGCGATGATCTCAGATTGCTTGGATGTTAATCTGAGGATCAGGGAAAAGGTGGATGAGTCAGGTTGTAATTAAGGAGGAGATAGAGACTCGAAAGCCTCACACTAAGCGTTCTAATGCAAAAAGAACCCGTGAATTTGTTCTTGAGATTCAGGGCATCATTAAAAACGATCTGACTAACTCAGTGAGGTCCAACTAGAGAAACCAGGAAATGATGGAGTCTCACATCAGACAGTTAGTGCATGTGGACATCTGCTACTACTTATACAAGATGAGAAAGGGTCAGTTTCTCTTGAAGAAGATTAGCGGAATAACGTCCGTTCAAGTTTCAAACAAACTGAAGTATCCACTCAAGCCTGACATGCTTCGGTTCTTCTCTGACGAGAAGAATTTCTGCCAGGAGCAGGTTGCGACTAGCAAAACAACCGCTGGTTTGGTCTATCCCTCAAAAATTTATCGAGTCATGAAGACCAAGTTCCTTATCCACCACATGGTATTTTGAGTAGTCAGCAGCGATGGGCACGTTATGCCCCCATTTATCTTACCGGAGGGCTACATGAGGTAACTGGCAATGATGGTGTTTCCCTGAATCCAGGAGGTGCCGTTGTAATGCCACACGTTTAGGAGCAAAAATCTGTGCAATGACATGCATGCTTCGAGGCACCGTTTTGACTGCGAGACAATTTCTTTGGACACATTACTCTGAACATCTGGCCTCTCAACACCTCAGACTGCGGGCCCCCTCGACTATTATGTGTGGGGCGTGGTGGAGACAGAATGACCAGCAAGTCCCAGTGCGCTATCAAGGTGGAGCTTAGATCCAGAATCACTACAGTTTTCATGCACTTAAACAGAAGAATCTTTCCATAAGGCCTGTAACGGATCCGACGCCGATTACGTTAAAAAGAGTGAATAGTACATAAAATTCTTCGTGATTTTAACATGAAACTTTGATATATATGTACTTGGAATCCGCCTTTCATTTTGCTGTGGGATTTTTTTGCATTTATTGCTCTACTCACGTGCTACCTTGTGACTTTCTCATATCAATATATATATATATATATATATATATATATATATGAAATGAATAACTTACAAAGTAGCACGTGAGGTTTGCTATCTAAAGATTTCTTAATATGGTGGGATCTAGTTTGTAGGCAGCTTTGTTCGAGCTATGATAAACTTCTTCAATCATCATATTATATTATCTTTGCTTCAGTTTCTACGTTGGTGAATATATATATATATATATATATATATATATATATATATATATATATATATATATATATATATGTATATATGTATAACTGAACTGGATGTTCTTTGCTTTTATATTGTCGTTAGGCGACAACTTACGTTAAATTCACACGAAATAAAATAAATATTAAACATTAGTGTAATAATATTGCCCTTACCTAATCTTCCCCAAATAAAAAGCAGAAATATCTGGTTTTAAATTCCGGAGCCCCCTCGTCTCCTCAGACCCATTCTTTCCAGCTCAGTTCCTTAGTCGTATTTGCCTCGTAGTCATTTTTGCTGGGTGACCAAGCCTTCTCTTTCCGTGGTATTTCATCTATTCCATTCATGCAACTCATTACCAAACACTCTGCTAGTTGACTGAGCCTTCTCGATCTGTTCCCCCTTGACATGGATGGAATAAACTGCCGGTTACTGTATTATTACTATTATTATTAGATTTATATATTACGTCTTTCTTTCTTATTAATGGACAACGCTAATTTTTGTCGCTCATTCAGAATAAGTCATAAAAGCTCGTCAAAATCTAGGGTAATATCCACCCCTTCAATTAAGGGTCCATAAGCCTATATATTTCTCTTTAGTCTGGCAAACAGTACCGGACGTCGTTCTTTGCCGGATTTTTTCCCTTTCCATTAATTTTTTACACCGTGTCTTCTTTTTTCTTCACGTTGATTAATGGCCGCTTTGCTGTTGCAGATTTTCCTCTACACTGAGCAGGAAGCAAACTGTGTATGAAAGAGTTTGGAGTGAGCATGATGTGTATCCTTACAGGGAGCATTTTTTCCATTCGTCTTTCGCACCCCTTCGATATAAATGCAGCCTCAGCAGATCCTTTTTTAAGCCTCCGAGTCATATTCACTTAACAATTTTTGGATATTTTGTAAGCGTTTGAATAGTCGAGAAAGTAGTGCTAATTCTTTCTTTTACAGCATTTGTTCAAAGAGGAACTCATAAGAGCTCAATTTACAAGTTTTTAGTGCAAGAGAGTCTAGTCGAAGCACAAACTTTATTTCTAGGACGAATCTCATACTCACACCTTATTTTTTCGAGAATTTATCTAAAAACCTTCGATAACTCACTATTTTCATAATTTTTTTATCTCTCTGATTCTTTGGTCATACCCCATTTCATAAATAGAAAAAAACTTTGAAGAATTAATTCTTTTTTTCTTTTGGAAATTAAATATACATTCAACTCCGCCACTTTCAAGATCTATTCAAATTTTGGAATTTTAATGGATATAATTGATAAGACCATAGTGATGCTAATGTTAACGTACTTATTTTACTTATAATATGAATCTTAAATTATATATTTTTGTCAATCTTTATCAAGAGTGCTATTTCTGCGCTATCATTTTTAGGTAGTGTGCATCAATGCCTCAAAAAACTACATTCCACTTTTTCGTATTAGTGGTTATTCATGGCTGGAAGGTACTATATGATATGGTATTTTATTCAGTCAGTGCTCATCCCTGCGGCTAATACGGTGCCATGTCCTGGAGCATCGCAAGTGGTTAGATTTCATCTCCGAAATAAGAGTCACAAACGCTCACTTCATACACCGATATCATGTACAATTTTACGAACTTTCTCATTTCTCAGTACACCTTATTTTAAACACATACATAAACAATCCAACTTTGACGTGTTATTCTTTTGATTCCACTCATGTCAATCACTACCACACATTCGGTTCATAGGTCTATTCTCGTCCATTTTTGTTTCATGGAAAAGCCACCTCAAAGTAATATTGGTTTTCTATCCTTTTGCACCTTTCCTCACGTCACCTATATGTCTTTCACCATTCGATTCATATCCCACCCATCTATCTTACACAAAACATATCCCTCAAAGTGTTGAGTTTCAAAGCTGTTAGTCATGATCTCTCCTACCATGCCATATTTCACTCTTAAACACTATTTTTGGTATGTGCATCTTCTCATATAACTCTTAGTTATTATTCTATGAGTGATTCAGTTAGCCACTGCAATTCACGCACTATACATTCAAAATAATTAAACATCACGCTTCCCTAAACATCAACCACTCATTTTAAATATATTTCATTACATTCACAATCCCTAACATCATAACCTTACTCTATTCTACATTTGCTTCTAGTTGCTCAATCAAACTTTACCTTTTAAACCGAGTAATTAACTTTTCCAAGCCAATCTCACTCTCAGACACTAACACTGAATTAACAGCATACAGAGATGAAAATCGTTCAACCTCCACCTTTCCTCACCACATTCACACTCCTGTCCCTACTTCCATTTGTACTTTTCTCAGTACTCCATCCATATTAATATTGCAGCCGTATCGGCATGAAATATTCTTCCCTCAAAGTTCGCAGAACTTTTGGTCAATTTTCACACTGACGAATTCTTAACTGGGTGGAAAAAATCTTTATATTCCATTGTATATTTTCTCAACGTCCACTGTCAATCATATAATAAAAAAATAAGAGTAATATTAAAAATAATGATATTATCAGTTGCCCAATTTAGGATAGCATTTATGTGAAATCTTTTATGCCTCTATAATTTTTAATTCTATATATTTTACATGTTTTAAGGGAACAATAATCACGAGGAAAGATTGGATATGGCCCACATCTTGCGTCTAACACTACCAAACACACTTGTTATACATTTGCATAAAATGGTCTCAACTGAACTCATGTCAGTGAGCGTGGAAGCGGTTTCGACTATGCAAGATCTACCACTCCTCTTATGCTTTTCTCTTCTTACTTTTTCACATAGCATCGAGGCGCCATAACAATTCGATGTGATCACGCTTTCTTATTTAATTATTATTACAAATTCTAAACGATACATCCTTTGAACTCAATTTCCAAATCTTATAAGAACTTTCGTTAAAAAATAAAAAGAATTGAATTAAAGATCATGAATCAAGAGAAAATAAAATAAACTCTTAAATAAAACGAAAGTTGTAAATGGGAATATTACATCAAATCTAATTTTTCTTTGCTTTAATCGATTAAAAATTAATTTCGAAGTTTTAGTGTTATGTGTAATATGAGGTAAATGTTAAAATTTTCGTGTTTTACCTCGCTATAATTTGATAATCAGTTATTAATGATGTATTTATTTGAGGGCAATAATGAATTGTTGGTACTTTATCTGACTTACGTTTTCTCTTTCTCTTTCCTCTTTTACATCATCTACTTTCATTTTCCCCAATAATAAAAATTCTGCAGTTAATTACGGGCCAATTAAACTTGGTTAATTTTATATGGTATTTAATTTTAGTTAAATTCCTTAAAATAATCAAAGCTTCTTTTCACATTGATTTTTATATCACTTTCTTCAAAATAATTCTCTCCCTCTCTAAAACTTTGTTAAGAAACAAGCATATATTCCTTCCACCTTCAAAATCTGACAACTCTAAAAATAGTAAAAAAAAAACAACAGAATTATACAGTTTTATTTGCATTAATCACACGCGTTGTTATTCTCATATGATACCTAATAAAAATAAAGTAATTGTTCTAGTGTTTGTTAATCTTCTCAAACCACTTTGGAAGGAGGAGAAAGTTATTACACTAAATCTAGCAAAACAATGGGACCTGTCTTCTTCAACTTTAGGCAGCAAGTTTCGTGATTTTTCTCTGTCGTAATATATTCACCAAGTACAAGTATATTCTGTCAAGAATATCGATGAGAATACATCGTCTGTCTCGAAGACAATCATTGGAACATTTTGTTTATGGACAGCTGTAAAGGCTTTCATTTCCATTTGTACCGATTGATTTGTGACGATTCTTATTAGAAATGGGTGAAAGGAAATAATTTCAATAGAACAATCGGGTCATTGGGAAAATAGACAGGCTACGAAATTTTTTAAAAGAATCGGTGTAAACAAGAAAAGATGAATTTTGTTTTATGTGGATATTGCAATGCAGTGGATCAAATTTAAAAATCAATGAAATGTTATTTTATTTTGATTTTTAGGTATTTTAAAATTAGTTTTAAGTTTTGCCTAAAATTATGTAAATAGAATCTCACGCAACTTATTTATAATATTTTAAAACATATAACGTGGCGTCATAAGGGCATTTTTGAGTTGTCTGCTTCAATAAACCTTTGGATCTACATATTTCTATAATAGCATATTTTATACAATCCAAAAGTAATCTAATTCTTTTTATTTTTAGTCATATTAGCAAAATTTTATTGAATATTCAGAGTGAGAGGCAATATATAGTTATTTTATCCTATAAATTTAGATAGCAAATGCCTTCTCTCAGTCACCCATTGTGCCTCTCCAAATTGGGGAATTATTTGTTTGTAAACCTCATAAAAGTATCTTAAAATCAAGTTGAAAAAAGTTGCTTAAATAATAATAATATTAATAATAATCATATTTTAGATGACTTCCGCTTTAAAATATATCTTGATTTCAATTTCAACTTACTAACGCTTTCTTTACATATATATATATATATATATATATATATATATATTATCTCTCAAAGTAGCGCGAGAGAATGATGAAAATGACTGAACTACAAAGTGATTCACTGAATGCATTTATACCATGACTAGATTCGCTATTTTCTGCATAAGCGTATTCTGTGAATGAATTTGTAGCTGAGATATTAGCTCTAAAGATGTATGCATGTCTGTAAATTAAACTTTACTTATTCAATTTATCTACTCAGCGACTCCGATTTATAAAAATATCGTTAAAAAACTAACAAGTACAAAAAGACTTTACTTGCCTGAATTAAAAATGTAAAGACACGTTAATAATAATAATTAAATAATAATAATACTAGAGTGACCCGTGGAAATTTAACCATGAAAGCTAAAAATAAAATTTAATTAATGAATTATTGTTAATATTATTATTATTATTATTGTCGTGGTATGACATTATATTAAATCAATACCATATTATATATATGGGAGAGGGACCAATAACTGAAAGGCGAGCCGACAAAGGGAGTGCAACGAGGTCAGGTATAATATGGGCAATGGCAACTCTCAAGGTTATTAAAGAGGCATGTACAAAAATATAATTTTATTTACATAAAAATAATGAGAGAATTGATGGGCAAAATTACATCAGAGAATATATGGGCCAAATTACATCAGAAAACGAGGGGGGGGGGGATTGCAGTTAAGAATCAGACTATGAAGTTAAAACTTAAGGTATTATAGGAGGAGACTATTCAATTGGGTAGTGGAAAACAGTTCTACTCTCGAATGGCCTCAAATCTTCGTGCCGAGGCTATTCTAGCCTGTGTAAAGGTGAATCGTGGGGGACGCAGTTTGAGGCTACTGCTTGTGGAAGGGGAGGGGGAGTAGGCTTACCAAGTTAAGCCTATAAAAACCTTCTACAGCGCAATGAAGTTCCGTGCTGGACAAGAAATTCCATGTGGAATTCCCTCACAATTATCTATTTAAATATAGGAAGTCATATCTTTTTTAAGTTATTTTTTTGCTAAAGGGTAACGTACATAAGAATTAACAAAATACGAAGCCAAAGTAGAAGTACAATAAGATAAGTTGGACTTAACCCCATTCTAATGTTTTAATTTTAATTAAAACAATATTCCCAAATAAAAATGTTGGCAATAGCAAATTCAAAATTGACCTGTTGTGAAAAAGAACAAATTAGCTAGATCTGCCGTTCGTAGGGCATCAATCATTAAGCTTCAAATGTTGGTGATCCATAAGCCAAATGTGAGGATACATAATCCAATTTAATTTTTTGGCCATTTATATATTAGTAATACATTGGATTTGAAAGCCGAGAATAGTGCAGAATAAAGGTCTTGCAATTATAAAAAAACTAAAACAAATAAATTATAGATTCAAATTTAAGGAGGTGAACACTCAAAGTATATTTATGTCCATTTGGCTGGGGAAAGCCCATCCTTAGACCTCTCAAATTCATTTCCGCCGGCTAGCAAGGATTATCTATACATTTTCACAATCCAGTGATTATCGCCAGTTTATTATCCTTATTCTAGGATAGTGTTCATTTATATTTGAGAATGTGGGTCTATAGGAAGTTATGTCCACTGCATTTACCGTCATCAATTATTTAGTGGAGTAGGAGGTGAAAAGAAATAGGAGATTGCGCAAAGAAATTCAAACAAAGGAAGTAATATCGAATAGAGTTTTGCGTCCATTTTCTTTCGCTAATTTAGGGAAAAAAAATTATGAAGAAGCAATACATTTAAATTCACATCATCACTGTATAAAAAGGAGAGGGAAAATGGGTTTACTCATCTTCCATCCCTCTTAATAGTGTACAGTACCAGCCAAAGGGATTAGAACGACTGTAATTCTATTATAACATTTTTTCCTAATATTTGCCAGAGAAAACCCAATGTTTTCAAAATGCTGTACGATAATCTACAGGTATTATTTACTTTTGGGTAAAGGTCATGCAAATTTGATGAATAAAACGAAAGTTATCGGCAAAAAGGCAATTCATTAAACAAATTGCAATATCTCAAAAGACCCGGCCACTTAGCTTTTTGTAGCGAGAAACGGCATTGTATGCAAAGTGCCTAAATTCGGTTTAATCTCGAGTACGTTAGGTCATTCATTCTCTTGCCAGTTATCTTCCAGCCAAAGAAACTGTCACGCTTTCTCTGTCCAGCAGCTGAAGGTAAAGCTGGGACACCAAGATGGTCTTTCACTTAGAGTAAAAAAAACTTTCAACTTTCAAAAGTGTAAATCTAAATATTCTGTCCAACTATGACAAAAGGGATTATGTAGGCTTTTAAATCAAACAGTAGGCAAAGGGAGACCTAAACAAGAAAAATTCTAGCGATTACCCAATATATGATAAACAGTTTCAAGACGTTTGGAGTAGTTTCTAGACAGATTAATAAGAGCTTGGTCACCAAAGTCTTCACGAAGGCCACCATGTAAGGGGCACGGCGATTTTCCATCCTGGCCGCCGTGATGATGGGACTCAGCACCCCGTCGGACCCCAGCTTAGCCTCTTCTCCTTCCTTCAAAACACTTGTTTCCTCACTTTTCATACAACCTCTCCCACAACTTTCAATGGTCAGCCTCTAATTTCACAGAGTAGATGCTGACCTTCTTCTCAAGCCAACCGTCCCGGATCGGGGCTAAGGGGGGAGGGGACAATGTTCCCTAACCCCTGAGCTCCGATTCGGGATGGGGTTTTTTTCGCCCAAAATGGTGGCGCCTGTAAGCACCTGTAAACACCTGTAAGCACCTCTTGCAGTGCGGGCAACTGCAAGAGGTGATGAGCTATTGCGTCCCGAAGCACAAATAGGGTCACCATGCCCAATGATGAAAATAAAAAAAAAAGAACCCCCCAACTTCCCCAAGAACATCAACGGAGCCACCCTCGGGCAGCTCCACCGAGAAAATGGAGGTCCCTTCCCTTGTGCTTGCGCAGGGGACACTCTATACTTCTTTAACCGGAGAGGAGGCTTACTCCTCTCCTACGCCTACGGGTGTAGGTGAGTCCCGCTCACCCCCTTCTCTGGAGGTGCTTTTGGGCACCTCCCTATCTACAGCGGCAATCCTTCCTTTGCTTTCTAAGGGGACTGCCAAGAAAGCCAGCAGGCAGCCCATTGCCGACCGCCCCTCCTGTAAGCGGCTCGGTAGGGCAAACCACCTTAGAGGGGAGAGGGAAGCCAGGCCCCTTCGGTCGCTTCCATCAAAAGACCTGCTGGCAAGAATATTAAACCTTGCCGGGGTCGAGGCCTGTGCCTCCCCACTAAAGACTTATGAGGCTGCCAAGGGGGCCTGCGATGTACTGGGAGGGAATGGCCAACTGGAGGCCCCCCGTGTGATAGACATGGTCCTTGAGAAAAACCAGTCTCAGACGTTAGGGCCTTCCATGTGGAGGAATCGGGGCTCGGCGCCAAAAACCGAACTTGAATCTGCCCCTATGCAAGGTCCTCCTCAAAGGGCTAAGGATTCTCAAGCAGTACAAGGAGGGGAGGGATCTCCTCTGGATGATGCCCCTGCGACCACCAGGACATTCTCCATTTCAGAGAAGGACCTGGCTGAGGCCGGTCAATCTAGCCTGGGGGCTTCTACCGGCGGGGGTAGGAAGCGGGTTTATTCCCCGCCCTCCTCTCCAAAAAAGAAAAAGACCAAGAATAAAAAAGCCGAAGAAGACTTGGGGCTCCTCTCCATCCGCAGGGGCTGCGGAGACAGATGGGTCTGCTGCCACTATGGCAAGCGACCAAGCCAAGATCGGCACATCCGGCCCCTCATCCCCCCCGGTTGCGGAACCCCTGACCAAGACCAAAAATGCACAGGGCGGAGCCTCGATGACATTCAGGCCCCTCATTTAGTGGTTACCTGGCGTTTCCGAGCCAGCTGGCTTCAAACGCTTCCTCGTTTTTCGCTCCACTGATGGCACCATGTTGTCCAAAAGCAACATGATCCATCAGAGGAAAGAATTAGCTAGTGCAATTGGTAGAGAGCCGAAGGTAACCCGTTTATCGGACGGCAGCCTTCTTGCGAATGCAGCGAATCCCGCCGAGGGGGCAAAGATAAGTGCTCTTCGGACACTTCATGTCACCCCGGTAAGTGTGACGCTGCACTCTACCAT
This sequence comes from Ceratothoa steindachneri, assembly GCA_963969495.1. Taxonomy (NCBI): domain Eukaryota; kingdom Metazoa; phylum Arthropoda; class Malacostraca; order Isopoda; family Cymothoidae; genus Ceratothoa; species Ceratothoa steindachneri. Next base: position 201,740,723 of record OZ018318.1, on the reverse strand, counting down.
GAACTTTGTGAAAGGAGTAGTTTATGCGGGGGAACTCGTTGACTACTCCATTGAGGACATCACCCTAGTGCTGGCCGACCATGGGGCGGTCAAGGTCGAACGTGTGATAAGAAAACAGGGCCTCGAGACCCTACCCTACACTTTTCATCACGTTCGACTGTGACAAGCTCCCTGAGTCGGTGCGTGCTGGTTGGTACCGCTACCACGTGGAGGCATTCGTGCCACTGCCGCGGCGGTGCTATTACTGTCACCGCTTTGGCCATACGAATCACTAATGTAGACGTGCAAAGTCGGGGTTACTCGAAGTCTGTGTAAATTGCTCCAAGGTCGCACACGATAAGGTCAAATCGTGTGTGGCCAAGTGTGTCAATTGCGGAGAGCCGCACCCTGCTTCTTCGAAGAAATGTGGTGCATATCTCCTTGAGAAAGAAATCTTGGCTGTTCAGGCCCAGGATCGACTCTCATTCCGCGAGGCTAAGGACTTGGTCCTGGTGGGCCCGGCTCTGCCTAGGACGTTATATGCCTCAATAGTTAGAAAGGCACCCTCTGCTCCTGGCCCATCCAGGCCAACGAGCATGGTTGTTTCGATGCCCATTCGGAGCCCTTCTGCGGGTTCTACCCATCCGGGCACTACCCTGGTAAAGCTAGCAGCAAAAAGGGTTCATACCAGGGCCCGGCTAAAACCAGAGCTCCCCCCTCTTCCTACAGCGTGACCGTTTCCCGTAAGGCGAGAGGGCCACGCGCCCCTACCGAGTCGTAAGACTCACAGGAGGCAACTCCCCTGAAGATGGTCGCTAGGCCATCTTCTGGGGTTCCTAAAGCTGTTCCCCGAAAGGAGAAGAGCAACAAAGGAGCTTCAGCTCCTTGGCCCACGACCCGAGGTGGAGCGAGTGGCTCGGAGACGGTGGTTCCACAAAAAGAGGGCCCCCCCGCCTCAGAAGCCGCAATGCCCGCCTTAGGTTTCGAGGCGGAGGGAGGAAAAAACTCGCATGGCGTGCCTAACCTCCCCCAATAAGTCCTCGAAGGCGACAGCGCCTTCAGCGCTTTGTCCGGCCAACATCTCCCGTGGTTCTGCCCCTGGAAAGCGTACGGCCATTTCCATGAGGGTCTTCAGTTCGAGAAAGGCCCCCGCGTCTCCTCCGAGCTAGGCCTGGAGGGCATATTCCTTCAATGCAATTGCCGTGGACTCCGGACCAACTAAGAGGAGCTGCGGAGGCTCGTCTCGTCCCGTTCCCCGTTAGCTATCTTTTTGCAGAAGACCCTGCTAGCCACGTGCCCCCTGCCCGCCCTTCCGGGGTATAAGGGTCTTGCGACCCCACCACCGCGGGTTGGCCGGGCTTGGGGATGCACGGGTAAACACCCGGCATGATGTCTGCGTTCTTTCTTTCTCTTTAGATACCTCCTTTCAGGCAGTGGCTGTGCAGCTGCACCTGGATAGGAGGTATACTATCATTTCTGCGTACATTCCACCGTCAGCTGACTTCGACGCGGAGGACTTCCGCCGCGTGGTGGCACGGTTGCCGAGGCCCTATCTCTTGCTTGAAGATCTGAACGGCACGCATTCTCTCTGGGGAGATTACTCCATAAATCCCAGGGGACAAGTCCTTGCCGATCTGATCAAAGAGCTTGAGATGGGTGTCCTAACCGTAGGTAAGTTTACGCATCACTGTCCGAGAACCGCTTTATTTTCTTGCCTTGACCTATCTTTGTGCTCTTCGGATGCACAGCCTGATTTTGATTTGGAGGTGGTCAATGACCTCCATGTTAGTGATCACTTTGCCATTCAAACATCAATTTCAGGGCAACTGCCGCTGAGAGACCACCTCGGTGGTGCTTGGCGTGGGCGCGATGGCCTGCATTTCAGGAAATGACTGAATTCTCTATCTCAGTCGAGGAGTTTAGGTCGGAAGATGAGGCCGTTGAGTTTTTTTTCGGCAACCTCATCGCCATGGGCCTGACTACTATTCCTAGGACGTCTGGCCATTTTGCACGCCGACCACTCCCATGGTGGTCGGACGAGTGTGAGACGGCCCTCAAACAGAAGCGTTATGCCTACATGCGCTATAAGCGCCGCCCGAACGATTTCACTGTCGCTGAATTTCGTCGGGCTAGGGCTAGGTTCCGGTATATTTATATTTTACTATTTTATTTATTTGCGATCTTATTACAGGATTAAAAGAAAATTGCCCCTTAGATATCGTCAGTTCCTAATTTGAATCTATCTGAGGCTCAATTTTCTTTTAATCCTGTAATAAGATCGCAAATAAATAAAATAGTGAAATGTCAGCCCTTTAATATGTTTAAGGCCTAACCCCCCACCCCCCAGATTAGCCACAAGTAGGGGATTGTGGGGAAAAAGAGGGGATCTTGTGTTATGTTTTTCTCATTTTTCTGCCCAGTGTCAGTTGAAAAAGGGTGTGAGATACACCGAAACTGTTCTGAATTAAATTGTCTTCGGAGAATGTGGTTTAATTCCTCATATATATATATATATATATATATATATATATATATATATATATATATATATATATATATATATATATATATATATATTTATATATATATATATATTTATATATATATATATATTTATATATATATATATATATATATATATATATTTACACGAGAGTTTTATGTATATCTTGTATTTGAACTCTAAGTTTTTCCAATTTTGGTATAGAGGGTAGATAATTGTATAGTTTTCTTAATTGCTAGCTGAATTTAATCGAAGGAACTAGGTTATTAAGTTAGTTAAAAATACGTTAAGCGTAAATTATTAGGGTCAAGGAAGAGAATGCCATCAGCCAAGCATAGTCCGATTAAAAGTGTCTTCCTAATTTAGGGTAATAGATTGGTCTCAATAAACTTCATATGGGATGTCGAGAACGGGGAAAATACCTGTCGAAATGCTTATTGGTAGAGTTTTTCATTGAGGCAAATTTATAATTATTCAGAAAAGCGAGATGATTTTAATAAAAAAGGATAACTAAGAAGTTAATTTATCGGAATAAAGAAAGCTCTATTGTCTTTTAATTATTTGCGTATTGTTAATGACATGAGAACTTAAGACTTAGGGATTTTAATAAATTTAAAGATACACATCAGGCTAATCGGATTAGTAGTTTTGTGTGGGTTCCACCATAACTGACATGTGGAAAGGTGAAGCTTTAGAAGATATAAATCCATTTATCAGGTCTGGAAACCTCTAACTAGATTACGGACATTGTAATGAAATTCGTTATTTAACTATATTTTTTTTGCTTTTTATTTAATGTTTCATAAGCGAAGGTCCGCTTAATATTTTAAGGGAAAGAAGAGCACAGAATCAGGTTTCATTTAGGGAGAAAGAGAGTGATCTGCATTGCTAAAAATATTTGATAAATAATTGTTAAACTTTGCAAATTAGGCCAATGAGGCTGAAGTGAATGCTTTGCATAATATTTACACCAATTACAGCATAGAACGAAACGTCCCTGTGCTCATGTAGAATATATAAATAATTGCACCCCCCCGCCTCTCTGTTTGGACGTACTTTACATAGAACTACTCTATTTTTTTTTAAATATGCAGTTCTTCGTAAGCCGAATTGTTTGAATTCTTCTATATACTGTTATTCTAATTATCATCAAATTGCTAAGAAAAGGTTTTTTCTATGTTTCCTCATGCTCTATGGACTATGTTCCATGAATATTTTGATAAAGAAATTGCTTGTATCCACAAAATATTGGTATGAATTTATGTGACCCTCGAAAATTGGAGGAAATTGCAAAAATCAGCAAAAATGCATTTAATAATTGTAATAATACTAGACAAAACCTTTTACCCCAAACCTCAAAGATTCATGTTTAATCATTCGTATTTAGCCGCACCAACCTTTTTTAACAATTTAACATTGTTTTATTTAAAAATTATTCCACTTTATACCAGCTCCTTGTAAATAAACTCGCCTCGCCCAAAACCATTTGTAATTTATCAAAGCCAATATTGGGAGAGTTACAATGTGTGAATAAATTAGGATCAGTCCAATGTTCGCCATTCCCGTGAGCAAACCGTTTTCTTTATGGCCTTCTCTCAGCATGTTATTACCTAAGACTCGCCCAGAGCACTTTTACCTTCACTAATTATCTATCTAGGAACGTTCATAAGTGTGTCTGTAGAGCATCTTTCTCAAATTCCAGTAGGAATCTAGGTTTGTTTTCCTTTCACCCTTTTATTGTTAACTTGTATAAAATCACAAATCGACTGTAAAACTAATTTGGCAATAATAGTAATAAAGAAGGTCAAGGTGAGGAAATAATCGATCATAGAGAAAACAAAATTATATATGATATTATGGAGTAAAAATTGATACAAAGATGCCAGTTTATGCTACGTATTTTAAGAACCATCTGTCATATATTCTGTGCATAATATGCGAAAATAAACTAGATGAAACTGTCCATAAAATTAAGACCCATTTAATGTGACGTCATAAACTTAAGACCCATTTAATATGACGTCATAAAACGAAACCGTTTTTAGAATTGTAGGAGTTGAGAAAAAGCCTGGATTCTATAGTGGTTTTTTACTGTGGTACGGCGTTTTACCACCAATTTATACCGTCTTGTACTTGTTTCAGTAGGGATTTACAGGGTGACCCGCCAAAAAAACAGAACCATAAAATTTTTATTAAAACCTAGGCCTCCACGTTAAGGTCTTTTCCTTGGTTGACCAAGATATGTTGAGGAAGAAAAGTGTTACAATATTTCATGGACAAATTCGACTTGTATACCCTGAAAAAGAAAAACAATTAACAGTTTTATTCCAAGATTTGTGGGTTCTGTGTTTTGGGGGCCACCCGGTCAAATTTTGAGGGCTTTAGTTTTTGGAGGACACCCTGTATTATATTTGTTGTTTATGGTTCGAATTTTACAACTGACTTCCAACGTTTTGTAGATATCTCAATGGCAAACTTCAGTTTAGTTTGGGATCCGAACCACAGATCACTAGTAGCAAGAGCCCTAAAAAGTCAACCTGAATCAGGGCTCAATCTGTCTACTGAGAATACCTGATATGGCTTAACTTCGCTAAGAAAAGGCTGTGCTTTCAATTACTTTAAATTAAAGGTATTCCTATCCCTTTATTTTTTTAGGTAATTTTTTGATCCTAGATTTCTTGGTTGACGATTCTGCTTCGATTGTATTTTAATCCACATCTTCACTTTCCCCATTTTCATTAAGTTTTCAAATCTCCTCTTACAAATTTCTTGCCACGGATTTCCCGTTGATTTCTTTTCATTCCAAAAAACATTCAAAAAATACTTTAAAATTTTTCTCTACCTAAAGTTTTATAGCATCGACCCATGAGTTTGCCTACCATTCGAATATCCATTATGACTTTCTAATAGCTATTCGGATACCCCTTAAAATAACAGTGAGAGTGTTCGGATAACTACTTCATAACTATTTGCAATTGGGGAAAGATTTCGGACAAATTTTGTGCAACTGTTTATGTCATCCTTCAGATATTCAGATAATGTTTTTCATATCTCCTAGATATTCGGATAGGACTTCAGATAACTTTGTATATACTTTCAGATATAAAGTAATGTTTATCATTGGCTTTTAGTATTCTGATAATACCTCAGCAGAAAATCCATTAGATATCTCTTCGTATATGAAGAGAATGTTTCTCTAAATCAAAGATATGTTTGGATAGGACCGAATAACCTTCAGAAAAACTTTGGGAGATGAAATAACGTTTCTCTTTGGCCTTCGACATTCAGATATCTTTTCGTAGATAAAAGCACAACTAGCCGTTCGAATATCCATTAAATTTATCTTAACTCTTTAGATAGTCTTTCGGCTAAATCTAGGATATTCGGATATTTCTGATAACCTTTGGATATCGCTAGGCAATAAAAATAATACTTCGGTTAAAAAGTGGATCGCCCTACGATATTACGATAACCCTATGAGAAATTTACGTGACCAAAGATTGTGTAGATAAATTTCCTTCAATCTTATTATGTGATGAAGTAGATCTGTAGTAGATTATGTTTGAAGTAAACTAAAACAATTTTTGCCATTTTTCCCTAACTACTCTTTATTATTTAGGTGTCATTTACCTTTGTTCCATGTTTCGTTAGAATGGGAACGTATGAACCAAACTATACAAAAAATACACATCCATATAAACATACACAAGAGATTTGTCTAATGGAAAAAGTTTGGTTCTTGAGATTGCAAATAAGATTATGGATCTCACTTTCGCCGCAAACATGGAAGATGCGATGAAAGCAAATCTAAGATTACATAACTAATATTATATACACGAAATAATAAACCTTTCTTTCATGGTAATAAATTACATTCAAGACAAAGTTTCCTTGTGTGAGTAATACAAGGGGGGCCATTAAATATCCCGCTAACATTGAAAAAATACATGACAATGTTTCATTAAAATTAGAGGACATTTCTGTGGATATCATCATCCATAATAGAATTAATAATATATAAAAATTATATATTTTAATATATGTAAATATTATTTCACCTCATAAATAAAAAGAGATATTCAGTTTTTATATGGAATCGCCTTCTAGGCCAGCCTCTAATTGGGTAAATTTTAAATATTTTGTCGAATTTATATTTTCGGAATTTGTTATAGTACTTGATTGCCTTTGTAAAGATAAAAAACCCAGTCCCTTAGCCCGAAACCATGCCAACACCAGACGGAAATCAATCCACACAAATAACACTTCATGCAATCTAATCCTTAGACGCATACCATCTCTTAATGCCATTTCATCAAATCATAAAGAAAACCATTCCACGTCACGTACGGATCACTCAGACAAGAATCTGAGACGGTTCAATATCCAAAACTAAACACAAACACCGAATCAACCCAAATGACTCAGATATTTGCACATTTTACAACCATAAAAATGACTAAACCACATATTCACTACATGCCCGTCACACAATTTAGAGAAAACCCCAAATACACCGGATGTTGGATCTTTTTTCAGACTCCGTCTGATCGTCAGAGTCCCACGACACAGAAAACCCGGGTTAGGATACAAGCTCAAGGATATATCATCATCAAGATTAGCACTAGATGTTTCATATTCGAATTTCCAAACACCGAGAGTATATATACATATTATCACTAAAGATTTCTCTTGGGTAAACCTTCGGATAATGGATATCACTACGATATTAGCATAAATATTCTAATATTCCGAGTATAGACATTGAATAGCATGATGTTCTTCATGCACTGGCTCGGATATTTGGATTACCGTTATCGATGTCTTTGGTGTTCGATAAGACTTCGGATATTCAGATAGAATGTCTTTCAAAGAGTTTTTCGAAAATTCCGATAAAAGTTTGCAATGGCCTTCGTATAAAAATATCGTCTTCTGGGAGAATGTTAATCAGACAGTGTTTCGGATACTCAGATAACCGTTATCAATGTTATTCTTATTTGATAAGACTTTGGACAACACTTAGGATATTCGGAAGTATATTGCCCTTATATAGAATGTTTTAAAACAGTTGTTTGGATATTGGGATGACCTTTCTTAATGCTATTCAGACTTGATATGCCTTTGGGCATCTCTTTGGGTATTTAAATAACCTGTAGCCCTTCAATAACATGGTGTTCTTCAAACTGTGGCTCTGATATTCAGATTACCGATCTCAATACCATTCCTATTTAATCGGAGATCTGATATTACAATAACTTTGTCCAAGAACAGTAGTTTTCATTTAGTGACTTGGGGCTAACTTCAAAAAGAAACGTACGAGGGGCGGTCAATAAGTTTTGAGAATCGGTAGGGGGATGGCTGTTTCTAGGGAGGGGGGGAGGACAAGTTATGACAAGTCAGGACCTGCAGCCGCACGCTCCTGCCTACCTATTTAAGAAGCAGTAGCTGATCGCAGATCGTAAGTCACCAATTTTTCAACAAAGGAGAAGGTTGAGCACCACGCAGTGATCAAGTTTTTTTTTACCAAGGAGGGTAAGAATGCAAAAGAGATCCAGCAACGCATGGTTTCAGTGTACACCGACACCGCCACTTCCTATGCAACCATTGCTCGCTGGAATAGGGAGTTCCGCCATGGTCGTGAGTCCCTTGAAGATGATCCCCATCCAGGACGCCCGTCAGGAGTGACCAACGAGGACAATGTGGCCCGTGTGAAGAGGATGATCCTCGAAAATCAACGGGTGAAGGTCGAAGAAATCTAGCGAGAACTTGGAATATCAAATGGAAGTGTTATCAACATCATCCACGAGAATTTGGCCATGACCAAGGTCTCTGCCCGTTGAGTGCCTAGAAACCTGACGCCTTATCATAAAATTCAACGTCGTTAAAGTTCGGAGAAGCTGCTGCTCCTGTAAAACCAAGACCCGGTGGGATTCCAGTCACGCATAGTCAAAGGTGATGAAACGTGCGTCCATCACTGGGATCCTGATACCAAACTCGAAAGCATGGACTGGAAGCACAGGAGCTGTCCGACCCCCATCAAGTTCCCGACCCAACCCTCAGCGAGGAAGATCATGGCTACTATCTTCTGGGATTCTGAGGGAGTGGTGATGGTGAACTATGCATCTCGTTGAAGGAGCATCAAAGGCCAATATTACGCCGAGGGACTAGCTGGGTTGAAGAAGTGCATCCGGAAGAAGCGGCGCGGCAAGTTGACACGTGGTGTCCTGCTTCTCCACGACAATGCTCCTGTCCACAAGGTCAGAGTTTCACAAGCTCCCCTGTGCGAGTGCGGATTTGAGGAGCTCAACCATCCCCCCTACAGTCCAGATCTGGCCCCTAGCGACTACTCTTAATTCGCCAGCTCAAGGCTGCACTGCGTGGACGCCGGTTTGGGGACGATACAGATGTCCACTTCGCCGTCCAGGAGTGGATAAAGCAGAAGTCGGGAGATTTCTGGTTGTCGGGAATTGGAAGCCTCAGGGACAAGTGGCGCAAGTGCATTGAGGTCGAGGGTAGTTATATTGAAAAATAATAAAACACTTTTCCTCATATCTCGTTTCCTTATATCCGAATTGCAAAACTTATTGACTGCACCTCTTATTTTGGATAGGCTAACAATAATCGAGCTACTTTTAGATTGTTTTCTTCTCACCAGTGGTGGTACTCATTTCAATTGTTTGCCAGATAAAAAGGCATGTACGTTTTTCATTTTCTCGCACAATTATAACACGTACACGCATATACATATACGTAATAAGACTACGAAGAAGTCTCATCATTACTCGCCCCAGATAATCGTTTGATATAGTCATTCGATCTATGTATGTTATGTACTATATCAAACTTCATTATTTACTGAAGATGTTCATAAAATTTACCTTGGACTAAATAGATACCACTTATTACACCGATTTATTTGTTAAACTCGTTTATTCAGAACAAAATCGTTAATATATTATTATTTTTCATTTCAGATTACAGTATATTAATTGTTTATAACAACCAGCCAGCGCGTGAACACCGGAAGCAAAAGATTTGTCTGAGTTTTAAAGAGGACGTATTGTGAGTCAAACTAAGGGTAAACAGCCAGCGTCAGATTTCACAAAACCTTTGGATTACATAAACCATAGTCAAGAGCAATTGTACAGTTCAACACCAAAGGCAAGTAAATTCTTAGAGAAACTGGTTTTAAAGAAACTGATTGTAGAAAAATAACTTGACTATATACAAAGAAGATATTATTAGCAGAAGTAAATAAATGACAATAAATAAGATGAGACCCGGGGTACTAGACGAGGAAGGGGGGGCTAAAAATGACTCGACGAGAACGTGACTCCGAGAGAGGATGTACGGTGATTGCTTCCAGGGAAAGGAGGGAAAGTTAAAATGACGGGAGACACTCACGTAAAGCCTAATTGACTGAAGCCTTTGAAAACGACGAGTAAGCGGGACGCTGCAAAGTTCCACTTTTAAAATTCCTTGTTCTTTAACCTTACTGAGAAATCAACGAGGGGGTACTCCAGACGAGAACGAAGTCGATATCCGAGTGAAAGATGCCTCTCCGTGTCTATCGTTTGTCGGGCGGGAACTCTATCTTTAAGTAAGAGCGAGGCTGGGTAGAGGTGACGCATCGCGTTCGTAGATGGAAGCCCTTGAGAGGCGGGGCCGGGCGTACGAGACTGTTCGTAGATCCTAACCAAGACGGGGCTGTATAACATTAATTTCTCAAAGCTTTTCCTGAAGTATGTATACTGCCTCGGCGGAAGCTGGTCGCCGCAGTACCAAAAACGGGGACTGAGATCTCAATAGACTTAGCGCGCAAGGGGGAGTGGTATTCTCAGCCTCGCGTGAAGGTCCTCGACGCCGTAGGTCTGGCACCGATTAGGCGATAAGACGGAGAAGAAAGAGAATCCAAATAGATTACGCGGTCACGCGAACTTCTCACTGCTGCCTTGGGGCTGTCTGGCCGTGTAGGTGCACCTTTCTTAGGTGCCACGGATAGTCGTTGGGTTCTTGGGGGGGGAAGAGGTAACCCTCTTGCTCTAACATCTCCTTACCTTCCAAGATGGAGCCTCTGAAGTAAGTGACATTATACTAAGCTCGGGTAATTGCACAGCTAAATTTCCCATAGAGAGACAAATACAAAAGGGATGATGCCAGACACAAAATTGAGTCAAATAAAGGGGTCTCGGGAAATGCATGTGATTCTTATTACCGAACAAAATCAGGTAAAAAATAATAATAATACAATAAGATAGACAGGAATAGTTATCAATAGGTGGAGTCAAAATAATCTCGATAACAGGGGTTTACGTACAAGGATATTAAAACAATTTAAGTTCCCACAATACAAAAAAAGCTACATACGAAGAGGGGAACTCATCCAAAATATGTACGCAATAAAAAAGAAATAACGGCACATTCTTATAAGGCATTATACAAAACTACAAGAATTATACAGGAATATCCTCAAAAATAATCTATTTAACGGTACAATTAATTAATGTGAAATTACTCTGGAGACAAATCCAGGGGATTTCTGCTTGAGCTGTCAGCCAAGCAATTTTTGGAACCCTTAATGTATACAATTTTAAATTGGAATTTTTGGAGAGAGAGGCTCCACCTCATGAGGCGACAATTATTGTTCTTAACGTTCCATAGGTAAGAGAGGGGTTTAGGTCACTCTCGATAATATGCAAATTCTGATCGATTAAGGGAATTGGAATACCCATCTTCAATAGCTTTTTTCCCTTCTCATTGAACGCTTTTCTTAAGTGAATGGGGAGGGGTTTCGGCTTTGAACGGACAAGTTCTTAGGTGGTGAGGAGCCGAATATTGTGCTCGAAGTGGGCATCACAACCATGGGTATCCGAGATTACTTCAGTGAATTGGTTGAGTAGCGCTTGTAACTGGGTCTTCTGGGGCATCGGAAGCTGAGGGTTTATACTCAACCCGGTCGATGGGGAATCCTGGGTATCTGTCAAGAGGTGAAGAAGATATTCACCGTCTTGTTCCATGCAGTCGATCTGTACCACGACCAAGGGGTAAAGCGGGTAGCTTGACTCCAAGGCGGATTCTTCGTCCAGGGCCAAAAGTTGGTTGGCACAAGCGCGTCGATGGTACATTTTAAGCATGTCCACGTGGAATAGCTTAGTGCCAGACGAGGTTTGGATCAAGTATTCGAAAGGGGCCGCGTCTCTGGATCGCTGGGAAATGACCATTCCATTGGCTTAAAAGTTTGTTGTTCTCCGCGGAAAGTTTAAATCTTCGTTCTTGGGACTAACATTTGAAGTAGGTTTTCTACTTGCCCAAGTTTGTCTCGGTGTTCTGATGCGCGACTCTGCGCACTATCCTGAACCTCTGCCTCAGATCTAGGAAGTAAGTATAGGAGGATTGAATTCACTGGTCTAAGTTCGAATTGGAGAAGAGCTCCTTTAGAATGCTGAGATGCCCTCTAACATTATATCCATACAGAATTTCAAATGGGGCAAAACCTAAGGTACGATGGGAAATTTCCCGGTATGCGAAAAGGGCTTCTAGCAAGAAACGGTGCCATTCTCGGAATTGTTCGCACAGTTTCTTGAAGATGGATTTGAGGGTGCCGTTGAGCCTATCACACATCCCGTTACCAGCTTGGTGAAAAAGGGTGGTAAAAAGAGTTTATCATCAGGAGTTTGTCGTCCACGATTAGAAAAGATTTCCTTGGGTACCCAACATGGGAGAAGATGGAGATTAGTGCTTCCACGCAGAGATGCTGTCTATATTCTCCAACTGCACGGCCTCGTGGAACCGAATGGCAAATTCAACTAAAGTTAGCATGTGACTGTGACTTTCATTCGACGGGGGATGTATCAGACCGATGATATTAAATGCGACACAGGGAAACGGCTCTGAGGTTTAGGGCCCACTCTGCAACAGTGCGGGCTTAAACTCGCCCTTTGGTGGCAATCTTTTGGCAGATATTGCAAGACCTACAGTAACGAAGGATTTCTTCATGGGCGCCTGGCCAATAAAAATATTTAAAGATCTGGATGGTCTTTGTGTGGCTAAAATAGCCTGAAAATAAGCTGTCATGGGCAGTGATTAAAATGTTAATAACCTTGGATCGCGGAACACACAATACTCGCGTTTAGGGTTTGACGTTTTCTGAGCACTTACGGTAATTTAAACTGTCCTTAACTTGGTAGGAGACTACTCTGTCTCCTCGGGTGGATTCTTGCTCTTTTGACTTAGCCTTAGTTCAAAGGGGTCAGCGGGAATCGCAGATATTTTGGTTCCTTACGAAGTCTTCAATCATGACCTCCTTGAATTTTGAAGAACATGAAGTTTCTAGGGGCGGAGGCATCTTCGAATCTTTTACCACTTGCGAACAGGTTACCAAAGGTTGAGCCAAGGAGTTAGAGACGGCTCTTGGGCACTGGCCAATGAGGATGGAACAGAATTTAATAGGAACTGCTACTATGTATTTCTGCCCAGCCAGTGAAGTAGGCACAATCGATGTAGCACCCAACTATTGGGAACCGATTGGCGCGCCCCAAGTAGTCGTGGACGACGTCAAATTTATTATGGCTCGAAGCTATTGGGTAAAGCAGCTTGTCCGACATCACTATGCAGGTGCACCTGGCCTCTCTCACAAGATGTAGACACGGCAGACATTAATCATTCCGGATTTGAACTTGAGGCCTCCAGGGGTATTCTTGTCAAACAAGAAGTTTACTTGGTGGCCGCCGGGACTTGAGGTGCTCTGGGAAAAAGAAGATTCCGATGGTATTGACGGAGGCACAGACGTGGCACAGATCTAGCGTACCTGGTGAGAAGAGATATTCCGGAACTGACAGTTCTGGGGGCAGTTCGTTTTTGGGTGGCCCTTCACACCAGAGGAAAAACAAATGATGGGTCTCCTGGGGAAAGATGACGTAGGAGGCGCTGAACAGAAAGGTTTTACATTCGGTTTTCAGACGAAAAGAGGGGTTTTGGCTTCGATGGCACAGTTACTCTGGCAAATTTAGTTCCATTTTGTGGGATGAATTTACCTTTGTTTGGCTTAAGTTTGGGGAAAAGGTGGGTCGTTTCCTTCCCTTCTTTCGGATAAAGGTTGTGGGTTGCTGAATAAATTTCGACCTCTTCTGTGCACTCTTTTAATGTGAGGAACCGCCGGTCTTTTACGAAAGATCTGATTTCAGCAGGAAGCGCAGCCAACAACTGGTCTCTCAGGAAGAAGTCAACGAGAGCATCGTAGTTATGCGGGATTTTAGAAGCATCGAGCCAAAAGTTGAGATGACACTGGAGTGTGTACCCAAACTGACGGTACGTTTGGCCTGGCTAAATGCGGGCATGTCTGAATTTTGATCGGTAAAAGTCTGGGGTCATGTTATATGCCGCCAGTAACTCCGATTCTTAGGTTGAATAATAAATTGTTGCCTCCGAGGGAAGAGATAGGAATATATCTCAGGGTTAAGAATTTAGCAAAGGAAACGATTGAGCCACTCCATCTGCCTCGATGTCCCAATGATTGATTTCGAAGATTTTTTTAGAATTGGATTAAGAAATAGAAGATGAAAACAGCCTTATTGTTTCCTCAACAAAAATATAAAAATGGAGTCCTGTGCTCGAAAGAGATGACTCGTGGCATGTATATAGCGAATCAATTTAAAAATGCCTCAACCAGCTTTCAAAATTTGTTAATACGTTTCTTGTCCCCACCCCCCACCCCCCCTCGCTCCCGTTTCATAGCCCAAATAAGGACGGAAAATATCGAATGTAGCTCTAATGTAACTACAAAAAAATACTTTAGCTGGAATAAAAAAAGAGAAATGGCTTATAAATTTAGCCCAGAGATGAATGAAGAAACTATGTCTCGAATAAAGATGGCAAACGTGTTTTGTGTCTCCAATTTATTCAAATGCCTTCTTTGTTTCAAATAAAAATGTAAAATGTATATGTAGCTAGAAGAAAAAAGGCTTAGGTTAGCTGGAATAGAGAAAAAACATATGCTATACTGTAAGAGAAATTTATGGTGACACGCTGGATCGAATAAAGAAGAAATTATCTTTTATGACTGAATAAAAATCCTTCTTTGGTTTGAAATGAGTGGAAATAAAAAATTATGCCTTTTACGGTCCAAATAAAGATGGAAAATGTGTTACTTTGGCTAGAATGCTAAAAAAATTCTTTCTTCTGCTTGAAGATGGAAAATACCCTATGGTTATCGAGTTAAATAAGGAAGACTACTTTCGCTGAAATAAAGATGAAGAATATATAATATAACCCGAAAAAATAGTTCTCTTAATTTGCAAAAAATCAAAAAATACATTCCTTCTCTTTTGTTGCCCCTATTCAAAAGAGTCATTTTTCTTCTTAAATTAAAGGTGAAAAATATGATGTATACCAAATAAAATGAACAAAAGTCCTCGTTGGCTCAAACAAGAAGGAAAATTGTCTTATGTCGACCAAATTAAAAAAAGTACCTTCTTTCACTAAAAGATCGAAAATATCTGCTGACTTAAATAAAATATTAAAATATGTTTATTTGTATGAGAAAGATGACGGCATCAATTATTTACTATTAAAAGTAACTGCAATTAAAAATCGTATACAATAAATGTAGCAGCCTCCAAACGTGACCTAGAATAAATATTGTGGAGATAAACAAGGTGACGTAAAGATATATAGAAAGCGTGTCATAAATAGAGAAAGATATAGAGAAAGCGTGTCATAAATGGAGAAAAATAAATGGCTAATCCAGATTCCAAGGGACTATAAAATGTACAGTTTAGTGACCAGTCGCAACAGAAGCACCAACCAAACAATGAGTCCCCAAAGCCAAACACCACTACGAAAGAACCAAATTCAAACGTGACAGAAGAAACTACGGAAGAAGAGGAGGAAACTAAACAGGGCGAAAAAAAGAAAAAGGAAAGAGGAAGCAAGAAAAAGAAGGCACAACAAGGTAAAAACAACGAGCAAAATTTATCGGACGGAGAAGAAGTACACAAGGAAGACTACGTGGAGGCCCCCTCATCGACAAGAAGGACGTCCTAGAGAGGGGGTACTTCTTCCACGGCAAGGAACTGGGCCTTAAGGTGTTTGGTTTACCCCTGTGCCCGGCCCCTAAAGAATATCCTAAACTTCTCCTCCAAGGATCGCCGAGGGAGAATTCAAGTGAACCTTCGGGTGACCCTCATCACCTTATGAGGTATCGGCGCTGTTGCTCAAGGGCACCGTGTACATACCACCATCACATGTCCACACCGTGAATATGAATACGTTCAAAAATATTAAAAGTGTCCAGAAAACGGCGGACATATAGTAAATAATTATAAATGTAAATTACAAGTGGAATATAATGATAATAAAACTAATAGAGAAATATATAAATAATTATAATACTAATAACGAAAAGCAGTGAAATAAGAAAAATAATAGAGTGAGTTACATATATCAAAGTAAAGTGAATCTAAATAAAATAAATTAAATAATCAGGCGTTTTAAAAAAATGTGAATTTGAAATAAATAAATAAAATATAGTTTATTTTAAACAAATAATTGACTCGAAATTCAATATGTGAGTGAGTTTAATATTACCAATTTAAAGAATAAATTAAATAATTAAATGATTTAAAAGTGCGAATTAAGAATAATCAATACATATATATAGTCTATTTCAGCAATTAAGTGACTCAAAATTTAAAATAGAATATCAAATATGAAAAATGTATTGTACAGATTTAATGTAATAACAAACAAACAATTAAAATAGGAATTAGAAAATCATAATGTTTACAGTATGTGTAAATCTTTCGTTTTAGGTATTATTTTTTTTAATTATAAGAACTCATCTGGCGACTGCCTACTTGGGCATTAGTCACCGGATTCAACACTGACTAATACTAGGCATCTTTAAAATATTGATGCAAAAAACCAACGATAAATATATAAAAAAAGGAAAATGGCAATATGCAGGTAGCAAGCTCCGGCTTCTGGGGGAAGTCCGCCTCCCACAGGCGCAGAAATGTACACCTACTAAAATATAAAAAAAGAAGTAGTTAAAAAAGGAGAGAAGGCCGGAATCCCTTCAAAAGTCTATAAGTCCACCAGTCAATGTGTACCAACCCGTCCCGAGTAAAAGGGACAGGCGGTAGCAACCCCGTCCATCCCGGTCCCGAGACAGGCAACGTGCCCGGAGATTGCACAGACTGGGACATTCAAGAAGAATATGCCAGACCGTCTGGGGAACAACGCAGTCTTCACAGTAGTGCGCTGGCGAGCGCTCTATCAAATCGCTGTGCGTCCAGCGAAGGTGAACAATTCGGAAACGAGAGAGGGTAAGCAGAAGCCTCGCGTCATTGGGGGATAGGTCCATGGGAAGAGTTGCGGCGCAATAGCACGCACCTCTAAGTAACCTTCGACCGTCTTCCATCTTGTTTGCCAACAGTTCGCAGAGCTGCCCGTATACCTGACATGTTGTCGGTGTGAGGAAAAGCGAAACGCTTGTCCGGTCACCCAGACCTCACGGACTCTTTGGCGCCTTCATTGGCGTGCTCATTCTCCGCAATTCCTACATGTCAAGGAACCCAGCAGAAGATAATCTTGACATAAGCTCGGCTTTTCAAAAACGTGGCGTCACGAATATCATAAACCGGGGAATGCGGTGATTCCAATGCCGCGAGAGTACTAAGGGCGCTCTGTGAGTCGCTATAGATCGCAATCTGGTTTCCGAACCGGACACCTCGCGTAATCTCCCATACCGAGTAGTGTTTGTCACCAGATCGGCCATGAAGACAGACGCAGCGCTGACTTCAAACAGAGGGGATAATGCGTAGAAGCCGAACCCCTCTGGGGATTGAAGCCATCCGTACACAATGGCACGGTTCCAGCGAAACACGAGGTGTGCTCTAAAGAGGTAGGGCGCAATACTCCCGGCACTGTATAAGCTTTGGGAGCAGAGGCGTGGTGACAAATAGCCAAACGTATTACTCGCCATGATAGCGCCCTGGGCTGAATCAGGGGCGCCACAGGTCCGAGAGCTATACCTAGCTTGCGAAGGCGTTTCCTAGCCCTAAACCCAAATATCTTAAGTTATGACTGGCGTCTCTCGGCGGCATAGGTACCGTCGAAATCAGCTGCGGATGCAGTGAGAGCTGTTGGTAACTGAAAGAAGCACCGGGCTCGCGCGTACAGGGAAATAATGCACCTGTGCCCGGCATATGGCGAGTAAAATATCTCAGGCATCGACTAGTAGGCTCTCAATTGAGGAAGTGCGGAAGGCATCGGGCGCCAGGCGAAGGCCAGTGTGGCGGATGGAGTCCAACTTTCCTAATACATACTCAGCTGCGAATGCATAAAGCTCGCAACCATAGTTGAGCTTCGAACGAACAAAGATTCGAGAAAAAAGTAAGGCAGTAGCCCAAGCGCTGAACACAACAGGACGGAGAATATCCATGGAAAAAGTACAAGAGACCCTAAGGTTGCGAATATGAGCCTCCCCAAGACCAAGAAAATGGTGCGATCAACCACTTCCAGTTTTACACAATTAAGAAACAATTAATGGTTAGGGTGGAGCCATGGATGGTGGCGGAAGTGCAACAACTTAGTCTTGGGCAAGCAAAACAGAAACATATGCGCTTCTGCATAGCGAGAGACGCGGTTTAATGCCTGTTGGAGATGACGCTCCAGAGTTGGCATTGTGCCCCGCCAAAACAGATCGAAAGGTTATGTAGGTAGAGCGTAGCCAAAACATCTTCTGGCAGCACAGGCGTGATGCCATTGATGCTCATGGCAAATAGTGCGACACTGAGGACACTTTCCAGCTGGAAAACCTCTTACTGCTCCATTATGTCGGAGAGCGCTGCCCCCCCCGTACGCGGAATCAGCGATCCCTCCAAAATTCAGATATAAAGTTTGGGAGGCGTCCCCTCGCCCCAATCGTGTGAAGAGTCTCCATGATACCGTATCGCCATGTGGTATCATAAGCCTGCTTCAGATCGAAAAACACCCTGGCATAGCGCTGTCTACCAAGGAAGGCCTAACAGACGGCGTTTTCCAGTCGGAGCAGACCATCCGACGTGGAGTGGAACGTGCGGAAGCCGCACTGTGCAGAAGTCAGATTACCTTCCCTGTCCAGGAAAAAGGCTAATCTAATATTTACCAATTTTTCCATCACCTTGCACACGCAAATGTTTAGAGAGATTGGGCGGAAACCGGTCTGGAATAGATCCTGTTCAACAAATCTAAGAGAAAAGCCATGCCTCGACCACCTATCTGTCGAAGCATGGCGTACTGGACATCGTCTGGAACATACGAGGTGTCCGCGCATGAAACAAGAGTTCGAATGCAACTCACTCAGAGTAACCTGTCGATGAAGGGTTCTACGACCCTGAAAGTAAATTCCAGCCCAGGAAGGTGGGCAGGGGGCATGCACTCAGCATGGTCACACGCAAAAAGATAGCTAACTTGAACGGGACGAGACGAGCCTCCGCAGCTTCTCCCAGTTGGCCCGGAGTATGCGGCAATTTTATAGAAGGAATATGCCCTCCAGGCCTATCTCAGAGGAGACGCAGGGGCCCTCGTCGAAGAGAAGACCCTCACGGAAATGGCATTACGCTTCCTGGAGGCAGAACTCCTGCCAGTGTTGGCGGACAATGCGCTTAGGGCGCTTACGCCTTCGAGGACTTATTAGGGGTGGTTAGGCTCGCCATTTCAGTCTTTTCCACCCCGAGCCTCAAAACTTTATGCGTGCGGGGCGGGTTCGAATGCGGGGGGCCGTCTTTTCGAGGATCCACCATCTCTGAGCCACTCAGCCCATACCTGGGCGTGGGCGAAGGAGCCCAAGCTTCTTTGTTGCTGTCCTCTTTTCGGGGGCAGCTTTAGGAACCGCAGAAGATGGCCTGACGACCAACTTCATGGATGTTGCCCCCTGTGAGTTAACGACTCGGTGAAGGCGCATGGCCGTTTCGCCTTATGGGAAACGGTTACGCTTGGGGAAGATAGGGAGCCCTGGTTTTAGCTGAAACTAGGTGTGGACTCTTTGTCAGCCATTTTTACCGGGGAAGCGCTCTGGGTGGGTAGAACCCTCAGAAAAATGCGGAATGTGCGCGGAAATGACCATACTCGTAAGCCTGGATGGCCAGGAGCAGAGGGTGTCTTTTTTAACATTAAGGTACAAGACGTCCCTAAGAGAGCCAGGCGCGCCACAGCCAAGTCCTTAGCCTTGCCAAATGAGAGACGATCCTGAGCGTGAATGGCCAGGATTTCCTTCTCAAAGAGATACGCACCACATTGCTTCAAAGAAGCCCGGTGCGGCTTTCCGCAATTGACAAACTCGGCTACACACGATTTGGACTTATCGTGTCTGGTCTTAGAGCAACTTAGACAGGTTTCGGGAACCTCGACTTGGCACGACGGCAGGAGCGATTAGTATGGCCAAAACGGTGGCAGTAATAGCACCTCCACGGAAGTGGCATAAATGCCTTCACGCGGGAGCGATACCAACCAGCACGCACCGACTCAGGGGTGGGTCTCCATGCCTATCCTTGTGTTCTCATCACACGTTCGACCTTGACTGCCCCATAGTAGGCCAGCTCTAAGGTGATGGCCTCTATGGATTAGTCCACGATTTGCCTCGCATAAACTACTAATTTAACGAAGTTCATGGTAGAGTATGGCGTTATACTCACAGAAGTGCATTAAGTGTCCGAAGGGCACTAATCATGGCCGCGTTGGAGGGATTCAAAGTATTTGCTAAAAGGTTCCCATCCGAGAAACGGGTTACCTTCAGCTCTTTACCAATCACACTAGCTAATGTTCTCCTCTAATGGATCATGTTGCCCTTAACTAACATGCTTCCCTCAGTGGAGCGAGTATCCAGCAGGTGTTTCAAGCCAGCGGACTCGAAAACACAGGGTAGACTATGAATGAGTGGCGCCGATGTAATCTAGGCTCCGTTCTGCCTTGTGCACTAGCATTTTAGGCTTAGTCAGGGGCTCTGCACCCATAGAGGCAGTGGGGATGGATGTACCGATCTTTGTTTGGTCGCTTACCAAAGAGGCAGCAGACCAATCTGTCGCTGCAGCCCCCAGTGATGGAGAGGAGTCCCGACTCTTTTTGTCTTTTTCTCCTTTTTTTCTCTTTAGGAGAGGAGGTCGAGGAATGAACTCGCTCCTTCCCTGGACCGACAGGAGCCTCCATGCTGGATAGACTGGCATCAGCAAGGTCCTTCTCCGAGATGAAGAAGGTCCTCGCGGTCCCAGGGGCATCAGCCGGAGAAGGAGATCCGTCCCCATCCTTGTACTGCCTTGAAGGCCCGAGGCCGTTGAGGAGGACTTTGCATAGGGGCGGACTCGAATTCAGTGCTTCGCGCAAGCCCGGATTCACCCCCACAGAAAACCCTACCGTCTGAGGTTAGGTTGCCACAAGGACCATGTCTTTCTTGTGGGTGTGTCTATTTGATAATTCCGCACGCCAGGACATCACAGGTCTCATTGAGGGCATGCTTACGAGTCTAGTATGGGTTGGTAAAAGCCTTGACCGCCGCTAAAGTCACTTTACGAGCCAGTAGGCATCTGAAGGAAAGCGGCCGATGGGCCCTATCTTCCTTCTTCCCCCTTAAGGGGGTTTGCCCTTCCAAGCCGCTTCAATGGTCAGCAGTCAGCTATGGGCTGCCTGCTGGCTTTCTTGGCAGTCCCCTTTGAAAGTAAAGGGGGACTGCCGCCTGAAAGAGGGAGGAGCCCGAAGGCACCTCCAGATAGGGAGGTTAAGAGGAGGCCCCTACGTCCGTAAGCGAAGGAGAGGAGTAAGCCTGCTCTTCGCTTAAGGAGATTTGGAAGGTCCCCTAGAGAGCACAGGGGGCAGTTCCATTTTTGTCCGTGGAGCTGCCCTCTGGCGGATCTGACGGTAGACGGGGGAAAATTGAGTGGAGATTTTTTATTTTGTCATCTTTGGGCATGGTGACCCTATTTTTTACGGGCTGCAGACGCCAATCACCCTTCTCAGTAGCTTGCTCTGCAAGGGGTGCGTACGGGGCTGGCATAGCCAAGTGCCGCCACTTAAGGCCACCTCTCCCGTTTTATGACATGGCACCCCTTCAGCATCGCAGTGTTAAATTGATAATAGTGTGAATTGAGAAGGAAAGGGGATGTGAGGAAGGTATAGGTGGAGATGAAGCAGGTTGTTAAAAACCTACCATCCCAAACCTGAGCTCAGGGGTTAGGGAACATTTTTCCCTCACTCCTTAGCCCCTATCCGGGATATTTGGTTGAGAAGAAGGTCAACATCTACCGTGTGAAAATAGAGGATGACGAGAGAAAGTTGTGGGAGAGGTTGTAGGGTAAGTGAGGAAGTAGAGGGAGAAACAAAGGCTGTCTAAAGGAAGGAGTAGAGGCTAAGCTTGGGCCAGACGAGTCCCGTCAGCACGGCGGTCAGGAAAGCAAATCACCGCGCCCCTTACGGGGGTTTTAGTTACTTAATTTATTTCTAGCTATAAATAATTTCTTGAATGGTCTAGTAATAAGAAATTGGATTCCAGGTCTCCGGGAACCTTTATCTTCCTACTTTTACTTGTAACTTACCCTTCTCTACTAAATTCTATTTTCCCCACTATTTACTATTTATTTACATGTATGTAATATGTCGATGTTATTCATTTCTTAATAAACCGTGGAACCGTGGAGATAAACAAAGTGACAGAAAGATATAGAGTTAGCGTGTCATAAATTGCGAAGCAACAGACAAAAAAAGTGGAGTGAAAAATATTGAAAACTGGACGAGACTTAATTTTTTTTCAGATTAAAGCATAAACTAGAGTTAGGCTCAAAATATCTTTAAGAATTGCTATAAAACCTGTTATAAAACTAGAGGAATGAAAACTCCGAGAAGAAAGAAATAGTTACAGAGGTAATAAAACAAACTTTACGACCTCTTCATTCCTGTAAGAAAATCTGTCTATTTAACCAGTCACAAACAAGTTTACTAAAATTAGTCTTAGAGTAGAAACGCTTTTAATGAAAAAAAAGGCCGGTGAAGTTTAGCGAGATAAAACCTTGGTATGATAAGTAAAGTGAATCCCTTTGCCAATCCTAACCTTAAGATTCCGCAACTCTCGTATATTTTCCTTTCGTAAGAAGCTCCCATTACAAAGTCAGTCCAAGGACCATAGGATTAGCATTACGTACCCACACGCAAGGGCAAATAAAAATAAAATTGTCCTTAGTTACAAAGCGTGCAATATTCGGGGCTCCTTTAAACAAGCAAAACAAATTGGACGGCCACAAAAGCAGAGCCCAGACATCCCTCGACTATTCGCTTCTAACAAATGGCTTTAGCCAAATTATGGGTTTCCTGTGCCCTTCTAATACAAATGATATGAAAGATAAAGTGACCGCATTTTTCAAGGACGCTTAGTCGGAAGCTTAAATCTAACGATATCTTCATTTTTGTTTTGTTTTCTCCTTTAACTTTAAATATTTGGGAAGTCAATTTTTTTTGTAATTTTTTTTAGGCAGTGATGACTAGAGTGTGTTTCAATTTATGATAGGCCGGTCTTTAAGTTTAGTTTCAACCATTTCAGGAATTTGCCTGCACGAAAACCGGACACTAAATATTTTACTCGAGTATATGGGGATAAATCCCTAAATTTATATTAGTTAAGTAGTTAAGTCGAAAATAAGTTCCAAGAGTTTGTAAGGGAAAGCGAAAATAGGAAGGAATATAGAATTTATTATATTCTCGTATTTCGATACTACATGGATCATCCTCAAGCACGAAGTAATAATATTCTAAGAAAATGGAATAATATTTCATAAAAATGTTTTAATACGATTTACCACCCGATACAAATTGGACTATAAAAATTTAATTGAAGGGTAATGTTGATATTGCATGTGAATATGAGGGAGAAAATAATAATTTCTTGTGTTTTGAAGTGTCCAAAGTTTCAAAGAAGGAGTAATTTTAAGTTCATTAACCTGGCAAATACTTGTTTTTGTAGCTAGAATATTTTTATTTTATTTAAATAAAACAAACACAGTGGATTATAGGTAAAGTCTGAGGCTGAATGACGTGGGGCCGCTTTTGTTGAGGTGAGAAATTTGTGATCGCTTATCCGATGTTGGTTTTGCGGTCAATTATCTTCATTTTAGCTTAATTGATTTGGAGAGATATCTAATCCTAATAGAGCTTTTGTGTACACCGTCAATAATAAAGGTAAATCATAAAATTGAATTTGAGCCAAAATGAAAGTTCTATATTTTTTTTAATAAATTATAAGTTTCACTTTTAAAGAAATGCACAAACAGCTGTTTTCTGCGTAGGTATCCATATTTCAGCAGCCCCTATGCTATGCGAGATCATTTAGGTTGCAAACCTCAAAGGATTTTTTTCTGGTTACTGTTACCACGGTCACAAGTCATCGCAACAAAAACTTTTGTCTAGGATTAGACTACTCTTAGCAATTTACCAAAAAACACAAACCAAACAAAGAATAACAAAGAAAGCTGATTTTGTTTAAAAATAAAGTCCGACGATAGAAACTCACCATGCTTCGTAGTGATTTACAACCTTAAAATATTAAAAAAAATCATTGTCATCATACAACATACATCTATCTATTCATCCTATACAAAAATGCAGAAACTCAAACAAACTAACCAAACAAAATACAACTCTTTATCGCTTAATAAAACCACTCGCCCCAAATCAGATGACCGAAACTACGAAAGTCAAAAGGGCTCTTTATCATTTACTAAACGGGATAAAGCAAAAAACTAAGAGTTGATGAGAAAAATAAGATTTTAATATGATTTTCTTAGATTAAGGCGGCATGGCAATGAAGTTATTGGGAAATGGTTTAATATATAGTCATTTGACTTTTGTGTGGTTTGAGTTTTACGTTGATAGGTGATAAGTTTTCTTGCAACATGTGCTTTCAACATTCAGGTATATATATGTTTATTCGTGGGTTTTTTTTGGGGGGAGGGGTTCTGTTTTAGGTTTCGAGCTCATTTTTAGATGGTTAAAAATGTTTAGTTTAGTAGAAAATAATTAAATAAATTATTTCTCACAAAAATGCAGGTTTTACTTCCGCCATAGAAGTTTCTGCTCGTATGTTGGGCAGGAAGTATAATCATTTATTTTTTTAGAGCCTACCTGGCGACTACCTACGTGGGCACAGGCCTTGCACTCAGGAGAGACTAGAAAAAGGCTACTTTAAAATAAGAATGAAAAAAAATAACAAACAAAATAATAGGGGAAAATCGTAACAAAGAGGAAGCAAGCTCCTGCGTCGGGGGGGAGGTCCCCCCGAGCAGGAACGTGCGACTTACAAAGAAAACAACAAAAAAATAGCTAAATAAAAGGGAGAAGGCCGGCCTTCCCCAAAATGTCAAAAAGTCTACCAGGCAATGTGCACACACTCGTCCCGAGTACAAGGAACAGGTGGTAGCGACCCCGCTCATCCTGGTACTTGGACAGGTAACGTGCGCGAAGATCATCCACACTGGGGGACGACGCAGTCGTCACAATAGGACGCAGTCGTCACAATAGAGTGCAGGCGAGTGCTCCATCAAATGGCGATGCGTCACACGAGTGTGCTGTATTCGGAGATGACAGAAAGCGACCTGAAGCGGTTGCGGGATTAGGGGATAGGTCCAAGGGAACAGTTGCGGCGCAATGGCACGCAACTTGAAGTTCCGCGGGACCGTCTCCCATCTTCTTTGCCAAGAAGCTCGAAGAGTTGCAGGTATTCCTGCCATGTAGCGTGTGTGTGGAAGGGCTAAACGCTGGTTCGGTCGCCCGGTCCTCGCGGAATCTTTGGCGCCCTCATCGGCACACTCATTCCCCGCAATTGATACATGTCTAGTAACAAAGCAGAAGATAATCTCGACATTCACCCGGCTCACTAAAACCGTGGCATCATGCATATCGCGAACCAGCGGATGCGGAGATTCCAATGCCCCGAGAACACTCAGGGTGCTTTGTGAGTCACTATAGATCACAATAAGGTCTCCGAACTGGGTACGTCGCGTAATCTCTCGTACCGAGTGATGTATTGCCACAAACTCAGTCGTGAAGACAGACGCAACGCCCGGTAGAGCCCTGCTGACCTTATACAGAGAGTATACAGCGTGAAAGCCGACCCCCTCGTCAAGCTTGATGCCATCTGTATGCACTGGCACGGTTCCAGCGTGACACGAGATGTGCCCCAAAAAGGCCAAACGCAATACTCCGG
Source organism: Ceratothoa steindachneri (assembly GCA_963969495.1). Lineage (NCBI taxonomy): Eukaryota > Metazoa > Arthropoda > Malacostraca > Isopoda > Cymothoidae > Ceratothoa > Ceratothoa steindachneri. The sequence continues at coordinate 201,715,023 of OZ018318.1, read as the reverse complement.
GCGCTGTACAAGCTTTGGGAGACAAATAACTAACAGTGGTAGCCTCTAGGATGGCGTTCTGGGCCAAATCAGGGCGGCACCGGCCCGAGAGCTATATCTGGCTCTCGAAGGAGTTTCCTAGCCCTAAACCAAAAAAACTTAGGGTATTTGTTGCATCTCTCGGCAGCATAGGCACCGTCAAGATCAGCTGCTGATGCTTTGAGAGCCATTGGTGAGAAAGGGTGACGCTTTGCTCGTGCGTACATGCGAGTCATGCACTGTGCACGAAGCATAGATAATGGCATCTCCCCATCAACGACATGCAGGCTCTCAATAAAGGAAGTGCAGAAAGCACCGGTCGCTAAGCGAAAGCCTGTATGGTGGATCGAATCCACCTTCCGCAATAAACATTCGGCTGCAAATGCATAAAACTCGCATATGTAGTCGAGCTTCAAATGGACAAAGGATCAATTAAAAAGTAAAGCAATAGCTCTACCAGCACCCCAGGCACTGAACGTCACGGAACGAAGAATATCCATGGCGCGGGTACAAGAGACCCTAAGGCTGCAAATATGAGTCTCCCAGGCGAGGCGTCGGTAAAATACAAGACCAATGAAACGGTGCGATTCAATCACCTCCAGGCAGACCCCATTAATAAAGAAATCTGGTTTGGGGTTGAGCCGTGAATGGTGGCAGAAGTGCACCACCTTAGTCTTGGCCAAAGAAAACCAAAACCTGTGCGCTTTAGCATAGCAGGTCAACGCTTTAGGCATCTGGCCGGGCCAAAAGAGATCGAAAGGTTGTCGACGTAGACCGTAACCAGATCATTTGGCAGCATCGAGATAATGCCGTTAATTCTCAAGGCAAAGAGTGTAAAGCTGCTCCATTAGGCTAAAGAGGGCTCCCTCCAACCGTACGCAAATCGGCGATCTCTCAAATATTCAAAAATAAAGACCGGGAGGCGTTTCCTCACCCCATCGTGTGGAGGGTCTCCATGATACCGTATTACCATGTGGTATCATAAGCCTTTTCCAGATCTAAAAACACCTTCGTGAAGTGGTTACTAGGCAGGAAGGCCTCGCAAACAGCACGTTCCAGTCGAAGCAGAGCATCCGACGTGTAATGAAACTTTCGGAAGCCGAACTGCGCTGAAGAGAAATAACCTAAACTGTACAGACAAAAAGGCTAATCTAACATTTGAAAATTTCTCTATCAACTTGCACACGAACGGGGTTAGAGAAATTGGGTGGAAACCGGCCAGAGTAGAATGATGTCTCCCAGGTTTGCAAAAATCTAGAATAGTAGCGATTCGCCAAGATTCTGGGCTGTGACAGCGTACCCATATCCTGTTGAGCGAATCTAACAGAAATGTCATGCCTCGCTCACCCAGGTGTTGAGGCATGGCGTACAGGACATCGTCCAGACCATGGGAGGTGTTCGCGCACGAAACAAGACCGGAATGCAACTCACAAAGAAGAATCTTGACGTAGAAGGGTTCTCTTCGGCTGGATGTAAAGTCCATTCGGCGGCCTTCCGCGACATAACAACGTGCATTGAATCCTGGTGGAGCAGCATCCCGACTATGGAATGCGGAGAAAGCGGTCGCTAAGGATTTCCCTACGGACGCGGGGTCCGAGATTGCGTTCCTATTCTTCCAGAGAACGGGATGGGGTGTCCTGCGAGAACTTGCACTGAATCCTTTTGACTCGCCTCTACACCTCTGCCAGAGGGATTTTTCCCGTTGAGTGAAGACACGTATGCCAGCAGAAAATAGCGGTGGGAGTGCTTCGAAATATACTGGACTTAGCCCTAGCCCGACGAAATTCAACGATAGTGAAATGATTCGGGCAGCGCATATAGCGCTTGTAGGCATAATGCCTCTGTTTTAGGGCCGTCTTACATTCGGCAGACCTCCACAGGAGTAGTCGGCGTGCAAAACGGCCAGACGTTCTGGGAATAGTACTTAGGCCCGCGTCAATGAGGTTACCGCAGAAGAACTCAACGGCCTCATCTACCGACCTAACGTCTACAACTGAGATAGAGAATTCAGTCATTTCCTGAAATGCAAGCAACCGCACCCGCGCCAAGCACCACCGAGGTGGGCTCTCAGGCGGCAGTTGCCTTGAAAATGATATTTGAATGGGAAAGTGATCGCTACCATGGAGGTCAACGAACACCCCCGCATCTAAATCAGGCTGTGCATCCAAAGAGCATGAAGATAGCTCAAGGCAAGAAAATAAAGCGGTTCTCAGACAGTGATGCGTAAACTCATCCACGTTTAGGACACTCATCTCAAGCTTTTTGATCAGATCGGCAAGGACTTGTCCACTGGAATTTATTGAATAATCTCCCTAGAGAGGATGACTGCCGTTCAGATCTACAAGCAAGAGAAAGGGCCTGGCAACTGTGCAACGAAGCGGCGGAAGTTCTCCGCGTCGAATGTACCCAAAGATGATAGTCCCCCTTTATCTAGGTGAAGCTGCACAGCCACTGCCTGGAAGGAGGTATCTAAAGTTGAAAGAAGAAAGGAAACTTTATGCTGAGTGTAAACCACGCATCCCCCAGCCCGGCCATCTCGTTTAGGAGAGTTGCCTCCTGTGACTAACGACTCTGTGGAGGTGCGTAGCCGTTTCGCGTTACGGGAAACGATCACGCTGGGGAAACGGAGGGTAGCCCTGGTTTTAGCGGGGGCTGGGTGTGAAGCCTCTGTGGTGTCAGCTTTACCAGGGGAGTGCCCTGGTTGAGTAGAACCGACGAAAGGCTTAGAATGGGCGCGGAAAACACCGTGCCCGTTGGCCTGGATGGGCCACGAGCAGAGGGTGTCTTTCTGACCATTGAGGCATAAGATGACCCAGGCAGAGGCAGGCGCTCCAGAACCAAGTCCTTAGCCTTGCGGAATGAGAGTCAATCCTGGGCTTGAATGGCCACGATTTCTTTTTCAAGGAGATATACACCACATTGCTTCGAAGAAGAAGAGTGTGGCTCTCCACAATTTACACACTTGGCCACACACGGGTGCAATTTACACAGACTTCGGGTGACCCCGACTTTGCACGTCTACATGAGCGATTCGTATGGCCAAGGCGGTGACAGTAGTAGCACCGCCGTGGCAGTGGCACGAATGCCTTCACGCGGTAGTGGTACCAACCGGCAATCACTGACTCAGGGAGCTTGTCACAGTCGAACGGGACGAAGAGTGTAGGGGTGGGTCTCGAGGCCCCTCCCTGTTTTCTCATCACACGTTCGAACTTGACCGCCCCATGGTCGGCTAGCTCTAGGGTGATGTCCTATATGGAGTAATCAACGACTTCCCTCGCATTAACTACTCCTTTTACAAAGTTCATGGTAGAGTGCGGCGTCACACTCACCGGGGCGCCATAAAGTGTCCAAAGAGCACTTATCTTGGCTGCCTCAGCGGGATTCGCCGCATTCGCCAAAAGGCTACCGTCCGAGAAACGGGTCACCTTCGGCTCTCTACCAATTGCACTAGCTAATTCTTTCCTTTTATGGATCATGTTGCCCTTCGCCAACATGGTGCCATCAGTGGAGCGAATAACAAGGAAGCGTTTGAAGCCAGCGGGCTCGAAAACGCCACGTATTTTCTAAATGAGGGGACCCGATGTTATCGAGGTTCGGCCCTGCGCTCTTTTCATCTTAGTCATAGTTGGGGGCTCCACACCCGGGGGGCAGAGGGTCCGGATGTGCCGATATTGTCTTAGTCGCTTACCGAAGTTGCAGCAGACCCATCCGTCCCCGCAGCCTTGGCGGATGGAGAGTCTTTTACTTTTTTTATTTTTAGTAGAGGAGGGCGGGGAATGAACCCGCTCCTCCCCTCCGCGAGCAAGAGCCCCTAGGCCAGATGGACCGGCCTCAGAAGAGGTCCTTTTTCAAGATGGAGAAGTTCTGGTAGTCGCAGGGGCACCGGTCGAAGTAGAACCCTCCCCTCCTTGTACTGCCTTGGAAACTCGGGCCGTTTGAGGAGGACCTTGCATAAGGGCAAATTCAGGTTCGGTGCTTGGCGCCGAGCCCAGATTCGCTCTCATGGAAAGCCCTACCGTCTGAGCCTGGGTTGCTTCTAGACCCGTGTCTATCTCAGGGGGGCCTTCATTTGGCCATCCCCCAGCCACATCGCAGGTCCCGTTGGCAGCTTTTTCACTAGTTACGTGTAAGGAGGCACAGGACTTGACCCCAGCAAGGTTCAATATTCTTTCCAGCAGGTCTTTTGAGGGAAGCGACTGAAGGGTCCTGGCTTTCCTCTCCCCCCTAAGGGGGTTTTCTCTACCCAGCTGCTTTACTGGGGAACGGTCGGCTATGTGCTGCCTACAGGCAGCCCATAGCCCTTGGCAAGATTAGGGGAGACTGCCACTGGAAAAAGGGAGGTACCCGAAAGCACCTCCAGAGAAGTGAGTCAGGGGTAGTCCCCTAATCCAGTATGTGTAGGAGAGGAGTAAGCCTCCTCTTCGGTTAGAGAAGTTTGGAGGGTCCCCTGCGAAAGCACAAGGGGGGTGACCTCCATTTTTTCTGTGAAGCTGCGCGAGGGTGGCTCCATCTACGTACATGGGGAGAGATTTTTTTTTTGTGTGTGTGCATTCATGGGCATGGTGACCCTATTTTTTCCACGCGAAGCAATTCCTCATTACCCCTCGCAATAACCCGCCATGCAAGGGGTGCGTATAGTTCTGGCGGAGCCAGGTTCCACCATTTAAGTCCACGCCCCTTGCCTGGTGGCCTGTCAGTCCATCGGCATGGCAGCTCCACCTTGGACACAGCGTAAAATTGATAGAGTGTGAAGAGGAAAGAAAAATTCATGTGAAGAAGGTTTGGGTGGGGATGAAGCATGTTGTTAAAAAACCCCCATCCCGAACCGGAGCTCAGAGTTTTGGCAACATTGTCCCCTCCGCCCTTAGCCCCGATCCTGGACGGTTGGCTAAGAAGAAGGTCAGCATCTACCCTGTGAAATTAGAGGTCAACCAGAGAAATTTGTGAGACAGATTGTATAAATAGCGACAAAGTAAGGAATAAATACAGGCTGTCAGAAAGAAGGAGAAGAGGCTAAGCTTGGGTCGGACGGGGTACTGCCACCGAGGTGGGCTTTCAGGCCGCAGCGACCCAGAAAATGATATTTGAATGGGAAAGTGATCATTACCATAGAGGTCATCGACCACCCCCCAATCAAAATCAAGCTGAGCGTCCGAAGAGCACAAAGATAGATCAAGGCAAGAAAATAAGGTGGTTCTCGGGCAGTGATGCGTAAACTCATCCACATTTAGGACACCTATCTCAAGCTCTTCAATCAGATTGGCAAGGACTTGTTCACTGGGATTTATTGAGCAATCTCCCCAGAGAGGATGCCTACCGTTCAGATCTCCAAGCAAGAGAAAGGGCCTCGGCAACCATGCTACGATGCGTCGGAGGTCCCGCGAGGAGAAGTCAGCTGACAGTGGAATGTACGCAGAAATTACAGTATAACTCCTATCCAGGTAAACCTGCACCACCACTGCCTGAAAGGCAATATCTAAAGTGAAAAAAAGAAAGGAGGTATTATGCCGGGTGTAAACCGCTCATCTCCCAGCCCGGCCTCCATCCCGTGGTGGTGGGGTCGCAAAACCCTTATACCCCGGGAGGGTGGGCAGAAGGAACGTACCTAGCATAGCCTCCTGCAGAAAAATAACTAACGTGGAACGTGGCGAGACGAGCCTCCGCAGCTCCTCCCAGTTGGACCTGAGTCTGTAGTAATTCCATTGAAGTAATATGCCCTCCAGTGCTAGCTCAAGGAGATGCGGGAGCCCTCTCAGAACAGAAGACCCTCATAGGAATGGCCTTACTCTTCCCGGAGGCAGAAGCCCGGGCCCTGTTGGCTGGACAATGCGTGAAGGCGCTGTCGCCTTTAGGGACTTATTGGAAGATGTTGGCCTCGCCATGCGAGTCATTTTCTCCCTTCGCCTTGAGAACTTAGGCGGGCGTTACGGCTTTAGAGGTGAGGGGCCCTTTTTTCTAGGATCCACCGTCTCCGAGCCACCCAGCCCACCACTAGTCGTATGCGGAGGAGACGAAGTTCCTTTCTTGCTTTCCTCCTTTCGGCGCACAACTTTAGGAGCCCCGGAAGATGTCTTAGCGACCAACATCAGGGGTGTTGCCTCCTGTAAGTCTACCGAATCGGTCGAAACGCGTGGCCGTTTTGCCTTACGGTAAACGGTCACGTTGGGATAAGGAGGGAACCCTGGTTTAAGCCAGGGCTGGGTGTGAACCCTTTGTGCCGCCTTCTTTACTAGGAGACCACCCCGATTGAGTAGAACCCGCAGAAGGGCTCCAAATGTGCGCGGAAACAACCGTGCTCCCAGGCAGAGCCTGGCGATCCACGACCAAGTCATTAGCCTCACGAAATGAGAGACGGTCCTGGGCCAGAACGGCCAGGATTTCTTTCTCAAGGATATATGCTCCACATTGCTATGACGAAGCGATTCGTATGGCCGAAGTGGTGACAGTAATAGCACCTCCCCGGCAGTGGCACGAATGCCTTCACGCGTTAGCGGTACCAAACGGCACGCACCGACTCAGGGAGCTTGTCACAATCTAACGTAACGAATAGTATAGTGGTAGGTCCCAGTGGTCCTGCTGGAACTGGCCAAAGGAGGAGATCCCTCCCCTTGTTGTGCTGTCCTAGCAGCCCTACCCTTCTGGCGAGGGCCCCGCAGTGAAGCAGACTCGGGCTCGCTGTTTGATGCAGAGCCCGAATCTGCCCCCATGGAAGGCGCAACCTTCTGAGGCTGGGCTGCGTCAGGGAGCATGTCTATCTAAGGGGGGGGGGCTCCATTTGCCCATCCCGGCATAACCTCACAGGTCATGTGAGTCTCATCCATGTTCTTTTGGGGGGCATAGGCCTTCACCCCCACTAGATTCAATATTCATGCCAGTAGGGCTTTAGAGGGAAGCTGCCGATGGCTCTTTTCTTCCCTCTCCCCCCCCCCTAAGTGGGTTTGCCCTACCAAGACGCTTCACCGTTGAGCGGCCTGTTATTGGCTGCCTGCGGGCATTCCTGGCAGTCCCCTATGAAATCAAAGGAGGGACGGCAAGATTTGAGTTGGAGTCACATGGTGACTCCAAGGAAGAGGGTGACGGGAGCCCCCTGCACGCATAGGCACTGGAGAGGAATAAGCCTCCTCTCCGATTGGACAGTTATGGATGGTCCCCTTGGAAACCACAGGGTGATGGACCTCCATTTTTATCACCCATCGCAGTGGCCCGCTCTGCGAAGGGTGAGTACAGGCCTGGCAGAGCCAGCTGCCTCCATTTTTCACCACCCCTAACTCCTGGTGGCCTGGCAGTCCCTCACCATGATGGCTACACCTTGGACGCGGCGTAAAAGTGATGGGGTTTAAAATAGAAAGGAAGAGGAGGTGAGGAAGATGTGGGTAGAGATAAAACAGGTTATTAAAAAATATACCATTCCAAACCGGAGCTCAGAGGTGTGGGATCCTTGTCCCCTGCCCCCTCTGCCCGGATCCAAGATAGTTGGCTGAGAAGGTCAGTATCAACCCTGTGAAATTAGAGGCTAGCCATAGAAAGTTGGGGGAGAGGTTGTATGAAAAGCGAGGAAACAAGGGGGAAACACAAGGGTTCTGAAGGAAGGAGAAGAGGCTAAGCTGGAGTCGGACGGGGTGTTGATTCCCGTCAGCACGGCGGCGAGGATGACAAATCTCCGCGCCCCTTACGGGGGGGAAGTATTATCATACTGGCTTCCAGCAAGTGGCGTAAAAGGCAACTAATCACAGATAGAGCATACTCTGGTCTGGCAAGTGCTCTTGCTAGCCAAATGGATAGGGCGTTAGTCCGATAACTTCAGGATACCCATTCGATCCCGGCATGAACGGACACTAACGTCAGCGCACGTAAAGATTTGGCTTCCAATTCGTGGACCCGTTGTGCTCAGCCCTGTACTGGGGTGGGTAGATCTTACACTTCTCATCACACACACCGCCAATTACAACACTGCTTTCTTTCCTCTCTAGTATTCGCAGGACAACATACACACAAACTCTCTTCTAAGGAATACTGCCGATGGGTATCTATATCCACATACCTTTGTCGAGGAACAGGTTCCTCTGCCCCGGGGCGATGAAGGTTTCAGCTGAACGCTGTTTAGAGTCAACACATAATACGTCCTGACACGTCTCCCCAAAGAGGACTGGTTCCTGGTTTCTTCGGGGTCACTAGCGATTGTCATACTGACTTTTATGCCTCTTTCATTATCAGGTTGGGATCCGCCTGGATAAGGCCAGGTTACCGAGCTACTACTACTACTACTACTCTAGCATGACGTACACCCGAAAGCTTACTCCCGTCGAGGACATACACAATGAGCGCCCTTGGTTTGTATGAACCCTACTCTTTAGGATAGCGAGGATCATGTCAAGAAGAGAACGCAATACCTTTCAGCCTCGCTCTTCTTGACATTGGGTGCCAAAAGCATCAATAAAAGAAGCCACTCAATTGATATTCCTTAGGCTTCAAAATGAATCGATCTACATACACATACATAGTGGGGAGCTGCTTCTATTGACTATATTGTGTGGAATAGCAAAGTGAAGGCTTTACGTAAGTACAAACGTACTGTGACCATAAGTAAAGAATATTTTTTTACTAAAACGTATATAAAAATTTAGTAGTCGTCACATATTATGTATATTGTCTACATCCACATACATAGTGGGGAGGTGCTTCTATTGACCGTTTTGTGTGGAATAGCAAAGTGAAGGCTTCTAGTAAGTACAAACGTACTGTGACCATAAGTAAGGAATATTTTTTACTAAAACTGATATAAAAATTCAGTAGTCGTTACATATTATTCATATTGTCTAACTTAATCGAACCAATCTTCATGGTATGTTAGGGTATCTTACCGAACTTAATCATTCCGTTAGATATTTTTTGCATTGCATATGTTTTTAACTCTTTCCTACCCATGATATTTACAAGGGGCTCGCTATTCTTGACCTGGTAAATTTGGTTCGCTATTCTTGACCTGGTATATTTAGTTCCCTATTCTTGACCTGGTAAATTTGGCTCGCTATTCTTGACCCGGAAAATTTGGTTCGCTATTCTTGAGTAATTTTTGGTTTGCTCTTTAGACATTGTAAAATTGGGTTGGTTATTCTTGACAGCAAAATTGGGTTTGGTATTCTTGGCCTGGCTAAATGGATTCACTATTCTTAACACGAGTATTTTGGGTTAGCTCTTATTGACATGGTAAAATTCCTTTCGCTATTTTTTTACCTGATGTTAAATTGGTTGATGATTATGGTAACGATTTTCTCATTTTTTATATTTTATTTTTATATAAATAAATTCTAAGAATACTGAACCTATTAATCTTAAAGGGGTATAGACCAAATAGTGTTGAAGATAGGTTGTATTGGTGGGGCACGCAGCAGATTAACATTTTGTTAAGAAACTTTCCCAGATTGTGCTAACTTGATAGGGATTTAGGTTATTATAAGGTTGAAGAAGGATTCCCCTGAATTAGGCTTTTTCGTTGGCAGGCGCATAACTATGGCTGAGAGAGCAAATATTTGCATAATTTCAACATTTTCCCGTTGTCTATTGAATTAATGTGATTCGATTTACTTTCCTTTTGATGTCGTCTCGAGTGGGTTTCTCACAATTTGGGAAAATTGCGTGGAATCATTTTGTATAGGATATATTTTTGCCGTGGTTTTATTCTGTAGAGGTATAAAGATGGCTGCCTTGTTTGCCGTCAATGTAGCCATCTTCATTGTCATGGTACGTGGAGCATACTGTTGCTGTTTATGTTTGTTTATATAAAATCTGGTTAAACCAAACTTGGATATCGACAGCACGTATTTGAAATCAGATTAAGTGAAGGAGTAGGGGGAAGCGAAAATTACGTGTGGTTGTAATGCTTCTGTAGCACCAACACAAACAGCCATATCACCCCAACATGCTTTCGTTCGAGAGGGTTTACACGCTCCTTTGTGGTTTATTTCGAGTAATTATAACTGCAGTGTATCTAACCAGTTCATTCTCGGTTTCTCCACGAGGGAGAGGTTGGGGAGAAGATGGAAGGGTAAAAGCTATAAAAAACAACATGAACTCCTTTATAATTCCAAATTTAACTTTACTCTGGCTGGATGGCGCGCATTCAACTCAGCTTGACGCATAGAATACAAATAGCATATAGGCGTTCTTGTTAAGCCAAGAATGGCCGATTTCGGTTCTTCTTTCGCTGTTAATATGTTTCCTATTGCCCGTCTTTTCTCATTTACTAAGCGGGAAAGAGAAGGAATCGCCCCCCATCCTTGCCCGAAACATGCAGAAAGCATTCCACTACTTCATCTTCCAAGACATTGTAGAGAAAGAGGCTGGAAGAAATTTGGTCTGAACGCAAAACAATTACCCTGTTTAATACTTTGACATCAACACGGAATACACATGGTAAACTTATGGTTTTAAGTACTACACTTCTACTGTATTATGAGATATTGCACTGAAGTGTAAGTAAATGAGAAAATATTGCAGTTTCCCCACCCAAATACCTTACTCGTATACCTTGTGAGTAATCATAGCCAACATATCATGGTAGATAAGAACATCATATTGACAAGTGAGGCGACTGAATTTACATGCTAAAAATAATTACTCTTTATGGGTAACTGTTTGTGAAACAGATACACGGAACCTCACCCTTGATGATTTAGCACTTATCTGCGACATAATTTGGAACTATAAATACCCTCTGTGCTTGCACCTTTTGGTCAGCATGTTAAAACAGTATGAAGTTAATAGTTCGAGTCATAAAGTACGTACTTGTGTATAGTACGAATTTTATGATAATTTTTTAATACAAAACATGGTGTCACATTTTATTCAAGCAATGTTTGGAAAGGGTTAGAATTAACGCAATTTTGGCTACAAGAAATTCTGCTAGGTTTACATTCTCACGGTACTCTACAGTGTCGTCCTAAAATTCATAGGGAAAGAAAAGAAAGTACAGGGTAGTCTTAAAGTCCCTAAGCAAATTCAAGATAAGTACAAGGTGGTCCTATATTCCTTGACTTTTAAAGACTATGGCTACCCCGTAAATACCTCTGCTTGGGGAATTTGAACCTTTGGAGCAACCTAACAAAACAAACCAGGGATCGTCCTATAGAAGAGATATATTCCTACACGATTATATCTTTGTATGTTAATACACGAATATATCCGCTATTTGGCTATCATGAATATTGACAAAGTCAGCTGCATTGCAAAGAGAGCAGCCAGGGTTAATAATATAAATTTCCTCTGACTGAAAACCAATGAAGCAAAAAACACGATAGAATGATACTTAAAAACATGATGGTTTCAACTGGAAGTTGGCAAAATTGTGCTCCTATTATTGGTTTTAGAAACTATTTTGGCCATAGTCTATTTTATCACAAATGAACTGGCGCTAAGCTTTGCCCATTAGGCTATGGATTATTTAACCAGTATAATTAGGTATATATTCATTTAAATATTACCCTGCATAAATGTTCTAAGTAGTGTTATGTTTTTGTTGGTATGATTATTTACTTGCAATACATTACCACTAACTTACCACTATAGTAGTAGTTTTAAATCTTTGTAGTTTAGAGGACCACGCTGAGTGTATGAAGTTTAAAATAAATATAAGAATACCAAACGCTTACGAGTACGTATAACATATACACCAAAATATTTAATATATTGAATTTTATTTTGTATCAATGGACACATAAGCTGTTACATGTAACCTTAAAGGTGCGAATTGCTGGTAGCTGACGACAGGTTAGTCAGCGGAAAACCCCTGCTCTGATTTATCGATGCCACAAAGTGTAAATATGTTGGTTGATGGTAATGCTGATTAATACCTAAACGAGCTAGTTTCGTACGAAGCAGAGATCGCTAGATTTGGGGCATTGAATTTGTGAAAAAACCAAGGTTAAATGTAAACCACCATTTCTTTCTTAATGCCAAAGACCGATCAAGGAGAAGAAAAATACAATATATTCTAAGAGAATTATGACAAATAGGCTTAAATTATTCTAAATTCTATTAAAATTTGTTTCCTCACCTGTTGGCATTACAATTGATTTTTAAATTTTTAAATATTGCTAGGCATTCAGTTTCTTATAAGAATATTAAATCCTTTTTATCTTCCATAGTACTGTCAAAGATATAAAGAATTGACCTCTAAATTAATTATCTTGGTTTTTCTCTGCATATCGGTTGAAAACCCAACATTTCGTATTATGAAGATGAAAAAAATAACACTAGCTAAGAAAATTTCACTTTTTTTATTGTTCCTTGGTAATAAAAAAGTTATTTCTCAGTCTTTTGTAACTAAAGTAAATAAAAAAAGTTGATTTTGATCACAAAACTTGGATTTTGTAGGTAAAGCACTCAATAAAATTGCCCATCTGGAAAATATTGTAGGCTTAAAATTGTAAATCTCATTTTAAAAAAGCATTGGAATGTCTTAAAATAATATTTTCTTTAAGGTAACCTTCCAAACATTGTAAATTTAATAAGAAAAACATGCTTTAGTAGAACTTATGGAAGTTCATCAATGTTTCGGAATTTACCAACAAACCATCGAAAACTTCTAAAACTTTCTGTAATATTCTCAACTATTACACTTCTATTTCTCTTCTCTTTTGAACAAATCAAAAGACAATTGGCATCAATAGGCTGCAATCATTCTTCAGATGCATTCTGTTATATCTACGAAAGGTTCATCGAAACAAGACCAAAAAAAAGGTGTGGCAGCATATATGAGAATGTGTAAAGCTTACAAAACATACTTTCGCATAGTTGGGGGCCAAGACAAACCCCTGCCACCTCATTTTACCTGTGAATAATGCCACAAAACTTTGCCAAGAAAGAAGGTTGTTTGCTGGAAAGGGTAAAATATTAAATGTCACAAGTATTTAAGCAATTAAGTTTGTTTGTAGGCCAAAAGGACAATGAAGTATATTTTTCCTGGATGGTATAGAGATAAAAGAAGAGCCATGAAGTTTACCATCCACAGGGATTTTTATTCTATCTGGTGACTGGATCATGTATATCTCAGGCGCGGCCTCCATTTGCCCTTATCCCCCATAACATCACAGGTCATGTGAGTCTAATCTATGTTCTTTTGGGGGGTATAGGCCTTCACCCCCGCTAGATTCAATATTCGGGCCAGTAGGGCTTTAGAGGGAAGCTGCCGATGGGTTCTTTCTTCCCTCTCCCCCCTAAGGGGGTTTCCCCTACCAAACCGCTTTAACGGGGAGCGGCCGGTTATTGGCTGCCTTCTGGCTTTCTTGGCAGTCCCCTTTGAAAGAAAAGGAGGGACTGCCGCTAGAAACAGGGAGGTGCCCGAAAGCGTGAGGGGGAGTCCCCTACACCCATAGGCGAAGAAGAGAAGTAAGCCTCTCTCGGGTTAGAGAAATTTGTAGGGTCGCCTGCGTAAGCACAGGGGAAGGACCTTAATTTTTTGTCTGTGGAGCTGCCCGGGTGCGGCTCCGTCGAATCACAAGGAGAAATTGAGGGTAGATTTTTAATTTTCTCATCATTCGGCATGGTGACCCTCAATTTTCTAAGGGATGCAATAGCTCATCACCCCTTGCAGTAGCCCGCCCTGCAAGGGGTGCGTACAGGCCTGGCATAGCCAGGTGCCACCATTTAGGACCACCCCTCCCGCCTGGTAGCCTGGCAGTCCGTGGGCATGGCGGATCCACCTGGAACACGGCGTAAAAACAAATAGCTTGTGAAATGAGAAGGAAAGGGGATTTAAGGAAGGTATGGGTGGGAATGAAGCAGGTTGTTAAAAACCCACCATCTTGACCCGGAGCTCAGGGGTTATGGAACATTGTCCTCTCGCCCCCCAGCCCTAATTCGGGATGGTTGGCTGGGAAGAAGGTCATCATCTACCCTGTGAAATTAGAGGCTGACCAGAGAAATTTGTGCGAGAGGTTGTATGAAAAGCGCCGAAGTAGGGGAGAAATACAGCCTGTCTGAAAGGAGAACAGGCTAACCTGGGGTCGGACGGGGTGCTGAGTCCCGTCAGCATGGCGACCAGGATGGCAAATCGTCTCGCCCCTTACGGGGAGAGAAAGAAGGAAAGGAAGGCAAGAATGTATAGAGAAAGGCAGGAAAAAACGCAGAAATGTATAAAGAAATAAAGAAAAGAAGGCAGAAGAGAGTGGAGAAAGGTAGGTAAGAATGTAGGAAGGACTGGTGGAAGAGCGAAGTGAATGGAGCAAAGAAAGTACAGAGAATAGAACAGAACGAAGGGAGAATCAAGGAGAAGAGGAAACGTAAGAAAGTTAACTGAAGTAAGGAGGGAGGAAATAATGAGATAAATTTAAACAAGGAATGGGGGCAGAAAAAAAGAGAAAAGCTAACTAAGAAAGGAAGGAAATCCATATTCACTAGGTCTTAAAATATTTCAAACAATTTTCTCTTCCATCCACGAGCAGTAAAATTACCATCGATCAAACCAGTCAAAAGCGCCGTTCTTCAATTCGATCAGACTTGATTTTATCGAAATTTCCCGGATGAAAAACAGGAAACCATAAATGGAAGACAATTTTATGAAGAAAATTTGACTCTCATACGTTTATAAGGATCAAATCTACTCCTGATAAAAAAGAATGTTGGGAGCCGATTCGGGAAAACAAGGCACTTACGAAATCCCGCTCTGAAAATATAATATTTCGCGTCTAAAGCTAAGATAGGAAGAATGGCAGATGTGATCATTCTAGTCAATATGTAAAATTAAATTTTGTCTTAAAATATCCCCTTAATTAATAATTAATACTATGAACATTAAACAAGAGAATAAAATCAAAGATATGGACATTGCCCAAAATTTTGAGAGGGTCCCGATTTTTTCTACACCCCTATCAAAACCGAAATTTGGGACTATTACCAATTAACCATCCTATTTTCAACAATCCTGAGGAAAGATGACTACCTTATCTTGAGTTCATTATTGAACCTTATCCTGGTAGATTTATAATATACAATTATTTTGAACGTACCCGTATATACCGGGGAACTTTTTATAATCGATCATTTGATTCCAGTTTATTTAGACAAATTTTTGATGAGGTTTAATTCTAACGAACCTGGAGGTCTTTTTCGATCTTAATAACATCGGACGCTCAAACACCGTCTTTTATTTAAATGTCAACCCTCATGGTAATTTCCCCCCTATCCACCCCATAATCTCTGGCACTATAAATAGAGGCCTCTTTGGGTTGATCCGGATGCCCCTGGTTAACCTTTGCTACACTTTTTTCTTTATTTTCTTCCTTAGCCTTTTACAGAAAGATGCCAACGTAAGTTCGTACATTTTAAAATAATTTAAATGAGTGAGTTTAAGTTAAAAAAAAATAAGAGCTCATTATATTAAGGAAAAACCATCGTACATAAAATGTCAAGGCTGACCCGATAAAATTAACAAGGTTAAATCAACAAATCAAGGCAAAACTCGGGAAATCATACTGAAAGCAAAGTTTGCGAAATCATCCAGTTAAGGCGAAATGAGAAAAATCAATTTATCAATGCAAAATATGAAAAAAATCATATTTAAGGCAAAAACTTCCGAATATTTAATGAGAAGTAAATTATGTTCAACCATAGAACCGAACCAAGGCAAGAGCGCCGAAATAAAAACAAAGTCTGGGGACCAAAGTCGCTTGCTCTCACTTATTCTGATTTATGACCTTCAAAACTTTTAATAATTCCCGGACTAAACTTGATAAGACATTGCAATTACCTCATTCGAAAGGAAAAGTAAAACAACATAAGTATTTAAAATAGAGGTTAGAATCGGCCAAATAGTTATGATGGTATTACCAAATAATTCTCCAACTAAACTTAAGAGGACCCTGGTAATTATTATATCATTTGAAAGAGAATGTAAAACAACATAAGGGTTTCAAATTTCGCTAGAATCAACCCAATAGTGACAATGATACTACCAAAACAAAACAATTCCCAGGTTAAGCTTGGGAGGAAAGAGGACTTTAACAATTATATCATTCGAAAGAGAATGTAAAACAACATAGGGCTTTCAAATTTCGTTAGGATCGGATGAATAGTTGCAATGTTATTACTAAAAACAAAGAAAAGCAAAACGGGGACCGACCGACCTTTCGACCGACAGACAGAGTGAGATAAAGAGTCACACGCGACTAAAAATCAAGTTAAAATGGACCTAATATACATTAAGATAAACCTTTTCAAGATAAAACCATGCGAAATCTTGAATCAAGGCAACTCGAAAAAATGAATTAATGAAGGGCAAATGATAAATGAACCAACCAAAGCAAACCATATGAAATATACAATCAAGGCAAACTCAGGAAAATTAATTAATGATGGGCAAATTTGATAAATCAACCAAACAAAGCAAACCATATGAATTAACAATAAAGGGAACTCAGGAAAATTAATTAATGTTCGAGAAAGCTGATAAATAAACACAACAAAGCAAATCATGTGAAATAAATAATCAAGGGGAAATTTCGAATTCACAAATCAAGGATAATCCTGCGAGGTAAAAAAAAATACTCAACACATTACACGTGTTCTGTTTTATCTCGTTTTTACACTTAGGACTTCTCATTAATTACTCGCTAATTACTTTCACATATTATGAAACTTATGCGCATTCTTGCATCTAATTAATTCACTTCGTTCATACACTATGAATCTTTCCCCAATGTTTCACCTCATTAATTCACTCTCTTTCACAATCTATCCTTTCAACGTTCTTCTTGTCATTACTTCAAGCACTTTGGCAATTATCTTTTCTCGTTCTTCCATCTGATTAAATAACTCTTATTCAAACATTATCCATCTTTCCTTTCTTTTCCTTCTCATCGATTCTCTCTTTTTTACACACTATCCTTTCTTCTTTCTCCCATTTCATTAATTCACTCGTTTAGCACAATATTATATTTCCTTTTCTTCCATTTCATCAATTCACTCGTTTAACACACTAGACATCTTTCCTCGTTCTTCCATTTCTTTAATCCCTTCCTTTACACATATTATCCATAGTTCCACTTTCTTCCATCTCTCTACGCCTACACCAAACTTCACCTGATCGTAAGTAAGCGTAATAAATTCTATTGTAAGAAGATCGCAGAAATTGTGCGAAACAAGTGTGTAAATTACCAGTAGAAAATCCCAGTACTTTTTCTTTAAACAGGCCATATCCAGCCCGTCAGTAACCATACAAACCTGTCAAACTTAAATCCTGGAACGGTTTCATAACCTTTTTTTCTATATATTAGGCTAAGTAAAATAAGGGTAGAGTAGGTTAGTTGCGATCTCACTATCACCATTTAGTTACAATGCTGTAGCTGAGCCCTTTTGGACAATGGGGAGTTTGCCGGATTCATTTATCCTAGCCTGTCGATAAGAAAATCTGTCATATGACATCTGATCCCCATGTGATCAGGAAAAATCAATATGGGGCTTTATGAGAGTGAAGGACGAAAAGGCTAATTTTTTTTTTTAGCAAAATACAATCAAAAGCTTTGTCCGATGCATTTTTATTTTGGCATAGATAGAAAAAAAAGACTTCATTCGATTTGGAAAAATAGCGAGTATTCATTTATCAACGTTTATCCTGGTGGAACATGTGTTAGTTGTTATAACAATGTCTAACATTATATTTGGAAAAGTTTTATTATATTATATGTAATAAATATTGATATTTTGTATTTATTTACTTAAACTAGGCATGGACAATACTCTCTTATGATATATCTTAAAGTTTAGTATTAATTAATAATTCAATATCAATACTAATATCTAGACCCAAACTTTGACTAGTGGTTCCTTTTTTATTTATATTACTTATATATTTTTAAAGCGCTCAAATCTTAATACTAATATTATAAATTCGGATCGATTAGTAAATTAATTTTTTGCCATCCGTCAATCGCATCGTGGACGAGATTGCCCGACCGAATAGTGAAATGCATATAAAGATTAGACTGACCATCGTTGGCTGCGATCAGCTGTGATCAGCGAAGACTTCGTGGTTCCATGTAAGGGTATGGGGGTATGACTGGATATGAGTATTATTGATTAGGGACAATAGTACTTTACGTCGGGGTATGTGGTTAAGGGATCCCACAAAAGGGAACAATAGCACCTTTCGTCTGGGTATGAGGAGCACATAGGGGAGAGAGCTACTTCTCGTCGGGGTATGTTATAAGTGTACCACCTTCGGAGGAACTAGTACCCCACGTCACGATATATGGGTAAGGGATAGTACCATGGGGGACAATAGTACCCCTCGTCTGAGTATTTTGATATGGGTTACCTTATTGGGTACAGTAGTACTACACGTCTGGGTATGTGGGTAAGTGGTACAACATAAGCGACGCTAGTAGCCTAGTCGTGGTCTGTAGGTAAGTGGTACCGCCATAAGAGACACTATTAACTCACGCTTGAGTATGTGGGTATGAGTACTCCTATAAGAGACACTAGTACTCTACTTTAGGGCATTCGGGAAAGGGGTACCACCATAGGTGTAATTAGTACTCTACGTCGTGTTATGTATATAATCGGTGCCAGCATAGGTGACATGAGTAGCCCCCGTCGTGGTATTTTGGTATGATTACCCTCATAGGTAACACTACTACTCCACATCTGGGTATGAGGGTAAGAATTACTACCATAGGGTTCACTCTTCTCCAACGTCGTGGTATCTGGGTATGAGTAGCCCAATAAGGGTTATTATTGCTCCTCGTCGGGGTTGTGTGTATAAGGTATTACCCAAGTGGACACTAGTACTTATCGTCGGGGTATGTGGGTATAGGGAATTGCTAAAGTGGAGACTTGTGCTCATCGTCGGGTTATGTGGTTGAAGGGTATTACTAAAGTGGACACTAGTACTCATCGTCTGGGTATTTTTGTATAAGTTATTACTAAAGGGACAATACTACTCATCGTCTGGGTATGTGGTCATAGGGTATTACTAAAGTGGACGCTAGTACTCATCACCGGGTGTATGTTGGTATAGGGTATTACTAAAGTAGAGGCTAGTACCCATCGCCGGAGTATTTGGTTATAGGGTATTACTAAAGTGGACGCAATTACCAATCGTCGGGGAAGGTGGGTATAGGGTATTACTAAAGTGGACACTAGTATTCATCGTCGGGTAAGGTGGGTAAGGGGTACCATCATACGAGGCACTAATACCCTTGCTGTACTAGGGGACACTAGTCACCAAGTCTTGTTATCTGAGAATAGGTTAGTGATATAGGGGACACTAGTACTCCATTCCGTGTAAAGTGGTTAAGGGTTACTAACCTAGGGGCCTCTATCCTCCATGTCGGTGTATTGGAAATGAGTGTCCCCTACTTGGTTACAGTACTCAATCGGCAGAGTTGTGGAAGGGATGATAGAGCTGTCGCACTACGAAGAAGGAAAGCGAAAGACGGTGGTGCTGTGGTGGCTATGTGCGTGAAGCCGCGTAGAGCTACTTACCCCAGCGGGGATGAGTGACTCTTAGTTTATCCCCCACTGGGAAGTCAGCTGGGGATGGCACTGGCTTCAACTCGTGCCTAGATGCCAGAAATCCAGCGCTGCATTCACTAGAGAGTTTCTCATTTGGGGTTCAAATCTAGGTGTATTTATTGATTTAATTTACTGGATGCTGGCCAGGGAAAAGGGAAATATATAAGGGGATTCATAGCAACTCTATATTTATTAAAAGAGCTCTATTTAAGTCTAGTAAAAAAGAAAATAATCTGAATCAATATTTTACCCAAACCGTCGCAATTATGCAAGCTTTTGTGATTTATTTACATCCTTATTTCAATCTACTCTATCATTGATATAAACTGAAATTTACTATCAATATTTTAAATGTTAATTAGGTTAGGTTGGGTTGGCTTACCTATTGAATCATCTTAACCTATAATTAAAATAATTAATAGAATAACCTAAAATTTACAATAGCCCCACAAAAAAGAGGCTAAAACGAACAAACAATCAGAATTTTCAAAATTATCTAACCTAAAATAATGAACCGCTAATGAAATGATACTGAATTACTTCAATTATAAACATTAAAACATTGTTATTAAAATCCTTGTATAGCCAATTTAAAGTTAAGTTTCTATCTCACTGGTAAATGGTTATCGTAAACCATAATTTCAAGATCAATATTGATAACTAGAAAATGTCAATAGAATCTCCCCGCACCCAAAATAAAACCCTAACTTAAAAAGGAAAAACTGCAAAATATAAGCTAGAAAATAATGTCAATTAAAGAAGAAGAAAGATTTGGTTTTCACAAAAACAGCCTACCTAATTTCAACCACGAAAGGATAGATAAAAATCATAGGCCAAAGGCCGAGGAGAATATTAGGAAATTCAAGGGCAGAATTAGATGAACTTTCACATACCAATGAGGGCGTCGAATGTTGAGACAAATGATCATACTCGAGTTATGTAATCAACAAAATTCGGATATTATTTACCTTATGTAATGGTCTTTGGGTCGATGATACAACACCAAAGAAACTGAATTCGGGAGACTTAAGTGATGCAAAATTCAATTCCATGCTCTGTATATGCTTAAATCTTGTAAGTATTTGATGCTCATTCGACCTAAGTACTAATAATAATTTTTAACAGCTAATAATAATACAATGCATTCTGTAGATATGCCTCAATGTATCATAACAATTTAAACATGCAGAATGTTCGTAAATATTAAAGGGTTATGCATCCTGAATTTTAATAATACAGGGATAAAATTTCTCCCCAAAGCTCAGAAATTTTCACAAATATTATATTATATTATATAAGAGATTATTAAAATTACAGGTGGACGGAGGCCAAAGGACATATGGATATATTAAATACAAAACAGGTATGTAGAATTCCCCCTGAAGTAAAAGACAAATATTCTTTAAATCTAAGCCGCAGAGTTTGGCTCTTGTCAAATATTTACGAATCGTTTCTATTTACGGTCTAAGTCATCCCAGAGAGCATTTATAAGAGGAGCTGCATTGGAAAATAGCGATCATACCGCTGCGGCTGCCGAGGCACGCAATAAAGTTTCAATTTTAAAAAATGGATGACGGAAGGAAAATTCCACCTCGCGAAAGAACATGAAACAGGAAATTTCATTCCCAATTGAGAAATTTCCTTTTCTATTTCGCCTGGAAATGAAACTCGTGTAATCTTTATGCCTCTTACTAAGAGACAGGGCGAGATTATGAAATTTAGCCATGGCGTCATATTAGTATCATTCTGAGTGCCAAAGCTAAGGTCACTCCTTGGTTACCAGAATTTTTTTTTTTTTAATTAAGGGGC
Source organism: Ceratothoa steindachneri (assembly GCA_963969495.1). Lineage (NCBI taxonomy): Eukaryota > Metazoa > Arthropoda > Malacostraca > Isopoda > Cymothoidae > Ceratothoa > Ceratothoa steindachneri. Next base: position 201,693,687 of record OZ018318.1, on the reverse strand, counting down.
TATCTGGCGACTGCCGACTTAGGCATAAGTTGCCGTAAACAAACAGCCTAGTTCTAGGCTACTTTAAAAAATTGAACAGGAAACAACAATAAAAAGAAATAAAAAAAATAATAACAAAGCAATAACAAAAACAATAACAAAAACAACAACAAAAACAACAACAACAATTAAACCGGGTTAAATGAATTTTTTTTTTTTTTTTTTTTTTTATAGAGCCCATCTGGCAACTACCCACTTGGGCATAAGTCGCCGAAAAACACGACAGCCTAGAATTAGGCTACTTTAAAGTTAAAATATGAAAACTTAACAATCAATATAAATTTGAAAAACTTAACAATCGAAGCAATCTCCGGCAGCGGGGGGAGGTCCCCCTCACCCCGGTGCAGGAGAGTGCAATCTAAAACAAAACAATAACAAGACAAGGAACCTTAAATAAAGGGGAGAAGGCCGGCCTCCCCCAAAAAGTCAATAAGTCCACCAGTCATGGTGCACGCACTCGTCCCGAGTACAAGGGACAGGCGGTAGCGACCCCGCCCATCCCGGTACCGAGACAGGTATCGTGCGCGAAGATCACCCAGACTGGGACATTCGACAAGAATATGCCGAACAGTCTGGGGGACGACGCAGTCGTTGCAATAGGGCACATGCGAGCGCTCCACCAAGTAACGATGCGTCACACGAGTGTGTCCGATTCGAAGACGACAGAAAGCAACCTGAAGCCGCCGCGGCATTGGGGGATAGGTCCATGGGAACAGTCGCGGCGCAATGGCACGCAACTTTAAGTTCTCTTCGACCGTCTCCCATCTTATTAGGCCAAGCAGTCCGAAGAGCTGCCCGTATTCCTGCCATGTAGTCAGTGTGCGGAGGAGCGAAACGCTGATCCGGTCGCAGAGTCCTCGCGGAATCTTTGGCGCCCTTATCGGCGCGCTCATTCCCCGCAATTTCTACATGTCCAGGAACCCAGCAAAAGATAATCTCGACATCTGCCCGGCTCGCAAAAACCGTGGCGTCACGGATTTCGCGAACCAGTGGATGCGGAGATTCTAATACCCCGAGAGCACTCAGGGCGCTTTGTGAGTCGCTATAGATCACAATCCAGTCTCCGAACCGGGCACGTCGCGTAATCTCCCGTACCGAGTGGTGTATTGCCACCAGCTCGGCCGTGAAGACAGACGCAGCGCATGGTAGAGCCCCACTGACCTTAAACAGAGGGAATACGGCGTAAAAGCTGACCCCCTCTTGGGACTTGGAGCCATCCGTATACACTGGCACGGTACCAGCGTGACACGATGTGTGCTCCAAAAAGGTCGAACGCAATACTCCCGGCGCAGTACAAACTTTGGGAGCAGAGGCGTGGGGACAAATAGCCAAATGTGGTACCCTCCAAGGTGGCGTCTTGGGCAGAACCAGGGGCGCCACCGGCCCGAGGCTATATCTATATCTCAAAGGAGTTTCCTGGCCCTAAACCCAAAGGGCTTAGTGTATGACTAGCGTCTTTCGGCGGCATAGGCACCATCAAGATCAGCTGCGGATACAGTGAGAGCTGAGGGCGACTGAGGGAGGCGCCGGGCTCGCGCGTACAGGCAAGTGATGCACTGCACGCGGCGCAGAGCGAGTGGCATCTCTCCAGCATCGACCAACAGGCTCTCAATGGGGGGGGGGTGCGGAAGGCACCGGTCGCAAGGCGAACCCCGGTGTGGTGGATTGAATCCACCTTCCGCAATAAACGGTCGGCTGCGGATGCAGAAAACTCGCATCCGTTGTCGAGCTTCGAGCGAACAAAAGATCAATAAAAAAGTAAGGCAGTAGCCCTATCAGCGCCCCAAGCACTGTATGTTACGGGACGGAGAATGTCCATGGCGCGGGTACAAGAGACCCTAAGGCTGCGAATATGAGCCTCCCAGGTGAGGCGTCGGTGAAATACAAGACCAAGGAAACGTTGCGACTCAACCACATCCAGGCGCACCCCATTAAGAAACAAATCTGGGTTGGGGTGAAGGCGTGGATGGCGGCAGAAGTGCACCACCTTAGTCATGGCTAAAGACAACCGAAACCTGTGCGTTTCGGCATAGCGAGAGACGTGGTTCAATGCCTGTTAGACTAGACGCTCTACAGTTGGCATCTGGGCCGCGCCAAAAGAGATCAAAAGGTTGTCCACGTAGAGCGTAGCGAGAACATCTTTTGGCAGCACCGAGGTGATCCCGTTGATGCTCAGGGCAAAGAGTGTGACACTGAGGAGACTTTCCTGCGGGACACCCTCTTCCTGCTCCTTTTGGTCGGAGAGGGCTTCCGACACCCGTACGCGGAATCGACGATCTCGCAAAAATTCAGATATAAACTTTGGGAGGCGTCCCCTCGCCCCCATCGTGTGGAGAGTCTCTATGATTCTGTATCGCCATGTGGTATCATAGGCCTTCTCCAGATCAAAAAACACCGTGGCGTAGTGCTGTCTACGAGGGAAAGCCTCGCAGACGGCATTTTCCAGTTGGAGCAGAGCATCCAACGTGGAGTGGAACTTGCGGAAGCCACACTGTGCGAAAGACAGATGGCCTCCTCTGTCCAGGAACATGGCTAATCTAACATTTACCAATTTCTCCATCAACTTGCACACGCAAGAGGTTAGAGAGATTGGGCGGAAACCGGTCGGAGTAGAGTGATCTCTCCCAGGTTTGCGAAAGGCGAGCACAGTAGCGATTCGCCAGGAGTCTGGAAGAAGACCCCCAACCCAGATTCTTCTGAACAAATCTAACACAAATGCCATGCCCCGCTCACCCAGGTGTCGAAGCATGGCGTACGGGACATCGTCCGGACCATGGGTGGTGTCCGCGCGCGAAGCGAGAGCGGAATGCAACTCACTCACAGTAAACTTGTCGTTGAAGGGTTCTCCGCCTCTGGAGGTAAAGTCCAGCCGGCGGCCTTCCGCGACATCACGACGTGCATTGAATGCTGGCGGAGCAGCATCACGGCTAGAGAATGCGGAGAAAGCGGTCGCTAAGGATTCCGCCACGGACGCGGGGTCCGAGATTGCGGTCCCATTCTCCTGGAGAACGGGAGGGGGCTCCTGCGAGAACTTGCCCTGAATCCTTTTGACTTGCTTCCACACCTAAGCTAAAGGGGTCTTCCCGTTAAGTGAAGACAGGTATGCCTGCCAAGAAGAGCGGCGGGCGTGCTTTGAAATATACCGGAACCTAGCCCTAGCCCGACGAAATTCAGCGACAGTGAAATCGTTCGGGCGGCGCTTATAGCGCATGTAGGCATAACGCTTCTGTTTGAGGGCCGTCTCAACCACGGGCCGACCACCATGGGAGTGGTCGGCGTGCAAAACGGCCAGACGTCCTAGGAATAGTAGTCAGGCCCACGGCGATGAGGTTGCCGGAGAAGAACTCAACGGCCTCATCTACCGACCTAAAATCCTTGACTGAGATAGAGAATTCAGTCATTTCCTGAAAAGCAGGCCACCGCACCCGCGCCAAGCACCACTGAGGCGGACTTTCATGCGGCAGTTGCCCTGAAAATGATATATATTTGAATGGGTAAGTGATCACTACCATGGAGGTCATCGAACACCTCCCAATCAAAATCAGGCTGTGCATCTGAAGAGCACAAAGATAGATCGAGGCAAGAAAATGAAGTTGTTCTCGGACAGTGATGCGTAAACTCATCCACGTTTAGGAGACCCATCTCAAGCTCTTCGATCAGATCGGCAAGGACTTGTCCCCTAGGATTTATGGAGTAATCTCCCCAGAGAGGATGCCTGCCGTTCAGATCTCCAAGCAAGAGATAGGGCCTCAGCAACCGTGCCACGACGTAGCGGAAGTCTCTTGCGTCGAAGTCAGCTGACGGTGGAATGTACGCAGAAATCAGAGTATACCTCTTATCCAGGTGCAGCTGCACAGCCACTGCTTGAAAGGAGGTATCTAAAGAGAAAGGAAGAACGGAGACATCATGCCCGGTATAAACCGTGCATCCCTCAGCCTGGGCATCCCGCGGTGGTGGGGTCGCAAGACCATTATACCCCGGAAGGGCAGGCAGGGGGCACGCGCCCAGCATGGTCTCCTGCAAAACGGTAGCTAACGGGGAACGGGAAGAGGCGAGCCTCCGAGCTCCTTCGAGTTGGCCCTAAGTCCACGGCAATTCCATTAAAGGAATATGCCCTCCAGGCCTAGCTCGGAGGAGATGCGGGGTCCCTCCTCGAACTGAAAAACTCACGGGAATGGCCGTACGCTTCCCGGGGAAAGACCCCTGGGCGCTGTTGGCCGGAAAAAGCGCTGAAGGCGCTGTCGCCTTCGAGGACTTATTGGGCGAGGTTGGGCTCTCTATGCAAGCCTTTTCCTCCCTCCGCCTCGAAACCTTAGGCGGTCGTTGCGGCTTCAGATGCGGGGGGCCTCTTTTTGAGGAACCACCGTCTCCGAGCCACTCGCTCCACCTTGGGGCATGGCCGAAGGGGCCGAACTCCATTGTGGCTGTCCTCCTTTCGGGGAACAGCTTTAGGAACCCCGGAAGATGGCCTAGCGACCATTTTCAGGGGTGTTGCCTCCTGTGAGTCTAACGACTCGGTGGAGGCGCGTGGCCGTTTCGCCTTACGGAAAACGTTCACGCTTGGAGAAGAGTGGGGAGCCCTGGTTTTAGCCGGGGATGGGTATGAACCCTTTTTGCCGCCAGCTTTACCAGGGGAGCGCCCGGGTTAGGTAGAGCCCGCAGAAGGGCTCCGAATGGGCGCGGAAACAACCGTGCTCATTGGCCTGGCTAAGCCAGGAGCAGAGGGTGCCTTTCTAACTATTTAGGCATATGACGTCCCAAGCAGAGCCGGGCGCGCCAGGACCAAGTCCTTTGCCTCGCGAAATGAGAGTAAATCCTGGCCCTGAACGGCCAGGATTTTTTTCCCAAGGAGTTATGCACCACATTGCTTCGAAGAGGCAGGGTGTGGCTCTCCGCAATTGACACACTTGGCCACACACGATTTGGACTTATCGTGTGCGACCTTGGAGCCATTTACACAGACTTCGGGTGACCCTGACTTTGCACGTCTACATGAGCGATTCGTATGGCCAGAGCGGTGACAGTAATAGCACCGCCGGGGCAGTGGCACGAATGCCTTCACGCGGTAGCGGTTCTAACCGGCACGCCCTGACTCAGGGAGCTTGTCACAGTCGAACGTGACGAAGAGTGTACGGGTGGGTCTCGAGGCCCCTCCCTGTTTTCTTATCACACGTTCGACCTTGACCGCCCCATGGTTGGCCAGGTCTAGGGTCATTTCCTCAATGGAGTAGTCAACGAGTTCCCTCGCATAAACTACTCCTTTCACAAAGTTCATGGTAGAGTGCGGCGTCACACTCACCGGGGTGCCATGAAGTGTCCAAAGAGCACTTATCTTGGCCGCCTCGGCGGGATTCGCCGCATTCGCCAGAAGGCTGCCGTCCGAGAAACGGCTCGCCTTCGGCTCTCTACCAATTGCACTAGCTAATTTTCTCCTCTGATGGATCATGTTGCCCTTGGACAACATGGTACCATCAGTGGAGCGAAAAACGAGGAAGCGTTTGAAGCCAGCGGGCCTGAAAACGCCAGGTAACCTTTAAATCAGGCGCCCTGATGTCATCTAGGCTCCACCCTGTGCACTTTTCGTCTTTGGCCTGGTCGCTTGCCAAAGTGGCAGCAGACCCATCCTTCTTCACAGCCCCCGCGGATGGAGAGGAACCCCGAGTCTTTTTAGTCTTGCTTGTCTTTTTCTTCTTTTTAGGAGAGGAGGGCGGGGAATGAACCCGCTTCTCTCCTCCGCCGACAGAAGCCCCCAGGCCAGATGGACCGGCCTCAGCCAGGTCCTTCTCCAAAATGGAAAAGGTCCTTGTGGTCGCAGGGGCACCGGTCAGAGGAGATCCTTTCCTTCCTTGTGCTGCCTCGGAGGCCCTAGCCGTTTGAGGAGGACCTTGCATAGGGGCGGATTCAGATTCGGTGCTTGGCGCCGAGCCCGGATTCCCCCCCATAGAAGGCCCTACCCTCTGAGGCTGGGTTTCCTCCAGGACCATGTCTATCACAGGAGGGGCCTCCAGTTGGCCATCCCCTCCCAGGATATCGCAGGTCCCCTTAGCAGCATCATGAATCTTTAGTGGCGAGGCACAGGCCTTGACCCCGGCAAGGTTTAATATTCTTGCCAGCAGGTCTTTTGAGGGAAGCGACCGAAGGGGCCTGGCTTCCCTCTCCCCCCTAAGGGGGTTTGCCCTACCGAGCCGCTTACAGGAGGGGCGGTCGGCAATGGGCTGCCTGCTGGCTTTCTTGGCAGTCCCCTTAGAAAGCAAAGGAGGGACTGCCGCTGGAGATAGGGAGGTGCCCGAAAGCACCTCCAGAGAAGGGGGAGAGGGGGAGTCCCCTATATCCGTAGGTGTAGGATAGGAGTAAGCCTTCTCTCCGGTTAAAGAGGTATGGAGGGTCCCCTGCGCAAGCACAGGGGGGGGACCTCCATCTTTTCTGTGGAGCTGCACGAGGGCGGCTCTGTTGTTTTAGGGGGAATTAAGGGGAAATGTTTTTGTTTTGCATCATTGGGCATGGTGACCCTCTTTGTTTTACGGGACGCAATCGCTCACCACCTCTTGCAGTAGCCCGCACTGCAAGAGGTGCTTACAGGCCCAGCAGAGCCAGGCACCGCCATTCGGGACCACCCCTCCCGCCTATTGGCATTGGCCTGGCAGTCCATCGGCATGGCGGCTCCACCTTGGACACGGCGTAAAATTGATAGAATGTGAAGAGTAGAGGGAAAGGGATGTGAGGAAGGTATGGGTGGGGATGAAGCAGGTTGTTAAAAAGCCTCCATACCGAGCCGGAGCTCAGGGGTTAGGAAACAATGTCCCCTCCCCCCTCAGCCCCGATCTGGGGTGGTTGGCTTGAGAACAAGGTCAGCATCTACCCTGTGAAATTAGAGGCTGACCAGAGAAAGTTGTGGGAGAGGTTGTATGAAAAGCGACGAGGTAAGGGAGAAATCGGGCTATCTGAAGGAAGAAAGAGAGGCTAAGCTGGGGCGGAACGGAGCGCTGGATCCCGTCAGCACGGTGACCAGGATGGCAAATCGCCGCGCTCCTTACGGGGTCGTTACCAGAAATATTATCAATATGAACAAGCTTGATGATTAGAATATATAACCAAGATAATAATAATGGTAGTAATAAAGTAAAAATTAGCCCGAATTATATTGAAAGGTTGGAAATTAGATTCGATTTTACAAAATGTATTTGTGACTTTTGTATAGTAGGCAGTCGCCTATAGGCTCTTAAAATAAAAAAATGCTCGTATGTCACTTCACTAGTTTTCTTCCTTTATCATTTATCATCATCATCATCATTACTAACTTTATAATTTAAGAACGTGATTTTTCGGAGTATGTGAATAACAATTTCATCTTAGTTTGCTTATGAATTAAGTATATTTTAAATTTTATCCAGGTAATAGATTTTTGTGACACAATATAAGAATTTTTAACAATATGCATCTACTCATGTTCATTATAAAGGATATAATTCTTGGAAATGCAGTGGTGGTTCTTGATGGAAGGATGCGATCTGAAAGATATAAAATATCTAGGGGATAGAGTTTATATTTTCCTTTTTCTCTATTTATATTTTCCTCAAAAAGAAAAAATGATTGAAAAAAATAATGAAATCATCTAGACTCCATCGATTTTGTTTTCGTACTGCAGCCTTTTCTCAATAGCCGCAACTGTTTGAATGCTTCTACTTTTCATATGCAAGTTTTATATCTATATTTCAGAAGTTAATAAGAAGAATATACATTGCTGTATACCCTTCAATTCTTTCTGCGATTCTACACGTAGCAAATTGTCTTGAAATTCTATTACCCGTCTCAGCTCAAAACTTCGACGATTCTAACGATGAACCAATGGCCAATGCCTCTGACCAGTAACAGTTCCAGTCGTATAGATCACCAAATACCGCTTCTAATGAACTAAAGTCACTCAACTAGGCCAAACGTAGCGATATTACGAGGTATTAGTGATCTCTAAATTAGTGGCTGAGATCTTGGGCTGATAACTTACTGGCTTCAGAAACAACATTCTTTTAGAATAGGAAACGCGTATAAGAATTCCGCAAGTTTCTTGATGTCCACAAAAATATCTCTTTCTTAATAAACTGATGCAATTTTGAAAGGCTAATCAAAACTTTATAGGCTATTCAAAACGAAGTTTGAAAGCAGTTATCAATATTGAGAAAAATATTGCATAAATCCCATTAGCCTATTCTTTACAATTTTTTAAAGCTACGATAACATGAAAATTGTACTGTACGCTCTCGTATACTACCAAGATAATTGGAGTATCTGTGAAACCTCGAAGTTAATACAACCCTTCTAGAAGTATTTTCCTCAAAACTATTACAGAAAGAGACACCAAAGAAACTAATATTACAAGTAATCTATACTATATTTTTCATTATTTAGTTATTTTCTATACCAATAGGTTGTTTTTTCAAAGGTTATTTCGGAAAGTATAAGAGCACGTCACTTCTCGCTAGAAGTCATACAGTCCAATGCATACATAGATGGTTTAATTGAAGAGAACGAATTCTCTGTAACCTTTTAAATATTTTGATTTATTTTGATTGTAGCAAGTGTAGTGTGGATAAACGAAAGAGCCCTGCTTCTTCTGTAAATTGGATATCAGAGTAGACAAAAGCACTATGCAGAGCGTGAATTGCCATCTAGAGAGAATTTTTTTTAATCTGGGCAACACAATGTTGTTTGGGTGCTCTTTGTACTGCTAACCAAATTTTTTTCCCACTGCTGCATATTAAGCTAGTCTTGATAAAAAATTTAATTAAATCAATGAATAAGGAAGGTTCTGCATTCCACTATCGCGAGAGTAAATCTCCTCATATATCTAATGATAAATTAAATAATGAATCTTTTAATGATCTTTAAGTTCGAACTTTGATGGAGGATAAGCAGTTCGATAATGTACTAACTCCAACTGAGACGAATGCCTAGCAAGTATTTAACTCACACTGATAAATTAAATAATGAATCTTTTAATGATCTTTAAGTTCGAACTTTGATGGAGGATAAGCAGTTCGATAATGTACTAACTCCAACTGAGACGAATGCCTAGCAAGTATTTAACTTACACTGATTTTCTTGACAACCTAAATCCCTAATAAGAATCTAATCTCGACAAGTTGATGGAATTTTTAAAGTTTATAGGTGGCGTATATCTATAAAATGCACGTTTTGTGGTCCAACTTGGAATATTTTTCTAAAAATTGTAGTAGTGATTAAAGTGAATTAACGGGATGAGCGGTTTTACCAAAATAATCTAATACAGGCACTAGGGAAACTGGGATATCAATATGCTGGCGGATAATTGCTGGTGTTTAAACGAGAGTTTCACGAAGAAAAACAAATGGAAAGCTCTCCAAAAACTTCATTCTTTCGTCAATAAGCATTATTTTCCTATTCATTTATTTTATGGCTAAAGTTACTTAGCCACATTTAAATTTTTCACTAACGTTCTTATTATAATAATCTTATCTAGTAAATGGTCAATGCAGAGAAAAGCTGACCTGTTTGAGGAAAACCAGTCTCAGTTGACAAAAAAACTAGATCAGGCAAAAAATATTCTTAAGCTTATCAATATCAATTATGTCACTTATTGTCAATTATGCTGTAAACTAAATGTCCTTGTATATTAACATTTATTTTACTTTCTTTTTTGTAAAGACGACATTCAATTCGGCCAGTCTATTATTTAAATGTATGTAACTTAACTAAAAAAAAACTCCCAGCTCTTATTTAGACCATTGTTCTTAGCAGCAATCTAATACAAACCCTATCATTAATTCATCATTCTGATCTCTCCTTCTATCTTCTCCTTTCCTGAACTAGGCTCGCGCGAACGTTGGACCTTTGATGCTCTTGGCTTCTGTAATTAACTTATATCTCATACTCATCTTTCCAAAGAACAAGAAATAGTTGTTTAAAGAACTATATCTCCTATCCAATCCAATGATAAATTTCTTTCACCACTCATATACACTTCAGACAATTTATGGCAAAGCTTAAGTGAGTGGAGCAAAGTAGATGAAATATCTACTGATCATAACTCTTTACCGTAGTATTTTTATTTGTAACCTTTAGGTACTAAGATTAAGACTAAAGCAGGTAGAAAAATCACAGGACGAATAAAGATTAAGTTCTTTTGTAAAATCAAATTAGGAAAAACGTTGCAATTAATCTTCACTCTCCTCTTTCCTTAAATATGGAACAGCTTTATTTATAAGGAGAGGCGGGCGAGAGTTCATGATAAAGATATGAAGAGATAAAGAAGAGATAGAGAGAGGAAACAATAGAGATTAGTAGAAATAATTACATAAAGGGATAAATATAACTATGGGCTAATGGCAAAGTGACCAAGGCATGGATGGATAAAGATATATAGGCAATAACATTAGGGAGTAAATATATGAAGGGATAAAGGCTTTAGATAGTAATCCAATGGAGGACTAATGGAAAGAAGAGATAATACGATAAAGGGATAGAAGCATAAATAGATAGTGACATAAAGAGATGCAACATGAACAGATAATGAAACTAAATGATAATAACGACAAGGATATAACAATAAAAGATAAACTGCTGCGGCTCCGCCCTACGCACATTTGGTCAAAGTCAGGGGTTCTGCACCAGGGAGGGGGGGCAGAGGGGCCAATATGCCGATTTTGGCTTTTTTAATTATTGAAATTGCAGCAGACCCATTCGTCCCCGCAGCTCTCGTGGATGGAGAGGAGCACCGAGTTTTTTTAGTCTTTTTTGTTTTGTTTTTCTTTTTACGAGCGGATGGCGGGGAATGAACCCTTTTCTCCCCTCCGCCTGCAGGAGTCCCAAGCCAGATAGACCGGCCTCAGCAAGGTTTTTTGCCGAAATGGAGAAGGTCCTGGCAGTCATAGGAGCACTAGTCAGAGGAGGAGATCCCTCCCTTCCTTTTGAGGTGGACCTTGCATAGGAGGGCACTCGAGTTCGGTGCTTGACGCCGATCCCGGATTCGCTCCCATAGAAGGCCCTACCGTCTGAGGCTGGGTTGCCTCAAGGACTATGTCTATCTCGGGTGGGGCCTCTAGTTGGCCATCCCTCCTCCAGGACATCACAGGTCCTATTGGCAGCAGTGTCATTATTCGAGTCTGGGGAGGCACAGGCCCTGACCCCTTCTAGGTTTTATATTCTAGCCATCAGATCTTTTGAGGGGAGCGGCCAATGGGGCCTGGTTTCCCTCTCCCCCTTAGGGGGTTTGCCCTACCAAGCCGCTTATACGAGGAGCGGTCGGTTATGGGCTGCCTGCTGGTTTTCTTAGCAGTCCCCTTTGAAAGTAAAGGGGTTCTGCCGCTGGAAAGGGGGAGGCACCTGAAGGCACCTCCCTACGGGTGTAGTCCCCTACACCGGTAGGCGAAGGAGAAGAGTAAGCCTTTTCTCCGGTTAAAGAGATTTGGAGGGTCCCCGGCCTGAGCACAGGCAGGGGGACCTCATTTTTTTCTAGAGAGCTGCCTGAGGGCGGCTTCGACGATGGACAGGGAGAAATTGAGGGGAAATTATTAGTTTCCTCATAATTGGGCATGGTGACCCTCTTTTTCTTATGGGAAGCAAATCCTCATCTTCCTTCGCATTAGCTCGCTGTGCAAGGGGTGCGTACGTGTCTCGTAGAGCCAAGTGCCACCATTTAAGGCCACCCCTCCCGCCTGGTGACCTGGCAGCCCTTCAGCATGGCACCTCCACCTTGGGCACGGCGTTAAAAAAAATAGATGGTAAAGTGAGAAGGGAAGGGGATGTGAGGAAGTTATGAGTGGGGATGAAGAAGGTTGTTAAAAACCCACCATCCCCAACCGGAGCTCAGGGGTTAAGGAACTTTGTCCCCAAACACCTCATCTCCGATCCGGGATAGTTGGCTAAGAAGAAAGTCAGTATCTACCCTGAAAAAATAGAGGCCGACCAGAGAAAGTTGTGGGAGAGGTTGTAGGGTAAGTGAGGAAGTAGGGGAGAAATACAGGCTGTCTGAAAGAAGGAGAAGATGGTAAGCTGGGGCCGGACGGGGCGCTGATTCCGATCAGCACGGCGGCCAGGAAAGCAAATCACCGCGTCCCTTCTGGGGCTGAAGGTTTTGAAAGTATAATAAATATTTCTTTAGTTATATGGGTCAAAATCTGTAGTAATTCTTACGTAACCTTTAATAATTTTGTGACTAACTATAAATGTTTCATACTTTTACTTCTTTATTTAATATTTGTTGATGTTACTATTTATATAATTTTCCACATACCACATTGTTTTTTTCTTTACACGAGACAGAATCTAGATGCGCAGAGAAGGCTAAAGTTCCCCAGACAGTTTTTGTTATATATGTGGATCAATTACATTAAGACAAAACAAGAGACAGTTGACTAAACATGTGAAGAAACTTTATGAGCTGTACTTTGGATGAAAAGTGGCTGACCAGGACAAACGCTGGGCACCTCACATATGTTGAGCCAGGTGTACAAGTTCCCTTTCTGCCTGGGTGTAAGGCAAAGAACTTAGCCTCATGTTTGGCCTACGAATGCTCTGGAGGGAACCAAAGGACCATTCACTAGATTGCTACTTCTTCTTAGCAGATATTAAATGTGGGTCTTCAATGTGCTTTCTCTCCAGGTCTTTAATACATTTTCAAGAGTTGTATCAATTAAAAAGATCAAAATACATACTCTATTGTACTTCCACTGTTTCTGCAAGTAATTACAGCCCGTAATATCTATTTTAGTTTGATTTTACTTTATGTCACTGCAGGTTGCTAAATAAAATGCAAAAAATCTATCATATATCCAGATCATGCGTTTCTCCCCCCCTACATATTAAACTAGGTCTAATGGAGCAGTTTACCAAGGCACTGAAACATAGCAAGCTATGTTTCCAGGACCTTAAGGCGATCTTCCCTAAAATAAGTGATGCCAAGACTAAAGAAAGGATATTGGTAGGACCTCAGTTCGACAACTTATAGCTGATGAGGACTTTGAGGCGACAATACATACATTCAAAGATCTATGCAAAAGTCTTCTGGAAAAGCACCAAATGGCCCAGCGAGAGTGTATAGTGGAGAGCCTATTCAGGTGCTACCTAGATCTCGGATGCCTTATGTCACTGAAGATACACTTTCTTAATTCTCATCTGTCCTTCTTCCCAGAGAATGCAGGATATGTGAGTGATAAACATGGAGAGAGGTTCAATAAAAATATAGCGTCAATGGGAAACAGGTATGAGGGAAAATTGAACCCTGCTATGTTGACTGAATTCTGCTCGAACCTGAAGCGTGACACACCTGAGACGTCTTACAAACGAAGAAGTAAATACTAAAATGTAGTTTGATATATTATATAATGCTAACAAACATGTTGGTTCATTATATATTGATGAATTAATTACAATCGACACATATAATCGGTACACATGGAAATCGGTATCAATTGCATAATTAAATCGGCAATTTTCAAGAAAATGGTACGTGATGGGATTTTTTTTCAATATGGATACGTGTTTTTAGTTAACTGAAACTAACATTATCATTAGTTTGAAAATTTTTCCAACAATGATTGCTTGCCATTCATTTAAAATTTCAACCGACAAAATATCAGCAATTTAATCATTATCATCATACTCATCATCCTGCTGAACAAATGCTTCACCAAAGTGTTTCTACCTTTCACAGTCTAACCTTCAACTTTGTCATATTACTTCGGCCATTAAGCATATTTTCTTCCTTCCATCTTGCACATTCGTCTTTTGGGTCCCTTTATGAATTAATGAGAGCAGTTTGAAATTATTTTTGCCATCTTCATTCGTTTTTTGTAGCAATGTATCTTGCCCATTTCTACTAGAGATTTTTTGTTCCTTTACTGTAGCGTCTAATACTTCCTTAAAGTACAGCTAATTAAATAATAAAATGTGAATATCTTCAGACTAGTATTATTATATATTGTGATCTCAATACTTTTAAAGCAGGTATTTGTTCAACTTTCCGATATTCAGAACACCGTGATGTGATACAACAACGATTTGGCGAATGTCTTTTTGTGGTGGTATCATTTATTATTAACTTTTAAATGTTTACTCAATTTTACCATCTTTAGAATAATACAATGTAATGATCTATTAAGTTTTATAAATTTGTTCTTTTAAAAATACACTCATAGCTTTAAAAAAGTTTTTACCGGTTTTAGTTGTTTTAACAGTGCTAATAATCATTACTATGGTTCCAGAGAAAGCCATGAAAACGCGATGAACGGAAAGAAAAACTAAGAGTTTCGGAGATGATGTAAGGAGAAGGAAGGTAATAAGAAAAAATGGAAATAGGACTGTAGAAGTATAAATACCACGCACATTAGTGTACGCAGAAATACCCTGACACAAGCTGCGAGTCCTTCCCACATTCCAAATTCGCCTTTCGCCTCGAATTCCCTCCGCACCTTTTCACACCAAAGAGATGCCCAAATTTGCAGCCGGTCGCTCAGAAAAATGTCTGCCGCTAAAAGATACCCGAGCCGACGAAGGGCCAAGTTTTCGCGCCGTCGTAAACCGCGACGTGGAACAAGGATAGCTCGAAGGTGTGAAGGATTCACTTTATCTGGCAGCAGATGAAAAGGTCTTTCACGCAGCGATACAGATTTTATGAGAATTCGGTGCACTCTCCCGATTTTTTGCTCATGAGGGAAATAAAGGAAAAATTTTTCCTGGAACCAGGCAAAAGATCTTGGACCTACGTTAAGTATGGAGAGGTAGTCCCACAAAGTAAACAGTTCGCTGGTTGTAAGAATGAAACTTCAGGGAATGTGTGTGTTGCCGTCACGGTACTTGTAGGTGAAAAACTTCTAGCAGACCCCCCCTTTCAGAGTCAAAGTTTACAAAGGACCTCTCTCTGCGGATTACCCTAGACGTAGCTAGGTAATCAGTTTTTGGCTACCCACTTTAGGAGCCAAATAATTGGACAGGCACTTCGAGGAAGAAGTCCAATTTGATCCACAGTTTGGCTCGACTTCGTGATCTGGCATAGGATCATTATATCATCGGTCTAGGATTACCTTCTCATTCGGTAACCTCGGACGGCCGGACTAAGTGCGATCATCGTCACAGAAGAAGATCTTCACCAGTTTATTCGTTAACTAGAATTCCCATCCTGAACCCATAAACTCTAGTATTAGAAGTGATTAATTCAGTGCTTAATTCAATAATATTAGTCTATTCATTTTGTCGGGTGCCATTAAGACGCAAGCATTCTAGTGAGTAATTTTCAAGTGTAATCCCCACGACATTATGTAGACTTACTTATTCAGTGAAAATATTAATTCTATTTATACCTATATACGCTGTTTCATATTTCTAATTCATGTAAATTAAAGATTATTTTTGTATCTGTGTGTTTAACTATTTTGGACGCTCCTCTGGCAAATAACATGCAATCCAATCGGCTTAAATCTCAATATTACACAGGTCCACTCATCACTGCATTTACTGAGTGAGGACACACTCAGGGGATCATTATCTTAATTTTGTTCAAAAGGGAAGCACCGGAGTTATTCTTATTTACCAGAAGTGGCTACTATAGGTGTATTGGATACACTTCACCACCGCGTCACCTTGGTGCAGTAATAAAATATATGTCCAGGAAGTGGGACTGGGATTACCCACTCAACAAACCTCGATAAGGACAGCTTGAGTTCTTAGGTCCGGTCACGAGAAGAGACGACATTGGAAATATTACCCTGACAGGTGGAAGGGGAGCGAGGCGGAGATAAAGAGAAAAATAAAGGACGGGCCTTTAAGAGGTAGATGGTTTGTGAGCGGGAACTTTATTGCAACTACAAGATAGAGAAATGAATGCAACTTCAGGGGTGACAACGTCTTTAGGGGTTTGGCATATCAATTAGCTAAGTTATAGTTACCAACTGCGTAGATATGGTTACTATACAAATGGGAAGCTGATTTCATACTGCATCGGGTAGGCTAATCGACGCTTCTCACTAATTTTAGTCCGATATTAGGCTGTAGTGTGATTACAGCGACTTTTCCTCTAGTCGGTAGTCGCCAGATGGGCTTTTGGAAAAAGAGAAGCCCAATATATCATTCTAATAGTGCTAAAAAGAAATTTTTTCTAGTAATTTTAACCTGCATTTTTGTTGTGCAGTATAAAAGAGGTTTGGGGGAGCTAACCCATAACAAGTGCTTACTACCGATACTTAGAATTGCTGTTAACCTGACACTTGTGATCTTATATAAAGATTTCTAAAACTTTTAAATTGGGAATAGAACAATGCCTCATATGGATATTAATTTCTTCATTGCTTCTTTTTTCTTATTAACGGTATTATATATATATATATATATATATATATATATATATATATATATATATATACTGTTGATAAGATGTATTACATTTTTTGCTCTAAATATCTGCCTTAAATTTGATTTCTTAAGTTGGAGAGGCGCATGCTTTCCTGCTGCCCTGGCACCCCACCTACCAAAACTATGTTTATCATATCTCCCCTTTCCCCAACTTTACTACCGTCTTCATGTTTAAATCATTTTAACTGATATTTTCTTGTTGATTTCCGCTTCCTCTTGATAATACAAATAATTAAAAACTCCCTGTTCACTCTTTTCTTTTGTTTATCTTTCCAAAAAAAAAAAAATCGAAACTCTTCTTTGAATCCAACCGGACAAAAACCTTAATTTTTCTTGCTCTATTAAATTTAGAGAGTTCAAAGAACTCTCTTGACAAAGAAAGAGAGAGAGAGATGGGGAAAGCGAGTCGCGCAAATAAAGAGAACAGGATTATCTCACGAAGGAAGAAAATTCCATCAGAACCGCTGGTAAACTTCCGGGGCGATATCAAAGTCAGACTGGAACCGAGACACCATTTAGCGATGTGGAGCTAAAAACATCACCGCCGTGCCTTTGGGAACAGAGTCGGAATCGCTTCCGTCGGCAAACAAAAGAGCTTCCGGCGGAGTCGTATATATTCCCCAGCCGGGAAATGATCAAATGAGTATTTTCAGAGCATTCGGGACGCAAGCTGTATCCACGCCTCTCTCACGCAAGCAAGATTCACGTAATACTCCCAAAGTACTAACGCAGAATCTTGAGAGGTCATTAGAATAATCCAAGGACGTTGCGCAATTCTCGAGCTACACCCGGCACCTTTAGGGCTCGCAGGGAGAAACTATTATTCTGAACGACGGAGGTAAAGGACGAAGGACTCAGTTAAGAATAACGCGTTTAGCTACGCTTCTCTGAGAAGAATACTCCCCCGAGTGACTACTCGAGGTCTCCTCCAGAAAA
Source organism: Ceratothoa steindachneri (assembly GCA_963969495.1). Classification (NCBI taxonomy): domain Eukaryota; kingdom Metazoa; phylum Arthropoda; class Malacostraca; order Isopoda; family Cymothoidae; genus Ceratothoa; species Ceratothoa steindachneri. Next base: position 201,676,335 of record OZ018318.1, on the reverse strand, counting down.
TCGTAATCCATTACATTTTCTTTTATCATCGTCGAAGAGGCGTGACGCTCTCCGACCGCAAGGCTCACTTCGTAGGTTAATCACAGTTTTAATGTCATTATTTTCCTCTCGTAAATACGAAGAATATGTAATTGTAACAGATGCATAGACATTGCCATTATGAAGTAGAACATACTTCAAACTGCGCTCAGAATTATCTGTCATCCCTAATTCCTGGAGAAGACCTAAGATATTATGACAATAAACAAAGGTATTCTCCTCTATAAAAAATGGTACAAAAACCTGCTCCCTATTTCGGAAGTATGTAATTTTAGTTGTATGGCTCAGCTAATTTTTTTCTTGCAACCTGGAGGCTAACAGTTCAGCCGCAATTTTGGAAAGACCCAAATCACGCACAAGGTCATTCAGCAATGGCTGGCTAAACTGTTGAGGAGTTAATGACTCTGGAGTTTCACAAGAAGGATCGCCGGATTCTGAAAGTATTTCTTGACTTTCATCGGCAGTCTCTTGCTCTTGGTCACTACCCACAACTACAGTGGGAAGAAATCCTTTGAAAACTGGGATTGGGAGCTCATTAGAGTGCAGAGTAGGGCTGATTCCTAAGAGGATACTAGGATATGAGATTTTGTGTCTGATTTTCTTGCCAATGCCCTTTGTATTGACCGGACAAAATACCAGTCAGTGGTGTAGTCCGTTGGTTCTTGCCAGGTCATGGGAATTCCGAAATGTAAACCCTTACATTTCCCTTTTATCTAGTCACGCAGCAATTCCTCGCAATTATGACACACAGTATGTGGGGCCCATTTCTTGTCTGGTCGCCAAGAGTAAGTCCAAAGTACGCCTTATAAGCACGCCTCACAAATGATGTTATATTACGCCTTGGACGAATAAACGTGAAGCATCCACAAATATGACAGAAAGCGTCCTGCTTGTTCACACAATGACGTCTCCTTGTAGCCGTGATCAGATATGAAAGAAACACAAAACACTTTTAATATCTCTGTGATAACATAAACGTGTAAGTAATTAATTTGACCACAAACGGCTAGAGTTACAATTTAAAATTGCATGAAAATTAGAGCATGTAGAACTGAACCGTTTTCAGATTTTGGTTTATCAGGTGAGAAAGAGTAGGAATGAGCAAAAGAATCTTTATCAATTGAGATTTCTAAAAAAAAATTGTTGACCAGTATTATTCATATATAAACTGAAAATTTAAATCAGTGATCATTTATCTTCTATCACCTATCAATTCTGCATTACAACAAAATTAAATAAAAGAACACCATGAAGGCATTAATAAGATTTGATATATTTCATTATTATTATTATTTTTTTAATTTTAGGAGCCTTCTGGTGACTGCATACTTGGGCATAAGTCGCCGGAATCACGACAGCCTAGCACTAGGCTACTTTAAAATAAGAATATGAAAACACAACAATGATATATATTTTTTTTAAAGCTCATCTGGCGACTGCCTACTCCGGCATTAGTCGCCGAATTAAAAACCTGCCTAGAACTAGGCTACTTTAAAATCAAATTTAAAAACACACACACACAAAAAAAACAACAGCAAAAACTAAAAAGGGAAAAGGCAACGAGCAGGAAGCAAGATCCTGCGTCGAGGAGAGGTCCCCCCGGCACAGGAACCTGAGACCTATAAGGGGAAAAAAACAAAAACAAAAAAAAACAAAACAGAACAAAAAAAAACTGGTTAAATAAAAGGGAGAAGGCCGACCTCACCCAAAAAGTCTATAAGTCAACCCGTCAATGTGCAGGAACTCGTCCCGAGTACAAGAAACAGGCGGTAGCGACTCCGCCCATCCCGATACCGGGACAGGTAACGTGAGCGAAGAAAACCAAGACTGGGACATTCCACAAGAATGTGCCAAACAGCCTGGGGGGACGACGCAGTCATCAAAATATGGCGCTGGCGAGCACTCCATCAAATAGCGATGCGTCACACGTGTATGCCCGATTCGGAGACGACAGAAAGTGACCTGAACCGTCACGGCATTGGGGTATAGGACCATGGAAACAGTCGCGACGCAATGGCACGCAACTTTAAGTTCCCTTCGACCGTCTCCCATATTCTTTCCTAAGTAGTGAAAAGAGCTGCCCATATTGCTGCCATGTAGTCAGTGTGAGAAAGAGCGAAACGCTGGTCTTGTCGCAGAGCCTTCGCGGACTCTTTGGTGCCCTCATCGGCGCGCTCATTCCCCGCAATTCTTACATGTCCAAGAACTCAGCAGATTTTTTTTTTCTATTATCTCATCTGGCGACAGCCTTCAAGGGCATAAGTCACCGAACTCAAGCTAGCCTGTATCTTGGCTATATTAAAAGCCAAATTAAAAAACGAAAAAAACAACAAAAAAAACGAATTGAAAAAATATAGAGCGATCTCCATCAAAGGGTGAAAGGCCAGCCCTCGCACGCTGAAGAAGACCGCGATCCATGTTTGAATATAAAATAATGGGGAGAAGGCCGGCCTCCTCCAAAAAGTCTTAAAAGTCCACAGGTCGGTGTGCACGAATGTTTCGAGCACAAGGGACAGGCGGTAGCGACCCTGCCCAGCCCGGTACTGGGACAGGTAACGTGCGCGAAGATCGCCCAGACTGGGACATTCAACAAGAATGTGCCGAACAATCTGGGGGACGACACAGTCAATACAATAGGGCGCATGCGAGCGTTGCATCAAATGGCGATGCGTGACACGAGTGTGCCCGATTCGAAGACGACAGAAAGCAACCTGAAGCCATCGCAGCATTGGGCGATAGGTCCATGGGAACGGTCGCGGCGCAATGGCACGAAACTTTAAGTTCCCATGAACCTAACAGAAGATAATCTCGACATCCGCCCTGCTTGCCAAAACCGTGGCGTTATGGATATCGCGAACCAGGACATGTGGAGATTCAAATCACCCACGAGCACTTAGGGCGCTTCGTGAGTCGCTATAGATCACAATCGGGTCTCCGAACCGGATACGTCGCGTAATCTCCTGTTCCGAGGTATGTATTGCCACCAGCTCGGTCGTGAAGACAGACGCAGCGCCTGACAGAGCACCGCTGACTTTAAACAGAGTAGTCAACAAGTTCCATCGCATAAACTACTCCTTTCAAAAAATTCATGTTAGAGTGTTGCGTCCCAATCTCTAAAGTGACATCAACTGTCCGAAGAGCACTTATCTTGGCTGCCTCGGAGGGATCCGCCGCATTCGCCAAGAGGCTCCTGTCCGAGAAACAGGTCACCTTCTGCTCTCTACCAATTACACTAGATAAAGCTCTCCTCTGATAGAACATGTTGCCCTTGGTTAACATGCTGCCATCAGTGAAGCGAATAACGAGGAAGCGTTTAAAGCAAGCGGGCTCGAAAACGCCGGGTAACCTCTGACCGAGGGGCCCCGATGTTGTCCGAGCTCAGTCCTGCGCACTTTTCGTGTTAGTCTGAGGCTCCGCACCCAGGGGGCAGAGAGGCTGGTGTGCCGATCTTGGCTTGGTCGCTTACCGTAGTGGCAGCAGACACATCCCTCCCCGGCAGCACTCACGGATGGAGAGGAACCCAGAGTCTTCTTAGTCTTTTTCATATTTTTTGTTTTAGGAGAGGAGGGCGGGGAAAGACCCGCTTCTCCACCCCACCAGCAGGAGCCCACAGGCCGGATTGTCTGGCCTCAGCCAGGTCCTTCTCCGAGATGAAAAAGGTCCTGGCAGTCGCAGAGGCACTGGTTTGAGGAGATCCCTCCCCTCCTTGTACTGCCTTAGAAACCCAAGCCGTTTGAGGAGGACCTTGCATACAGGCGGATTCGGGTTTGGTGCTTAGCACCGAGCCCGGATTCTCTCTCATGGAAGGCCCTACCGTCTGAGGCTGGGTTACCATGTCTATCTCAGGGGTGGCCTCCAGTTGGCCATCCCCCCCACCTCCCAGTACATCGCAGGTTCCATTAACAGCGCTGTCACAAGTCGTGTCTGGGGACGGACAGGCCTTGGCACCGGCAAGGTTCAATATTCTTGTCAGCGGGTGTTTTGAGGGAAGCAACCGAAGGTGCCTGACTTCCCTCTCCCCCCTATAGGGGTTTGCTCTACCAAGCCTCTTCAATGGGGAGCGGTCGGCTATGGGCTGCATGCTGGCTTCCTAGCAGTCCCCTTGTAAAGAAAAGGAAAGACTGCGGCTGGGAAGAGGGAGGTGCCCGAAAGCACCTCCAGAGAAGGGGGCGAGGGGGAGTCCCCTACACCCGTAGGCAAAGAAAGGAGTAAGCCTCCTCTCTGGTTAGAGAAATTTGGAGGGTTCCCTGCGCAAGCACAGGGGGTGGGACTTCCATTTTTTCCGTGGATCTGCCCGATGGTGGCTCCGTCGATGAACAAGGGGAAATAGAGCGAAGGTTGTTGATTTTTTCATCATTGGGCATGGTGACCCTCTTTTTCTTATGGAATGCAATAACCTATCAACCCTTGCAGTAGCTGGCTCTGCACAGCGTCCATACGGGCCTGGTAGAGCCAGGTGCCGCCATTTAAGGATACCCCTCTCGCCTGGTGACTTAGCAACCCTTCACCATGGCGGCTCCACCTTGAGCACGGCGTAAAATTGATAGTCTGTCAAGAAAAAAGAAAAAGGGATATGAGGAAGGTATGGGTGGGGATAAAGCAGGTTGTTAAAAAAACACCATCCCAAACTGGAGCTCAGGAGTTAGGGAACATTGTCCCTTCTCCCTTAAGCCCCGATCCGGAACGGTTGGCTGAGAAGAAGGTCAGCATATACCTTGTAAATTTAGAGGCTGACCAGAGAATGTTTTGGGAGAGGTTGTAAAGCGTGGAAACCGGGGGAAAACACAAATGTTTTGAAAGAAAGAGTAGAGGCTAAGCTGAGGTCGGACGTAGCGCTGAATCCCGTCAGCACGGCGGCCAGGATGGCAATCGCTGCGCCGTTTACAGGGTTTCACTCTTGTAAAGGACAAAGTCTCTAAACAACTGTTTTTCAGCACATTTTATTTTACATTATTGAACCTGTTGGAGATTTTACTGCCATATTAGTGAGTGGTAGAATTTACCCATTTTTCTAGTACCTGAAGATGGGTTATTATCAGAAACTTCATACAATACAAAGGGATGAAGTCTCCATATCACTCTTATCATTTCTACTTCAACTTAAATTGAAGCTCTATTGGAGAAACAAGCAAAGGGTGGCAAGGATAAGGTCCAATCAATAACTTCAGGATATTTGATGTGGTAAGCAAAATTACCCATTTTGCCTGGTAGAGTCGATTTAGATTTTAAAATTTCAACTCTCTTTGACTAATACCTTCTTATCTGTAACTCTAAATATAGCAAAATATTAATAAGCATTCAAATTTGTTAGGAATTTTATTTTTGGCGGGGGGGTTGTAAAAAAAAACAAAAAAAAACACGTCAACTATTCTCTTATTTCTTATCCTTTCCGCATCGAAATACATTGCCTAGACTTAATTTAGATCTTCCCATTTCTACGAGTAAATTTATCGATTTATTTGAATTATGTCTCTCTGACAATGTGTTTCGAGTAAACAATGAGTTTTAGAGACAAATATTTGGCCTTAGCATGGGAAATAGTTTATCTCCGATATTGGCATGTCTCTTCATGAAATATTTTGAGACTGAACTCCTTCCCACAATTTCTCCCCCTAACTTTATATGGTTAAGGTACATTGACGATGTATTTTCTGTATGGCCTAATGGCCATGATTTTGATACCTTTTTTAATAATTTGAATAATCTGCATGTCTCCATCAAATTTAAATATGAATGAGAATATGATAATAGATTACCCTTTTTAGATGTCCTCATTAATAAAGATCACAATGAATTAAAACTTGACGTGTATAGGAAACCAACCCGCTCGAATACCTATATACATTATTTTTCGTTTCACGATAATACTGTTAAAAAATCGGTAATTTCTAACCTTTTCCTTAGAGCATACAAAATATGTCATCCTTCCTATTTAGATGAAGAAATTGTCATTATCAGGACCATTTTTTCTAATTTGTATTACCCTGATTAGTTCATATCGTCTGCCCATTTTGCAGCTAGGAAAACATTCTATGGTAATTAGCCTTCCCGCACTAATGAATTCAACAAATGTATAACATTGCCATTCAATAATAAATTAAATAGTTTAGAGGACATATTAGGAAAAACGGGTATTAATCTAGCCTTTAAATATAATAATTCCTTAACCAATCGATGATTGCCAGGAAACCCAAAGAACATATTAACATAGGAGTATATGCAATACCATGCAACGATTGCCATAAAGTTTATATAGGGGAAACGGGGAGAAATCTAGACAAGAGATTGTATGAACACAAAAGAGATATTAGAGTGGGCAGCGAAAGCAGTGGAATATTTTGCCATGTTAGAGACAAGAATCATACGATTGATTTCAATGGAAGTAAAATGGTATTTAAATCGGCTAACTATGTTAAGAGAAGAATCGTAGAATCGAGCTTGATATCGTCAGTTCCTAATCTAAATCTATCTGAGGGTCAATTTTATTTTAATCCTGTAATAAGATCGCAAATAAACAAAATAGTAAAATGTCAGCCCTTCAATATGTTTAGGCCTAACCCCCCCCTCCCAGATGAGCCACAAGTAGGAATTGGGGAAAAAAGAGGGGATCTTTCACGATCTGACCTTGTGTTATGCTTATATGCACTTTTCTTATATCTTCTATCCAGTGTCAGTTGAAAAAGGGTGTGAGATACACCAAAACTGTTCTGAATTAAATTGTCTTCGGAGAATGTGGTTTAATTCTTCATCTTTTCTTGCGATATTGCATTAATTTTCATATATATATATATATATATATATATATATATATATATATATAACGAGAATTATTTGCAATAGCGTAGTCATAATTATGCGGTTAAGAAGGCAATATTTGTCTAACTAGCTCTTCACCGAAGCCCATGGAAGGAGATAACGCATAAAATAACCTTTTCTATGAGACCAAAAGCTGTCTTTCGATCGGCTTTTTTAATTGTCATCGAATGGCAAATTTGTTTTATCCACTTTAGCCCCACCTTGTAATAATATGTGTGAAGCTTCCGACGATGGTTGAGAAACAACAGGAGACGTTTCAAGGGATAAGAAATTTCTACCATTACCATTAGCTAACCTCCTTGATATAGAAGTTATTGTTCATTTATCAATATATATATATATATATATATATATATATATATATATATATATATATATATATATATATATATATAAAGAGAGAGAGAGAGAAAGGTGAAATAAATATTCGTCCACCTTCAAAATTCAATTTTAAAACACTTCCAACCCATCAAACTTCATGAAATTTACACAATATATGTATTGTGAGAGCATAAAACTCAATATGCCATTATCACACAGAATTTCTCTGTCCGTCCTGCTCTGAAGCTCAGCAGCCGTCTTCATCTTCCCCCCTTTTGCGTTAGAAGGTAATCTCGCTTATTTCCCTATCGCCTCGTCAATGCTCCAAAATTATCAAGGTCCATGTTTTCTTAAGTCACATCCGATATCCCTTGGGACGCCTTTATGCGCACAGCCGTCTGACTACCACGACTGTGGCTCCTCTTTAAGGTGATGTCTGCAAAGCCTCAGAAGATAGAGAGCGCCTGAGCTTCTCACCGTCCAAATCCGATAATATGTCCCCCGTGAAGTGGTCCCCTTGCCCTTGTGATCTCGTCAGCAGATCGTCTTCACGTTATCCATCCTGATCAGAGGAAGATTACAGAAACCCCGTTTACACCCCTGAAGATTGCTCTGGGTTTTTTTCGTCTCACTCCATTGGTTGAGACTTCCTGCCATCCCGCAGACGAATCTCGATTTGTGATTACTTCTCCCTGAAGCCGAGGTAATCAACTCCCACTTTAGAGCCTTTCTGGACGCTTTCGCATCGGGCCCTTATCAACCTAGACCTGGTCATTGGTCTTTCACCTCCCCAGTTCATCCACCAGAGGTAACCAGGATTCCTTTAATCGTAAGTCCACCTCTCTGTTCCCAGTACTATGAAGAATTCCCCCATTTTGTGTAACGCCAATAGACTTGCTAAGTCTTTACTTCAATCCAACTTAGTGGATCACTTATGTATTTTTCCCGCACCTAGTATCCTTAATTTTTACGCATCATAATATTCTTTGATCGTACGAATTATTATTTAGATTTTCATATTTATATGTGCTCTTGTTATTATTATTTGTATTAGAATTTATTTTTGTAGAGGTGTTTATCTTTTGAATAACCCTTGAGACGAAGCCGGCAAAGGTATTTTTATTTAAAGAGCCAACCTTAATAATATTGCACTCTAGTTGAAAGGTATTTACCATCCTCCAATTCAATTGTACCGTAGCCCAGCGCCAAGATAGCGGCCTGGTTTACAGACGTGTGTACCTTTTTGAAACTTTTGTGTCACACGCCTTCGTCCCTCGACATGTATATTAATGTAAGGTTTAAAAGTTTTGTGCACAAAATGGCATGAAACAGAATTGCTATTCAGTAAAATTAAAATTAATCAAAACAGGGATGAAAAATGTATTCGTATAAATCGATATTTAGTGGCTAATTCTTAGTTACGTAACCTTTGTTGGCTTTCCCCACCAACAATCGTTTTCTGGTGCTCTTCCCTAGTGCGCTGCAACATTCCTTTGGTATTTCGGCTCATTCTTCTTTGCAAATTACGTCCAATTCTTTAATGTTCTCGGGACACCTCAAATAAATCTTGCTCTTCAATGTTCGCTACTAGTTCATTATTGGGTTCAAATTTGTCGACTGTCTAGGCCACTCTTCAACGTTTGCATTGTTTTTACGCACCCATTCGCCGGTACCATAGAGGAGTAGCTTTCGCAGTATGCTTCGGATCATTATTTTGTTAAAAGATTCACTCTCTCCAAGTGCAAGCTACTCTACAGAAAAGAACATTTTTTCTTTTTTTTTTAAGAGCTCATCTGGCGACTGCTTACATGGGCATTAAATGCAGTATTAAAACTGGCCTAGTTCTAGGCTACATTTAAAAATTGAACAGGAAACAACAATAAAGAGAAATAACAACAACAATAACAAAACAATAACAAAAACAATAACAAAAACTACAATTAAACCTAATTAAATGAAAGGGGGAAGGCATGCCTCCCCCAAAAAGTCAACAAGTCAACCAGTCAATGTGCACGCACTCGTCCCGAGTACAAGGGACAGGCGGTAGCGACCCCGCCCATCCCGGTACCGGGACAGGTATCGTGCGCGAAGATCACCCAGACTGGGACATTTACCAAGAATGTGGCGAACAGTCTGGGGGACGACGCAGTCGTTGCAATAGGGCGCAGGCGAACGCTCCATGAAATAGCGAAGCATCACACAAGTGTGTCCAATTCGGAGACGACAGAAAGCAACCTGAAGCCACCGCGACATTGGGGGATAGGTCCATGGGAACAGTCGCGGCGCAATGGCACGCAACTTTAAGTTCCCTTCGACCGTCTCCCATCTTCTTTGCCAAGCAGTCCGAAGAGCTGCCCGTATTCCTGCCATGTAGTCGGTGTGAGGAAGAGCGAAACGCTGGTCCTCGCGGAATCTTTGGCGCCCTCTTCGATGCCCTCATTCCCTGCAATTTCTACATGTCCAGGAACCAGCAGAAGATAATCTCGACATCCGCCCGGCTCGCCAAAACCATGGCGGCACAAATATCGCGAACCAGGGAAGGCCGAGATTCCAATGCCCCGTAGCACTCAGGGTGCTTTGTGAGTCGCTATACATCACAATCCGGTCACGTCACGTAATCTCCCGTACCGAGTGGTGTATTGCCACCAGCTCAGGCGTGAAGACAGACGCAGACCCTGGTAGAGCCCCGCTGACTTCAAACAGAGTAAATACGGCGTGGAAGCTGACCCCCTCTTGGGACTTGGAGCCATCCGTATACACTGTCACGGTTCCAGCGTGACACGATGTGTGCTCCAAAAAGGTCAAACGCAATACTCCCGGCACAGTATAAGCTTTAGCAGTAGAGGCGTGGCGACAAATAGCAAAATGTGGTACCCTCCAGGGTGACGTCCTGGGCAGAACCAGGGGCGCCACCGGCATGAGAGCTATATCTAACTCTCGAAGGAGTTTCCTGGCCCTAAACCCAAAGGGTTTAGGGCGTCTCTCGGCGGCGTAGGCACCATCGAGATTTTTTTTTTTTTGATTAAGGGGCTACCTGGCGACTGCCGACTTAGGCATAAGTTGCCGTAAACAAACAGCCTAGTTCTAGGCTACTTCAAAATAATTCAACAGAAAACAACAATAAAAAGAAATAACAATAACAAAGGAATAACAAAAACGATAACAAAAACAACAACAACAATAAAACCGGGTTAAATGATTTTTTATTTTTTATTTAAGGGGCTATCTGGCGACTGCCGACTTAGGCATAAGTCGCCGTAAACAAACAGCCTAGTTCTAGGCTAATTTAAAAAATTAAACAGGGAACAATAAAAAGAAATAACAATAACAATAACAAAGCAATAACGAAAACAATAACAATAACAATAACAACAACAACAACAATTAAACCGGGTTAAATGAAAGGGAAAAGGCCGGCCTCCCCCAAAAAGTCAATAAGTCTACCAGTCATGGTGCACGCACTCGTCCCGAGTACAAGGGACAGGCGGTAGCGACCCCGCCCATCCCGGTACCGAGACAGGTATCGTGCGCGAAGATCACCCAGACTGGGACATTCGACAAGAATATGCCGAACAGTCTGGGGGACGACGCAGTCGTTGCAATAGGGCGCATGCGAGCGCTCCATCAAGTAGCAATGCGTCACACGAGTGTGTCCGATTCGGAGACGACAGAAAGCAACCTGAAGCCGCCGCGGCATTGGGGGATAGGTCCATGGGAACAGTCGCGGCGCAATGGCACGCAACTTTAAGTTCCCTTTGACAGTCTCCCATCTTCTTTGCCAAGCAGTCTAGAGAGCTGCCCGTATTCCTGCCATGTAGTCGGTGTGAGGAAGAGCAAAACGCTGGTCCGGTCGCAGAGTCCTCGCGGACTTTTTGGCGCCCTCATCGGCGCGCTCATTCCCCGCAATTCCTACATGTCCAGGAACCCAGCAGAAGATAATCTTGACATCTGCCCGGCTTGCCAAAACCGTGGCGTCACGGATATCGCGAACCAGGGGATGCGTAGATTCCAATGCCCCGAGAGCACTCAGGGCGCTTTGTGAGTCGCTATAGATCACAATCCGGTCTCCGACCCGGGCACGTGGCGTAATCTCCCGTACCGAGTGGTGTATTGCCACCAGCTCAGGCGTGAAGACAGACGCAGACCCTGGTAGAGCCCCGCTGACTTCAAACAGAGTAAATACGGCGTGGAAGCTGACCCCCTCTTGGGACTTGGAGCCATCCGTATACACTGTCACGGTTCCAGCGTGACACGATGTGTGCTCCAAAAAGGTCAAACGCAATACTCCCGGCACAGTATAAGCTTTAGCAGTAGAGGCGTGGCGACAAATAGCAAAATGTGGTACCCTCCAGGGTGACGTCCTGGGCAGAACCAGGGGCGCCACCGGCATGAGAGCTATATCTAACTCTCGAAGGAGTTTCCTGGCCCTAAACCCAAAGGGTTTAGGGCGTCTCTCGGCGGCGTAGGCACCATCGAGATTTTTTTTTTTTTGATTAAGGGGCTACCTGGCGACTGCCGACTTAGGCATAAGTTGCCGTAAACAAACAGCCTAGTTCTAGGCTACTTCAAAATAATTCAACAGAAAACAACAATAAAAAGAAATAACAATAACAAAGGAATAACAAAAACGATAACAAAAACAACAACAACAATAAAACCGGGTTAAATGATTTTTTATTTTTTATTTAAGGGGCTATCTGGCGACTGCCGACTTAGGCATAAGTCGCCGTAAACAAACAGCCTAGTTCTAGGCTACTTTAAAAAATTAAACAGGGAACAATAAAAAGAAATAACAATAACAATAACAAAGCAATAACGAAAACAATAACAATAACAATAACAACAACAACAACAATTAAACCGGGTTAAATGAAAGGGAAAAGGCCGGCCTCCCCCAAAAAGTCAATAAGTCTACCAGTCATGGTGCACGCACTCGTCCCGAGTACAAGGGACAGGCGGTAGCGACCCCGCCCATCCCGGTACCGAGACAGGTATCGTGCGCGAAGATCACCCAGACTGGGACATTCGACAAGAATATGCCGAACAGTCTGGGGGACGACGCAGTCGTTGCAATAGGGCGCATGCGAGCGCTCCATCAAGTAGCAATGCGTCACACGAGTGTGTCCGATTCGGAGACGACAGAAAGCAACCTGAAGCCGCCGCGGCATTGGGGGATAGGTCCATGGGAACAGTCGCGGCGCAATGGCACGCAACTTTAAGTTCCCTTTGACAGTCTCCCATCTTCTTTGCCAAGCAGTCTAGAGAGCTGCCCGTATTCCTGCCATGTAGTCGGTGTGAGGAAGAGCAAAACGCTGGTCCGGTCGCAGAGTCCTCGCGGACTTTTTGGCGCCCTCATCGGCGCGCTCATTCCCCGCAATTCCTACATGTCCAGGAACCCAGCAGAAGATAATCTTGACATCTGCCCGGCTTGCCAAAACCGTGGCGTCACGGATATCGCGAACCAGGGGATGCGTAGATTCCAATGCCCCGAGAGCACTCAGGGCGCTTTGTGAGTCGCTATAGATCACAATCCGGTCTCCGACCCGGGCACGTGGCGTAATCTCCCGTACCGAGTGGTGTATTGCCACCAGCTCGGCCGTGAAGACAGATGCAGCGCCTGGTAGAGCCGCTGACTTCAAACAGAGGGGATACGGAGTGGAAGCCGACCCCCTCTTGGGACTTGGAGCCATCCGTATACACTGGCACGGTACCAGCGTGACACGATGTGTGCTCCAAAAAGTTCGAACGCAATACTCCCGGCGCAGTACAAGCTTTGGGAGCAGAGGCATGGCGACAAATAGCCAAATGTAGTACCCTCCAGGGTGGCGTCCTGGGCAAAACCAGGGGCGCCACCCCCCCGAGAGCGAAATCTACCTCTCAAAGGAGTTTCTTGGCCCTAAACCCAAGAGGCTTCGGGTATGACTGGCGTCTCTCGACGGCATAGGCACCAACAAGATCAGCTGCGGATGCAGTGAGAGCTTTAGCGATGGAGGGAGGCGCCGGGCTAGCGCGTACAGTCGAGTGATACACTGCACGCGGCGCAGAGCGAGTGGCATCTCCCCAGCATCAACCAACAGGCTCTCAATGGGGGAAGTGCGGAAGGTACCGGTCGCAAGGCGAAGGACAGGGTGGTGGATCGAATCCACTTTCCGCAATAAACCCTCGGCTGCGGATGCATAAAACTCGCATCCGTAGTCGAGCTTCAAACAAACAAAGGATCGATGAAAAAGTAAGGCAGTAGCCCTATCAGCGCCCCAAGCGCTGAACGTCACGAAGCGGAGAATGTCCATGGCGCGGGTACAAGAGACCCTAAGGCTGCGAATATGAGCCTCCTAGGTGATGCGTTAGTCGAATACAAGACCAAGGAAACGGTGCGACTCAACCACATCCAGGCGCATCCCATTCAGAAACAAATCTGGGTCGGGGTGAAGCCGTGGATGGCGGCAGAAGTGCACCACCTTAGTCTTGGCCAAAGAAAAGGGAAACCTGTGCGCTTCGGCATTGCGAGAGACGCGGTTCAATGCCTGTTGGAGTCGACGCTCCAGAGTTGGCATCTGGGCCGCGCCAAAAGAGATCGAAAGGTCGTCCACGTAGAGCGTAGAGAACATCTTCCGGCAGCACTGAGGTGATGCCGTTGATGCTCAGGGCAAAAAGTGTGACACTGAGGACACTTCCCTGCGGGACACCCTCTTCCTGCTCCTTTGGGCCGGAGAGGGCTCCCCCCACCCGTACGCGGAATCGACGATCTCGCAAAAATTCAGATATAAACATTGGGAGGCGTCCCCTCGCCCCCATCGTGTGGAGAGTCTCCATGATACCGTATCGCCATGCGGTATCATAGGCCTTCTCCAGATCAAAAAACACCGTGGCGTAGTGCTGTCTACGAAGGAAAGCCTCGCAGACGGCATTTTCCAGTCGGAGCAGAGCATCCGACGTGGAGTGGAACTTGCGGAAGCCGCACTGTGCGGAAGACTGATGGCATCCGCTGTCCAGCAAAAAGGCTAATCTAACATTTACCAATTTCTCCATCAACTTTTCACGCAAGAGGCTTAAGAGATTGGGCGGAAACCGGTCGGAGTAGAGTCATCTCTCCCCGACTTGCGAAAGGCGAGCTCAGTAGCGATTAGCCAGGAGTCTTGAAGAAGACCTTCCACCCAGATCCTGCTAAACAAATCTAACAGAAAAGCCATGCCTCGCTCACCCAGGTGTCAAAGCATGGCGTACGGGACATCGTCCGGACCATGGGCGGTGTCCGCGCACGAAGCAAGAGCGGAACGCAACTTACTCACAGTAAACTTTTCGTTAAAGGGTTCTCCGCCTTTGGAGGTAATGTCTAGCTGGCGGTCATCCACGACATCATGACGAGCATTGAATGCTGATGGAGCAGCATTACGGCTATAGAATGCGGAAAAAGCGGTCGCTAAGGATTCCGCCACGGACGCAGTATCCGAGATTGCGGTCCCATTCTCCTAGGGAACGGGAGGGGGGTGCTGCGAAAGCTTGCCTCGAACCTTTTTGACTCGCTTCCACACCTCAGCTAAAGGGGTCTTCTCGTTAAGTAAAGACACGTATGCCCGCCAAGAAGAGCGGCGGGCGTGCTTTGAAATATACCTGAACCTAGCCCTAGCCCGACGAAATTCAGCGACAGTGAAATCGTTCGGGCGGCGCTTATAGCGCATGTAGGCATAACGCTTCTGTTTGAGGGCCGTCTCACACTCGGCCGACCACTATGGGAGTGGTCGGCGTACAAAACGGCCAGACTTCCTAGGAATAGTAGTCAGGCCCACGGCGATGAAGTTCCGGGGAAAAAACTCAACGGCCTCATCTACCGACCTAAACTCCTCGACTGAGATAGAGAATTAAGTCATTTCCTAAAATGCAGTCCACCGCGCCCGCGCCAAGCACCAACGAGGTGGTCTCTCAGGCGGCAGTTGCCCTGAAAATGATATTTGAATGGGAAAGTGATCACTACCATCAAGGTCATCGACCACCCCCCAATCAAATTCAGGCTGTGCATCCGAAGAGCACAAAGAGAGGTCAAGGCAAGAAAATGAAGCGGTTCTCGGACAGTGATGGGTAAACTCATCCACGTTTAGGACACCCATCTCAAGCTCTTCGATCAGATCGGCAAGGACTTGTCTCCTGGGATTTATGGAGTAATCTCCCCAGAGAGGATGCCTGCCGTACAGATCTCCAAGCAAGAGATAGGGCCTCGGCACCTGTGCCACGACGTGGCGGAAGTCCCCCGCGTCGAAGTCAGCTGACGGTGGAATGTACGCAGAAATGATAGTATACCTCCTATCCAGGTGCAGATGCACAGCCACTGCCTGAAAGGAGGTATCTAAAGAGAAAGGAAGAACGGAGACATCATGCCGGGTGTAAACCGCGCATCCCCCAGCTCGGCCATCCCGCGGTGGTGGGGTCGCAAGACCCTTGTACCCCGGGAGGGCGGGCAGGGGGCACGCGCCTAGCATGGTCTCCTGCAAAAAAATAGCTAACGGGGAGCGGGACGAGACGAGCCTCCGCAGCTCCTCCCAGTAGGCCCGGAGTCCACGGCAATTCCATTGAAGGAATATGCACTCCAAGCCAAGCTCGGAGTAGACGCGGGGGTGAAGCTCGAACTGAAGACCCTCACGGGAATGGCCGTACACTTCCCGGGGGCAGAACCCCGGGCTCTGTTGGCCGGACAAAGCGCTGAAGGCGCTGTCGCTTTCAAAGACTTATTGGGGGAGGTTGGGCTCGCCATGCGAGTCTTTTTCTCCCTCCGCCTCGAAACCCTAGGCGGGCGCTGCGGCTTCGGAGGTGGGGGGCCCTCTTTTCGAGGAACCACCGTCCCCGAGCCACTCGCTCCACCTTGGGGCGTGGGCGAAGGAGCCGAAGCTCCTTTGTTGCTGTCCTCCTTTCGGGGGACAGCTTTAGGAACCCCCGAAGATGGCCTAGTGACCATCTCCAGGGGTGTTGCCTTCTGCGAGTCTAACGACTCGGTGGAGGCGCGTGGTCGTTTCGCCATGCGGGAAACGGTCACGCTGGGGGAAGAGGGGGGAGCCCTGGTTTTAGCCGGGGCTGGGTATGAACCCTTTTTGCCGCCAGCTTTACCAGGGGAGCACCCGGGTTGGGTAGAGCCCGCAGAAGGGCTCCAAATGGGCGCGGAAACAACCGTGCTCGTTGGCCTGGATGGGCCAGGAGCAGAAGGTGCCTTTTTAGCTACTGAGGCATATGACGTCCCAGGCAGAGCTGGGCGCGCCAGAACCAAGTCCTTAGCCTCGCGGAATGAGAGTCTATCCTGGGCCTGAACGGCCAGGATTTCTTTCTCCAGGAGATATGCACCACATTGCTTCGAAGAAGCAGGGTGCGGCTCTCCGCAATTGAAACACTTGGCCACCCACGATTTGGACGTATCGTCTGCGACCTTGGAGCAATTTACACATACTTCGGGTGACCCCGACTTTGCACGTCTACAGAAGCGATTCGTATGGCCGAAGCGGTGACATTAATAGCACCGCCGCGGAAGTGGCACGAATGCCTTCACGCGGTAGCGGTACCAACCGGCACGCACCGACTGAGGGAGCTTGTCACAGTCGAACGTGACGAAGAGTGTAGGGGTGGGTCTCGAGGCCCCTCCGTGTTTTCTCATCACACGTTTGACTTTGACCGCCCAATGGTCGGCCAGCTCTAGGGTGATGTCCTCAATGGAGTAGTCAACGAGTTCCCTCGCATAAACTACTACTTTTACAAAGTTCATGGTAGAGTGCGGCGTCACTCTCACCGGGATGTTATGATTTATTTTTTTTTTTTTAATTAAGGAGCTATCTGGCGGCTGCCGACTTAGGCATTAGTCGCCGTAAACAAACAGCCTAGTTCTAGGCTACTTTAAAAATTAAACAGGAAACAATAAAAAGAAATAACAATAACAATAAAGAAGCAATAACAAAAACAATAACAACAACAACAACAAACCGGGTTAAATGAAAGGGAGAAGGCCAGCCTCCCTCAAAAAGTCAATAAGTCCACTAGTCATGGTGCACGCACTCGTCCCGAGTACAAGGGACAGGCGGTAGCGACCCCGCCCATCCCGGTACCAGGACCGGTATCGTGCGCGTAGATCACCCAGACTGGGACATTTGCAAGAATGTGCCGAACAGTCTGGGGGACGACGCAGTCGTTGCAATAGGGCGCATGCGAGCGCTCCATCAAGTAGCGATGCGTCACACGAGTGTGTCCGATTCGAAGACGACAGAAAGCAACCTGAAGCCGCCGCAGCATTGGGGGATAGGTCCATGGAAACAGTCGCGGCGCAATGGCACGCAACTTTAAGTTCCCCTCGACCGTCTCCCATCTTCTTTGCCAAGCAGTCCGAAGAGCTGCCCGTATTCCTGCCATGTAGTCAGTGTGAGGAAGAGCGAAACGCTGGTCCGGTCGCAGAATCCTCGCGGACTCTTTAGGCGCCCTCATCGGAGCGCTCATTCCCCGCAATTCCTACATGTCTAGGAACCCAGCAGAAGATAATCTCGACATCTGCCCGGCTCGCCAAAACCGTGGCGTCACGGATTTCGCGAACCAGGGGATGCGGAGATTCCAATGCCCCGAGAGCACGCAGGGCGCTTTGTGAGTCGCTATAGATCACAATCCGGTCTCCGAACCGGGCACGTCGCGTAATCTTCCGTACCGAGTGGTGTATTGCCACCAGCTAGGCCGTGAAGACAGACGCAGCGCCTGGTAGAGCCCCGCTGACTTCAAACAAAGGGGATACGGCGTGGAAGCCGACCCCCTCTTGGGACTTGGAGCAATCCGTATACACTGGCACGGTACCAGCGTGACACGATGTGTGCTCCAAAAAGGTCGAACGCAATACTCCCGGCGCAGTACAAGCTTTGGGAGCAGAGGCGTGGCGACAAATAGCCAAATGTGGTACCCTCCAGGGTGGCGTCCTGGGCACAACCAGGGGCGCCACCAGCCCAAGAGCTATATCTACCTCTCGAAGGAGTTTCCTGGCCCTAAACTCAAAGGGCTTAGGGTATGACTGGCGTCTCTCGGTGGCATAGGCACCATCGAGATCAGCTGCTGATGAAGTAAGAGCTGTTGGCGACTGAGGGAGGCGCCGGGCTCGCGCGTACAGGCGAGTGATGCACTGCACGCGGCGCAAAGCGAGTGGCATCTACCCAGCATAGACCAACAGGCTCTCAATGGGGGAAATGCGGAAGGCACCGGTCGCAAGGCAAAGGCCGGTGTGGTGGATTGAATCCACCTTCCGCAATAAACGCTCGGGTCCGGATGCATAAAACTCGCATCCGTAGTCGAGCTTTGAGCGAACAAGGGATCGATAAAAAAGTAAGGCGGTAGCCCTATCAGCGCCCCAAGCGCTGAACGTCACGGAACGGAGAATGTCCATGGCGCGGGTACAAGAGACCCTAAGGCTGCGAATATGAGCCTCCCAGGTGAGGCGTCGGTCGAATACAAGACCAAGGAAACGGTGCGACTCAACCACATCCAGGCGCACCCCATTAAGAAACAAATCTGGGTCGGGGTGAAGCCGTGGATGGCGGCAGAAGTGCACCACCTTAGTCTTGGCCAAAGAAAAGCGAAACCTGTGCGCTTCGGCATAGCGAGAGACGCGGTTCAATGCCTGTTGGAGTCGACGCTCCAGAGTTGGCATCTGGGCCGCGCCAAAAGAGATCGAAAGGTCGTCCACGTAGAGCGTAGCGAGAACATCTTCTGGCAGAACCGAGGTGATGCCGTTGATGCTCAGGGCAAAGAGTGTGACACTGAGGACACTTCCCTGCGGGACACCCTCTTCCTGCTCCTTTGGGGCAGAGAGGGCTCCCCCCACCCGTACGCGGAATCGACGATCTCGCAAAAATTCAGATAGAAACATTGGGAGGCGTCCCCTCGCCCTCTTCGTGTGGAGAGTCTCCATGATACCGTATCGCCATGCGGTATCATAGGCCTTCTCCAGATCAAAAAACACCGTGGCGTAGTGCTGTCTACGAAGGAAAGCCTCGCAGACGGCACTTCCCAGTCGGAGCAGAGCATCCGACGTGGAGTGAAACTTACGGAAGCCGCACTGTGCAGAAGAAACATGGCCCGAGCTGTCTAAGAAATAGGCTAATCTAATATTTACCAATTTCTCCATCAACTTTCACACGCAAGAGGCTTAAGAGATTGGGCGAAAACCGGTTGGAGTAGAGTGATCTCTCCCCGGCTTGCGAAAGGCGAGCACAGTAGCGATTCGCCAGGAGTCTGGAAGAAGACCCCCACCCAGATTCTGTTGAACAAATTTAACACAAATTCCATGCCTCGCTCACCCAGGTGTCGAAGCATGGCGTACGGGACATCGTCCGGACCATGGGTGGTGTCCGCGCACGAAGCGAGAGCGGAACGCAACTCACTCACAGTAAACTTGTCGTTGAAGGGTTCTCCGCCTCTGGAGGTAAAGTCCAGCCGGCGGCCTTCCGCGACATCACGACGTGCATTGAATGCTGGCGGAGCAGCATCACGGCTAGAAAATGCGGAAAAAGCGGTCGCTAAGGATTCCACCACGGACGCGGGGTCCGAGATTGCGGTCCCATTCTCCTGGAGAACGGGAGGGGGGTCCTGCGAGAACTTGCCCCGAATCCTTTTGACTCGCTTCCACACCTCAGCTAAAGGGGTCTTCCCGTTAAGTGAAGACACGTATGCCCGCCAAGAAGAGCAGCGGGCGTGCTTCGAAATATACCGGAACCTAGCCCTAGCCCGACGAAATTCAGCGACAGTGAAATCGTTCGGGCGGCGCTTATAGCGCATGTAGGCATAACGCTTCTGTTTGAGGGCCGTCTCACACTCGGCCGACCACCATGGGAGTGGTCGGCGTGCAAAACGGCCAGACGTCCTAGGAATAGTAGTCAGACCCACGGCGATGAGGTTGCCGGAGAAGAACTCAACAAACTCATCTACCGACCTAAACTCCTCGACTGAGATAGAGAATTCAGTCATTTCCTGAAATGCAGGTCACCGCGCCCGCGCCAAGCACCACCGAGGTGGTCTCTCAGTCGGCAGTTGCCCTGAAAATGATATTTGAATGGGAAAGTGATCACTACCATGGAGGTCATCGACCACCCCCCAATCAAAATCAGGCTGTGCATCCGAAGAGCACAAAGATAGGTCAAGGCAAGAAAATGAAGCGGTTCTCGGACAGTGATGCGTAAACTCATCCACGTTTAGGACACCCATCTCAAGCTCTTCGATCAGATCGGCAAGGACTTGTCCCCTGGGATTTATGGAGTAATCTCCCCAGAGAGGATGCCTGACGTTCAGATCTCCAAGCAAGAGATAGGGCCTCGGCAACCGTGCCACGACGCGGCGGAAGTCCCCCGCGTCGAAGTCAGCTGACGGTGGAATGTACGCAGAAATGATAGTATACCTCCTATCCAGGTGCAGCTGCACAGCCACTGCCTGAAAGAAGGTATCTAAAGAGAAAGGAAGAACGGAGACATCATGCCAGGTGTAAACCGCGCATCCCCCAGCTCGGCCATCCCGCGGTGGTGGGGTCGCAAGACCCTTATACCCCGGGAGGGCAGGCAGGGGGCACGCGCCTAGCATGGTCTCCTGCAAAAAAATAGCTAACGGGGAACGGGACGAGGCGAGCCTCCGGAGCTCCTCCCAGTTGGCCCGGAGTCCACGGCAATTCCATTGAAGGAATATGCCCTCCAGGCCTAGCTCGGAGGAGACGCGGGGGCCCTCCTCGAATTGAAGACCCTCACGGGAATGGCCGTACGCTTCCCGGGGGCAGAACCCCGGGCGCTGTTGGCCTGACAAAGCGCTGGAGGTGCTGTCGCCTTCGAGGACTTATTAAGGGAGGTTGGGCTCGCCATGCGAGTCTTTTCCTCCCTCCGCCTCGAAACCTTAGGCGGGCGCTGCGGCTTCGGAGGCGGGGGGGCCTCTTTTCGAGGAACCACCGTCTCAGAGCCACTTACTCCACTTCCGAGCGTGGGCGAAGGGGCCGAAGCTCCTTTGTTGCTGTCCTCCTTTTGGGGAACAACTTTAGGAACCCCGGAAGATGGCCTAGCGACCATCTCTAGGGGTGTTGCCTCCTGTGACTCTAACGACTCGGTGGAGGTGCGTGGCCGTTTCGCCTTACGGGAAACAGTCACGCTGGGGAAGGAGGGGGGAGCCCTGTTTTCAGCCGGGGCAGGGTATGAACCCTTTTTCCTGCGAGCTTTACCAGGGGAGCGCCCGGGTTGGGTAGAGCACGCAGAAAGGCTCCGAATGGGCGCGGAAACAACCGTGCTCGTTGGCCTGGATGGACCAAGAGCTGAGGGTGCCTTTCTAACTATTGAGGCATATGACGTCCCAGGTAGAGCCAGGCGCGCCAGGACCAAGTCCTTTGCCTCGCGGAATGAGAGTCGATCCTGGGCCTGAACGGCCAGGATTTCTTTCTCAAGGAGATATGCACCACATTGCTTCGAAGAAGCAGGGTACGGCTTGCCGCAATTGACACACTTGGCCACACACGATTTGGACTTATCGTGTGCAACCTTGGAGCCATTTACACAGACTTTGGGTGACCCCGACTTTGCACGTCTACATGAGCGATTCGTATGGCCGAAGCGGTGACAGTGATAGCCCTGCCGCGGCAGTTGCACGAATGCCTTCACGCGGTAGCGGTACCAACCGGCACGCACCGACTCAAGGAGCTTGTCACAGTTGAACATGATGAAGAGTGTAGGGGTGGGTCTCGAGGCCCCTCCCTGTTTTCTCATCACACCTTCGACCTGTACCTCCCCATGGTCGGCCAGCTCTAGGGTGATGTCCTCAATGGAGTAGTCAACGAGTTCCCTCGCATAAACTACTCCTTTCACAAAGTTCATGGTAGAGTGCGGTATCACACTCACCGGGGTGCCATAAAGTGTCCGAAGAGCACTTATCTTGGCTGCCTCGGCGGGATTCGCCGCATTCGCCAGAAGGCTGCCGTCCGAAAAACGGGTCACCTTCCGCTCTCTACCAATTGCACTAGCTAATCCTCTCCTCTGATGGATCATGTTGCCCTTGGACAACATGGTGCCATCAGTGGAGCGAATAACGAGGAAGCGTTTGAAGCCAGCGGGCTCGAAAACGCCAGGTAACCTCTGAATCAGGGGCCCCGATGTCATCGAGGCTCCGCCCTGTGCACTCTTGGTGTTATTCTTGGTCAGGGGCTCCGCACACGAGGGGGTAGAGGGGCCGGATGTGCCGATCTTGGCTTGGTCGCCTACCAAAGTGGTAGCAGACCCATCCGTCCCCGCAGCCCCCATGGATGGAGAGGAGCCCCGAGTCTTTTTCGTCTTTTTAGTCTTCTTTGTCTTTTTCTTTTTTGGAGAAGAGGGCGGGGAATAAACCCGCTTTTCACCTCCACCAGCAGAAGCCCCCAGGCCAGATGGACCGGCCTCAGCCTAGGTCCCTCTCCGAAATGGAGAAGGTCCTGGTTGTCGTAGGGGCACCTGTCGGAGGAGATCCCTCCCCTCCTTTTACTGCCTCGGAGCCCTCAGCCATTTGAGGAGGACCTTGCATAGGTGCGGATTCGGGTTCGGTGCTTGGCGCCGAGCCCGGATTCCCCCCCATGGAAGGCCCTACCGTCTGAGGCTGAGTCTCCTCAAGGACCATGTTTATCACAGGAGGGGCCTCCAGTCTGCCATCCCCTTCCAGGAGATCGCAGGTCTCTTGTCAGTGTCGCCAGTCTTGTGTGGGAAGGCACAGGCCTTGACCCCAGCAAGGTTTAAAATTCTTGCCTTCGGTTCTTTTGAGGGAAGCGACCGAAGGGGCCTGGCTTCCCTCTCCCCCCTAAGGAGGTTTGCCCTACCGAGCCGCTTTGATGGGGAGCGGCTGGCTAAGGGCTGCCTGCTGGCTTTCTTTGCAGTCCCCTTGGAAAGAAAAGAGGGGACTGCCGCTGGGAAAAGGGAGGTGCCCGAAAGCACCTCCAGAGAAGGAGTGAGGGGGAGTCCCCTGCACCCGTAGGCGAAGGAGAGGAGTAAGCCTCCTCTCCGGTTAGAGAAATATGGAGGGTCCCCTGTGCAAGCACAGGGGGGGGGACCTCCATTTTTTTGCTGGAGCTGCCCGAGGGCGGCTCTGTCGATGAGCAAGGGGGAGTTAAAGGGGTTTTAGGTTTTATTGATTCATCCATGGGCATGGTGACCCTATTTTTGCCACGGGACGCAATAGCTCATCACCTCTTGCAGTTGCCCGCACTGCAAGAGGTGCTTACAAGCCCGGCAGAGCAAGGCGCCGCCATTTGGGACCACCCCTCCCGCCTGGTGGCCTGGCAGTCCATCGGCATGGCGGCTTCACCTTAGACACGGCGTATAAATGATAGATTTTGAAGACGAGAGGGAAAGGGATGTGAGGAAGGTATGGGTGGGGATGAAGCAGGTAGTTAAAAACTTCATTGGCACTATTGGGACCAATGATTCAAAGTGGGCCCAAGATCATTTCTTTTTGGTAGTATTTCATAGACTTTTGAAATATATTTACATATAGTGTGTGTACATTAGATATGATTGACAAAGATAATGCTTTAATTTGCAATGTATTTATTGTAAAATTTATAATTATAAAGAACAAACTTGGTTCTAACTTCCCTTCCCATCATTTTAAATCTTCGGATCAATTTAAGATTAGGCACCTCAAGTGCTTATTCTTGAATTGAACGAAATGCCGGTGCTTATTCTTGAATTGTACGAAAAGTTCCCGTGTTTATTCTTGAATTAGACGAAACACAGGTGCTTATTCTTGAATTGAGCGAAACGGGGGTCCTTATTCTTTAATTGACCAGATTATGGTGCTTATTCTTGAATTCTAAATATTTGGAATGTCTCTTAGTAGATCGTAACTTTACTTAAATTTATTTTACCTTACTTTAAAAGTTCTTTTCGTTCATCGTAATTTATCGTAACCATTAAATTTTGTAGATAAAAATACTCGTGTTCACATACCAAACTTAGAGTCTTATTAGAATAAGCAGAAACAAAAAATGAAAACAAGGAGATGTTGCAAACGAGATCCTTTAAATATTTTTCTATTCAATAAAACTTTCCTTAGTAATTTGCAATATTTGTCTTTTCCCTTAAAAGTCACCTTATGAGTGGTTAGCAGAGCGTAGGCGCCTTTAATTGTATTGCAACCTAACCAGGTGTCTAATATTCAAATGAGTGACTTTAGGTACCTAATCCTAAATTTATATAAATCTTCTTACCTCTTATAAATATATTTAAAATAACTACTATCAGGTCGTGACTTTTCGTAACTTATTAGTTAATATATATTTCACAACATATAAATGTGGGAGCTAAACATAAAAGATTTTTTAATTTATTCAGGTATTTTTATATTTAATAACTCATTACACTGTAATCGATTATTTAATTCATATTTTCATTTTATTTCATGTACTCTGGATTTTACAAATTCATGAAAATTAAAATAGATGCTAATTAGTCATTCTTGTAGCCTACAATCCAAAAGGTTCTCATAGCTCATTGTACCGGTAATGTGTTTATTCCCATAGGTGTGTTTAGGTATATTAGTGTAAAATTTAATTGAAGTATCACTCATGCATGAACTATTATCTTAATCTTCAGCCAAACCATAGGGTTATAGTTTTTGATATAAATTGATCTTGAAACTATAAAAAAACTGCGTGATATATGCATAACTTTCTTGTAGGAAAATCTAGATATTTCCTAAATGTTACTCTCCTACCTCTAGTTAGATTTATCAAGTCTCACCATTCAATTATTCGTCCTTATTTTCAGTCTTCCAAACTCCTTTTAATTAATTTATTAAAAATATGTTTCTATAAGATCTATAGAGTTGGCGTCTGAAAATTGTTGCCTAAAACTCGGTAGTTTCTGTCGTATTTACATAACTACAATTTTCTTTTCATTATTCCAAAGAGTCAGGACAAATCGAATAATTATTACTTCAAGTAACAGTCATCTACGCTATTAAAATCTTAATTATATGAAATATGTTAATGAGCAAGTATTTCTTAGTTTGGACTGCTAGTTGAATCCTACTAAATACGACTACATAAAAATATTCTATTTACGCTGTTAGGTCTATGAATAGAATAAAAGTCAAAATAGAATGTCATTTTTTTTTTTAAATATATACACCAGTCAATTTTTTCGAACTGTGCAAATATATTGACAGTAAAAAATTACGACACTGATAACAATATTCGAAATATAAATCAGCTGACACCTTTTCTATTGATTTCAAAAATATATAGAAGATAAGAATCATTTAGATTACTTTCTGACTTATCTAGATGGATTTGAATATTAACCAAAAGATTAGGATTTTCGAGAAGACAAATTTCTAAAGCAGATCAAACTTTGGAATAGACATACGCATATTTTTGTAATATATATACATAAAAGTACATTAGAAATCAAGTTGTCCTTTTCCAATCTAGCCGCAAGTTTGAAAATAAATCTCCAGAAAAAATACCCTAAGTCTAGTCATCCTAACTAAATTTACAAGACTTTCAAAAATTCTATGTATTATATATTAGAAAAATAAATAAATAATAGAATAATAATACCTAAAAAACATTCAATCACTTAGAATGAAATAAAATCTTGACCGTATTTTGTCGGATTTTTTTCTAACATATTTTGTGCCGTTTCGCACTTTTTTAGTTAATCTATAGATTCAATACCAAAATCCATTCTCTTCTTACAGGAATGGCTTTGGCTTTCTTTATAAGGTTAAGATCTTGGAAAATCACACCACTATATATAAAGTGAAGGAAGTTTTGGCCCCGAGTG
Source organism: Ceratothoa steindachneri (assembly GCA_963969495.1). Classification (NCBI taxonomy): domain Eukaryota; kingdom Metazoa; phylum Arthropoda; class Malacostraca; order Isopoda; family Cymothoidae; genus Ceratothoa; species Ceratothoa steindachneri. Next base: position 201,650,380 of record OZ018318.1, on the reverse strand, counting down.
AAAGACTAATATATCTTTATAGACAATATCCTCTGACATAAAATGCGAATAAACAATAGATAAGATTTAAGGATCGAATTTGATCAGTAGTGAGATCAATAAGGATGGTAAGGAAGGCAGAAAGTGACGACAGTCTCCTCATCCTATAAAAAAATGTTATAATTGAAATTCTAAACCGTATTAATTATAATCTAATGGGGGAGGGTAATAAAAAAGAAAAAATATCTTTCTTGAAGGCGGGAATCAACACCCCAAAACTTGTAGACAGCAAGATAATTTACAAAATTTGGAAACTCAAATTTTGCGATAAGTTTAAGGTTTGCAAAAGTCAAAATTAGGATTTATAACCCATGCAGGCATAGGATGATTTGTTTTCATTGTGTATGTTAGAAAGATGATGGATAGATGTGTGCCTACTATAACTTTCTTATATGCATTCTTCCTGCACATATTATTTGCATATCTCAAACACTATTCTTCTAAACAAGCCTGACACATTCCATTTTCAGACAATTCGAATATTGCACTCCTTGGAAAAACCTTTATGTACCTCCACACATTCCCTTAATGAAACGCACGTAACCCATTTATTTTCTTACAGCCCTCAGACAATCCAAATTTTTCACACCTCTCACAACCGCTTTTCTTACCTCTCAAACATCGCATTTACTTGCCCCACCATCACAACTCTTCTCTACACCCAATCATCGAAATCTTTTGCTTGTCTAAATACCTTTTCCTTAACACCTCTTACACAAACCCCTTATATGCTCTCCCAACACCACCAACTTCTTTCCAATTGCACACAACTGTCCATGGATGTGTCGCACGAATCTTTTGCTTGAATTTTTTGCCAAATCCTGCAACATGATCTGCTCATAATACTCTTTTGCTCGCATCTTTTACACTCTTCTGCTTCTGTATGTACCTGTCTAATAACCCTTTTCTTTCAAACTCTTACACTACAGTTCTCTATGCACCTGTCATGCAATTACACTTCTTTCAGTTTTCAAAAATGTATTATACCTTCTAGCATTGACACAGAATTACACTTATCGACGCCATCAAAGAACTTTAAAAATCCATAGTATCAATACATTAAAACCAAACCATAAAGTTGACACTTTACACAGAAAAATATAGAAGAAATTCCACTTTTCCCCAATATTTCTAAATATAAATTTACCCAAAATTTTATATGATTTTTCAAATGAAAGCCGACTTTTACACGAGAACGCTCAGAAAGGAGAAGCTTGACTATTCTAGAGTGCTGTGGATAACACTGAATTCGTTTATCTTCTGCATCTTTACACTCCTCTTCCATGGATCCAACGGTTCTTCTTCAACAGAAAGGGTTTTGGAAATTACAGACAGCACACTTAATTTTACTATGATCCACCACTTGTTTTCAGCTGGTCCTTGTATTTAAAAGTGTCTATTGACGTCTACGCATCTCCAGCCAATTGAAAGCCCACAGAAAAAAAATTAAGCGATCATAACTTATTATTTGAATATATATGTACAGTTCACGAAGAGCCTGGAAATTTTTTTTAGGTTTTGGATCTATAACAAGTGTAAAATAGTTTAAAATATTTGCCTTCTAATTGTTTCGATCCATAAGAAAATTAAATTTTTTCATCAAAATATCTTTTAAAATTTTGAAACCATTTATTAATTTTTCAGGTTGCCTTTAATAACACTTTTGACAAAGGACTGACTGAAACTCATGATAGTCTATTATTGAAAGATAAAGTACATAAATTACATAAAGGAAACGTATTTCAAACTAAAATTAAACACATTCATATGTAAGTGGTACTGCGAATTCCTTTTGTGAGAAAGGGGATTCCATGAGAATGTACAGTAAAATGGCAATCATTTTAGAATATTTTGGAAATATATATATTTTCGATAAAAACATTGATTTCTCTTTACTTGGTTTATTCTAAACATTATATTTATGTATAGAGATAAGTGAATCCTAAATTTTAATAGAAATTGTGCTTATATAATTGGTATTAACTATGGAAAAACAACAAAAGCCCATCATCATGATCTAGAAAATTATTCCTTTTTTATGTAGTATTTCATTATACAATCAAAAGTACTTAAGGGGACAACCGAATTAATTATGTGCTTCATAAGAGCTGTGAACGAGAACGTTCTCTTTGTAAGTACAAAAAAATTCTCTCAAACTGTCATTACTTTGACCGACGGTCTAAAAACCGATTATCTCTCCGGCTGACGGTTATAAGTGGAACACTCTATGCTTTCTGGCATATAACAACTGAAAAAATATATATTTTTCATTAAAACTTTATAGATTGAGAGGAGAAATAAAAGAACCCTAACATAAACTAACCGTGAACGTCAACGGCCTCTAATTAGTTTGTACACTATAAAATAGTGATTCTCATCATTCTAGATGCCATGGGTGAGGAAATTCCGTTCAACCTATTTGATCTAAATAAATTTATATAATATAAATAAATAGGAAACTCTCCTCTTCCTTTACGGCTAGTAATAATTTCTTTAGTGGGTCTTTTCTAAGTTATGGGTAAAAAATAAAGCTATATTTTATTTTTATGATCTTTGCATTATTGTAATTTGGAGTAAATTTCAAAATTTCAAATACTAAATGGAATGAAGTCTCCACTCAACTTTGAGTCGAGACCTACAGGTTGGCAAACGCCATTTTAAAGGTTAAATTGATAAAGTTAGAGTCCACCATGTAACAGTTTCACCAGGCAGTTTGGTTAAGTATCTTGCGGATACGAAGAAAATTATTCGTGGCGAAGATTCTTGGGGGTCAGGCATTCACCCAAATAAAAATCTTCCAATTCAATAAACAAATCTTCCCTTGCATCATGCTCTTATATCTATTCCTTTATTCAATATCTAACAGCTTCTTGATTTATTTCTCCGATTACCATAGCGCTTTTTTACATCTTATTCGTTCTCTGTCAAAACTCTCTCTTCTTTCTTTACCTTCAATTATATTTTTCCATTTACTTTCAAAACAAACTTTCTGAGTTACACTTATCACACATTTAACTGCATTCATTAAGTTTTTTCATCATTTTACTTCCTGTCAGAGAGAGAAGGTTACCCCCCTCCCTCTCCTAGAACACAACGTCTACCCGTAGTGCCTGAGAATAGATGCAACTGCACGCCCATACAGCCCAAAGAGAGCAGCGAGAATTTAGCGCGGCTGTGTGATACGTCTTGGGTTCCCATTCTCGCCCATTGCATCACCTTATCGGCGCCAGACCGACCGCGTCGAGTCCTTTCGCGTGAGCTTGTGATGCTCGCCGATATTATCCCCTCCCTTCTGGCGCGCAAAGTCTAATGAGATCCCTGTCCCCATTTTGTGAGACTCTGGCGACCAGCTTCAGCTGAGACAATATAAATACTACAGAAAAAGCTTTGAGAAATTATTACAATACAGCCGCATCTTGGTTAGCAGTCACTACAGTTTTGTACGCCCTGCTCTGCCTCACAACGGCTTACAGCTACAACAGCGACGCGTCACCTCTGAACCCGGCCTCGCTCGTACCTAAGGCGAGACTTCCCGCCTGACAGACGATATACACGGACAGGCATCTATCACTCGGGCATCGCTTTCCTTCTCGCCTAGAGTACTCCCTCGTTCATTTCTCAGCGAGGTTAAAGAAGGAATTTTTTAAGTGGAACTTTGCAGCGCCCCGCTTCCCCGTCGTCTCCAAAGCCTCTGGTCAATCAGGCTTTACGTGAGTCTCCCCGTTATTTGCACTCTCCTCCTTTTCCTGGAAGCAATCACCGTACATCCTCTCTCGGACTCTCGTCCACGTCGAGTCATTTGCATCCCCCATCCCCGGCGTTTGATATCCGGGGTCTCATCTTATTTATTGTCATTTATTTAATTTTGCTAATAATATTTTATTTTCTTTGTATATAGTAAAGTTATTTTTCTACAATCAGTTTCTCTGAACCAAGTACCTCTAAGAATTGGTTATTTACGCCAACCGCACTCAATTTTGATTCTTTAACCCTCGCATCTTCGCAGAGTCAATCCTTGGCTAGCATCGACGTTCGACTCTACGACACTTCCTTCTACTTCTTTATAAAGTAAATTCTACATACATCACTTATCACTCATTTAATAATAATTTTTATTTCAACTCACACAATTTTCATCTTAAAATACTTTGTGTTCATCAATTCCTGCCTTATTTCCATCTATGCCGTACGGCAGTAAAGAAGTAAGAGAGTAAATATCTTTTGCACGGACATCCTTCTCCATTTATGAAAATGCACCTACAACTTAACTGAGTTGTAGCAACCTTTCCTACCAAAAGTGATTATTGGATATGATTAGTTGTAGATGGGGAAAAAGATTTTAGTTGGGTTGATAGTGTGTTGGCTGGCATGTGTTAAACTCATTCTTGTTCCTGACTTCACGTTCATACCCAACCACTGAGATGAATATGAGGGAAAAAGTATCAATGGTTAAAACCAAACCAATAATAATACAATCGTGATTTTTGGATAATAATGAATATGGCTTTCTTCCTCTACCATTCAATATTTAACTTATTTCAATCTAGTCTCTTTTAGGTGGACTTTGCACCCGAGTTGGCATCTGGGCCCCACGCTGATATTTGCATAAGATATTCATGATGCTTACCATTCTGAGTGTAGTATTAAAGTAAAGATGTGGCCATTAGAAAATATAGATGTTTTGTCTGAGCGTTTTCTATGACAGAGGTTTTCAAAGTGCGGAGCCCCAGGCCTCCGCGAGCCATTTTTATATCTATCAACCCGGCCAATTTTGTAACTATAATAAGAAAGCAATAATGCCATTAATGAAATCTGGCAAAGGTGGTGTTAAAATGTAGCAAAAGGGCCGTAATGTGTAATTTTGAAATAAATGTGAAATGTGGCATGCTTAACTGCAATAAAAATCACCATTGATCATATGGTAATGGAAATATGGCAACATTGTCTATCGGTATGCTTGCCAAACGTCAATTTGATCTTTCATGAATGTTAGTGTGTTCGTATTGTTACTGTTGAAGTAGTTCCGTGCTAATTAGTTGTTGCATTTACGATCAAACTTTTTGTAGGATCTTTGGACTGTGCAGTGGCAGCGTAGCTATAATTTTAATATACATACAACAAATGTGATTGCATATATTTCGTTTTTCAAAAGTTACTTTGTTTCAGACACTGATACCTTTCTCTGGATTCAGAACCCAGTTCTTGATTCTCCTACCATACAATCCTTGTCTTTAAAGGGAAGCACGGCTGATTAATATTCCAGCAACTTTGAATGAAAAAGTAAGTTTAAGAAACTGAACTAACAAAGTTTTGGATTATCTTGAGCGAAGAATTTTCAAAAATTTTAGTTCAAGCTCTAAAAGTTGAAGTGAGATTTCCAACGACCTATCTGTGCGAGAAAACATTCTCATTGTATTCCACAATGAAAACTAAATACAGAAACTGGCTAAATGTTGAATATGACATAATATTGCAAATTACCTCAATTAAACCCGAATTTGAATAATTTTTAACTACAAAACTACAGATGCATCCCAATCATTAAATAAATAACAATCTCAATTACTGGAGCACCTAAATTGGTAAGTGTTAATGTTATTTTTTCTTAAATCTTCATAAATTTACTGTGGAGGCTCCGCAAACAATGTTCGACCTCCTTAAGCTCTCTAGAGCACCCAAAGCTTGAGAACCCCTGCTCTAGGCAAACGTGAAACAAAATGTGCTGCAGGCACCATAATCTGCCGGAGAGACAATGGCTATTGATTAAGATCCTGTGTCAGTGATGAAACAGACACGTGTTGCACTCCTGCTTGATACTTATTAATACATAACCATACATAAAAATATCGGGAAAGCATTATGATAATGGTATTTATTGTCTTTCAAAAATACTATAAATATTATAGTGTATAGGATAATTTAGTATCTGAGTGTTTTCTAAGAAGCATTAGATCGGTCATTTCAACAAATACTATCAGAAGATAGTCCTTTATCTATTATCTTTCTAGGAAAGATAGGTTGAAAGGATATCTTTACCAAAATGGTCACTAATTTGAACCCTTGCTTCATAGTAAGGTCTACTAGTATAGACAAATAGCTTCTTTAGAGGATCTGTGTTTAGGAAAATCATAAGGATGTAAATGATAATTGATTCAAAACATTAGACAAAGTTGTTCTTATGACATTTATCCATAAATAGGGGATGGTCAAGCAATGCTGATTGAAAAATTGCCTAGGATAACTATAGAAGTCTAAACATAAATGATATGAGGTATACATATGTAGATTAAGTTCTTTTATTGTTATATTGCTAAATTTGATGCTTCATTTTTCAGCCATTGTACTTTACATTGGGAGAGTAGGAAACAATCATTTCCATTGTGTTTTTGGATGTTTTAGATAATTTAGGCTAAGAACAGAGTTTTTAGAATTAGTTCTTCAAAATTAGTTCTTTACTTTTTAGGTGAATCTTTACGTGACTTTTATGTAGGTCTTTTACTAGTTCCCAAAAAAATTCTAATGAATGATGTGGTTAACAACTAAGTTTTCGTTCTGCTGACAATTTATCGGACTGTGTCTTTGAGCCATATGGACATAAAAGTAGAACGCGGCGATGTTTTTGTGATTAATGTCATTCGTACTCCCATGATAGGATGTCTTTCAAAATTCTTGAAGTGTTTCATGCAGCACCACTAACTCAATCTCCTATATCCTTCAAATTAAAACTGTAGGATTTTAACAAACCTGTGTAGATAGATAGCCAAACTTCCATGGTTGAAAACTAAGAACCCTTCATTTGGAATAATGATTTTAAGTTTATAATCCGTCATCAAAATCAGGGAAAAATAAACTATTTTTTAGGGAAGTATCATATTAGCTTGCATATGAGAGATCTTAGAGAATGCCCGTAAATGAAATACATTTCCAAGTTAATAATATGCGAGGAATAAACTGTAAGACTTCAACTCAGAGCTGAATAATATTTGAATTACAGTGGAAAAGATATTTTTAGACCTGTTATCGATCTTACCTTCAGGGTGCTGTGTTAGAAAGAGGTCGCTTGACGTTTAACGAAGGAGATCTGAATTTTAAATTATTTTCCGTTCTTCTTAATGGCTTAATATTAAACGAGTAGAGTTGGAGCCTTTATTAAAAAAAAAATGATTTATTTAAACTGGAAAATGAGTTAGTAAGCAACATTAAAGTTTCGAGGTAAAGAGAAGCACCAGAATCATCCCACTTAAAAAATCAGTTCCTTAATTTTTACAAGAAGTATACCGACCTTTTTAAGGAGTTTCACAGCTTCTACCCATTTACAAGTAATATAAATGGAAAGCATAGAAAAGACACAAAATTCAATTATAAAAAAGAGAAATATAGGTAAAAAACAAGAATAACAGAAACTTATGTAATGAAAATCATTTATGATACTACTATGAACGGGATGTTACATTAATACTTATAAATATGATCTTGCCCAATAATAGTTTTGTAACTAACTCTTTATCACTATCCTCTCTTCTTTACCGAACCTAAGCCCGGATTTCCTTTCTTCCTTCTTTTAAATGGATTGGCATCGAGTGGTTCTTAGGGTTTTTGCTAGTTTATAATTAGGCATTTAGAGGCAAATCAACAAAAACTAGAAAAAAACAAAGGCTAATTATGCAGATTAGAACAACCTTGCACGAAGTTGATTCATTTTATTATTAAAGCTTCTGAATAACTTCGCTGTCAACTGCCTTTGAGAGTCAGTGATATGCCGCATCACTTACCCGTCAATCCAAAGGGAACCTTCACCTCGAAATAAGACGGTAAATACGGATAAATTCGAATCAGAATTTCGAATGAACCGAGCTATTGAAACAGGCCAATAAAATTTAGGTGAAAAGAATAAGGATTGTATTGAATTTTAATATAAAGGCCAGTATTAACAAAAACAGGGTTTTTTTAAATTAATAGTATGAAATAAATTTTAGAAATGGTCAGATTTTTCACCTAATCCTTCCTGCAATCGCTTTTATCCGCAGTATTGTGTTTTGAATTCCAACAATCTTCTACTTGAAGCATATGTTAATCGTGACAAATCTTAACAAAATGACATTACATTCTTAAGAGTGTTTTTTGGAATTTTCTTTATTTATAAAAGAAAATTAGAATATTTCATCTCAGATTTCCAGGGTTTTAGGTTTGTTCATCTTCACGGATGAACAAACCGTTCATCCGTGAGTTACAGCTAAGAGACAACTTTACCTCAATATTTGATGGATGATTTCAATTTAGGTTTTATTTAAATAAATGATAAGTGTTGTTGACACTAAAGTCTAGAAAATCAAATGTTGAAAATTAAATGTGGGATTTTGGCCCTGATATTTGCGGGTTCCTCTTGACCTCATTTCTGGAAACAGTTATGTGTAAGGCTACGAGATAATCCCAATTCACGAGAAGAATTTCAATCAATATAGAGGCTCCGATTTGATAAACCAGACGAACGGAAATTATAATTTCCGAAATTAATTATTATTAATTTTGTTCAGTTTTCTGGTTTGAATTTAGTCTGACTTTTTGAAACTAATGGTGACCGAAAAAGGATAACAAATGATTAGTAAAAATATTAGCAAAAAAATGCTTAGTAAAAGATGCTTGGTAAAAAAATGCTTAGTAAAAGTTTAAGTTTATGCTTTGTTTTAAAAAAATAATAAATCAAAGGCTATTTTCGAACAAATTAAAGGTACAATATTTAACTTTGCTGCAGAAGCTATTTTCGCTAAACAGGTAGAAAAGATTTCGACACCAAAATGACATAATTTGTGGGAAAATTTGTAAAAACATGTAGAGATTTATACAAAATGATTAGCGTAAAGAATAATTAGCGCAAAAATAAAGATGAGGTAGAAAATTTCAAACCAGAAAAATGGCAATCAATTACTGAGATGAAAATAACACCAATGAGAGCTTCTCCTGATGATTATAGCAGGATAGAGAATTCTATCCAAGTTAATTGATTATACCAAAAAAACGGTACTAGTCATTATTAGGGGCACAGTATGAAAATACCAGCCCAACAGTGATAATGTGATAATCTTCAGCATAAGGCTTTGAGAAAAGTTCTTAAATTCAGAACGTAAGCAAATATTTAGAGCGCTTTCCCCACAAAAAGGATTCTACAAGATCTATTAGGATTCGTGATGAGGCACAACTCTCTTCTACCTTCCATTCATCATGTACATTTTCCCCAAGAATCAACAGATATCAAAACCGAATCTACAAATTCCAAAACCGTTATTCTAATTGATGATGATTATCACCAATTTTAACCTAGTTGAAATGAATCGTACATTATGATAATTAATGCATTATAGCAGTTTTACAATAAATATTTATTCTTATAGAACTAGAATTCCCTTTATGACTATTATATATATATATATATATATATATATATATATATATATATATTCTGTTGTCAAGTCAGTTTAGAGTTATTTCGCTCTAAAGGAAGTGTTTACAAGAATTCTTCTTGTTATTCAATGTGTTCAAGATTTTTGATGTGCCCGGAGGTGGTACTGGTTAAAAATTAAGATTAAATGACTAAAATGGTTTATTAATTCTGTAAAAAGGCAGCCAGAATAAAATCACCACGGTAAGCAAAAGAGAGTGAGAGGAAATGAGATATTTGTAGGCTTAGCGGAGAATTCTTCCTATGTGTATAAAATTTGAGTACTTCCATGGTAGACGTGATTTGCCATTTAGTGATTTTGACTACAAAGCAATATTTAAATGCTACGCCACAATTTTTTCTAATTACTCTGCACCGGATTTTTTACAACGTTTTGTCCGATAAAAAACATTAATTAAAAAAAATCAAAAGTAAATAATTGTACTGGTAGAAAGTCCATATATGCAGTATCTAAGAATATTGTTAAATAAATCGCGTCATTTCATTATACACTCTACCTAATAGAACTTCTCAGGTATAAGCCGCCGAACTTCCATTGCTTTAGAAACATTATAAATGGAAGAATTACTGCGTTTATTTACCCGAATATACTATTTATACAATACTGAATTTCAAAATGCCCAGTTAAAGAAGTAGAGAGGAATGTCTGAACTGTACTGATGCAGATAAATATCTACAATGAGCTGGCTATTCGGAGCTTTAAAATGGTATTTATAAATAAATGAACAAATTGATTTATATATATAAATAATGGAAGATATCACATTAACATGATGTATATGAGTGAAAGATAATAGTAAACCACAATATTTGAATCAAGATTTTATTTATAACTATCGGAATAGTTTCGGCAAGATGCTGAATCTTGATTAAAATATTGTGGTTTACTATTATCTTTCACATATATATATATGCATATATATATAAATATATATATATATATATATATATATATAAATATATAAAATATATTTATATATATATATATATATATATATATATATATATATATATATATATATATGTACTTCTGACATGAAAATGTCATAAAGGTAATACAAGAGCAAACGGAAAACGGACAGAATAATGTATGCAAAAAAACAAAAAAAAAACTCAAACAAACAAAAACAAATACACGAAAAATAACATATTTAAAAGGCACAGAAAAATGCGCAAATGAAGAGCCCAAATATACTCACTACTTGAAGCAAATAAATATAAGCTATAAAAACCTTAACAAATGAAAAGTTAAAAAAAATTACGCAAATAACGGACAAAGACACATACACGTTCGCATACATATAAACAAACACAAGCGCACAATGAAAAACAACAAGACAAATTGTCAACATAAACATAATTAAAATAGCTTAAAGGAACAACTAAAGCAAACGTCAAATGTAAACACAAACTCACTACAAACAAAAGCAGCAAACGATCACATCTCCTTCCCGACCGAGAAATATAGACTAAGAGTTCGTCTCATGTGAAGAGCTATTTAATGGAAATTAAGTTTATGCCTTCCATTATTGAGGTCCTTGATTGGGCGGATTAATTCTATGGCACATTGACTCACTCTCGAGTTGATGGGTGAGATAAGAAATGAACTCTAGTATAGTTATTTGAAATGCAGTGTGTCATTTTAAATTTCAACAGACAAAGTGCTCGTAACTCCTTAAATTCTATAAGCCTGCAATAATTTGGTAAATAAAGGCTTTGGTGCAAAATAGTATGTTTTTATCTTCAAAATTGACAAAAAATGGAAGATTTTTCTTTTTCGGTAAGAATTCATCTTATCTTTATCCAATGCAATGTTTCAGTTAAATCTAGTTTTATATCAACGTCTTTTTAGTTGATAGCGTTAGATTTGCCTTACCCGCAAATTGATTACTTTAGCTTTCAACCGTATAAAAATTCTTAGGATTTTCTTAACTTTATTCATTTTTTTTTGTTGTCAAAGCTTTCATCTTATTCGTTACATGTGGCAACCAACTGCCTGGTGGCCATAAGTTTCTTTATGATGTTTTCACTCAGTGACTTGCCTGTTGGTAAGTGTTGGAGATGAATAACAATAAAACACTGGACAATGTTTATGACATAAAGAGCTGTGGGAAGCCTTGCAGTTGAGTATAACGTATTAAAATATTGAAGAGCAACAATTTCAAAGTCCTTTTAGGGACTTCTGTTTATAAATAAAGAGGTATATTTTGTCGGGTCAACCAACACACCAAATTATTATCTAATACTTCCATCCTTGATGCCCTCTTATATCCATAGATTGCACCGTATATAGAGAGACTGCCTGTTTAATATAAAACTCAATAACAAATCCGATTGTAAGAAACTAAATTAATAATTATCGATTGCTTTCTTTAACATATTTTACTGTAGTGATTTTAACATTTCTAGCCAAGTTATTCTTACTTTTTGTTATTTTATAAGAAAATTAATTTCATTCTATAACAGGATTAAATGTTTCTTGAGTTTAATTTGTTTATGCTGCAAGGTGAATTTGAAAACTTAGGTGGTCAACAGATTTAAATCTGACATTGTATGATACCTTTATTTAAAAGATAAGTTTGTTAAAAAGTAAGAAATAATATTAATTTTTCTAATGATATATATATATATATATATATATATATATATATATATATATTTATATATTTATATATATATATATACATATATATATATATATATATATTTATATATTTATATATATATATATACATATATATATATATATATATATTTATATATTTATATATATATATATATACATATATATATATATATATATATTTCATTATAAAAATACCGAAACTAATCATGTAATGTAATAAAATGATTCTACTAAATTGTGTTTTTATATCTTGAAATAAATTCTCGATATTGTTAAGACACTTTACAAATAAATAAGAATTTATATTTGCATCTGACACTCAGTATGTTACATGGATATCGGATGACTAATGGAACCAAGTCCATTCGAATCTGAGTTCAATTTGCTCAAATCCAAGGACAAGTGAATCGTTTCTCACATAACAGGCAAGAGATTGTCTATCAATTGCATCAAAAAGAATGTCAGGCTAGGTAGAAGAAGTGTCATGGTCTTGTATGTGATTTGGGTACAAAAGACTGGGACACTTGTGCGTTAACGGGGTAGAGTGAATGCACAAGTGTACAAAGAAATGTTGCGACATCAAGCTTGGCCTCATCTGCGACTATGCTGCTAACGCCCCATAACACACCGCTAAGTGTGTGGAGCCTTTTACCCTGAAGTAGGTCATACCTGTAGGTTATCGTAACCAATTTTGTAAATCTTGGATTTTCTCTGCTTAAAGTTATTCATCATTCTGCTCTTTTTAGACAGTACTATTTGTTAAATATGTCTAGGAATAGTTTGGTGTAGGTTTGCATAGATGTGTCCAATACATCTGGAAAGCAAAACGAAAGTACCAGCTTTCTTTTAACTTTTTTTTAAATATCTAAAATTGCAATACTATTGAAATGTATGAAAGCCTGGTATCAGTATACGATATGATACAGTTAAAATGTCTTTATATAAAACACCATATTTGTTGATTAATATCAAATACCATCTCAAAAGGATCTGATAATCATAGAATATAGCAAAAACACGTAACTACACCGTAGAGAAAAGGTGTATGAAATGCAACCTTCGAGAGATCGTCCAGAAGGTAGAACATAACATTCTGGCATTTTAGAAGTGTAGAAGAGCATCCGAGAAAGTGAGCACATCTATGACCGACCTCAATTTAGACAACCCAGGTTTACTCACCAGTCTGACGACATGTATACGCATCGTCTGACTCTTCAAGGTCATAAGAAAAACGCAGTATAACTACAACTCAAATATACAGGGGGCAGGCAAATTAACGAACCCGTCTATACGGTCCGTCGCTGACTGTTTGTACAAAGCCTGAAGTAATTTAAATCTCGTAAGAAGCCGCTGATCAACCCTCAACAGAAGCAACGTCGACTTGCTTTGGCACATGCTCACCGCAATTGGACCAAAGACAGTGCAGACGTATCATATGGTGTGATAATTCCAACGTTCCTGTTTTTTCTCGACTCTATGCAACGTTAAATTCGGCAGGAGACCATAGAACAGTGTAAATGAGATTTCATAGTGCCAACAGTAAAGCATGTTGGCCTTTCTGTAATAGATTGGGACTACATGTGAAATTCAAAGGTGGGTCGAATCACTGTCTCTACTGGCACATTGAATTCTAAGAAGTACCACGCTGCTCTGAGAGATTTAATGCAATCCTCAGCCCAGAAGGTCTTAGAATGTGATTTTGCAGTAGTACAAAGGCTAATGTTAAACGTGTGCATCCACGATACAGTGGGTCCGAGAAAACAATATCACTGTGATGGACTGGCTACCTGAATCTCTGGATAGGACTTGACTGCCAAACCTCTGGGATGACATAAAAGATGCCGGAAGATGTCGTCAGTCAGCCTCGAAGAATTAATGCTCTCATTAATGAAAAGGTAATATAGAAACGCTATATTACCATCTTGTATCAGTCTGGCGTTGCTGTAATTTTCACATAACTACATCTGCTTATTTATTATCTGTTGCTACTTATTCCTCGATATTTCACTTTTATATTCATATTGAAATGCAAAAAAATTTAAAATCCCGTATTTGTATCATTTCTTACAATTTTTGAGTTTTAAGAAACTTTTGGCCAGAAATATAAACGATACTGAGCATATTTATCTGCTAGATAAGAGGTCTTATTCTCCTCAAAGAAATTGTCTTTTAAAATGTACAATTTTACCGCTTTGTCTAATTTTAACTTCTCTAATATTGATAATGGTTTAGATTTTTTTTAAATCAGTGTGCTAATAATCTTTTTCTCATAGTTTTGATGAGATAAAACGGTGGATCGGAAATCTAACTCTAAGCGTAATAGGGATCAGGGAGTGTTAGGGTCTCTAAACAGGCAGTTAGTAAATGAGAAAATCTGATGCTGCTCATATTAGATGAGAAAGGGCAGGCTTCTGTCGCATCCAAGAAGACTACTACCCATCTATACACACACACATATATATATATATATATATTTATATATATATAAATATATATATATATATATATATATATATATATATATTTCACAAAAAGAAATAAGCCTTAGGAAAGTATTGAATTGACGGGTACAGAGAGATCTAAATTACATAATTTATCGCAAAAGAGAGGAAGAAGATCGTCTAAAGGAACTTTAGTAAACAAAGAACAAACATCGAAGCTGACAAGAATGAAATTGTTGGAGTAAGGAATTATATTAAGCTTTTTTATAAGTTCACAACTATTTTTAATATGAGATTGGGAGATAGGCCCCTCAAGTGTTTCCCAAGCCATTTTGATAAGGAATATAGAGCAGAGCCTAACGAACTTATAATGGGGCGCATAGGATTATTAGGTTTATGAGTTTTTACCAAACCGTACAAATATGGAAGAGAGGCGTTGTAAATTTAAATTTAGTTATTAAATCGGGAATTTTTTTTAAAAGGGATCGAATGTTTTTATGAAATTCACTATAAGTTGTTAATGTAGGGGCTTTTTGAAGGACATCATAAGTAGATTCATCTTCTAATAATAAGTTCATTTTTTCAATATAGTTCACTTTGTCCATAATAAAACGTCACCAGATTTGTCTGCTTTCATAATATGTATAGAGGGTGTGAGGGAATTGATACCCTCCCTCCTTCACAATTGAGCCTTTGGTCTTTAACAACAACGTCCTGGCATTTTGGGTTGGTGGCGTAGCCCAACCACTTAACCTTCCCTCTCGCCCCTCGTCTGCAAGACAATCTGAACGGCCGTCCCAGACCACAGAATGCACTAAGCAGCTCAGGTCGGACGCGAGACCCTAACATGAGTTAAATCAACAAGATTTTCCCTAAGAGTTGGTATTCAATTTCATCGCATATGCGAAATTAGAGGAGCGTCGTCCTAAAGCCAGAAGCTCACATTTAGGGTTAGTAGAAAGACGCGCTGATAAAAACTGTTAAAGGAGTAGACGTAATGCAGCCTGTCCACGCCCCCCCCCTCCCTCCTTCTTATACTCCCAGTGGGGTGGCGAAGTATAAAATCATATAACTTTGGCAAAAAAGTAGATCAGGTTAGTCATCAATGCGACAAAGACCGGCAAGAGGTCCAGCTACCAACAGAAGGGACTAAGAAGAAGCTCATCCGGAGCCAGCTCCTGGTGGTCACACTGAACTTTAAGTTTACTTGATTTAAAAAGCAAGTTCAACTTACTGTCCTCAGAGAAACCCCCCCTATCCTGGTGTATCCCAAAGCACAGAGATATTCCTCGCCCTTGAGAAATACCCTCGTGTAAACTCCCTCCAGCACTCCTCTGAGTCAAAGGATTAACGCATTGACTCATCGCTTGCTAGTGCGAATTATTCTTAAAGTAATCCGAAGAGAAGAAGAAATATTCTTTCCCTGTCCCGTGGTGAGGCCCTTTTCTTGCAGAAGGCGTGCGTCCCTCCATCTGCTACACGCTCCAAAGTCCTTTGTAGCTTTAAAGTATTTCTCCCGTCCGAGCACATCTGGGCACTGATTCAGACCGGAAACAACATTCCTGAGCTGTCAACTATTGAGTTCAAGGTCAGACTCAAATCCGATTCTCGAGGAATCGCGTAAGGTATTTAAACCACTGCTATATGTTTCGTTAAGGTCAGTTGCATTTAAGATTAAAGTGAGTTGTGGGTCAACCATTACTATAAATTCAAGTATGTCATTTAGAAAACCTTCCTTAAATTTGCTGAATTCATTCCTGTGTTTTTAGTGTGTTAAATTTAGTTGGTTCATGTATTTTTTTTTTTTAAGTTTCAGTTTTTTTAAGAAATTTTTATTTAATCCTCGAAACGCTAAGCAAGGCACTAGGAACCCTTAAAGATTGGAGAAGTAATAATCAGATAATAATAATAATCATAATAATAAAAAAGATATGTAGCACTCTTAGAGATAAAACTAAATCAGCCTATACGTACGAGCTGCCATCACTTGGTCCTTCCTATACCACGACAGAGAGACTTTTACGAAGGTTAGATATAGCACGGTGGAAACGCAGAGGATAATTTAAGTGGTATGCCTAGATAAGCACTGATAAACACAACCCTTGGCGGTCGAAATTAAATCACTAAGGACATCACAATATTTTTTTTAGATGAGCCACGCTTTTAGCAATAGACATAGCAGATTGTATAGAAAGAATGGAGAATTTCAACCCAAAACCAAGGGCAGCAGTAGTAGTTGCGTCGAGATCGTAATTGGAGAGGTGGACGACTGTTTCCGGTCGACTATTCTTGGTCCAACTGTTATTCGATATGAGAGGGGATATATATATAAATATATATATTGTGATAGAACGAGTTGAAGCTGCGTTTAATTTCAACTCCTATCCCATATTATTTAAAACCACGATGCTGCCCACGTGCATCTTCAATTCGAGGCTTGGAGTCTTATCACAGCTACCGGACGTCAATGTTTAATCAAGGAGGTTATCGTCCCCCCGTTCGCCCCATACGCCGACCTCGCCAGATTGAGTTGGGCTTATGAGCAGATAAGGCATTGTTCTCCGGCCCGGCTGTGCGTTCCCTCCAAGCTTTCACTCCATTTTCCCCCACGCCAAGGAGATGTCCTGGCTATTTATATGGAAACTTTACCACTAAGATCAGATTGGAGATCCAGATTTTCGTCGCGAAACATCACTACGACCCTCTCTCCCTTTGTGCGCCAAGGGACCTCAACCTCGAGATTCACCATCACTTGTCCAGAAGGAGGACAATATTCCTTGAGTGCCAAAGGTTTGAGCCTTTCCGACGCCAAGTCCCCAAGGCTTCCCCCCCCTGTTGTTCAAATGAGAACAGCATTAGAACAGCCATTGTTCGTTTTGAGCCCTTCGCCAAGAAACGGTTCTCATCCCCCCCTGTTGTTCAAAGGAGAACAGCATTAGAACAGCCATTGTTCGTTTTGAGCCCTTCGCCAAGAAACGGTTCTCACCCCCCCCCTGTTGTTCAGAGGAGAACAACATTAGAACAGCCATTGTTCTTGAGCCCGTAGACAAGAGACGGTTCTCATCCCCCCTTTATTCAGAAGAGAACAACCTAGAACAGCCATTGTTCTTCAAGCCGTTCGTCGAGAAACGGTTCTTCTTCCCAAGACGCCTCGTCAGGATCCTTTTATCCCCCCCTTCGGCTGGAGCTCGCCAGCGGACCGAAACTCCTTTGCGCCACCTTCCACTGCACCACTAGTGCAAAAGTTACGTAAGCCAAACGTCACCTTTGAGTATTGATCCCTTTTGTCAATTCTATCCTGTTCTTTAAATGGTTTATCGAACCATCCCATCTCTTTAACTCTATATTTGTTTTACCTTTTTAAATCCTTTAAATCCTCGGATTAGCCCGAGTCTCCACGACCCTTTCATTCCCTGTTTATGTCAATATTTTCCGTCTTGTGTTTGTTGGTAGTTATTATTAATAAAACTCTATTTTATTAATGATAGCAATATTATTATCCTTGAGCTCAGTTCCACTTCTTAAGCATATCGAAGATACATAATATCGGCCGCCAGACAGTAACGCACTCTAAAGATAATTAAGGAAGTTCCCTCAACGAATAGTGTTATATATGGTATCAATCGGAAGTCATTCTACGACATATATATATATACTATTTAAATTTGGTATCAGGTGTGTAAGGTTTAACGCTATATCTTTGCAAACACTGGTCTCAGTCGAGTAAAGCATAGTGTTATTCGTTATAATAATAGAATATAGTAGTTCCCTTTTGTTTTAACGATTGCTATCCCCCCTTTTTTTTAAACTTAAGAAGCTGGAGTAGCTTAAGGAACTGTTATAATAATTTGTTTGTGTTTTTTTTGTGATTTTAGTCAGTGGTTATTTAGATTGAGAAACCAAGTACGAATAGGTCAGTGCCCATATTTAGGTAGGCTAATTCTATAGAGGCATAATTCTTGTTGCAAGGAATTTTAGTTGGTTGACTAGTGCGCCCCCAAGTGCAAAGATGACTCAGTTTGAAATCTTTAAAGCGCAAGGAGAATCCTTGGGACTCTCCGGAAAAGAACTAATTGAGTACATTCAAGAGGAGCAAAGAAAGAGGAAGAAAGAGAAAAACAAAGAAAAAAGGAAGAAAGAGAAATACAACGAGAAGAAAAAGAAAGAGAAATACAACTAGAAGAAAAAGAAAGAGAAAGAGAGGAACGGATAAGACAAGCTGAGCTTCAGATTGAATTAGCTCGGATTAAAGCAGAATTTCAAAGAAAAAAGGTAGAAAGAGAACAGGAAAGAGTAATCCAGCGAGAAGAACGAGAAGGAAAAATACAACGAGAAGAACGAGAAAAAGAAATCCAACGAGAAGAAAGAAGGACGGACTCGCGCTCCTTCCCAGGAAAGCTGACAAAGTTTCCGAGCCCCGTAAAACCCCAAAACTTCTTTCCCCAAAACCAACAACGGGACTCCAAACCTCCCGTTAAGACTTCTCCTCCATCTCTCTTCCCGAAGCGACCAACCATATGCTTCACCTGTGGTGTAGAAAACCACATGAGCTGGAATTGCCCCCAAAATTCTAGGCTTAAAAGCGGACCAGCCCACCAAGTTCACCAGATTAATGCAACCCCGGCTCCCCCGGTGGTGCAGACCCAAGCAAAAACTTCTCCCCCTCCGTCAGGCCACCAGGTAAATTTTGTTTTTGGTAAAAGTTCATCGGGAACTTTGAAATATGAGAAGGGCAGCGTGGACAGCTGCCGAGTATCGACTCTCGTCAGAGACACAGGATGTACGTGTTTCATCGTGTCCGACGAACTCCTCCCAGTGGCCTCTAACCACGAAAAATTTGCGGTGGTACATGACCACCTTGGGCGGGCGAACCGATTCACCGTCGCTAGATGTTACCTGCAGTGTCAATATTATAATGGCTGGGCTGAAGTCATTGTAGCACCCATACAATTATGTTCCGTACTTATAGGACAGAGCCCCCAAGTAAGTTTCGACCCTGTGTTTCAGGCCGCCCTTCCTCAAGGCCGAGATAAGAAAGAAGCCCAGGAGCCCGTCCCCATCAGAACCCCGATACCGTCCGATTTCTCGGAGACCCCTAACCAGGACTTTAGGACGGCAAAAGAGGAGTGTGAATCACTAACACCCTTAGGTGATAAGGCCCAAGCCAAGGACACGGAGACTGTCCGTGGACCCCAAGAAAAAAAGAACCCCCAACGCGCCCATGGAGATACCTTCGTAGAACTGGACGAAACATCGGCGCTAGAAGAGGATTGCCCCGCGGAGTCCCTTAATGTAATCCAGACAGTGTGCATCCAACCTGATGCCGATTACCCTCCTCCTTCCCTACCAGGCGAGTCTTTAGAACCTTCTGACCTGGATAGTGACGCGCAGCTGACAACACGTCCGAAGAGTCAGCTACAAGAACTAATTAAATGGAATCACCATTTACCCGCCCTATTAGCTCTTTTTGAGCGACTGCGTAAAAATGGCCTCAGCATTGGCCCCAGCAAATGCCATTTTGCTCACGAAACCATCAAATATTTGGGTTTCAAAATAGGACAAAGCAAGTTAGGTCCCCACGAGAACAAGATTAAGGCAATCGCCCACATGCCCCTCCCGATTACAAGGAAGCCATTAAGATCGTTCCTAGGATCAGCTTCTCCCTATCAGCGATTTGTTCCGAATTTCGCTGCAATTTTGGCCCCCCTATGCCCCCTTCAGGAAAAGAATTTCCCCGATCGTTTACGTTGGAATGATGTCGCTGTTTCCTATTTTAATCAGCTCAAAAGTAAGTTCATTTCTGCCCCCATTTTAAAGTTGCCCAACCCGGAAAATCCTTTGGGATTAAGACCGACGTGATCAACGAGGGCATTGGAGGTGTACTCCTTCAATACGTGGATGACGGAACGAGTCATCCAGTTGCATATGCTAGTCGTCAACTATTACCACGCGAAAAGAGATATGCCACTAGAGAAAAGAAAGCTCTATCAATTATCTGGGTCATAGACAAATTCAAGCTGTACTTGATATGTAAAGAATTTCAAATAGGAACCGACCACCGTCCGTTAGCCTATATTAGGAATGTGAGACACTCAAACGGCCGCATCATGCGCTGGAGTTTACTCTTGCAAGAGTATCAGTTTAAAATAAATTAGATAAAAGGTTCCGATAACCAGGTCGCTGACGCACTCAGTAGGAATGCGTTACCGAATAGCGTAGAATAATTGTATTCATAGGATTAGTATCTCCATGTAGGTATATACCGTCTTGTACGACTTAATTTAAGATTCTTTTGTAATATAATTAATTAATGTATATGTCTGAATTTTGTAACGCTCAATGTCTAATTTTTTGTATGTATATATATTTGTTCTTATTAATTTACGTATAAATTATTTTGTCCCGTATGTACTAAGTTTATATCATTTCATTGTTCCATGCCCTTTTTTTTTCTTTGATTAAGTTGTATTAAAGGTTATTTTCCCCTGTAATCTAAAGATCAAAATAATCATATGTATTGAGGTAATACTAGTTAGGTGCAGGAAGGTACGGTTGGTACAAGAAAACGAGTTCCCCACAACGGAGCTCTATCGTTGTCCCTTCTCTCTTTTTTTCGAAGTGACAACTTCCCCCCGGAATGGAGGGGGGTGATAGAACGAGTTGAAGCTGCGTTTAATTTTAACTCCTATCCCATATTATTTAAAACCACGATGCTGCCCACGTGCATCTTCGATTCGAGGCTTGGAGTCTTATCACAGCTACCGGATGTCAATGTTTAATCAAGGAGGTTATCGTCCCCCCGTTCGCCCCATACGCCGACCTCGCCAGATTGAGTTGGGCTTATGAGCAGATAAGGCATTGTTCTCCGGCCCGGCTGTGCGTTCCCTCCAAGCTTTCACTCCATTTTCCCCCACGCCAAGGAGATGTCCTGGCTATTTATATGGAAACTTTACCACTAAGATCAGATTGGAGATCCAGATTTTCGTCGCGAAACATCACCATGACCCTCTCTCCCTTTGTGCGCCAAGGGACCTCGACCTCGAGATTCACCATCACTTGTCCAGAAGGAGGACAATATTCCTTGAGTGCCAAAGGTTCGAGCCTTTCCGACGCCAAGTCCCCAAGGCTTCCCCCCCTGTTGTTCAAAGGAGAACAGCATTAGAACAGCCATTGTTCGTTTTGAGCCCTTCGCCAAGAAACGGTTCTCATCCCCCCCTGTTGTTCAAAGGAGAACAGCATTAGAACAGCCATTGTTCGTTTTGAGCCCTTCGCCAAGAAACGGTTCTCCCCCCCCCTGTTTTTCAGAGGAGAACAACATTAGAACAGCCATTGTTCTTGAGCCCGTAGACAAGAGACAGTTCTCATACCCCCCCTTTTGTTCAGAAGAGAACAACCTAGAACAGCCATTGTTCGTTTTGAGCCCTTCGCCAAGAAACGGTTCTCACCCCCCCTGTTGTTCAAAGGAGAACAGCATTAGAACAGCCATCGTTCGTTTTGAGCCCTTCGCCAAGAAACGGTTCTCACCTTTCCCTGTTGTTCAGAGGAGAACAACATTAGAACAGCCATTGTTCTTGAGCCCGTAGACAAGAGACGGTTCTCATCCCCCCTTTGTTCAGAAGAGAACAACCTAGAACAGCCATTGTTCTTCAAGCTGTTCGTCGAGAAACGGTTCTCCTTCCCAAGACGCCTCGTCAGGATCCTTTTATCCCCCCCTTCGGCTGGAGCTCGCCAGCGGACCGAAACTCCTTTGCGCCACCTTCCACTGCACCACTAGTGCAAAAGTTACGTAAGCCAAACGTCACCTTTGAGTATTGATCCCTTTTGTCAATTCTATCCTGTTCTTTAAATAGTTTATCGAACCATCCCATCTCTTTAACTCTATATTTGTTTTACCTTTTTAAATCCTTTAAATCCTCGGATTAGCCCGAGTCTCCACGACCCTTTCATTCCCTGTTTATGTCAATATTTTCCGTCTTGTGTTTGTTGGTAGTTATTATTAATAAAACTCTATTTTATTAATGATAGCAATATTATTATCCTTGAGCTCAGTTCCACTTCTTAAGCATATCGAAGATACATAATATCGGCCGCCAGACAGTAACGCACTCTAAAGATAATTAAGGAAGTTCCCTCAACGAATAGTGTTATATATGGTATCAATCGGGAGTCATTCTACGACATATATATATATATATATATATATATATATATATATATATATATATATTATCAGAACGAGGATAAAAGAGGAGAGGAGCATATTTATTTTTCTCTAAATTAATACACCAACGTTTCGACGATCAACCTCATTATGAGGGCACTTGAAATCATACATAAAAAAACTTTGGGAAAATACCATGTGTGTTATACTATTTAGGCAAGAGAATTTTCTGTAACTCAGAGATCTAATTATTCAAATAAGTCCCATCTTGTAAGCATTGATGGACGGGCAGATAGCTGATTGCCATTAAGAAGAGGGTTATCTTTCATAATATATAATGATTTATATCTACAAAGAAAAGTGTAGGGGAAGAGGCAATTAGAGATAATTGAATGATATTTAGCTGAGAATTAAAGAGAGTGTTAAGGGATTAGTTATTGGGTTAATGGTCTATGAAAACAGTGGCTGAAGGCCAATAAGCCAAAGACAAACAAGAATCGATTTATCTCCATAGGTAATCGATTTTTGACTTTAAATATATCTTGCCATTAAATTAAAACCAATTTGATCGACATCTTCTCTAGCTCATAAAACATTTTACCCAATTTCAGTTTAAATGGCGGATAATTGTTGATTGGAAGTCTCAAATAGGACCGGTATTAACTGATTATTCAGTGAAATTTCATTTTTGGTCTTCTAAGAGTTCTCTCTGTTAGCTTTTATATGAGAGCCGTCGAAGAAAAGGTTTTCTTAAGTTCACCTAAGCTCAACATTTACTTCAGATTATATTGTTGATATTTACATAAATGTACAATCCGAAGACGAAATACATAAACTGGAGAAAAAGTTTACAGATTGGTATTCCCGAAACTACGACATTAAATACAATCAAGATAACCAATTACATTTTTTAGACACTTTAACTACAAATCTTAAATAGACGATAACTAATAAAGCCACCAATCCCGCCATTTGTATGATGCGAAAAGTAAGTGTACTAAACGCTAAAAGAGTGGCATAATTATATCGTACATCAACTGTGCCTCCACCCACTGTACCACATTGAATGAAATACATAATGAGCTTGGAAGAGACACACAGTTACTTGTTAATAACATATTTAGTAACTAAGAAGTACAGACAGTCATTAGGAATTAAATGCACAGATAGTACCTTACAAAGCTTCCGAACAACCGAAATTTAGACAAAGCAAGCAACATAAAACTCTTCTAAAAGGACACTATGAGTACAGAATACTGGACTGATGAAAGAATAATTAATGATGTAATTAACTCAGGAGTACAGGCAACAAGCGCCTAGCAAAAAATTATTTTAACTATATATTACCAAAATAAACAGACATCCAACCTTATTATAAATAATAACCCAAGAAAGCACCTGAACTCAAACAAAGGCTCACCTAATATACAAGTACATATGTAAAATAGGAAGCTCATATATCAAGATGACCGAAATAATTGTTCTCAAGGAGGTACCTTAAAACCATATTTATTCGATAAAAACAACCAAAGTTAAACATACAATTTAATTCCCACGATATACTTTCAAGTGCAATAGGACGGAATCGAGCAACAATGCAAAATTAATCTATTCGACCTAAGTTGCTAATTACCATGGGAAAGGAGCTTAATTTCTGCCCCTACCCGGCGGCGGAAGTTCCCCACCTTTGACCTGTCTCAACCCTTCTCTAATAGAGTTTATTTCGCTCACACGGTTCCATGTTTTTGTTTTTTAGTAAGTCTGTAACCACATATTGTAATATCTAAACCAATTTCTTGTAATATTTGTCCACTGTCTCTCTTAAGATGATAGATGCAGTATCATCTAAAAAAAGCCTTGATTAATATATATATATATATATATATATATATATATATATATATAGTTAATTAGTAAGAAAGAAAAATAAATAATATATAAACTCACTAGACAAAAAATGGTCCAGGCGATACATACAGTGTAGTGTTGACTTGTGCGTTTGGTGTAAAATGGGGCGCAAATCAGATGTTACTGAATAGCAAAAAGAGTGAATGCATTTATGCGCGACAAAGGCCATATTGTGAAGGATGTTGCGGAATTTGCAGATGTATCTACATGTACCGTCATATTGCCCTACCTACAATGGCAAGTTGGCCAGAAATTCAGCCGAAAGAGAATAATGACGGACCTGGACCGCCGTAGTGTTTCACGGTTCGTGGTTGAAAATCGCTTCGTTTCAAAGCAGAAATATTGGCACTACTTCGTATAACGTGTCAAACGTTAGTGAGGGAACCAGGCAATCTGACTGAATTGCACAATTCTTGCCATTCCATGCCAAGTCAAACCATATCTGTTATCCAGCCTAGGGGGGGGGGTGATTAGATAATTAGATAATAGGCACGCTCCCGTGCCAAGTAAGCTTATTTATTTCTGGTACAATATAAAAATGTGAATCTTAACTAATTTGAATTTCAATCTTATGCCATGCAAAGCTCACAAGACAACATGAATATTTTTGTTATGATGGAGGTAATTTAAAGATTCGTGTATTATATATCTTAAATTTCATTGACAATGGCGTTGGGAAAAGACCAGAAAATGGAACCTCAACGAAGCTGTATTTGTGGTAAAAAGCGAGGAGATAATGACAAAGCTATAAAAGACCCAGCTAAATTAATTTTGTAAATGGATCTACACATAATAAAAATCAAGTAAAAATTAATTTTAAAAGTAAAACAAATATTTTGCCCGAATTCTCATTTTGAAATTTTTAATGTTAGGTAATTTTGAATTTTTTTAAAATATTTTTAAAAAATCAATTTTGAGTCTAAATTTGAGGTTGAAGAATTGTAATTACAATCCAAATTTAGCATGTATGTGGGTCTGAAAATTCTTCTATGTAGGGAAGCAAATGTATATATGAAGGGCAGGCAATTCATTTATGTATTGCAGGAAATGAATAAATGTATGATAGGAAATATATATATACATGGCAAGAAATGTTTGTATATTTATACGGCCTGAAATTCGTGTGTTTATGTTAGAAAATGCCTAGAGTTGAGAGTTAATCCCTGTAGGGATGGTCGGGAATGGCCGTTTGTAGGACAGAAAACACCTGTAAGTAAAACAGGAAACATCTGTATGTAAGGCAGGAAATTCATATATTTTGACAGAATATTTATGTATATATATAAGGAAATTCGTGTGTATATGACTTTAAATGCCTATGTACGAGGGGCAGTCAATAAGCTTTGCAATTCGGATATAAGGAAACGAGATATAAGGAAAAGTGTTTTATTATTTTTCAATATTACTACCCTCGACTTCAATGCACTTGCGCCACTTGTCCCTGAGGCTTCGAATTTCCGACAACCAGAAATCTCCCGACTGCTGTTCAATCCACTCCTGTACGGTGAGCTGGACATCTTCATCGTACCCAAACCGGCGTCCACGCAGTGCAGCCTTGAGCTGGCGGAATAAAAGGTAGTCGCTAGGGGCCAGATCTGGACTGTAGAGGGATGGTTAAGCTCCTCGAATCCGCACTCGCCCAGGGCAGCTTTTGCAACTCTGGCCTTGTAGACTTTGACGACGTTGAAGTCGATCATGGGGCGTGAGGTTTCTAAGGACCCAAAGGGCAGAGACCTTGGTTATAGCCAAATTGTTGTGGATCATGTTGATAACACTTATATGTGATATTCCAAGTTCTCGCTTGATTTCTTCGACCTTCACCCGTCGATTTTCGAGGATCATCCTCTCCACAGGGGCCACATTGTCCTTGTTAGTCACGTCTGACTGGGCGTCCTGGACGGGGGTCATCTTCAAGGGACTCACGACCATGGCGGAACTCCCGATTCCAACGAGCAATGGTTGCATAGGAAGGGGCGGTGTGGGTGTACACTGCAACCATGCGTTCATGGATCTCTTTTCATTCTTGCCTTCCTTGGTCAAATATTTGATCACTGCACGGTGCTCAACCTTCTCCATTGTTGAAAGATTTGTGACTGCCAATCTTCGATCAGCTACTGCTTCTTAAATAGACGAGGCAGGAGCGTGCGGTTGCAGGTCCTGACTTTTCCTAACTTGTCCTATCACTCCCACAAACAGCCATCCCCCTTCCTCTGTTTTGTCCTACCGATTCGAAAAACTTATTGACCGCCCCTCGTATATACATGTGAGAGGATTTTTTGCATGCATGACAAGAAATGCCTTTATGTATAGCATTACATGCTGTATCTCTGGTAGAAATTTAGCTTTGTATAGGACTAAAAATGTGTGTATTTAAGACAAGAAACATCTAAAGTAGTGCGAGACATAGGACATATCTGTGTATGGAAGAAACCCCTGTATGTTAGAAGAAAACGTTTGTATATCGGACATAAACACCTGTGATTTGGGCATAAAATATCTATATGTAAAACAAGAAATGCCTCTATGCATGGCATAAAATGCCTATATGTATGGCGAAAATGTCTCTATGTATGGCCTAAAATGCCTATATGTATGGCGAAAAATGCCTCGATGTAGGTCAGAAAATACCTCTAGGTATGGCGGAAAAATGCCTCTGGGTATGGCGGAAAAATGCCTCTATGTATGGCGGAAAATACCTCTATGTATAGCAGAAAATGCCTCTATGTATTGCGGAAAATGCCTCCATGTATGGCAAAAAATTCCTTTATGTATGGCGGAAAATGCCTCTATATATGGCAGAAACTACCTGTATATGTGGCTGAAAATGTTTTATATATGGTAGGAAATACCTGTATATATGATATAATTTTTTTGTATCTAAGACACGGAATGCCTGTATGTATATCATGGCATCCATGTATAGCAGGATAAACCTGTGCGCACGTAGAGGGAGAAAATGCCTGTATGTGGGGGCACAAAGGAAACACGTACAATCCTATCGTGAACGTGGTAAAAGGAAGTTAAATCCGGAGTGGAAAACCGCGTTCCCAAAATTTAGTTCCCGAGAGCGTAATTCGCAATTATGGCAATGGGCGAGGATGTGGGTAAGTGCTGATTCGCACCTACCCCCCCCCCCTTTTTGGAAAACGGTTAATAATGATGGTGATGATGACTATAATGATAATTATAATGGTCGTGATGATAATGATCATGGTAATGACGATGAAGTTGATTATATATTAACATGATCATTATTATGATGGAAATGACGATGATAATGATGAAAATAAGAATGCTGCTGCTGATGATCCTGATGATAATACGGATGATGATAAAGATAATCATGATGACAATATGGTCATAATAGTGATGATGATGATAATATTGGCATTGGGAATGGCTCAATAGAAATAAGAAGATCAAATTTGCCTTTCCCCCCACCACCCCTCAATGGGAAAAACACCTGAGACTCACAAAGGGCCGAGTCTTCGTTAAAGAGTGGGATAAAGATCAGAAGAGTTGCGGGCCTTTCGTTCTAAGCAACTTAGAAGAGTCCCCAATTTCTGGTCCTTGGGCTATTTTCTACTTCGTCCAACTTAAGCAATTTCTTAGTGAACTCTCTTTAAAGAGAATCGCAAGTGGATTTCCTCAGCTGGTTCACCGCTTTTCGTCTATGTACGCACAATTAGATTGCTTCTTGGGCCTTGGTGTAGATATTCTTTGTTCTCTTCACTTGTTCTTTTATCCTTTCCTTTCTTCCTTTATTCCTTTTCCTTTTCTTCCTCTCTTAATTCTCTTACTTTCTTCCTTAAAATTTTCCTTTCTTCTTTTATCCTCAACCATTCTCCATTTATTCTCTTCCTTTTTCTATTAATCTCTTCTTTTTTTCGTTTAATCTCTTCCATTCTTCCTTTATTCTCTTCTTTGCTTATCATCCTTTCATGCTCCGTTTATTTTTTTAACTTTAGATATCGTACTTTGCTTAGTTTATTTCCTTCCTTCCTCCCTTTTTCCCTTTCTTGCTCAATAGATTCATTTTCTTCTCTTCCTTCGTTTATAGTATTTCCTTATTTTTCCGTTACGTTTCTTCTTTCTTTCGTTCATCTTTCTCTTTCTTACCCCCGAAAGGAGACGCCCTATGTAGGAGCAACAAGCCCTCTAGGCCCCAGTGCTCTCGGAAGTCTAAAACTAGATTGAGTTTACCTGTGCTTTATTCATTCCCACTCTGGAGAATTTAATTGGTTTTAATGTTAAGATCTTTTCAATCCATAGCTTAGCTTCCCAATGCCCAAAATTTAAGTGACGGAAACGTACAAATATTTTAACGTCTCTAAATAAATAAATGAAGAAATAAATAAATGAACAAATAAATAAATAAAGCAGTAAAAAAAAATAAATAAAACAGGAAGATAGAGCGCTAGGCGATTTCCGGTTGGCAGAATTCGATTATCTCTGTTATTTAAGAGCATATATTCATACCCTCTTCAGTGGTATAGTCAAGAGGGTATACGACTGAAGAGGATATGGTAAACTTCATACCGAAACTAGTCTAGTAGATAAATTATATGCTCCTATACAGTGGTTTCGCTATCATATGCCATAACTCGTTATTGAGTTCTTTCACTTAATCTTATGGGTCTGTTTTCTCGCACCGGCCAACACTTGGAGCAATGAATGACCCACCTTTTGACTCATCCGACCTGATGAATGGCCAAGCGAAGGGAAAATACCACATGCACCAGAAAATTTAAGGTTTGTAGTTACTCAAATTTAACTTATTTCGCCTTACATTTTTGTATTGAGGGAAAAGCAAATATTTCATAGCCCAGGGGCGCTGGCCTTTTGAAGTAAAAAAAAGTGACATAAAATTATGGGAAAAAGGAAAAATTAAAATGTGGGGTAAAAGAGGTAAGGATAAAAAACTGAAAGAGGAGTATTGTACTCCATTCTTAAATGTAGTGGACCTACATGGGATGGAAGCCGTTAACACTTATCTACCATAATTCGAGCCTCCAATCTCACTTATGAGAAGCGCAAGCGTTACCACTGAGATACGATGGACTAAGGAAACAAAACCTCAACTCTTTAAGGGCCTCAAAGAAGGGCTTGTTAAATGAGTGACCAGTGGTCATAGCTTGGTGGTAACGTCCAAGTCTCTCACGTGAGAGATTGCTGATTCAAATCCCAGTACAGGTTATTATTCGATGTCTTTTGTAACAAATTTTAATAAATTCATATTTCTTTTTCTCAAAATCCATAGTGGGTGAGTGGTAAAGCCCACGCTTCTAATGGGAGGAGAACTCAGACGAGGGCTTCATTTTACACTTGACCCTTCCTAGTTGGGACGTGTAAACGTGCAAAAAAGTCTATCGATGATGCACGATGCCTTTTATAAAATATAAATGTCCGTTGAGGCTTCATCTCAGTCCATCGCGGATAGTTCAGATCTGGTTAGAGGCCATATTTTCATCATTTGCGAGACGTGTCATTTTACTCTTGTGAAAGAAAACGTCGATGTTTAAATTTCAACTTACAATCACTGGAGAACGATATAAATGAACCTCTAGCCAGGATGTTAAATGTTGAGGAGAGACACAAACCATCCAAAATTCTTGGTGATTTGCATGAAAAAATAAATTATCGATCGAAGGATTTAACCTCTTCCATCTGAGAGGCTAAGAGCTCTACGCTCTAAATAAATTCTTCTTAATCGCTTCTATCTTATAATGAATTGACTCCGGCTCCTCGGGAGGTCGTCGTACCAATTTCACTTGAAGAATAGTATCGATTATTGACTAATTCAGACAAAGAAAGATATCAAGAGATTGCCGTGTCAATCTCGTGCACGGAATCTGTTCCATTCTTCACCAGTTCAACAAATAGACACGTTGGCAGACAGAAAAAGAGACCGTTAGAATGATAAATAATAATGTAAGAAGGGTTTATTCTAAAAGAGATCGTCAATGCGATCTTTTGTGAAGAAAAAGATACGTTCTTGACTTATTGAGCTAAAAAGAGAAAGATAAAAGGAGAGGGAGAGAGGAAGGTAAATAGATAGACAGAATCAGAAACCCATAATAAGAGCTAACTAGACACATGCATAAAATCTTCGGCTATTAAATGAATTTAAAAAAAAACATATACATGGTATTTCCATTCATTCTATTAAAAAGATAAAAAAACGTTTGTAATAGGTTTTTATCTCTTTTTAGGTGACAACTTGTAGACTGTAGATAAGAGCTAGGAATGGATAATGATGAGAAAACTAACTTGGCTACAATTGTAATGGACAAGGTAATATTGTGTCTATATAGTTGAGTTTGCAACAAATACGGAAATAGATCAAATAGAAGATATATCAGTGTAGGTGGGAAGTGAATATGGGCATTGCAAAAGTCCTGTTACACTCGTTACAACGCTCTCAACAAAGGGCCCCATGATAGGTTTGATGCAGCTAGACAGGTTTTTCCTGTTTTAAAATATAAGTATATATATATTTATATATATTTAAATTGTAATATTAATCAATGTATCCACCCTAGCAGATGAGCACGCGCTCCAGGCGAGACCTGAAGGCCACACACACCTTACGAACGAAGTCTTTCCTCAGGCTGGCACACACGTGGTTGACGGCGGACTTCAGCTCTTCGGCGTTGCTGTGGAGTTCCTTGCAGTCATTACTCTTGGCATCCGCCCACGCGCTGTAGTCGGGGGGGATTGAGGTTGAGCGGCTGCGGCGTCCAAAATTCATATTCGATCCCAACCACTCTTGCACGGTCTTGGCAATGTGGGCCGGAACACCGTCCTACTGAAAGACGTTGTTCCCCTTCTCGTGATCTTTCTCAACCAGGTCAGGACTTTCGTGGCCAAGATGTCCCTGTAATCTGTCGCGGTGAGTTTATAACCGGCCGCGAACCACACTGGCGGAATCTTCTCGCCATTCGAAGCCACGACGCCTTGCTTCATTAGGGCGTCGTGTGCTTGGCGGAGGACATTTAGAGGACCTCAGATTCGTCATGACCAAAGCTTATCACGTGATCGGTTTACTTTTTAATGAGCAGATCGACTGTGCATTTTCTTCGGTAGAAAAACTAAGAATTTGATTGTCATGACTCGTCAAGCCGTTGAGAAGGCAACGGCAGGGCTGTCCGCGTTGTTACTTCATAATAGTAGGTAAGAAAACGTCTTTCCACGCACCTCGAACTATTGCTCCCCTCCTCCTTAACGGCTTTGGACACCGTAGCCCCCCCCAAGATGTTTTACTTTGTGAGCGCAGTCATTTTGAGGTTCAAAGCAATTTCGAAGGTCTTTCTCCTGGATGTTAAGGTGCCAGTTTCTCTTTCATCTTACGAAATTGCCACTGCAAATTATCCCTTGTATATATTCTCTTTTGGGAAGACATATATAATTCTAATCAAATAACTCTGTTTGACCTGTATTGAGCGATGTTTAGTATCTAAGTCATGCGTTTCAATTCCAAGGTTTTTGATGTTATTCTATTCATTTCATTGATTTGCGTTAAATTTGATATAATATAATTTATTACATTTTTTTATTTGTTCCTTAGAACGGACAGGTTTTACCTGTTGACTTCTTAAACTTTGTTTCCTTGTAATTTTCTGCTCCAGGAAAAAGGGTGATTTTCTCTGCACTAAAGAGAGAAAAGTAACGTTTACTTCTTACAAATCCATCACAGGTTAAGAAAACTAAATCGGATCCGTTCTTAACTAATTTTTGCGGTCATTTAAAAATGGTGCAATTAAGTATCCAATTTGGGATATTTGGGCGTTAAAGTAATAGATAGTTTTCCCCCTGACATTTTAAGAAAGAAAATACCAACGATAGCATAATTTGGCATAGTATACAAGAAGAGATCTATAAAGAAAGTGATGATAACATATAAGATATATAGCCGCACATCCTCCTACATTGGTTACAGGGAGGGAAAACTGTGGGTATCGGGGCCAGTAGGGAGCATCATCCCATGGATTTTAGTCGCCGCATGGTTACGCATGCTACACCCAACTTCCCCTTGCACTTAGATACGGAAAATAAATATGTGAAATATAGGGAAAAGAGGGGAGAAAGAAGTGTATTAAAACCCATCTCCCTCTTAAAGAAGCCAATGGAGAGGGGGTGATCCCTCCCTCTCTACCACGAAGATAAATGAGTGGACGAAAGCTGGTGGGCGAGTAACCTACAAATTTAGCGGCCGGGCAAGAAAATATCTTAAAATGGTCGTGTATCGTGTAATGAAAATTGTGAAGGGAAGTAAAGATTGAGGTATCTAGAAGGAAACCAGTCTAGGTAGTTCCACTTATGAGACCACCAGGGCACTGGGGCCAGTTAGGTATTTCTCTCTTCAAGCGTCCCGATTTAAATAGACAGTGAGCCCTCCTTTGTTGGATATACTTAGATACCTATACAAATAAATAAGTATATAGTAAACCAATGAGGATTTACTTGGTTTAAGATAAATAAAAATTAACTAGAAAATCTCCAAAATTTTGATAGCTGTTCTTAGAAAAAAATGCAAAATTATGGTGGCTATAAATGCGCACAGTGATCTAAATCGCTAGAGACCGAGAGACCTAAACTATCCACTAAAGCAGGGCTTCCCAACCTTTTTTATATTAACGCCCCCTTGGACTCTTTAGTTTTTCATATCGCCCCCAATTCAAAAATTCATTCATAAGTTACAACACCCAATGTTTTAAAACAGATGAAGTCCGGAGTAATGTTTGATAAACTTACATTTAGTATTCTAAAAGTCTACAGCACGAATTTAGAAAGAGAAATATAAAAAAATATTTATGTAAATATTGTATTTAATGCTAAAAGAAAACATTCAATTAACGTCCTTTTCAAAAAATGTTTCTTAATAAAAATATATTTCTCAATAAAAAATAGTGGTACAGGGTGCAGTAAAACAGTTTTTAACAATTTATGCTTTGCAATGAGCTTTAAGGCACACTGCGCCGTCAAAGCTAATATCTTTAATGAGATTGTTGAATTTGGTGCTTAGAGGCTAATTCCTTCACCCTGGGGTCAATGCTACTTAGAAGTAACCTTAAATCTCCTTTTTTAATGATTTGCAGGCGATTTCTTTGTTTTGTGAGAAGCTGATGACTGCTCTAATTCTGCGTTCAGCCATATATGAAGTTGGGAGAGCTATGAAATAAAGCTTGATTGCTTCCCACAACTTGGGATATCTTCCAGGAATTTATTTTGTAACCAAAATTGTTGGTATGATTGTTTGAAGAGAGGCTTTAATTAATTAGAAGCGGTGTTTTAGAGCAATCAACTCGTCTTGTATTTCAAGATCGGTTTCATTTACACAAGCGTCTGTAAATAGATTCAAAAACCAGTCTGGTATTTCCATATTTGTAAAATATTGGTATCTACAGCTCATGTCTTTGTGCGATGTTTCCAAATGAACACAATAAATCAAGAGGTCGTCTTACAGTTTGGAGTTATCAAACTCGTCATTTTATAGTTCATTAAGTTTTAGAAACTGAGACAGATTCCGACGGCCAATATTATTCTTGAATAAGGTCAGCTTGTCCAAGAATGTACAAATCTTAGAATTTGCTTGGATAAGATTTAGATCACTGCTTTTCAATTGCAAATTGAGATCGTTTAATATGGTAAATAGATCTGTTAAATAGGCAATGTCTGTTTTGTTTGCTAAAAGATAATAACTCAAATGATTAGATTTATTTTCCTGGAGAAATCGCACTATGCTGTTGAAAAGAGAATAAAATCGTTTTAAACAGTTTCCTTTAGATAACCACCCCACTTCGATATGTAATAGAAGGCGATCAAATTCTTCAACGTTGTTGTTACAGAGTTGTCGAAACATTCGGGAATTGAGGGGTCGACATTTTATTTTATTTACTGCCTTAATAACAACATCAAGCGATTTATGAAGCTGATCACTTAAGTTCCTGGAAACCAGATGTTGCCGATGAATTACTGAATATATCGTAAAAACAATGGGTACAGCTTTCTTTAAAAATGCAAGAAAACCTTTGTAACGAACAGTTAATGCAGGAGCGCCGTCTGTCGCGCAAGCAATAATAATATTGCTCATTGATATATCTTTTTCTTTGAAGAACTGCTCAACTACAGTAAAAATAGATTCACCTCGAGTATCCGTTTCAAGTTCCTTTGCAAACAGCAGTTCTTGCACAACATTCATATCTTTAATAAATGATCGTATCCCAAAAGTAGAGCTTCATTGCCTGGTAGTGTAGATTCATCCAGTTGTAAATCAAATTTTGGACTTTTAATTGTGTCACATAATATTTCTTCAATATCCGCGGCAATTTCGTCAACTCTTCTCTGTACAGAATTATTACTAAGTGGAATTGCTTCGATAATTGTACTTGGTGAATCCTGGTGTACTACTGTACGGAAGACTTCCTCCATAGCTGGCAAAATCAGTTGCTTCAATTGTATGAGGCTTTCCTGACCTAGCAATCATTTTAGAGATAGTGTATGAACAAATACAGAAACACTTGACTGAACTAATAAAGATCACCAGCATTGGACTCAACTCTTAAAAAACAGAAACCCTGAACTCAATTTATAAAGATCACCAGCATTGGACTCAACTCTTAAAGAACAGAAACCCTTGAATCAACTAAGAAAGATCATCAGCATTGGACTCAACTCTTTAAAGAACAGAAACCCTTGACTCAACTAATAAAGATCACCAGCATCGGACTCAACTCTTGAAGAACAGAAACCCTTGACTCAACTAATAAAGATCACCAGCATTGGACTAAACTCTTGAAGAACAGAAACCCTTGACTCAACTAATAAAGAACATCAGCATTGGACTCAACTCTTTAAAGAACAGAAACTCTCGACTCAACTAATAAAAATCATCAGCATTGGACTCAACTCTTTAAAGAACAAAAACCCTTGACTCAACTAATAACGATCACCAGCATTGGACTCAACTCTAAAAAGAACAGAAACCCTTGACTCAACTAATAAAGATCGCCAGCATTTGACTCAACTCTTAAAGAACAGAAACCCTTGACTCAACTGATAAAAATCGCCAGTATCAGACTCAACTCTTGAAGAACAGAAACCCTTGACTCAACTAATAAAAAACATCAGCATTGGACTTAACTCTTGAAGAACAAAAACCCTTGACTCAACTAATAAAGATCACCAGCATTGGACTCAACTGTTGAAGAAGAGAAACCCTTCACTCAACTAATAATGATCATCAGCATTGGACTCAACTCTTTAAAGAACAGAAACCCTAAACTCAACTAATAAAGATCACCAGCATTTGACTCAACTCTTGAAGAACAGAAACCCTTGACTTAACTAATAAAGATCACCAGCATTGGACTCAACTCTTGAAGAACAGAAACCCTTGACTAAACTAATAAAGATGATCAGCATTAGACTCAACTCTTCAAAGAACATAAACTCTTGACTCAACTAATAAAGATCATCAGCATTGGACTCAACTTTTTAAAGAAAAGAAACCCTTGACTCAACTAATAAAGATCACCAGCATTTGACTCAACTCTTGAAGAACAGAAACCCTTGACTCAACTTATAAATATCATCAGCATTGGACTCAACTCTTTAAAGAACAGAAACCCTTGACTCAACTAATTAAGATCACCAGCATTAGACTTAACTCTTGAAGAACAAAAACCCTTGACTCAACTAATAAAGACCACCAGCATTGGACTCAACTCTTGAAGAACAGAAACCCTTGACTTAACTAATAAAGATCATCAGCATTGGACTCAACTCTTTAAAGAACAGAATTGACTCAACTAATAAAGATCATCAGCATTGGACTCAACTCTTTAAAGAACAGAAACCCTTGACTCAACTAATAAGGATCGCCAGCATTGGACTCAAATCTTTAAAGAACAGAAACCCTAGACTCAACTAATAATGATCACCAGCATTGGACTCAACTCTTGAAGAACAGAAACCCTTGACTCAACTTATAAAGATCATCAGCATTGGACTCAACTCTTTAAAGAACAGAAACCCTTGACTCAACTAATAAAGATTACCAGCATTGGACTCAACTCTTGAAGAACAGAAACCCTTGACTCAACTAATAAAGATTACCAGCATTGGACTCAACTCTGTAAAGAACAGAAACCCTTGACTCAACTAATAAAGATCATCAGCATTGGACTCAACTCTATAAAGAACAGAAACCCTTGACTCAACTAATAAAGATCGCTAGTATTGGGCTCAACTTGAAAAAATCAGCAGCGTCGAGCTCAGTCCCTAAAGATAAGCAGCCCCCAACTCAGCTTATTAAGATTAGCAGCAAGTAAATTTAATTATTGAAACTAAATTACACAATTTATTTAAAACAAAAACAAAATCTGAAGAAACAGGACGACCGGAATATTACAAGAACAAAAAATAAATAAAATTTACTTCAATTCATATTGATGAAAAACTTTCCGGCAGAATTCATAGTGTTATTACTTATATATTTTACATATGCATAAATTTCAGGTGTGAATTTAAAATGTCTATTTTACATCTTTGCATCCTCTCGATCTTCGCTTTATACTTGATCCAATGACTTCAATCAATTTATAACTGGCAGAAGACATTCAATGAAATACGCTATGATATAATGGGTAGTTCAAGTGGGTCATTATTTTTGAATGTGTATCAACCAACATGTTGAAAACTAATGAGTATGTTCATATACATATAAAAAATGAATATAATTTGGAGATTTTTTTATCCAGTACACATTTATTAAGAAGCAACTTATTTCATATAGAAAAAATAAGAAACTTACCATAACCACTACAAAGGCTAACTATTCTGACCCTGCCCTGATAAAAGCAAGTTACCATAAAATTAATCTAGTATATAATATAAGTTGCCCCCTCTTAAGTTCCTAGTAATCTAAGGCAGCTGATTTGCTAACTTGCCCGCAGAGAAGCAATGCAAAATTCTTGGGTAAGAAAGCAAACACAGTCGATTTATTTACACAGGACAAACAACCCTACAACTAAGCTATAACAAGCATCAAATGGACCCGTGAAACAGTGTGTGAAATCACAACGTAGTACGGCGATATGAAAAAGGCAAATAAAAAACAACAGGGAGGTTTTTTTCCACCTAACGAATTTTAGACAACCTAAAATCTAACTTTGTATATATGTCCTTTCATTCCCATCCCCAAATTTGTCACACATTGAAATTCATCTCCAGTTTTTCTTTTTATTAATACTAATAATAAGGATAACACATACTACTATTAAACAATAATAAAAATCAATGGTATCTAATAATACCAATCTTCCCATCTTAATACGACTTGGGTACTAAAGCACTGTATCGCGTATCTTTATAAAGTCAGGGGCCCAAATATATGCAATAAATATCCCTTCTACGATAGAAGCCGTCTTCTGGAGAAACTCCAAAGCTCCTTACGAGGGTGTAAATTCCATTAACTTCTCAACCATAGTTCTGCTGCACTTTTCAAAGCATACCTTCCACATATAAAGTCAGCTGAAATGGCTTTTGTATTCTTACTCTCGCCACTGATCTCTTTCCTTCTAAGTAATGAGCGAATCAGATTTCTCGATTCATCCTCTAAGAGTCATCGCGTTTCCAGACACAGAAAGTTGGTCTCTTAAGGATATTCATAGGAGCCATGAATTTAGGACACATAATGATCATTCCGACACCATAAGTTATTATTTATTAACTATAATAAAAATAACAGTAACAACGTAAGTTTTAAACTAGAATAGAGAGCTAAGGGTTACGATGCCTGTGTACCTTTTGCGCATCCTTCTCAAGGTAAATTTATGTATGTACCATCTAAAGAAGGCTGCAAGAATTCTATGATATTTATTGATTAAATGAATCGCTAATCCATCACGCAATAGAAAGGGCAAAAGAAAAAAAAAATAATGGAATGGAATTTGTTTACCTACTGAGACATCCTATTAAGTAAAAATCACAAAAAGAAACTGCTGAAGGAAAGACATACGCCTTTATAATTATCATAATTAACTTTACTTTGAGTTTGTACTTTTATTATAATAATCAAAAAAGGAGTCGAAATGATTGATAAATTCAGACAGGGATTTGAGTTTCTGGCTATCAATTTTCTATAAGTAAATCATCTGTGAGGTTGTAAACAGTTTAAGTCAGCATGGATTAGTTGTACGAGGGATGTATCATAAGCATCTATCTATCTTTCCGTCCGTCCATCCATATATCCATCCAACCGTCTATCTATCCTTCCATCTCTCTATACATTAATCTATACATCTTTCTATACATTCATCCATCCATTCAACTCTCTTTACGTTCATCCTTTATACATTCCTCTATCCATTAACCCCACTATGTATCTATCCATAAATCCATCCATGTATGCGTCTATCTATCCCTCCATCTATCCTGTATTAATCAATCATTCTCTCTTCCATTTTCTCTTGCCACTCCCTAGATCGGAACAGTGTGAAAGAATAATTTTTGTTAGCTTAGTTACGTGATATTAGACAGAGAAAAGAATAGAAGATTTATTCTTTTTTTTTAATTTATCAAATATTTGCGTGAAAAAACAACGCATACTTTTATTAAAAGAGAGATTCAAATAAAACGTTGTCATAAATTTAAATTAAGTGAAAATGTATAGAAATTCCACAACCCAACTTTAGTTTCGTTTTGATTCGCCAACCTTCCTTTATCCAGAAGGATCCCCGAACGGATAATGAAATAGACATAAAGGTCTGTATGACAATCGCTGGTGAGCCCTAGGACACCAGGGGCCAATCATCTTTGGGGAGTGTGTTTTGGCACCAAACAGCGTTCTGATGTAACCTTCGTCGCCCCGCGGCCAATAAGCCTGTTCCACTTCAGTGGTATGTGGATATAGATACCCATCGGCAGGATTCCTTGAAATAGAGAGTTGGTGCGTGGTGTGATGCGGGAGAGGAAATAAAGCAGTGTTGTAATTGGTTATGTGTGTGGTGAGTTTGGGAAACGTTCAGTTTCACGATTGAATAAAGTTCAACGTCTTTTTTTATGCAATTCTGTAAATATTTTCTCGAACCTCGGCTTAAATTCAGTATTAATGTATTTTAGCTTCGTCATCCTTATATGTTAGTGATAGAAATTTACTTTTTAGGAAAGAATTTAAAACGAATTTGGGGGGATTAATTTTGCATATTCCGATAAATATTTTTGTTATTTGAGTGATATACCTTTAGTTACTCCAGCATTAAAATAATTAAACTTAAAGAAATCAGGTTGTAGTGTCAATTCTTGAGTCAGAAAGCGAATGTGTAACAGCTCATTCATAAAGGATAGATTTATTTACCAAAGTGAAGACTTTGTTTTTCCTTTTTAATATAAATTTCGATTTGTCCCCGTCACCCAATACCATCCGAAGTAAGTCCGCTGACACCCATTAACATGCTTTATTAAATTTATCTCACCCATGCCAATTAAAGGCAACAACCTTTTTTAATTATCATCAGTCGATTAGTAAACTTACCCCATTTAAAGGTACGTACGAAAGGATTTCCCAAGACACAAAATTAGGAAATTAGTTGATTAGTCTAGAACAGTAATTTCTGAGTGAGTAAATTGTGTCAAAGTAGAGAAGCAAAACGCTTCGAAAATCTATCTGAGGGAAAAGTTCACCTCCAAATTAATACTATGTTTTACTATCAGCCGCCAATTGTGGCAAGTTTAAGAAAGAGTTAAAAGATGTGCATAAGGTTATGAAATAGCCTAGCTTTATTTTTGATGAGTAATGTATTTAATGTAAAAAAGAGGAAAAGGAAGATTTCCCTGATTTCTTTGTTTGCAGTTACCAGTTGGTATGCACAGCCCTTCAGGCCGCTGAGGAAATTTGAAAGCGACAGCAAACAGAGAAACACGTTATTAATTGGGTGATGAATACAGTCATGTATGCATACTTCTCCCTACAAGCACAAAGGACTTTGCAGGATATGTTTCGTAGATTTAAGTCCTAGTGCAACCATATAAAATTTAAAGAAACGTCTTCCTAACTAGATCATGGTCGAAGGACCCGGGAGAGAGAAACGCGTATTAATATGGTTTGGTATCTGCGTGTGAAACCAAACTTGCCTAGGAACTAATTACCCCTAAGATAGGCTCAGGCCAAGAAGTTACCTACTCCACCTAATTTGAGCCTTCCAATTACCCGATATCAATAATTCTGCCTAGAAATAAATTCCAGGCTATTCCATTTTGTTACAACTGCGATAGTCGTGGTCATTTTAGGCAAGAATGTACCTTCCCTTGATATTTCTGGATTTGACGTGGGCAGCGTTTCCCTTTAAAAGTCAAGAATCTTTTCCAACCAACACTAAGCAATACATCTTTAGGTACCAAACTGGTAAACTAAAACCCGTATTTAACGACTCGTGGCCGGCAAATGTAAAGTAGCAGACAAGAAAACCCAATTAGATATTTGAAAGTTTCAATGGTTGTTTGGGGAATATCAGGGATATAAAAAGATTGAGTACTCGTACATCATCTACCTTATTCTTAAAATGAAAGAACGGCGGAGTACGCTCCCTTAGGTTCATTTTAGCCCTGTGCGACTCTATATCTCACTATGTGGGTCGGTCGGTCCCTGTTTTTCTTTGTTTTTGTTTTGGTAATAACATTGTAAGTAATAGGTGTATTCTAACGAAATTTGAACACACTTATGTTGTTTTACACTCCCTTTCAAATGATATCACAAAGTTTCCGAAGATTAGCCGTGGAATTATTTGGCAATAACATCATAACTTTTCAGCCGATTCTAAAAAAATTTGAAACCCTTATGTTGTTTTACATTCTCCTTTGAAAGATATAATTACCAAGGTCCTCCTAAGGTTAATCCGGGAAGTATTGAAAGTTTTGAAAGTCATAAGGTCATAAATCAGAACAAGTGAGAGCACGCGACTTGGTCAGCAGACCTTGTTTAGGTGAAGCGTATGGGGTGAGGAAGTAAGTTTACCATTGTACCCCGATAAGTCGTTAGACTCCTTGACCAATGATTTAAAGGTTAGTGGTAAAGTAAGTAATTTTTATTGTCTAGCTTTAATAGACAGTATAGTTGTATGCGGAATATAAATTCACGTATCTTAAAGAAGGATAGCTAAGAGAGCGCTGCTCCAATAACCCTTAGTTTAAAAGAAGAGAGTCAAGAAAGGGCTGCTACATGGAACCTTAGTTTAAACAGAGTCAAAAAAGGGCTGATTCATGGAACAAAAGTTTCAAGAAAAGAGCCAAGAAAGAGTTGCTCCAAGAATCCTTAATTAAAGAAGAGCCAAGAAAGGGCTATTCCAAAGATTCCTAGTTCAAAAGAGGACAGTGAAGTGATTGCTGCTCCAGGAAGTATAGATATGGTAGGG
Source organism: Ceratothoa steindachneri (assembly GCA_963969495.1). Lineage (NCBI taxonomy): Eukaryota > Metazoa > Arthropoda > Malacostraca > Isopoda > Cymothoidae > Ceratothoa > Ceratothoa steindachneri. Next base: position 201,608,337 of record OZ018318.1, on the reverse strand, counting down.
ATCCACGAAAGCGGTGCCTCTCCCTAAGGATAATTGGTCGATAAGCTAATGACGAACGGAGAAGCGTCTTGTGTAAGACAGGATGCCGTCGAAAGCCATGATAAGGTGACTTTGTTCGGTATTTTAAACAGGGGTTTCAACGATTGCTACCACAATTTAGGATTAAACACCATTCATTCAAGTTTCATTGATAATCCAGGTGAAGAGGTTATTCGTACTTGTTCATACATATACGAGAACTATACAATCATACAAAAACTTGTTTCCCGGAAAATATAGATGTTTACTTTTCTATCTGTTTCACTTTCTTATAGAGTTGGCTAGGATAGTTAATCTTTCTTACGCGTTAAATTTATCCTCGATCTACTTTATTGTCTTTAAATCAATTATATTCAATTATTCGAGGAATATTTCCCGTGTATCAGTTTTCTGCCTTGAAATTTAATCGAGTATTCTTCTGTTTTGCTTTTTCCTCGGCCCAGTGTCTCGTAGCCTTGAACGATTTAAGCTCACCGGGCAAAACATTAGTCACGTAGGAAGAAAAAACATAATTTAACATGTGAAGCGTGTACGAACCTCAGGTAGTCGAGGGGTGTAGCTTAGTTTATATCGAAACGTTAGATAGGCTTTATTTGTGTTGCGGACGGCGTGAAGATCTGTAGATAGCAAATCAGCTCTACTTAAAATGGGCCGGAAAAGCGACGTCATAAAATGGCAAAAAAGGTGTGATTGCATTTGGCCGCGTCATAGGTTATCATATGAAGAAGGTGGCGGAATTTGGCAGTGTTTCAACGAGTACGGTCATCCGGATTACAAGCAATGGCAGAACTACCAAAATGCAAAAAACTCTCGCCAGAATTGCGGACGGAAGAAGGTGTTGACAGATAAGGACCGTTGTAGAATCTCCAGGCTTGTAATTGCAAATCGATTTGCTTCCAGGCAGGAATTGCTACAAAACGTCAATTCTGGTCCTTCACAACCCATTTCAGAAAGAACATTACACAGGGAACTCCATGGCATGAACATATGGAGCAAAGTGACGTGCAAGAGTCCCTTACTATGGTTACAAGTTACTAATTTTTTGTCCGGTGAGCTTATGTTCGTCCATTTGCATAATCTCATTTGCAGAGCAAATTCGTGTTCTACTTTTAAAGAAGTCTCCGCATAAGAGCTGACTCATTCATTTGTCCCTTTCTGTTTGTTCCTACCTGCTATGATCTCAATTTACGTTTTTCTACGAGTAAATCACCCCCTGTCTTATTTTACACAATTATTGGTGATTATTTGTTGTTTCCAAAACAATTGCTATCTTAGTTTTTTATTAATTCGTTGAACACAAATGGTATTAATTTTTTTTCTCGCTGATAGGATATTTCTGCTTACCATATGCGTTTGTTTCGTTTGTCGTTGTTTTCTTTTAGTCGAATCGTTCTATAGTACTTACCTTTTATATATTTGTTGTTAAAATATTTGTCTATTCTCTTTATAGTACGCACATTTATACGTATAATTCACTTTGACCCTAATCCCTCCCACCTATTTTTTATGCAGAAATTCCCTTTTTCTTCAATCTATTGCATCACCCGTTGCCTTGTTCTTGACTAAGTCTCAAATTTCATACTTATTGCTCAAGTGTTTAATTTCCCTCTTCCATTCCCTTCTTATGCTCATTCTAGGTACCCATTCTCCCCAGCTTGCGCTATTCAGGTTTCCTTTCCAAGTATATTAAGTAGGGCATTTTCATCTTGAAACCCTCTTATGGTATCTGATCCAGCCGCCTTATACTCTTAATACTTCCATCATCACAAACTCATTTGCTTCTAAATAATTTCCAGCCACGTTATTTTGTATATTTCTCATTACTATCTATTCTGTCTTTGCTCACCTTATCTACCTAATACATTTATAAAGATGCTTGGAAACCTAACTTCCTTGCACAGTTCACTTACAATTATATATCCACTTCCCTGCATGAATAACCCCTCTTAACATCCCAATCTTTTCTAGTGCCTCTAACTGCATTCTTTAAGCTTCCCAAGAACATATAATCTATTACAAATTCTAATGCCTCATTTTCTAAGATCTTCATCAAAGATCATTTTCCTCTGCCCTTTCTCCGAAGAAAGTTTTTCTTCGAATTATTCTTATAGTTTGTGGTGATATCAAGTAATTCTTTCAGATCTTTACCTTTGTTCATTATCAGGACATCATCTACTAATCCTATACAGCTAATATTTATATCACCTATCCTCATTTAACCTCCAAATGGAGGATAACTTTCCCTTTTGGCACAATGCAAGGAGACCAAAGAGGGTTAGAATCCGAAGCCCCAAACAACCGCTCGTGCACTCTGTTTCGGGTCTAAACCGGCGCAGTAGACCACAGTTGACACTTAATACACATACTAGACCTTACCACTCAGCCATCATGAGCAACATCTACGTTCTAGGTACATCTGTAACAACACAACCACATATATAAAATAACAGCAACACGAAATACGTCTGCGAGAGACGAGGGTCTCTGTGCCTAGTCCGTTTCCCTTCTGCCAGCACAGTCGAACAAATAACACTAAACAAACACTTCCTGTCGATGTAGAGCCACCGACCTGTTAACTCTATCACCTCTTATGTTTTTTCTGTACCTTCTCCTCTACGACTACTTGATCTTCTGTAGTCTTCACATGCTGACCACACAGTGATCCCTATCTAGTTTTTCCATTCACATAGTAATAGTAATTCCTCCTCTGATACGCTTTAATCTTTTGAGTAGTTCATCAATGAATAGATTAAAAGGTTGTGGAGACTTGGTGCATCTCTGCCTCACTTCCATAACATTTAGCATCCATTCATTTTCCACCCGTTTAAAAATCATTCGTACAATATTGCTTAGATATAAACTCTTAATCACTTTAAAAATATTTACATTGATACAATTTCATTTCGTCTCTTATATCGACTCCAAAGAGCGAATGTTGTTGTTCACCGCCATCCATTTTTCTGCCTGATTCAGCATTTTCGAGACTTTGACGTATTTGAGTCACGCCCACCAAACTGTTCCGTATTCTCAAATTTCAGTCAGGCATTTTTGGTTATAATTGATTTTATTTAGTTATCTCAGCTCAAAATGCTCGTAAAATTCGACACAATCCCATTATGGTATTCTCGCCCTTCATTACCTTCATTAAAAAACATTAACGTTTTATTGATGTTTCTGGTAATTCGAAGCCCTTGACATTACCTTTCATAATCATTTGTTATTATCTCTTTATATTATGCCATACATGCCAAACAAGTTCCATGTTTTCCAATTAATAACTCACTTTGTTTCTGAATGCAAAGTCGATACTGGACATTACATATCAAAAACTTTGTTACTATAGTACAAATTATTCGCCATCCCCCGTCCGCTCTATTGTCTATGCCTCATGATTTGTATAACTTTATAGAATTTAAAGACCATTTTGAGAACCAGGCCAACGCTACATCCATTCTAATCCGTTATCTTATTTATACACCTCGACACTCGCCCGTATAAGCCTAGCCACGCGCATTCGGCAAAGCGATTTTGCGCTGTCCGTACATCATTGAGTATCCAATTAACTATTCCAAGAGCAGCGCGTGTCGAAATTAAAGTTCAAATAAATATTTGTATATATCTATTTTAGCTAACTAGGAATTTTAGCGCCTTGTTTGGGAGGAGTCTTTTCTTTTAAGGTAGGGATCAGTGTAAATGTACTCTATTTACATAGGAAGCATTAATAAAAAAAGGATTAATTATTATTGATGAAATAAAGCAAGTGAAAAACAAGAGTAAATTAAATAGAATCAATGGTAACTAATTTCATCATCGACTCGTTTCCAGCATTGTATTGAGACCTTTTAATTTATATTTATATCTGGATTCTTAAATTGATCGTCTTTAAGAGAATTTAAAATATACATAAGTATATAGGTGAGTTATTATATATTCATACTTCACTCTTTCTAATATGGCAGACGAATTCAGTTCCATAAAGTTATTTGAATTTAAATTATGCACTATTTAGAAGAAAGTCGTATGAGTTGACCTCCCTTCTTTTCATTAATTGCGAAGTCATGCCTTGCCCCCCTTGCTGAATAAGAAGCGCCCTTCGATTGTAAGGCCCTCCCTTGAAGACAGGTTTCCTTGTGATAGTGGAACCAACCCTTCCTTCGGTTCCCTCTAGATCGCTATGAGATCCAGCTCAAACCTGTGTTCTCCGTTTTAAGAACGAGGCTCTTTCCTTGTGAAACAGATACTTCGCAGACACCGATAAAAGATGAAAATAATAACACCGTCGGAATCTTCATGGCAGCACAGCACGTTTGTAGGACTCTTTTTCGCTTTAGGGAAGAAATATTGTGCAGCTTTGGGTTGCTGGGTGCAGCTATTGAATCATTTAGTTCACGTAAATTGAATAGCAGAAGGCGGTTCGCAAGCAAAGAAAATTGCTAATTTCTCCTTATATTCGATTCCATTTCTTAAAAATGTGCTGCTTCTTTCGCTTTGCCAAGGAAAGAAAACATATTGCATATACATATATATATGTATCTTACCTACACATATATGTAAATAAAAGTACATTTTTGATGGTTTTCTTGGTTGTTGAATTTTTATGTCACATGATGGCGATAATATAAAATATCCACCAAATACATAGCAGAATTTTCATTTTCTTTCATACTAACGAAAAGCTTTAAGAAAAATATATTGCAAATATACTAATGTTATTATTTAACATGCCAATATTATGTAAAAAATGTTCTTAGAAAAAATATATTTATGATTTGTTTACCAATCGGTTTCTATGACACTCGGAAGATGCAATTTGCTTTCATCTCTCTACCAATCACCATTCTACGTCCTACGAAGCAATTAGGCATTCTCTCGATCTCCTTCATTCACTTGTGACAAAGAACCCTAACGAAGCACATCTTATACTAGGATAACTTTTCTCCCTTAAATATCTCATAACTGTTTCCATAGCAACAAAATTACATGTTCATTTTTTGGAGAAATTTCGATTCTAGGGAAATATAATTTGCATAATTTTCAGTTTGTTATTCTCTCACTGCCAAATAATTATATATAATTATTGTAAATTATTTATTTGACATGGTCTCTATTAAATACTTCCCCTCCCCATTAATAAACTGTGACAACTTGGGCAAGATTTGAATATACTAAAAAAAAGGAAGAGAGAGAATTTTTAATGTAATGTGATGTATCTTTATTGAAAGCTGTAAATAACAATGAAAAACTAAACCCAGATGAAATTTATTTTTATTTAGGAATTGATGAAATACAATTTCGTTCCTCATTTTCTATCAAGAACCTAAGAGTAAATGAAATTTCTAGAAAAATTGGCAGTCTTTGAATTTGGGCAATTTTGAAAAACGTAATGAAATTCTTTTTCTTATCAGTGTTATACGATATACTTATGCAAATGAAACTGTAAAAATTATGAATTTTTCATTTTAGGGCCATTATTTAATAAGAAATACAACATCTCTTTCTTAAAACTTGCCTCCCCGACAATGTTTTTTTCAGCCTTAAACAAAGAAATAATTAGAATGAAAGATTAAATATGAATGAAAATGTGCGAGTTAGCTGTGAAATATGATAGCAAATTAAGTGAGATTAAATTCAACTGGATGTAAAGTTGTATTATATTTGAAATTATATATACTGTTTAATAGAGTTTAGAACCTATTTTTGTTCGGAAATATTATTAACTTCAATGGAATGATCAAGTTTATTGGTCACCAGACTCCACCACAAGAGGAATCCAGGCGTATAAAATTTAGCAGCTAAGATCTAGAGGGATGCGTGGCCTCCGGGCCTCAACTCCCGCAAGTGGATCTGTGGCTATTACTTTCAGCACGTTTTCACTCCTTCCAGCTGTAGGACTTCCTCTACAGATCTAGCGTTACAAACTATCTAGAGGTGATGCCTTGGTTAGGTTTCGCTTCTTATTTTTAAATAAACAACGTTACCAGATCTTATTCTAAGGAGGATTAAACTTTGGGTTTTAGTCAAAGAAAGAATGAGCGAAAGAGAGTTGACTTTCATTTGGTTCTTGCCATCAAATTTGCTGAATGAAGCTTTATATAACGATTGTTTGAGGAATAATTAAAATGTTCCAAAGAAAATTTTATAATGTGCAAACAAAAAATGAACATTGTAGCTTCCTAATCCCCCTCCCTTCCCCTTGTCACCTTTTAACTTTAAATCTGTGATTCTTGTTCTTATCCAAGCTAAGGCTAAACAGCTTTTGCTGATTGATATACTTTTTTACCTCTAAGAATTTTGACGACTACCTTAAGTTGAACCTGCAGTCTTCAGTCTTTTCTAAGAGACGGCGCTTTTGTAGTCTCGCCTGAGACTCACTAAGCCAAATCAATGGTATCAGTTTTGTTCCTTTGGCTTACACCATTTCCAGCCCTTCGATGTCTTTCCTACCGTAATGCTCTATAACGTCTTTTGGGTAATCAGAGCACGACGGTATAATTATAGTCGTTAAGAAAGGCATTGAGCATAAAGAATTGGAAGAGTTAGACGAAAGATATAGGGCAATAGAGTCGTATACCTAGACAATTCCAGTGTTAGTAATCGACCGTACCAATGCCATAGAAGAAATTATTTGCCTCTGTATAACCTCTTTAGGATATTCGGAAGGAGCACTCCGGTGATTTTCCCTTTCGGCCTAAACGCGTGCTCAAGGCATTCAGAGTATAGCTCAGAGAAAAGATTAGGGCCAAAATTGTATCATTTAATTCATAGAAATATCGTGGTACGAGCTGTGCCGGAGTTTCCCACGTACGTGACGGAAATAGCAACAGAAATGTCAGACAAAGTACTATCCAGTAGGAATTTCCCTTAAACATGTATGCCGACTGGGCCCTGTGTTATTTACTGATCACAATTCTATTACTGTATTGCTGACACTAAGTCCAATCCAAGTGCTATGCTCAGTCAGAAAAGGCGAAGACTGATTGGAGAAAACTTTTAGATGTGCTGGAGGATTACTGACCGCCAGTGCTGGAAGGTAAAGGAGTGGAAGATATTTATCGTCGGGAAATAGAAAGAATAGATCTTAAAATTAAAGCATCAGAGGAAGTAAGTATCCCCAAGTTGGCGCTAAGAACACTGGTCAACTGAAATAAGGACGGCTATGTTAGAAATCGAAGCCAGTAACAAACTGATGCGAGGTATATGCCCTACTGCTGAGCTATACCTGAAGAAACGTAGGCTATAAAATGAAAAATAAGAGAATTGATGAGAATGAGGAAGAGAGACTGTGAGAGAGTTTGATTGCTACGCTAGGCAAATAATGGAACCAGACATTATTCTGTCAATTAATATAAAAACTGCACGCTAGTCCCCTAGTGAATAAGTTAGGAATTAAAAGAGTTAATGAATAGATAACGAATGAAAGGGAAAATGAGGAGCTATACAGGGGCTAGTGCAGTCGGGTATTTAATAGTGTGCGAGAGTACAATGCGAACTTTGCCCCGAACCAAGAAACCAGGATAATGGAGAAGCTGAACCTCGAACTGGGTGAGAGCCTTTCGCCATTGTTACCATTTTCTACCGGTTTAACGGTAGAAAATGGTAACAAAGGCAGTATATTATAATCAGTGATGAAATAAGAACGGTAGGCTTAGCCTTCAAACATAAAGCCTCTGGGTCACCATGACTGACGAAAGTGAGCATAAGTCAGCTCCCTGGCAACGCACTTGAGGGGCTGTTGGAAAATTCAATGCAAGCTGGAACATCAGCTACTTCCCAGAAAGAATCAAAGTAGCCAGAATGGTATTTGTGCAGAAACCAGTTAAGTCACCTACGTCCGTCAACGGGTACAGACCCATTTCGCTGCTCAACTTTATAGACAAGGTTTGGGAAAAAAAATTGTGTGCAGCAAATTGATGGATCACCTTAAGATGAACCGTAAGTTCAACTCCCAACAGTATGGGTTCAGGTTGGTTATAAGGTGCCTTGGCGCACACTTTACGGTGATCGCGCAGAAATGGAAGGGGATTAAGGAGGAAGTAAAGCACAGATAACAAGAGGGTGGCGCGTGACGTGCAGCAGGCGTTTGATTTGGTATGGAGGGATGGACTCAAATAAAAGCTGGTAAGGAGGCCACTTTGGAGAAAAGGAACTAGCTGTTATGCAGGTACATATGCGACAGGAAGGCCTTTATGGCGTTCAGTTACTTAGAAGTCCTTATCTTTAAGAAAATGGTGGGGTTCCTTCAGGAAAGCTGTCTCTCCCCAGTCCACTTCGCCTTATACAATGATTTGCCTTATCCGTGAAATAGCCTATGTGCAGTTCCGGACGTCGTCACCCAGATTATTGCCAACTCAACGAAAACAGCAAGGAAAGTGGTCAAAGATACACCTAAAGAGATCTTGGACTTAAAGAGATACGAGAGGAAATGGAAGATTAAGACCAAAAGCGATAAGTTCATAGTGGTATACATCAACGGGAGGAAGGTAGAGAGCATAAGGGCTGAGGGAATTTCGATACGAGTATAGGGACAAAGCTACGGTATTGGGCCTTAAAATAGGTAATAATGGGTACGGAATAAATGTAGTGAAAAGATCTTTATGTGTATTTTATTATTCGGTCGGGTAATCTCGATAAAAATGGAACTGGTAACGGATGAAGTATCAATTTTTTTAAAGTAGCGCTGAGCCTACTTACACTTTTTTGTTTTTTTCGGACTAAATGTGAAATAAAATGTAAAAGCTTACATTAGAATTAAATAATTGTTTAGTATTGCCTGGGAATTTTCTCATTTTACAAATTTATTAAGACTTTTAATTTTTAGAAAAAGTTTCCTTTACAATTTCCATGTCTCGAACGAGTAGCGGGACCGCCTTCTGTAGGTTATTTCAACAGAAAATATTGATGGCAATTTTCGGAGCCGTATCACAACATCAATTGCCATAGCAATAATAGGTTAATTTAAGAAAGAGGTTTCTATTAATGTTTCACCAACAATTAATTATAATCTTTCTAATTCTTTACTGATCGTTTGACAAGGTAGACAAACATTCCATAGGAATTTTCGCACGCCTGGGACCAGTGAATTAACCTTTTATGAGAATCGCGATCCAAGCTTCCTTTCTAACGGGTATTCATTCACTCGTTCAAAGATGAAGGGGCCTTTAGAAAGAGCAGAGACACAAAATTTTGAACTAAAGATGGTTTTCGGAAGCTTTGGAAAATTTCTCAAAAGGAGGAACAGTAACGAAGGGAAAAAAACTCAATATTGAAAGGTGGGTAATTCACCATGAAATTGAGTTTCATTTTTTTACTTCTACCGAAGAAACTACGTGCTACTGACATATTTTAATTAAGTAAAGAGTCAGTGTAATTGATGTGTGTGTATATTTGCACTGACGAAAAATGAAGAGATTTTCCTATTGTAGCTCTATAAAAATAAGCAGATTTTTCCTGCTTCTGATAAATACTTGTGTTCTTTTTCACTAAGGTATTGTGAAATGGAGTTTACGGACGGATTGTTCTGATAAAAGACTATAAATAAGGTCATAAAATTAAACATAGTTTTACAAATAGGGTGTAATATTAATTTTCATGAAGAAATTCCTCTTATTCTAATGTCATTTTAAATATTCATTTTTCAAGCAATTAATGTATTTTATCGAAGACATAATAATTGTACTTATAATTGTTAACAGTGTTCAAAATTTGCCGACCGCTATTTAAAGATAACTGTAATAATGCTTAGGCCATTTTTAACATACTAAATTGATGTTTTGGTGCCAAATAAACTGTCTGAAGGAGAGCAATTTCAACGTATGAATATTGCATCATCTTTAACCAATCTGTTTGATAATTCCAACGCTTAAATGAAGCATTTGAACCAAATCCTCTTTCATTGGCTGGTCAAACGAAAGAGTTTTCCCCTCCTTCACGATAATAACCAACCATGCATGGCATGTTTGAACCAAAAAAGACTATTGCGTTAGGTTGTGAATTCGTCCTCTTTCTCAAAATTCACTGGGCCTTGCCCAATCAGATTACCATCTATTTAAGAAATTCCATCGTTACCTAAATTGAAATTTTGATGAAATGGTGGTAAATCAGTTCATATCTTTCATCAAACCCAAAGGAATTCTTCAAGAATCTTATCCACTGCTTTGGTAAACGATTGGAGAGGATTACAAATAATGAATAATTTTGTATACTAAAAATGTTTTTACTTTCCACTTAAATAAAAACAAATAATTTCTTCATAAACTAATATTAAAGTGCCCTAAAAATTATTTAATTACTGACAGAAATATGTTTCAAATTTAATAGGTTTTTAGTCGCGAGCGTCTCAACATCTCACTATGTCGGTAAGTCCACGCTTTGCTTTATATTGTTTTTGTAATAACATCATAACTATTCGGCCGATTCTAACCAAATTTAAAAACCTTATGTTGTTTTACATTTTTCTTTCGAAGCTATAATTGCCAAAGTCCTACTAAGGTTAACCTGGGATTTATTTTGTTTTGGCCATAACATCATAACTATTCGCCGATTCTAGCGAATTTCGAAACCCAGGTGTTGTTTTACATTCTCTTTTGAATCGTATAATTGCCAGCATCTTATCAAGGTTAGCGCATGAATTATATTGTTTTAGCAATGACATCATAGCTATTTGGCCGATACTCTGCTAGGCAAGCCTAGAATAGGACATACTATGCTAGGCTATAGTATGCTAAGCTATGCTAAGATATAATGTACAAGGGTAGGGTATACTATGCTAATATAGGCTATTAAATGCTATGCTAGGATAGCCAATAGTATGATAGGCTAGACAATACTAAGCTATGCTTGACTAGGGTATAATATGATAGTAAAAGCTATAATTGTCTAGGATAGTTAATGATAGGCTAGGTTATACTATACTAGGATATGCTAGGCTATACTAGGATATATAGGGCTATAATATGCTATGCTCTGCTAGTGTAGGCTAATTATAATAGAGTAGGGACGGCTGTGCTGGGTAATAGTATGTTAGGCTACGATAGGCTAGCTAACCAAGGCTATAATAGACTAAGCTATCCAAGGTTATTCTAGTTTAGGGTATGGTATGCTATACTAGTCTAGGCTAGGCTATAATTTGATACGCTTGGCTATATTATGTTAGGTGTGTTCATGAATCAGAATTAGTGAGGGCAAGCAACTTTTTGATCAACAGACCTTGTTCTTTATTATAGCCAGTTCAACTTTATAAAATTTAATTCTAAATAAAGCCACTTCTAATTAAATTCCTCTAAATGGATTTTACAATTCTTTCATTAAACTAATTAATTATTTATTTTTATTATCAAAATATAAAATGCTACCCATTATGGCTAGAATTGGAAACCCATTTAGGCAGGAAAATTTCCATACTTTTCCAGCTGGGAGAAAATTAAGACAAGCTTATTTTCTAATTATGTCGATAATTTCAATTCCAAAATATAACTAAGGGTTAAACTAAGTCTGTGGTTAGTAAAGCTTTCAGCAGTCATCAGAACGCTACATCAGACACGCCTGGGGACGCTCCTCATCGACACAAAAAAGTGATTGTATTTAATAGACCAATCTAACAGCCCCGAAAATGGACCCTATCAATTGGCGATTTTAAAATTCACGTTTGTCTTCGCCGTAGAGAGAATCGTTTTGACCCACAGGTGGGGGAATGGGATTGTTTTCACCACCAGTGGGATAGTCTTCACTCACCAGTGGGGCCACGGGATCGTTTTCACCAAAGGTGGGGGCATGGGATCGTTTTTACCACCAGGGGAGGCACAGGATCGTCTTCACTCACCAGTGGGGGCACGGGATCGATTTCGCCCAGCACTGTGGGCATGTAATCGTTTTCATCTAGCAGTGGGAACACGGGATCGTTTTAACCGCCCAGTAGGGGCAAGGGATCGTTTTCACCCACCAGCGGGAGCGCGGGAACACGATATCGTAATAACCCAACAGGTGGGGGGGGAAGGGCTCGGTTTCACCCAGGCTGGAGTATGGTATCGTTATCACCCATCAGCGGGAGCACGGGGTAGTTTTCACCCACCAGTGGGGACATGGGATCGTTTTGAACCCTACAGCGAGGGCACGGGATATTTTTCACCCACCACTAGGGGCATGGGATCGTTTTCACCCACTACTGATGGCACGGGATCGTTTTCACCCACCAGTGGGGGCAAGAGATCGTTTTAACCTACCTGCGAGAGCACGGAGTCGTTTTCACTCAACAGTGATGGCAGGTGATCGTTTTCAACCACCATTTTGGGCAAGGGATAGCTTCCACCCACCTGCTGGGGCACGGGATAGATTTCACCCACCAGTGGGAGCACGCGATCTTTTTAACCTCCAGTGGGGGCACGGGATCGTTTTCACTCACGAGTGGGAGCACGTGATCGTTTCCACCCTCCAGTTAGAGCATGGGATCGTTTTCACCCACCAATGATGGCACAGAATGTTTTCACCGACCAGCGGGAGCACAGGATAGATCGTTTTTACCTACCAGTGGAGGCACGTGACTGTTTTCACCAACCCGTGGAAGCACGGTATCATTTTCACCCACCAGCGGGGGAAAAGGATCATGTCCCTAACCCTTAAGAGAAGGCGATCGTTTTCACCCATCAGTGGAGGAACGGGATCGTCTTCAACCACAGTGGCGGCACGAGATAGTTTTCACCCAACAGTGGGTGGACAGGATTGTTTTCACCAACCGGGGGAGCACGCGATCGTTTTCACTTACCAGCGGGTGCACGAGATCGTTTTCACTCACCAGTCAGAGCTCGCAATCGTTTTCGCCCATTAGCGGTGGCACGGGATCGTTTTCACCTACCAGTAGGGGCACAGGATCGTTTTCACCCAACAGTGCGGGGACGGGATCATTTTCCCCCACCAGTGGGAGCACACGATAGTTTTCAACCACCATCGGGGGCACGGTATCGTTTTCACCCATCTGCAGGAGGAGGCAATCGTTTTCACCCACCAGTGGGTGCACGGGATCGTTTTCACTTACCCCCGTAAGGGGCGCGGTGATTTGCCATCCTGGCCATCGTGCTGACGGGACTCAGCACCCCGTCCAGCCCCAGCTTATCCTCTCTTGCTTCCTTCAAAACACTTGTTTCCTCTCTTTTCACACAACCTCTCCCACAACTTTCTCTGGTCAGCCACTAATTTCACAGGGTAGATGCTGACCTTCCTTTCAGCCAACCGTCCCGAATCGGGGATGAGGGGGTGGGGGACAATGTTCCCTAACCCCTGAGCTCCGGTATGGGTTGGCTGGTTTTTAACAACCTGCTTCATCCCCACCCATACCTTCCTCACATCCCTTTTCTTCTCCTCTTCACAATCTATATATTTTACGCCGTGTCTAAGGTGGAGCCGCCATGCCGATGGACTGCCAGGCCACCAGGCGGGAGGGGTGGTTTCAAATGGCGGCAACATGATCCATCAGTGGAGAGGATTAGCTAGTGCAATTGGTAGAGAGCCGAAGGTGACCCATTTCTGGGACGGGAGCCTTCTGGCGAATGCGGCGAATCCCGCCGAGGCGGCTGAGATATGTGCTTTTCGGACACTTCATGGCACCCCGGTGAGTGTGATGCCGCACTCTACCATGAACTTTGTGAAAGGAGTAGGTTATGCGAGGGAACTCGTTGACTACTCCATTTAGGACATCACCCTTGAGCTGGCCGACCATGGGGCGGTCAAGGTCGAACGTGTGATGAGAAAACAGGGAGGGGCTCGAAACCCACCCCTACACTCTTCGTCACGTTCGACTGTGACCAGCTCCTTGAGTCGGTGCGTGCTGGTTGGTACCGCTACTGCGTGAAGGCATTCGTGCCACTGCCGCGGTGGTGCTATTACTGTCACCGCTTCGGCCATACGAATCGCTCATGTAGACGTGCAAAGTTAAGGTCACCCGAAGTCTGTGTAAATTGCTCCAAGGCCGCACACGATAAGTCCAAATCGTGTGTGGCAAAGTGTGTCAAATTCTGAGAGCCGCACCCTGCTTCTTCGAAGCAATGTCGTGCATATCTCCTTGAGAAAGAAATCCTGGCCATCCAAGCCCAGGATCGACTCTCATTCCGCGAGGTTAAGGACTTGGTCCTGGCGCGCCCGGCTCTGCTTGGGACGTCAAATGCCTCAGTAGTTAGAAAGGCACCTTCTGCTTCTGGCCTATCCAGGCCAACGAGCATGGTTGTTTCTGCGCCCATTCGGAGCCCTTCTGCGGCCTCTACCCAACACCGGCTCTCCTTTGGTGAAGCTGGCGGCAAAAAGGGTTCATACCCAGACCCGGGTAGAACCAGGGCTTCCCCTTCTTTCCCCAGCGTGACCGTTTTTTGCAAGGCGAAACGGCCACGTGCCTCCACCGAGTCGTTGGACTCACAGGAGAAAACACCCCTGAAGATGGTCGCTAGGCCATTTCGGGGGTTCCTAAAGCTGTTCTTCGAAAGGAGGACAGCAACAAAGGCGCTTCGACTCCTTCGCTTACGCCTCGAGGTGGAGCGAGGGGCTCGGAGATGGTGGTTCCTCGAAAAGAGGGCCCCCCGCCTCCGAAGCCGCAACACCCGCCTAGGATTTCAAGGCGGAGGGAGGAAAAGACTTGCATGGCGAGCCCAACCTCCCCCAAAAAGTCCTCGAAGGCGACAGCGCCTTCAGCGCTTTGTCCGGCCAACATCTCCCGTGGTTCTGCCCCCGGAAAGCGTACGGCCATTCCCGTGAGGGTCTTCAGTTTAAGGAGGGCCCCCGCGTCTCCTCCGAGCAAGGCCTGGAGGGCATATTCCTTCAATGGAATTGCCGTGGACTCCGGGCCAACTGGAAGGAGCTGCGGAGGCTCGTCTCGTCCCATTCCCCGTTAGCTATCTTTTTGCAGGAGACCATGCTAGGCGCGTGCCCCCTGCCTGCCCTCCCGGGGTATAAGGGTCTTGTGACTTCACCACCGCGGGATGGCCGGGCTGGGGGATGCACGGGTTTACACCCGGCATGATGTCTCCGTTCTTCCTTATCTTTAGAAAAGCTCCTTTTAGGCAGTGGCTGTGCAGCTGCACCTGGATAGGAGGTATACTATCATTTCTGCGTACATTCCACCGTCAGCTGACCTCGACGCGGGAGACTTACGCCGCGTCGTGGCATGGTTGCCGAGGCCCTATCTCTTGCTTGGAGATCTGAACGGCAGGCATCCTCTCTGGGGAAATTACTTCATAAATCCCAGGGGACAAGTCCTTGCCGATCTGATCGAAGAGCTTAAGATCGGTGTCCTAAACGTGAATGAGTTTACGCATCACTGTCCGAGAACCGCTTCATTTTATTGCCTTGACCTATCTTTGTGCTCTTCGGATGCAAAGCCTGATTTTGATTGGGGGGTGGTCGATGACCTCCATAGTAGTGATCACTTTCCCATTCAAATATCATTTTCCGCGCAACTGCCGCCTGAGAGGCCACTTCGGTGGTGCTTGGCGCAAGCGCGGTGGCCTGCATTTCAGGAAATGACTAAATTCTCTATCTTAGTCGAGGAGTTTAGGTCGGTAGATGAGGTCGTGAAGTTCTTCTCCGGCAAACTCATTGCCGTAGGCCTGACTACTATTCCTAGGACGTCTGACCGTTTTGCACGCCGACCACTCCCATGGTGGTCGGCCGAGTGTGAGACGGCCCTCAAACAAAAGCGTTATGCCTACATGCTCTATAAGCGCTGCCCGAACGATTTCACTGTCGCTGAATTTCGTCGGGCTAGGACTAGGTTCCGGTATATTTCGAAGCACGCCCGCCGCTCTTCTTGGTGGGCATACGTGTCTTCACTTAATGGGAAGACCCCTTTAGCTGAGGTGTGGAAGCGAGTCAAAAGGACTCGGGGCAAGTTCTCGCAGGACCCCCCTCCCGTTCTCCAGGAGAATGGGACCACAATCTCGCACCCCGCGTCCGTGGCGGAATTCTTAGCGACCGCTTTTTCCGCATTCTCTAGCCGTGATGCTGCTCCGCCAGCATTCAATGCACGTCATCATGTCGCGGACGGCCGCCGGCTGGACTTTACCTCCCCAGGTGGAAAACCCTTCAACGACAAGTTTACTGTGAGTGAATTGCATTCCGCTCTCGCTTCGTGCGCGGACACCACCCATGGTCCGGACGATGTCCAGGACGCCATGCTTCGACACTTGGGTGAGCGAAGCATGGCCTTCCTCTTAGATTTGTTCAACAGGATCTGGATGGAAGGTCTTCTCCCAGACTCCTGGCGAATCGCTACTGTGCTCGCCTTTCGCAAACCGGGGAGAGATCACTCTACTCTGACCGGTTTCCGCCCAATCTCTCTAACCTCTTGCGTGTGCAAGTTGATGGAGAAATTGGTAAATGTTAGATTAGCCTTTTTCCTGGACAGTGGATGCCATCTGTCTTCCGCACAGTGCGGCTTCCGCAAGTTCCAGTCTATGTCGAATGCTCTGCTCTTACTGGAAAATGCCGTCTGTGAGGCTTTCCTTTGTAGACAGCACTACGCCACGGTGTTTTTCGATCTGGAGAAGGCCTATGATACCGCATGGCGATACGGTATCATGGAGACTCTCCACACGATGGGTGTGAGGGGTCGCCTCTCAATGTTTATATCTGAATTCTTGCGAGATCGTCGATTCCGCAGACGGGTAGAGGGAGCCCTCTCCGGCCTAAAGGAGCAGGAAGAGGGTTTCCCGCAGGGTAGTGTCCTCAGTGGCACACTCTTTGCCTAGAGCATCAACGGCATCACCTCCGTGCTGCCGGAAGATGTTCTCACTACGCTCTACGTGGACGACC
The DNA here is from genome assembly GCA_963969495.1 of Ceratothoa steindachneri. Classification (NCBI taxonomy): domain Eukaryota; kingdom Metazoa; phylum Arthropoda; class Malacostraca; order Isopoda; family Cymothoidae; genus Ceratothoa; species Ceratothoa steindachneri. The sequence continues at coordinate 201,591,510 of OZ018318.1, read as the reverse complement.
TTTCGATCTTCTTTGGCGCGGCCCAGATGCCAACTCTGGAGCGTCGACTCCAACAGGCATTGAACCGCATCTCTCACTATGCCGAAGTGCACAGGTTTTAGTTTTCTTTGGCCAAGACTAAGGTTGTGCACTTCTGCCGCCATCCCTGGCTTAACCCTGACCCAGATTTGTTTCTTAATGGGGTGCGCCCGAAAGTGGTTTAGTCGCACCGTTACCTTGGTCTAGTATTCGACCGACGCCTCACCTAGGAGGCTCATATTCGAAGCCTTAGGGTCTCGTGTACCCGCGCCATGGACATTCTCCGTTCCGTGACGTTCAGCGCTTGGGGCGCTGATAGGGCCACTGCCTCACTTTTTTATCGATCCCTTGTTCGCTCGAAGCTCGACTACGGATACGAGTTTTATGCATCCTCAGTTAAGCGTTTATTGCGGAAGGTGGATTCGATCCACCACACTGGCCCTTGCCTTGGGATTGGTGCCTTCCGCACTTTCCCCATTGAGAGCCTGTTGGTTGATGCTGGGGAGATGCCACTCGCTCTTCGCCGCGTGCAGTGCATCACTCGCCTGTAAGCGTGAGCCCGGCGCCTCCCTCAGTCGCCAACAGCTCTCACTGCATCCGCAGCTGATCTCGATGGTGCCTATTGCGCCGAGAGACGCCAGTCATACCCTAAGCCCTTTTGGGTTTAGGGCCAGGAAACTCCTTCGAGAGTTAGATATAGCTCTCGGGCCGGTGGCGCTCCTGGTTCTGTCCAGGACGCCACCCTGGAGGGTACCACATTTGGCTATTTGTCGATACGCCTCTGCTCCCAAAGCTTGTCCTGCGCCGGTAGCATTGCGTTCGACCTTTTTGGAGCACACATCGTGTCACGCTGGAACTGTGCCATTGTATATGGATGGCTCCAAGTCCCAAGAGGGGGTCGGCTTCCACGCCGTATCCCCTCTGTTTGAAGTCATCGGGGCTCTACCAGGTGCTGCGTCTGTCTTCACGGCCGAGCTGGTGGCAATACACCATTCGGTACGGGAGATTACGCGACGTGCCCGGTTCGGAGACCTGATTGTGATCTATAGCGTCTCACAAAGTGCCCTGAGTGCTCTTGACGCCTTGGAATCTCCGTATCCCCTGGTTCACGATATCCGTGACGCCACGATTTAGGGAACCGGCCTTGCGTTTCGCTCTTCCTCACACCGACTACATGGCAGGAATACGGGCAGCTCTTTGGACTGCTTGGCAAAGAAGATGGGAGACGGTCGAAGGGAACTTAAAGTTGAGTGTGATTGCGCCGCGACTGTTCCCATGGACCTATCCCCCAATTCCGCGGCGGCTTCAGGTTGCTTTCTGTCGTCTCCGAATCGGACACACTCGTGTGACGCATCGCTATTTGATGGAGCGCTCGCCAGCACCCTATTACAAAGACTGCGTCGTCCCCTAGACTTTTTGGCACATTCTTGTCGAATGTCCCAGTCTGGGTGATCTTCGCGCACGATACCTGTCCCGGTACCGGGATGGGCGGGGTCGCTACCGACTGTCCCTTGTACTCGGGACAGATTCGTGCACATTTACTTGTTGACTTGTTGACTTCTTGGGGGAGGCCGGCCTTCTCCCTATTATTTAAGCAAGGTTTGTTTTTTTCTGTTTTGTTTTGTTTTTTGCATTTTTTTTCCTTTAGTTGCACGCTCCTGCGCCGGGGGTACCTCTCCCTGACGCACCAGCTTGCCTCCTTTTCCCCTTTTTGGGTGTTGTTTTTTTTTCTCTTTAATTTTATTTTAAAGTAGCCTAGAACTAGGCCAGTTCTAATACGGCGACTAATGCCCAAGTAGGCAGTCGCCAGATGAGCTCTTAAAAAAAAAAACCGTTTTCACCCACCAGTGGGGGCAAAGGATCGTTTTTACTCATTTGCGGGAGCACACAATCGTTTTCTCCCACCTGCGGGTGTACTGAATCGTTTTGACCCACCAGCGGGGACACAGGATCGTTTTCACACACCAGCGGTGGCTCGGCATCGTTTTCACACACAAGTGGGGGCACAGAATCGTTTTCCCCCACCACTGGAGGTACGGGATTTTTTTCACCCCCCATTGGCGGCAAGTGATCGTTTTCAGCCTCCAGTAGGTGTACGGCATCTTTTTCATCCACCAGCGGGGGCACGGAAGCGTTTTCCCCCACCAATGAAGGCATGGGATCGTTTGCACCCACCAATGGGTGCATGGGATCGTTTTCACCCACCAGTGAGGGCATAGGATCGTTTTCAGCCACCAGTCGGTGCACTGGATCGTTTACACCCACCAGCGGGAGCAAGGAATCGTTTTCAGCCACCAGTAGCGGCACGGGATCGTTTTCAGCCACCAGTAGCAGCACGGGATCGTTTTCAGACACTTGTGTTTTTCCTTAATTAACCGAAAGAATAACTCATTATTACTTTTGTCTTAATTTGTGGGGTGAGGGGGAAATATAATGACATATTTGAGTCGTACTGACCCATTGCGATGCAAATTGGAATGCAAGCAATCAAAGATTTCAATGAAGAGGACTTAAGTCCTTGGCGCAGAAAGGTAGCAGAATATCTTCCTGTATGCATTCGGATAAGGGGAAAAACTGTGTATTAGAGCGAGGAGGAGCCATAATCACCAAGGTGTAAGCTGGAGGTAGTACGATGTATTCGATTTTCTATGTGGGGAACATGAAGGTGATTCGAGGCGATTGGGCAGAGAACCAAGCTGAGACGGTAGGTAGAATAGCAATGCAAAGTTTTAAACAAATTGAGGGGGGCTGAGTGTGAAAGTTTGTGTTTTCTAACGAGAAGGTGATCTAGCGAGAGTTGTAGTTGTTATGACGGGTATTAAAGCGTTGATGGCGCTCTCGAAAATAGAAGAAAGTTTACTAAAAATAATTATTTTATTTGAGGTTTTATCGCATGTAGTTTAAATATTCAAAATAATAAACACGCAAACAAGATTAGTAAATACCTAATTCACTGGAATCTTCCTTGCGATAGATGAGTTCCAGGTTTTTCTACTCTAATCATATAATTGTTCTTTCATGGTCTCTAACATTAGTTTTTATAAACACTTCTATGATTCCAATTTCTTCCTGGAAATTCCCGAAAAATTCTACTTTCATTCCAACCTTTTTCTGTAAAACATGCTTCTATTAAAAGATTTTCATTTAAACTTAACACCATTGTGATAGGTGTGATAATAACACAACTTATAGAGTAAGTTTAAGTTTAAATGATGAATGGAATATGTAGGGGAATCGTCGCTCCCCCGTTCTCTCGCGGTGGAGTCACGAGGCGATTACCGCAAAGACATCCGGCCCCTGGCCCCGTCGGGTGAAGCGCGTAACCGCAGCGCCGCACCACTCGTGGCTATAAGAGACCTAAAGGTTAAAATGCAAGATCTCCCCCAGGATAGTGAGATTCAATTTCACGTCAAGTAAGAAATTGGAGACGTGTTTCTTCTAAGCTCGAAGGCTAACGAGGAGCCGATGTAAGACTTGGTGAGAAAACCGTTTGGCATAAGAACCCTCCTGGGCCCACCATCAAGCCTACCCCCCTCTTAGCACTCCTTCAGTGGGGTGACAACGTATAAATAAGGAACACTGAGGAAAATCGAGGTAGAATACGTCAGTCTCCAGGTGACGAAGTCCTCAGAATTAAGACCCCGGGCTACCTAGACTGGATTGGTAGTTTACTTGGCTCGCCAGACCAAGAAGTACCCTGCAACAGAGGCAGGGCTATCTACCTTAAGAGGCTAAGAAGCAGCTCATCCTCGAGCTACTCCCTGGTTATCAAACCAAACGTTAAGTTAACTTTGTTAAGTTCAACTTACTCTCGTCAGAGAGACTCCTCATATCTTGGTGCATCTTAAACACCAGGGGTATTCCTCATCCTTGAGGAATTAAAGAAAGAAGGAAAAGGCTCCCCCTCGAGCCCGTTACTCGGTGGCCACACCGAACTCATAAGTCAACTTAGTTGAGGAACCAAGTTCAACTTATTCTCGTCAGAGAAACCCCCTCCGTTATACTCGCCCTTGAAGAAGACTGGAACTAAGAAGAAGCTCATCCTCGAGCTAGTTCCTAGCTACCAAACCGAACTTTAGGTAACTTATTCTCAGAGAAACCCCCGCCTCATCGATCCTCGCCCTTGAAGAAAACCCTCCCCGAATTCAGTCCTCGCCCATGAGGAATTAAGTAATGAAGGAGAAAAGCTCCCCCTCGAGCTCGTTACTCGGTGGTCACACCGCACTCCAAGTTAACTTGGTTTAAGAACCAAGTTCGACTCCCTCTCGCCAGAGAGACTACGACTACCTTGGTGCCGCATAAAGCACCGTAATTGTTCTCGTCCTTGAAGAACCCCCCCCTCGGAATACCGTGTGGACCTCCCAGCTGCTACCCTCGCCAAAAGGATCTCGTGATCTCGCCCACCTTCATCTGGCCAGGCGGCACGCGTCGTGAGACAATAACATTCCTGAGGTATTTAAACTCCAGTAGAGTCCGTAAGCCTAAATCTTATATATTGCTGTGTGTAGCGAAATTAACCAATTTTAGAGGGTCTAACTAATTGAATTAATTCTTGTCTATGATAATATTCGGAGTATTGCTGTGGTTAATGTGTAAATTTTGTGTATCCAATTGTTAAAGTTAAAATATAAGTTTATTTTAGGAATTATTGTGCGTTTCTCTATGTCTTATCGTGTTTCCAACGGCTCCGTTCTTTAAAATAACAAATTTAGAACTTTTAACACTCTTAGAACAAAAAGGGGGGCATTCTATTACAGAATAGATGGAGAAAAACAAGGCTAATTATAGCATAATAGCCTGGGCATGCAGATTTCGTATTTCCTATGCATAAATATCGCACGTTTTCTTGATTTTGCCAAATAAATTTTTGAGTGACTATATTTTTTTTAACTATAGCAAAACTCTTGGTTAATCCAGAAAATTGTAAACAAAAAATCAACGAAATTGTTGTAAGAAAGTAATAAGTTAGCGTCACCCATATTTGCAACAGGATCCTCAAGGACGAAAATCAAAGATTAATACAATGATTACACAGCTAACGGTAAATTTCTACATCTTTATCCATGTCCACTTGCTTTGATCCTCATATGTGTAAGGAACACAGTTCAAGGCGAGCAGGTCCTCAATTAGGTACTCCTCGAAAGATTTCCAGCCGCGATGTCAAAGGAATTATAAAATGGTTCAAAACAACCCATAATCAACAATCGCAAGGAGTTAGTACAAGATCTCGAAGCAAGCAGGAACAACTCTCACATCATGTTACTAACGAACTTCACCAGCATATGTTGCGATCTTGTTAAGCGAGGAAAGCGACTTCCTTGAAAATATTCTACATGAAAGAACATGTCCCGTTTACTAAGGAGCATTTATATAAGCTAGAATTTTATGACCTAAAGTCCATTTGACAATTCGGAAGATGAGTACGAGGCCCACAAACAAAAGAAACCTCTTCCAATCGCGACCTATGGTGATATCAATATGATGCTATGCAGGTGCTTCAAATCACATGGTACAGTAATTGTCCATATAATCGTAAGAAAGATGGCTAGAAAGAAATTAATTCCATCAGCCAATGCAATTAAAATGAAGCACAGGTCAAGGTTTAATCAAGACATCGATCCAAAGTACCGCCATTTTCATCAATGGCAAAGCGAGTCTCCTAATTTAAATTTGATTACAGATTTAGAAGTGAGAATCGAAGAATCATGTTCATGCATCTCAATGAATTGAAGAAGATGTACGATGAACATTAGTAAAAAATACTTGCAGACGTATTTCTAACTACTAGAAGCTCTCAGTGCCAATAAAGGATATTCAACAGAGTATTATATAAGCTTTGTTTGCATTTTTTAGTATCCTTTTGCCTAATCCTTTGATTATTAACTCTGATTAACTTGGCATAGATCACACAAAGTTGGCAAAATTTAAGCAGCAGAGGACAAAGTTTCTGATAGACGCTAGTTTAATATTACCTACGTTGTAATTATGGCACATTTTTTCAAATTATTAACTACAATATATATATTTATATATATGAATATATATAATTACTCGAATAGGTTTTCATTGTATCGCTAGGCTTTGCTTTGCTAGGTTTTGACCTAACAATATATTTTTCTCACATGGTAAATTGGGAAATTAATTATAGCAATAAAAAAACAAAAACAACTTTAATAAGCATATTTTGGTTATATCCATGAGTATAAATTTAGTAAATAATTATATGAAGAAATAAAACTAAATAAGCTATAAATAGGCCATATTTCGGAAATTTGGTAAGCTTGTTATGCAAACAAAATATTTCAAATACTTAAAATACAGCAATAACGTAAAAAAATCACTGAATTTAATTTATTTTATCTGTATATATCTTATTTAGCTTATTTATAACTAAACATACACCAAACACACAATAATATATTAAATTGTTACGCATTAAACAAAATTCAGCGTAAAGTGTAGCATGATATGTGAAACTGTACAATGATGTGGAGATTCAAACATGCTATTAGGAATGGATTGCTAAATGCTTCTACAAAATTTAAATCGAAAATATCAAGGTAAGTAAATGGGAGAGGGGTTAATGGGGTAGAAATGTTCTAAATTGTTGATATTTAATGTATTTTTAAGAAACAAATACCAACACTTGTTCCAGCAGTTTGGAAGCCGCTACGATGCTTCCAATGTGTGCCCTGATCCTAGGCTTTCTCCAAATCAATAAACTCGTCTTTTCCACCCCTCCATTTAACCAGATTGACATCGGGCTGCATTTTCTCTAGCTCCCTGCATTTCAGATACATTAACATCGAGTTTTCTTTACCTATCCAGCTGTTGCAGGTAATTTAATCAGTTAGTTACTCACGTACATTGACACATTTTTAATTTCACACTGTTTCACATTTTGTTTCGCCTTACGAGAAACGGTCACGCTGGGGAAAGGGGGGAGCCCTAGTTTTAGCCGGGCTGGGTGTGAACCCTTTGGGCCACCAGTTTTACCAGGGGAGCGCCCGAGTTGAGTAGAACCCGCAGAAGGGCTCTGAATGGGTGCGGAAACAACCGTGCTTGTTGGCCTGGATGGACCAGAAGCAGAGGGTGTCTTTCTAACCATTGAGGGGTCAGACGTCCCAGGCAGAGCTGGGCGAGCCAGGACCTAGTTCTTAGCCTCCCGGAATGAGAGTCGATCTTGGGCCTAAACGGCCAGGATTTTTTTCTCAAGGAGATATGCACCACATTGCTTCGAAGAAGCGGGGTGCGGCTCTCAGCAATTAATACACTTGGCCACACACGATTTAGACTTATCGTGTGTGGCCTTGGAGCAATTTACACATACTTCGGGTGACATAAACTTTCCACGTCTACATGAACAATTTGTATGTCCAAAGCGGTGAGAATAATAGCACCTCCGCAGCAGTGGCACGAATGCTTTCACGCGGTAGCGGTACCAGCCAGCACGCACCGACTCAGGAAGCTTGTCCCAGTCCAACGTGACAAAGAGTGTAGGGGTGGGTCTCGAGGCCCCTCCCTGTTTTCTCATAACACGTTCAACGAGTTCCCTCGCATAAACTACTCCTTTCACAAATTTCATGGTATAGTGCGCCATCACACTCACCGGCGTGCCATGAAGTGTCCGAAGAGCACTTATCTTGGCCGCCTCGGAAGGATCTGCCACATTCCCTAGAAGTCTCCCGTCCAACAAACGGGTCATCTTCGGCTCTCTACCAATTACCCTAGCTAAAGCTCTCCTCTGATAGATCATGTTGCCTTGCCAACATGCTGCCATCAGTGAAGCGAATAACTAAGACGCGTTTGAATCCAGCGGGCTCAAAAACGCCAGGTAACCTCTGAATGATGGGTCCCGATGTCATCGAGGATTGGCCCTACGCCATTTTGGTCTTACTCAGGGGCTCCACAACCGGGGGGACAGAGAGGACGGACGTGAAGATCTTAGCTTGGTCGCTTAACGAAGCAGCAGACTCATCCGTCCCCGCATGCTCTGCGGATGAAGAGGAGTCTTTTTTGTTTTTTTATTTTTAGTAGAAGAGGACAGGGAATGAACCTGCTTCTCCTTTCCGCCAGCAGGGGCCCCCATGCCAGATGGACCGGCCTCAGCCAGGTCCTTTTAAGAGATGGAGATAGTCCTGGCAGTCGCAGAGGCACCAGTCGGAGGAGATCCCTTCCCTCCTTGTACTACCTTGGAAACCCTTGCCGTTTGAGGAGAACCTTGCATAGGGCTGGACTCGAGCTCAGTGCTTGGCGCCGAGTCCGGATTCCCTCACATGGAATACCTAACCGTCTGAGGCTGGGTTGCCTCAAGGACCATGTCTATCTCAGGGGGAACTTCCAGTTGGCCATCCCCCCCAGGACATCATAGAGCCAATTGGCAGAAGCGTCATCTGTCTTGTCTGGGGAGTCACAGGCCTTGACCCCAGCTAGGTTTAAAATTCTAGGGGGCAAGTCTTTGAGAGAAGCGACGAAGGGGTCTGGCTTTCCTTTCTTCCCTAAGTGGGTTTGCCCTACCAAGCCGCTTCAATGGGCAGCGGCCGGCTATGGGCTGCCTGCTGGCTTTCTTGGCAGTCGTCTTGGAAAGAAATGGAGGGACTGCGGCTGGGAAGAGGGAGGTGCCCGAAAGCACCTCTAGAGAAGGGGGTTATGGGCGTCCCCTACACTCGTAGGTGAAGGAGAGGAGTAAGCCTCCTCTCTCGTTAGAGAAATTTGGAGGGTCCCATGCGCAAGCACAGGGGGGGGCAGACCTCTATTTTTTTGTAGAGCTGCCCGAGGGCAGCTCCGACGATGGAACAGGGGAAATTGAGGGGAGATTTTTTATTTCAACATCATTGGGCATGGTTACCCTATTTTTTATACGGGAAGCAATCGCTTATCACCCCTCACAGTAGCCCGTTCTGCAAGGGGTGCGTACTGGTCTAGCAGAGCCCTTTGCTACCATTTAAGGCCACCCCTCCCGCCTAGTGACTTGGCAGCACTTCACCATGGCGTCTGCACCTTGAGCATGGCGTAAAAAAATTAGATGCCGAAGTGAGAAGGAAAGGGAATGTGAGGAAGGTATGGGTGGGGATGAAGCAGGTTGCTAAAACCCACCATCTCGAACTGAAGCTCATGGATTAGCAAACATTGTCCCATCTCTCCTCAGCCCCGATCCGGGACGTTTGGCTGAGAAGGAGGTCAGCATCTACCCTGTGAAATTAGAGGCTGACCAGAGAAAGTTGTTAGAGAGATTGTATGAAAAGCAAGGAAACAGCGGGAACACAAGTGTCTGATTTTTTTTTTTTTTTTTTTTATAGAGCCCATCTGGCAACTACCCACTTGGGCATAAGTCGCCGAAAAACACGACAGCCTAGAATTAGGCTACTTTAAAGTTAAAATATGAAAACTTAACAATCAATATAAATTTGAAAAACTTAACAATCGAAGCAATCTCCGGCAGCGGGGGGAGGTCCCCCTCACCCCGGTGCAGGAGAGTGCAATCTAAAACAAAACAATAACAAAAAAAGGAACCTTAAATAAAGGGGAGAAGGCCGGCCTCCCCCAAAAAGTCAATAAGTCCACCAGTCATGGTGCACGCACTCGTCCCGAGTACAAGGGACAGGCGGTAGCGACCCCGCCCATCCCGGTACCGAGACAGGTATCGTGCGCGAAGATCACCCAGACTGGGACATTCGACAAGAATATGCCGAACAGTCTGGGGGACGACGCAGTCGTTGCAATAGGGCACATGCGAGCGCTCCACCAAGTAACGATGCGTCACACGAGTGTGTCCGATTCGAAGACGACAGAAAGCAACCTGAAGCCGCCGCGGCATTGGGGGATAGGTCCATGGGAACAGTCGCGGCGCAATGGCACGCAACTTTAAGTTCCCCTCGACCGTCTCCCATCTTCTTTGCCAAGCAGTCCGAAGAGCTGCCCGTATTCCTGCCATGTAGTCGGTGTGAGGAAGAGCGAAACGCTGGTCCGGTCGCAGAGTCCTCGCGGACTCTTTGGCGCCCTTATCGGCGCGCTCATTCCCCGCAATTCCTACATGTCCAGGAACCCAGCAGAAGATAATCTCGACATCTGCCCGGCTCGCCAAAACCGTGGCGTCACGGATTTCGCGAACCAGGGGATGCGGAGATTCCAATGCCCCGAGAGCACTCAGGGCGCTTTGTGAGTCGCTATAAATCACAATCCGGTCTCCGAACCGGGCACGTCGCGTAATCTCCCGTACCGAGTGGTGTATTGCCACCAGCTCGGCCGTGAAGACAGACGCAGCGCCTGGTAGAGCCCCGCTGACTTCAAACAGAGGGGATACGGCGTGGAAGCCGACCCCCTCTTGGGACTTGGAGCCATCCGTATACACTGGCACGGTACCAGCGTGACACGATGTGTGCTCCAAAAAGATCGAACGCAATACTCCCGGCGCAGTACAAGCTTTGGGAGCAGAGGCGTGGCGACAAATAGCCAAATGTGGTACCCTCCAGGGTGGCGTCCTGGGCAGAACCAGGGGCGCCACCGGCCCGAGAGCTATATCTACCTCTCGAAGGAGTTTCCTGGCCCTAAACCCAAAGGGCTTAGGGTATGACTGGCGTCTCTCGGCGGCATAGGCACCATCGAGATCAGCTGCGGATGCAGTGAGAGCTGTTGGCGACTGGGGGAGGCGCCGGGCTCGCGCGTACAGGCGAGTGATGCACTGCACGCGGCGCAGAGCGAGTGGCATCTCCCCAGCATCGACCAACAGGCTCTCAATGGGGGAAGTGCGGAAGGCACCGGTCGCAAGGCGAAGGCCGGTGTGGTGGATCGAATCCACCTTCCGCAATAAACGCTCGGCTGCGGATGCATAAAACTCGCATCCGCAGTCGAGCTTCGAGCGAACAAAGGATCGATAAAAAAGTAAGGCGGTAGCCCTATCAGCGCCCCAAGCGCTGAACGTCACATAACGGAGAATGTCCATGGCGCGGGTACAAGAGACCCTAAGGCTGCGAATGTGAGCCTCCCAGGTGAGGCGTCGGTCGAATACAAGACCAAGGAAACGGTGCGACTCAACCACATGCAGGCGCACCCCATTAAGAAACAAATCTGGGTCGGGGTGAAGCCGTGGATGGCGGCAGAAGTGCACCACCTTAGTCTTGGCCAAAGAAAACCGAAACCTGTGCGCTTCGGCATAGCGAGAGACGCGGTTCAATGCCTGTTGGAGTCGGCGCTCCAGAGTTGGCATCTGGGCCGCAGCAAAAGAGATCGAAAGGTCGTCCACGTAGAGCGTAGCGAGAACATCTTCCGGCAGCACCGAGGTGATGCCGTTGATGCTCAGGGCAAAGAGTGTGACACTGAGGACACTTCCCTGCGGGACACCCTCTTCCTGCTCCTTTGGGCCGGAGAGGGCTCCCCCCACCCGTACGCGGAATCGACGATCTCGCAAAAATTCAGATATAAACATTGGGAGGCGTCCCCTCGCCCCCATCGTGTGGAGAGTCTTCATGATACCGTATCGCCATGCGGTATCATAGGCTTTCTCCAGATCAAAAAACACTGTGGCGTAGTGCTGTCTACGAAGGAAAGCCTCGCAGACGGCATTTTCCAGTCGGAGCAGAGCATCCGACGTGGAGTGGAACTTACGGAAGCCGCACTGTGCAGAAGACAGATGGCCTCCGCTGTCCAGGAAATAGGCTAATCTAACATTTACCAATTTCTCCATCAACTTGCACACGCAAGAGGTTAGAGAGATTGGGCGGAAACCGGTCGGAGTAGAGTGATCTCTCCCCGACTTGCGAAAGGCGAGCACAGTAGCGATTCGCCAGGAGTCTGGGAGGAGACCTTCCACCCAGATCCTGTTGAACAAATCTAATAGAAAGGCCATGCCTCGCTCACCCAGGTGTCGAAGCATGGCGTACGGGACATCGTCCGGACCATGGGCGGTGTCCGCGCACGAAGCGAGAGCGGAACGCAACTCACTCACAGTAAACTTGTCGTTGAAGGGTTCTCCGCCTCTGGAGGTAAAGTCCAGCCGGCGGCCTTCCGCGACATCACGACGTGCATTGAATGCTGGCGGAGCAGCATCACGGCTAGAGAATGCGGAAAAAGCGGTCGCTAAGGATTCCGCCACGGACGCGGGGTCCGAGATTGCGGTCCCATTCTCCTGGAGAACGGGAGGGGGGTCCTGCGAGAACTTGCCCCGAATCCTTTTAACTCGCTTCCACACCTCAGCTAAAGGGGTCTTCCCGTTAAGTGAAGACACGTATGCCCGCCAAGAAGAGCGGCGGGCGTGCTTCGAAATATACCGGAACCTAGCCCTAGCCCGACGAAATTCAGCGACGGTGAAATCGTTCGGGCGGCGCTTATAGCGCATGTAGGCATAACGCTTCTGTTTGAGGGCCGTCTCACACTCGGCCGACCACCATGGGAGTGGTCGGCGTGCAAAACGGCCAGACGTCCTAGGAATAGTAGTCAGGCCCACGGCGATGAGGTTGCCGGAGAAGAACTCGACGGCCTCATCTACCGACCTAAACTCCTTGACTGAGATAGAGAATTCAGTCATTTCCTGAAATGCAGGCCACCGCGCCCGCGCCAAGCACCACCGAGGTGGTCTCTCAGGCGGCAGTTGCCCTGAAAATGATATTTGAATGGGAAAGTGATCACTACCATGGAGGTCATCGACCACCCCCCAATCAAAATCAGGCTGTGCATCCGAAGAGCACAAAGATAGGTCAAGGCAAGAAAATGAAGCGGTTCTCGGACAGTGATGCGTAAACTCATCCACGTTTAGGACACCCAGATCGGCAAGGACTTGTCCCCTGGGATTTATGGTGTAATCTCCCCAGAGAGGATGCCTGCCGTTCAGATCTCCAAGCAAGAGATAGGGCCTCGGCAACCGTGCCACGACGCGGCGAAAGTCCCCCGCGTCGAAGTCAGCTGACGGTGGAATGTACGCAGAAATGATAGTATACCTCGTATCCAGGTGCAGCTGCACAGCCACTGCCTGAAAGGAGGTATCTAAAGAGAAAGGAAGAACGGAGACATCATGCCGGGTGTAAACCGCGCATCCCCCAGCCCGGCCGTCCCGCGGTGGTTGGGTCGCAAGACCCTTATACCCCGGGAGGGCAGGCAGGGAGACACGCGCCTAGCATGGTCTCCTGCAAAAAAATAGCTAACGGGGAACGGGATGAGGCGAGCCTCCGCAGCTCCTCCCAGTTGGCCCGGAGTCCACGGCAATTCCATTGAAGGAATATGCCCTCCAGGCCTAGCTCGGAGGAGACGCGGGGGCCCTCCTCGAATTGAAGACCCTCACGGGAATGGCCGTACGCTTCCCGGGGGCAGAACCCCGGGCGCTGTTGGCCGGACAAAGCGCTGAAGGCGCTGTCGCCTTCGAGGACTTATTGGGGGAGGTTGGGCTCGCCATGCGAGTCTTTTCCTCCCTCCGCCTCGAAACTTTAGGCGGGCGTTGCGGCTTCGGAGGCGGGGGGCCCTCTTTTCGAGGAACCACCGTCTCCGAGCCACTCGCTCCACCTCGGGGCGTGGGCAAAGGGGCCGAAGCTCCTTTGTTGCTGTCCTCCTTTCGGGGAACAGCTTTAGGAACCCCGGAAGATGGCCTAGCGACCATCTTCAGGGGTGTTGCCTCCTGTGAGTCTAACGACTCGGTGGAGGCGCGTGGCCGTTTCGCTTTACGCGAAACGGTCACGCTGGGGGAAGAGGGGGGAGCCCTGGTTTTAGCCGGGGCAGGGTATGAACCCTTTTTGCCGCCAGCTTTACCAGGGGAGCGCCCAGGTTGGGTAGAGCCCACAGAAGGGCTCCGAATGGGCGCGGAAACAACCGTGCTCGTTGGCCTGGATGGGCCAGGAGCAGAGGGTGCCTTTCTAACTATTGAGGCATATGACGTCCCAGGCAGAGCCGGGCGCGCCAGGACCAAGTCCTTTGCCTCGCGGAATGAGAGTCGATCCTGGGCCTGAACGGCCAGGATTTCTTTCTCAAGGAGATATGCACCACATTGCTTCGAAGAAGCAGGGTGCGGCTCTCCGCAATTGACACACTTGGCCACACACGATTTGGACTTATCGTGTGCGACCTTGGAGCAATTTACACAGACTTCGGGTGACCCCGATTTTGCACGTCTACATGATCGATTCGTATGGCCGAAGCGGTGGCAGTAATAGCACCGCCGCGGCAGTGGCACGAATGCCTTCACGCGGTAGCGGTACCAACCGGCACGCACCGACTCAGGGAGCTTGTCACAGTCGAACGTGACGAAGAGTGTAGGGGTGGGTCTCGAGGCCCCTCCCTGTTTTCTCATCACACGTTCGACCTTGACCGCCCCATGGTCGGCCAGCTCTAGGGTGATGTCCTCAATGGAGTAGTCAACGAGTTCCCTCGCATAAACTACTCCTTTCACAAAGTTCATGGTAGAGTGCGGCGTCACACTCACCGGGGTGCCATGAAGTGTCCGAAGAGCACTTATCTTGGCCGCCTCGGCGGGATTCGCCGCATTCGCCAGAAGGCTCCCGTCCGAGAAACGGGTTACCTTCGGCTCTCTACCAATTGCACTAGCTAATCCTCTCCTCTGATGGATCATGTTGCCCTTGGACAACATGGTGCCATCAGTGGAGCGAATAACGAGGAAGCGTTTGAAGCCAGCGGGCTCGAAAACGCCAGGTAACCTCTGAATCAGGGGCCCCGATGTCATCGAGGCTCCGCCCTGTGCATTATTGGTCTTAGTCGTAGTCATGGGCTCCGCACACGAGGGGGTAGAGGGGCCGGATGTGCCGATCTTGGCTTGGTCGCCTACCAAAGTGGCAGCAGACCCATCCGTCCCCGCAGCCCCCGCGGATGGAGAGGAGCCCCGAGTCTTCTTCGTCTTTTGAGTCTTTTTAGTCTTTTTCTTTTTAGGAGAGGAGGGCGGGGAATGAACCCGCTTTTCACCTCCGCCGGCAGAAGTCCCCAGGCCAGATGGACCAGCCTCAGCCAGGTCCCTCTCCGAAATGGAGAAGGTCCTGGTTGTCGTATGGGCACCCGTCGGAGGAGATCCCTCCCCTCCTTCTACTGCCTCGGAGCCCTCAGCCATTTGAGGAGGACCTTGCATAGGGGCGGATTCTGGTTCGGTGCTTGGCGCCGAGCCCGAATTCCCCCCCATGGAAGGCCCTACCGTCTGGGGCTGGGTCTCCTCAAGGACCATGTCTATCACAGGAGGGGCCTCCAGTTGGCCATCCCCTCCCAGGACATCGCAGGTCCCCTTGGCAGTATTGTCACTAGTCAGGTGGTGTGGGGAGGCACAGGCCTTGACCCCAGCAAGGTTCAAAATTCTTGCCAGCAGGTCTTTTGAGGGAAGCGACCGAAGGGGCCTGGCTTCCCTCTCCCCCCTAAGGGGGTTTGCCCTACCGAGCCGCTTGCACGAGGGGCGGTCGGCAATGGGCTGCCTGCTGGCTTTCTTGGCAGTCCCCTTAGAAAGCAAAGGAGGGACTGCCGCTGGAGATAGGGAGGTGCCCGAAAGCACCTCCAGAGAAGGGGGTGAGGGGGAGTCCCCTACACCCGTAGGCGTAGGAGAGGAGTAAGCCTCCTCTCCGGTTAAAGAATTATGGAGGGTCCCTTGCGCAAGCACAAGGGGGGGGACCTCCATTTTCTCGGTGGAGCTGCCCGAGGGCGGCTCCGTAGATGTTTTTGGGGAAGTTGGGGGTTGGGGTTTTTGTTTTTTTTCATACATGGGCATGGTGACCCTCTTTTGATTACGGGACGCAATAGCTCATCACCTCTCGCAGTTGCCCGCACTGCGAGAGGTGCTTACAAGCCCGGCAGAGCCAGGCGCCGCCATTCGGGACCACCCCTCCCGCCTGGTGGCCTGGCAGTCCTTCGGCATGGTGGCTCCACCTTGGACACGGCGTAAAAAATATAGGTTGTGAAGAGGAGAGGAAAAGGGATGTGAGGAAGATGTGGGTGGGGATGAAGCAGGTTGTTAAAAAAAACCCATCCCGAACCGGAGCTGAGGGGTTAGGGAACAATGTCCCCTCCCCCCCTCAGCCCCGATCCGGGGTGGTTGGCTTGAGAAGAAGGTCAGCATTCTACCCTGTGAAATTAGAGGCTGACCAGAGAAAGTTGTGGGAGAGGTTGTATGAAAAGCGACGAGGTAGGGGAGAAATCGGGCTATCTGAAGGAAGGAAGAGAGGCTAAGCTGGGGCCGGACGGAGCGCTGGATCCCGTCAGCACGGCGGCCAGGATGGCAAATCGCCGCGCCCCTTACGGGGCACAAGTGTCTGAACGAAGGAGAAGAGGCTAAGTTTGTGTTGGACGGGGTGCTGAATCCTGCAGCACGGCTGCCAGCAGGGCAAGTCGCCGTGCCCCTTACGGGGGAGAAGCTTGGCAAAGTCGAAATTGTTGTGGCCCGCAGCAAGAGAGCAAATATCTCATTTCTTTTCCCCTCCATCTCGACACTCCTGCAAACAATGCAAAATTCATTTTAATGAAACACGCTGGAAAAGTTGAACTTTAAGTTTGTTTGACGGAACTTTTTCTATTAGACACGTAAACCTCTCTAAAGATATAAAAAACGAGTGTAACAGATCCTTTGTTAAACTCCATAGGTCCCACTTTTAATTTTGAAGATGTACATTAATATTTCTGCTCTCCTTATCTGCAAAAAGATATCCCCGAATTGGAAAGAGTAGAGGGAAAGGACACAAAGCTCATTCTGTAGCAACGAAACAAACCTAATGAAGGCAGACTTAAGGCAATTAAATTGCTTGCACTTGAAGATAGGTACCTTTGTGGTCAATTGATAGACCTCTTCAAAATTTTAGATTGTTTCGGTAATACAAAATTTGCTTCCATCTTTTAACGCGCTAAATACACTAAGCCAAAAAATGGCCATAAATTGTAATAAAAACAGACAAATATCATAAGGAACTTTTTCACTTATAAAATAATGTCAATATTCAATTATTTAAAAGTAAATTGGAACAACACCTATTAAATTATTAAAGCACACGTAATAAAACCATATTATTAACGTGGTACGTTTTTACTCTGAAGGTACTCAAGGGACACCCCTAAACATTACCTGCTCCACCTTCTCTACAAAATGCCATATAATGGATCTAAGGTTCTTTGCCTGTTTTATTCCATAATTCTATAACGAATAATTTGTTCTCATAGATAAAAGAAAATCATCGGCTTTACTCATTATGCAATTATTTCTTGAAAAATAAAACGCAAATTAACGAGAGCATCTTTTGTAGAGGGTTTGCATGAGATGTCTTTAATGAAAAGTGGTGAAAATGGAGGAAGTGAAAAAGTTTGGAAGATATATAACAAACATTCTCTAAGGGTATCGGGCCCGAGAAGGTACGCAACTGTACGTGTTGGGGGTGGGAGGGCACGCAATTTTTCAGACGTCAGATACAGCATGGCTGCCCATAATACAGCTGACATCCGCTTTAGGGTGATTGAAAATGCCCGAGATTTCTCGTGAAGTTCTAAATAACAATTTAATTATAAAACAAGATATCTAATAATAACCCGGGGCCAGTTTAGGGCTGTTAACAGCGGTAAGAGTGATAAAAGTGAAATCGGTGAAGTGAGAGGAAGTGAAAAAGCCTGGAAATTCTAGTAACCACCTGAGGAGCCCAATAACAATGTGTCCCCTAATAAAGATTGATGAAGACTTTTAGAAGTATTATCAGGAAATATGGTCGATTTTGGCAGTAGTATAGTCGTATTATGGTCACCGATTCCGAGAAAGTCCGTCATTTGAAGATGGCATTCTCTTCTGTGGCAGAGGAAGTCGCAACTAAATGTTACCATTTTTAGAATTTCTTTTTGTAAATGTGTGGAATTGCGTGAAATTAAAAAGAAACATTTTAATATTTATTAGGAATGTATTGCAAACATATTATAGGACTATTGATCGAGATAACAGCGTGAAGCAGGCCGCAAAGTTGGCCACGGATGTGTTTTACAACCTTAAATGTCTGACAGAAATTCACTGTTGTCCATAAATGATTAAAAGTAGAGACACACTCTACGACTAAAACACCATCAAAAACACTTAATTTGGCCATAAAATTAAATAATAGGACCATAACTCGACGTCGAGTTTTCTTAGGGTTTTAACAGATGGGAACATAAGTCGCCAGAAGGATAGCTTCCAGGGAGCGTCATTTGGTCCAATACATCAGCTGCAGTTCAAAATTTGGTTGCTGAAAACTTTCCTAAAAAAGAAACGAACCTAATTTTCCAATTCCTATAGAAAACAAGTATGTTTTCTTCGAAAAAAGTAGGAAAGACAGAACGAAACAACACACATTTTTCGTACATTTTCGTTAGAAAGTTCGATTGGGTATTTACCCATAGCTTTGCCCTCGCTAAATAAACACACCGGCTAACCAACAATAAATCTAACGAACAATAGATTGATTTAAAAAGAAAAGTTCCACCTTAACATGATTCTATTAATTTAGACCAGTTTAATATGTTATTTTCTAAGTGGTGCAAATCTTTCATCCTTGAGGGAGAGATCTAATTGTTTTTTTGTGTATGTTAAGGAAAGGAAATTTCCGTACTAGAGAGGAGTCAGCCAATAGGAATTCTTAACCCAGCGTCCATTGCTTTCTGGCAATAAAAATGCGAATTAATTATGGACCAGGAATTGCGAAAGCAGAGGTTAGGAGGAAGATTCCTTAGGTTTTGGTGTATATTTCATATCGGGATCATACGTTTTCTTCAATTTGGAGTTTGATGATATTTTAGGAACCATATTTCTTTATGCTCAGTTTGGCGGTATAACGTAGTCTTTTATCACATAAATCTTCATACAAGTTCCCCAAAGTATTATACATATCGCCACTTTAAGCCCTGTTTACAAAGAATCTGCATACTACGTTCAGAGAGTGAGAATAAATTTGAATACAGGTCTTGTGTTTGAGGGAAAATTTTAAACAATGATATATTTAATATATTCATAGATCCTAGGTACGAGTATATGCTGATTCATACCCATCTCCGTAGTCATGGTAAATAACAAAAGTTTAGTAAAGGGTAGTTACTAAAAGACTTCTGCAAAGGAAGCAAACAATGAGAAAGAATATTATCATTAAGCAAAAATTGAATATATTCTATAAAATTAAAGAATCAAATAGGTTTTTTTTTTAGTATTTCGCATATCTAAAAGGGTATATATTTTCTAATTAATCGCTTTCTTACCACGAAATATTTTCTCTTAGATTTTTACTAATAGGTGAAATTAGGAGAAGTGACTAAGGAAACAGAACGATTCACCAAATGAGGAATTATTTGGGTTTCTAGGTCGCCTTATGCACGCAATTTACTTCCATACCTCGTTCTACACTAGGGTTTACTAATTGCCTTTGTCACATAGGTTAAGACTGTTTTGCAAAGGATAAAATAAAAAATATGGACTCCCCATTTGAGTATTAATGGGGAAAAAAATAAGTATCCTGACCTATGAGGTCGAATTAACTAGAAGATCAAATTCACTAGAACTTAGTGGAATAGATTATATATTAATTAGGTAAACAGAGTAAATTTCTGCCGAACGGGCTAAGTTGAGATAATCAGAAGAAATGAAAGGAAAGTGTAATTTAGGAGCAGAACAGTGTGGTATTGACAACAAAAGAGATTGCTAGGAAAGAAAAGAAAATGTACAGTAAAAACAATTAAATTATTAGCATAGAGGATAGCTACGATGATGGGAAGAAAGGAAAGTAAAGTTTCATGCATAAAAGAAAAGACAATAAGAAAGGCACTCGGTGATAAAGTACAAGTAATGAGTGATGATTGACTGATGAGATTATTGACAGCTAAGATGGGTGTGAGAAAATGAAAATAAAGTGTATTGTAAGACAGATAAGAACATTAACTTGAAGGATAGTTGTAAAGATGTGAAAAATGACAAGATAATCGATGTAAAAGTGATGAGATTATTAGCAAAAAGATAGAGAGTTGTGAGGAATAAACAAATAAATGTAAACTGAAAATAAGTATGAATGATGAGATTATTAGCAAATAATGACGATGGCAAGGATGGGAGAAACTAAAGTGAAATGTGAAGTATTGCAGAGGAGATTATGATGAACAAAGGGCAGGCGTGAAGATGCGAAGAAATAATGGGGCATCTGATTTTCGTTCCGGGACCACCGACCGGAGAATGAAATCAACATAAAATTCATTATACCAATCGCTCTTCAGACCGAGGGGTATTTGGGGTACAACGGAGAATGCCCTCTTTTCATTACTTCTACCCCCTCTGACTCTATCTTTTTAAATAAAAAAAACCCATCGGCAGGATTCCTTGAAACAGAGGAGAAGAATGTTTGCAATGGGAAGACGGAAGATAGCAGCGTTGAGATTGGCTGTGTGTGCTGACGTGTGTAAGATCTACCTAATCCCGAGGTGGCTATGAACTACGCATCCAGCAATCAGTGGCTAGAATTTTTACGTGTATTCACGTTTGTGTTCGCTCTCCCTGGGATTGAACTCGACACCTAGACGCTAGAAGACCAAGGCCGTATCAACTAGGTGAGCGAAAGCTCCTGTTTAATATATAAAGGATGAGATATTAGTAAGTAAAAATTGGTATGAGGCTGTGAATAAGTGAAAGTATATTATGTAATATTCTTCTTTCTTCAATGTAAGATTTAATATTCTTCCCTTCTCTATGATAGGTATAATAGTAGAAAACTTTAATAGATTTTAACTGTTATTGTTTTAAACAAGCTGTAAAATTGCAGCAAATATAATTAATTGAATTTTAAATAGAAAATCTATTAAATATAGGGGATTTAAACCATCAAGTATATATTAAACTTCACCCAAGATCTTACGTTATGAAAGCAATAATTTGAGGTATCTAGTCATTCAATCTTGATTTTATGTCCGATTTATTTGGCAAAAAGTAATTTATTACATCTTTTCTCCAGTTAAGAATATTTATTAGCTTATTTTTTCATTTTTGTAAAAAATATAGCCCATTTAAAGGATTTGGAAAGTATAAAAAAGCAATATATGTATATGTCGAAAATGGGAAAGATAGATGTGTCTAGCATTTATTTTTCGTGGTGTTTTCAATTTTATTAGATAAATCAACCTAAAGTAGAAATTTTTTCATTGGTTTGTTAAAAAATTCGAATCTTCCGAATAAACAAGCTTTTAAGCTATGATTCGCTATTAATTTTCTCTCTCTTTCAGAGTCCCGATCGACCTTGCGAATCGTAGATTAAAAGCTTGTTAATTCGGAAGGATTTTGGTCTTCCGCGTAGCCAAGTGGCCTAAGAGATGATTTGATTGAGATCAAAGCGGATGCTCACTGCCTCAGTGTGCATGGTTCGAATCCCACCCCTATACGGAATTTTGGCGAATTAGGAAATAATATTCCCGAAGAAAGTTTATCCCATTTTCTGTTTCTTGCGGTTTGTTGGATTCATTTTCATCATTCTTTCGCGCTCATTGAATATTTATACATTGTATATTCGGCGAGTGTTTACCTCAATTGTCCTTTGCCATTTGAATTCCCTATTAATTTTCTCTCTCTTTCATAGTCCCGATCGACCTTGCGAATAGTAACTTAAAAGCTTGTTTATTCGAAGGATTTGTTGGTCTTCCACGTAGCCAAGTGGCCTAAGAGATGATTTAATTGAGATCAAAGCGGATGCTCGCTGCCTCAGTGTACATGGTTCGAATTCACCTCTGTACGGAATTTTGGAGAATTAGGAAATAATATTTCCTAAGAAAATTTTTCCCGTTTTATATTTATATATATATATATATATATATATATATATATATATAGAGAGAGAGAGAGAGAGAGAGAGAGAGAGAGATATATACGAGTATATATATATATATATATATATATATATATGTTTCAGGTGCAACTAACCCTAAATAATGGCAAGCAAACGACTAACTTTTCGACAAAGAAAATTTGTAATAAAGTGCTACTGGTAGTACGAAAACGTCACGGAACTGCCAATAAAATTTAGAACAAAGTTTCACAGGAATCCACCCACGCGACGCACCATTGTTTGCATCAGAGATAAATTTGAAGCAGATGGAACTGTTCAGGACGTCTATAAGCAACGTTCTGGAAGACCACAGACGTCCACCAGTACAGCAATAGAAGAGCAATTGGTGAAAATAACTCTAATGTGCAAAGAAATTCAGATGACAATTCGCTCGTGAGATACATTAAAGTTTTCTTTTATGCCATTTAAACTTCTTGAACTTAATGTTATTTTTCTTTAATTTAACTTATTAGACTTGTATCTATGTCAATAAACAACTAAATCTAAATAAAATATATGAGTCATGGGCAGTCAAAGAGTGAGTACATTTTTGGAGACACCCTGTATATATATAATTTGAATCATTAGAATAACTCAACAAAGGTTTGGGCATTTCCTTCTTTACTTATTTTTTCTTAATGAAGCCCCGTGTTAAAAACAACAAAAGTCTATTATAGAAATGTGAAGGGGAGAAGATACAGCAATTACACTTTAATTTATTTCTAATTTAAGTCTATTCTTCTGAGCGCAACAGTTAATGACACTTTGATTAGAATTATTCATCAGGGCGAATTAATCTTTCTCGATTAAAATCATTGCGAGAGCATTTAGCCTTTTGTGATTCATAATGTTTCTTTAAAATGTTTTTCTCCTCTTTAATGTTGAACAGCAGCGTTCGAGCTCTGATTTTGCATATCAGGTGTAAAACACTTGGACTTTCCGTGAGAAGTGATTCTTTTTCGATCATGATTATGCTTCGGTGGCCCATTATTTTTTTCATATGCATTTTCATATTATATCTACTGAAGCTTTTGAAAGAATACCTCTCAGTCATGTCAACTCTTATGCAGTCCCAAACTTCCTTTTCTTCGAGCGTGAATTATTTTGTATTATTTTCACAACATTCAGAATTAGAATGTTGAAATTTATTAAATATTATATAGCTGTACATGTACCAATCGCTCGAGACCTCATTTGATAATATATGACTTGAGAATTATCTGATGTAGGAAAAGTTTCAACCAAAACGAGAAGTTTATGTCGTCAAGAAGGCATAAAACTCCTGCTGCTTCCGAAATAGTGTAACTGTATTAACTCGCGCATTTTTAAGGGTTCAAAATTTTAGTACATTCTCTTTATGGTGCACATATTGAAGGGTCCATCTAGTAGTGAATAGTTGGGTAAATCGATTTTCTCCTTGTTTGCTTAGCACAGACGAAATGATGAGCAAGATAAAAATGTTGTAATAGCTAGCAATTCTGCAAAAAACATCCTGATGTTCGCGAAGTACTTGCAGCATTTTTCATTATCAGATTTATTTGCTGAGCATAACAGTGAATGAGGTGTGCATTATTATATACCCCTTTGATTTTGCCTGAAATCCACCAGTTCTGCCTTTCATAGCATTTGCACAATCAAACGTCTAAGCAATTCGTTTCTGTATCTCATTCGACAATAACTTTAGCTGTTTAAGAATATATTTTGAGTCTCTCTCTTGTATTTAAAATTTAGGATGGTAAAGAAACCTCTAAAGCACTCCTGAAGTTCGCCATTCCACTCATATCTTAAAACAATAAACATTTAAGTATGTTCTGAAATATTAGTGGCGTTAGTAGCCCTAAACGCAACAAAAGATGTTTCTTTGTGTTCTCTTTTTATTTTTTCTTGTGATATTTGTAGCACACAACAAGAATATCATTCTAAATAGTTATAAAAAAACGCCTTTAAAAACTGCACCATTTTCTAGATGGTTTTTCAAACCGGAATCTGAAATTAATGCAAATTAAAGTAAACATCTAAATACTTCAGGATTTGTTCAATCATCTTCCTTATCATGTCCATGCGAAGGAATTTTATCTTTTACGCAAAATTTAATACACTTCTTTTTTGAAGAAAATTTTGCGATTTTTAGTAACTTTGTTAGGATCGATAATCGAGAGTTTGTAAGCCTGACCAAGTTCTACTCTGACATATATACGGTTCTAAGCACTACCAGTGAAATTGGATTTCAATATATTTCTTTGACTTCTCATTTTTATCAGTTTTTTGGCATGTAGCATCACCACTGAAAAAACAATGAAGAGAAAACAGTACCATTTTAATTTCAACGGGCAAGACCAATCGTTTCTTTCCTACCAGTCTAAATTGGAAATTTGAATGTACTTAGTTAGGATAGTAATACCAGGCTAGGAATTTACATTTCTGGTGTAAGGCGTCCTTTTTTTTAATTTTCATTTTTTTAAAAGATAATTGCGAAAATTCAGTTGTTAAATTTTATTACGAGTCACACTTTTAATTTTTTAAAAGGGCCAAAGCAAAAATATTCTTAAAAAATAAAAACTGAATGTTTTTAAACTATTATAAATTTATTATCGAATGTCAATAAATTTTGTGAATAGCCTAATAAAAATAGCACAAATCATTGATAAATAGTACAAGTTAGTGTTTATATAAATTAAAACAACCTTCTCTCTACTCTTATCCAAACTAAACTCAGCGGCCCTGCCCAGACCACAACAATGCTCTCAACGAAAATTCTCTAGGTAAGATTTTTCAGCGTATCTTTACTGATCAGTGACGTTACAATTTTTAATTGTTTTAATTGCAAGCATTGGAACAACAGTTTCAGATTCTGAATGACCTATTTTCTGATTCATTCATCCCTTATTGAATTATATCCAGGAAAACATATCTTGTTTTCTTAAAAGAATATTTTTTTAAAGTTTTAGTTAAACACATTACACGCTTTTCATGTATATTATATATTTTTGATCCATTACAAATTATATAAATAATACATGATGAGATATTTTATGGAGATACTGCAGAACTACAGTAACTATTGACGAGCTGCCCCTGACGTTATTGCAAAAGAAACATACATTCTACGCCATAATCCGAGTCGCGCAAGCAAAGCTCCGATTATTTCCTCACCGGAAAACACCTTCCTGACGTACGCAGGCAACTACAACTGATGCCATCAGAAATGAGAGACAGCTAATGCATAATTATAATCGCAACATGCTCGAGATGTTTACAATTAAGGCAATATCCAAAAAATAAATGGAGTGCTCTATTTCTAGGACAACTCTTTTCGGTCAGAGGAATTAACTCTAAACGCTTATGTGGGACGAAATCTTGAAACGCTGAAATCACGGCATTTCGTTTATGAGGTTAGTCACCTAAATTGAATATAGAGAGTAATAGAACGCAGAAACTCAAATATTAATGTTAAATAGTGAATTTTCGGTCATTGAATTCCGTAAATGTTTTGTCTGATTGAAAATTTAAAACAAATTTCATGCGATCCATCATAAATGGTTACATTTAAACTCTATTTAAAAAATGAGATCATTGGAGAGAAGTTAACCCGAAGATTTTATTTCCTTTTTTAATTTGAAGATCCTTTTGTTTTTATCATCTCAAAATATATCAAGTAATACTTTTAAAATTTGGTTAACTTTGGGCAAAATTTCCTAAATAACTTCATGAGGGATAATATCGGTGATGTCGGAATATTTTAGGTTAAATGTGCTGTCTCAAATATATGGAAAAGTGTACATATTATATTTATATACATATAATAGAATAAGAAAAGAAATATAATGGCCGGAGATATCTATTTTTGCCTGGAGGTAGGTAGGGAAGGAAGTAATGGCATTCCTCCCTCGCTTCATAGACGAGATTCCCGACCTGATAATGAAATGCACATAAAGATCCAAATAACAATCACTGGTAAGTCCAAACGCACCAGGGACCAACCCACAGTGGGGAAGGGTGCCCGAGCCGTAGTGTGCGTTTATGACCCCGCGTCAGGGGTAGGTGGTGCATAGGTTCACTAGCACTACATTTGCAGCGTTCTGTAACAGAAAAAGGAGTGGGTATATTGTGCTGTGAAGGCGAGAATGGAATTATAGTGGTGTTACGTACATGATGATGCGTGTAAAACCACCACCCTCTCGGAGGTGCGAGGATCACTGTTACCGCCGGGCAGCCAGCTCATTATACGGCCGTAAGATTTTGTGGCCGATTTTTGGAGGTCAAAAATCGAACGTCGTATCCACTATGTTAGCGCGACTTGTATGTTTCTCTGGTTGTTGTCTTGTATGTATGAATTACTAGGAAGTAAAAATGAAGTTAAAAATGAAAACCCTTCTTCGCTAATAAACGTACCTCATCACAATAATCATATTATTATTGCAAAAATGTGTTTTCCTTCTACTTACAATCACAGTATTTAAAGGTGGTTGTTTCCAAATTTGAGAGTACTCTCAATGATCTTCGGGACAAACTTTTTAATTAGAGAATTGATCCGTCCGCTCCTAGAAGATGAACTTCAGCTTCTCACTTGGAGACGAAGACTTTAAGAGACTTTAGGAAACTTAAGTGACTGAAGCATTTAATAGGATCCTTCGAAACATTTCGAGGTGAACCATTTGAGGGGATTCTTTGACACATTTCGTGGTGAAGCATTTAAGAGGTTCTTTCGGTACATTTCATGCAGAAGCATTTGAGAAAATGCGTCCAGCTTTACCAGGGAAGCGCCTGGGTTGAGTAGAACCCGCAGAAAGGCTTCGAATGTGCCCGGAAACAATCGTGCTTGTTGTCCTGGATGGGCTAGGGGCAGAGGGTGTCTTTCTAACATTAAGGCGTAAGACGTCTCAGGCAGAGCCAGGCGCGCCAGATCCAAGTTCTTAACCTCGCGAAATGAGAGTCGATCCTGGGGCTGAACGGCCAGGATTTCTTTCTCCAGGAGATATGGACTACATTTCTTCGAAGAAGCGAGGTGCGGAATGCCTCAATTGACACACTTGGCCACACACGATTTGTACATATCGTGTGCGGCCTTAAAGTAATTTACACCGACTTCGGGTGACCCCGACTTTGCACGTCTACAAGAGCGATTTGTATGGCTGGAGCGGTGACAGTAATAGCACCTCCGCGGTAGTGGCATGAATGCCTTCACGTGGTTGCGGTATCATCCGGCACGCACCGACTCAGGGAGCTTGTCACAGTCGAATATGACGAAGAGTGTAGGGGTGGGTCTCGAGGCCCCTCCCTGTTTTCTCATCACACGTTCCACCTTGACCAACCCATGGTCAGCCAATCCTAAGGTGATGTCCTCTATGGAGTAGTCAAGGAGTTCCCTCGCATAAACTACTCCTTTCACAAAGTTCATGGTACAGTGCGGCGTCACACTCACAGGCGTGCCATCAGTGTTCGAAGGGCACTACTCATTGCCATCTCGGATGGATTCGACGCATTCGCCTAAGGCTCTTGTCCGAAAAACGGGTCACCTTCGGCTCGCTACCAATTGCACTATCTAATTCTTTCCTTTGATGGATCATGTTGCCCCTAGCAAACATGGTGCAATCAATGTAGCGAATAATGAGAAAGCGTTTGAATCCAGCGGGCTCGAAAATGCCGAGTAATCTCTGAATGAGAGGCCCCAATGTTATAGAGGCTCTGCCCTGCGCACCTTTGGTCACAGTCAGGGGCCCCGCTCCCGGGAAGGGGACAGAAGGGCCGGATGTGGCGATCTTGGCTTGGTGGCTTACCGAAATGGCAGCAGACCCATCCGTCTCCGCTGGCCCCGTGGATGGAGAGGAGCCCAGAGTCTTTTTAGTCTTTTTTGTGTTGTTTTCTTTCTTTTTAGGAGAGGATGGCGAGGAATAGACCCGCTTCTCCCTTTCACCGGCAGGTGCCCCCATTCCAGATGGACCGGCCTCAGCAAGTTCCTTCTCTGAGATAGAGAATGTCCTGGCAGTCGTAGATGGAACGATCAAAGGTGGAGATCCCTCCTCTCCTTCTACTGCCTTGGAAACCATAGCAGTTTGAGGAGGACCTTGCCTTGGAGCCGTCTCGAGTTCAGTGCTTGGCGCCGAGCCAGGATTTGCTCCCATGGAAGTCCCTACCCTCTGAAGCTGGGTTACCTCAAGTATGATGTTTATCTCGGGTGGGGCCTCCAGTTGTCCATCCCTCCCAGGACATCACAGGCCATATTGGCAGCAATGTGAGGCACAGGCTTTGATCACGTCTAGGTTTAGCATTCTAGCCAGCAGGTCTTTTGACGGAAGCGACCGAAGGGGCCTGTCTTCCCTTTCCCCATTAATGGGGTTTTCCCTACCGAGCCGCTTCAATGGGAAGCGGGCGGCTATGGGCTGCCTGCTGACTTTCTTGGCAGTCCCCTTGGAAAGTAAAGTGGGACTGCCACTGGAAAGAGGGAGGTGCCCCAAGGCATCTCCAGACAAGGGTTGAGGGGGAGTCCCCTACACCCGTAGGCAAAGGAGAGGAGTAAGCCTCCTCTCCGGTAAGAAAAGTTTGGAGGGTCCCCTGCGCAATCACATGGAAGGGTACCTCAATTTTTTGCGTGGAGTTGCCCGAAGGCGGCTCCATTAATTGTGAGGGCGAATGGGGAAGGGTTTTTCATATTTGCATCATTGGGCATGGTGAACCTAATTTCCTCACGGGATGCACACGCTCATCACCCTTCGCAGTAGCCTGCCCTGTAAGGGGTTTCGTACAGGACTGACAGAGCCAAGTGCCATCATTTAAGACCACCCCTCCCACCTAGGGGCCTGGCAGCCCTTCAGCATGGCGGCTCCACCTTGGGCACGGCGTAAAATTGATAGTGTGTGAAGAGAGAAGGAAAAACGATGTGAAGAAGTGAGCCATATTACTTTCGCTATCATCGAGTTAATTAAATTATAATGTGTGAAAAATATTAAGATTTAGTTAGCTGGTTATTGTGTTTTCCTCGAGAAATTAGCATAATTAGGGTGCAAATGTATATATGATAAATGAAGAATCGCAAGACTTCTGAACACTGACCCTTTAAATAATGTATTTCAAAAGCAAAATTTCTAATCTCAGTTTGATTAGTTATTCATCGGTTTTCTCAATAAACTTGAAAATAAAAGTGCGTAATGTCTTTATACACTATAAAACTATATCATGTTCTCCTTATGAGCTTGATTTTTATGAATGATAAGGAAAAGGGCTAATTAAGGTATGATCATTTTTATATAAGGGCCTTTGAATTTCTTCTAAGTATCCACTATGGTAAAAAGTTTGGGAAACTCTGGTATGGTATTTTGCATTTAAGGCATGAAAGTACATGATTCAGTTCATATTTATCGCTCTCGTAATTAATTGTAATATTTAGTTGTTGGTATTTCATATTATATTAATTAGTTTCGGCTATTTCTATCTCCTCACTTTGTGATTTCGGTCAGATGAATATTTGTCTTGTATTTCTATTCTCTAATCATTGACCTCATTCGTGTTTACGTTGTAAAAGGTCTCTGTCCGCTCAATAATCCGAGTTGAGTCACGTCTTGTTCGTAATGTTAATGTTGGCTTGGAATTTCTAAGGTTTCAACTTTGCTTATCTCTAAATAATTATATTAAAGTGCGTTTACAGTCTTTCTGTAGCTTTTCAACTATTTTTGGTACTTTAAGGGTTTACATAGGCCTAATCTAAATACGTGGGATACAGAGCAGTAATATTCGCCAATAATTTGCCATTGGGGCCTTCGTTGGTTAAAGAAAGAGAAATATTACTCTGCGTTAAATAGGTCACGAGGCCATATTATGGTGGATCAAAGCCATTGTAAATGACTAGAGAAATGTTGCAAAGTCATTTTATATGGAATAAATTAAAGGAAGATTGATTTAATGTATTATATATTTTTTCGGGGCTGCTGAAATACAATAATGTTAAATGTAATGGTTTGTTCAATGGATCCAACCATTAAGATTCAATAAATCTTTGGATTGATGTGGTTATGAGAATGAGTACTGTGTTGATGCATTAAACTAAATTAAATAGTGTTTAGATCTTTGCAGGGAGCTTTTCATCGTCCACATAAATAATAATAGTTAATTATATTTGATAAATATCCTTCTTTTCTTTACCTTTGCTATCTTTCTTCAAAAGGGGTAAACCTGAAAGCGTTTAGTATTTCGGTAAAAAAAGATAGCTGAGATAAAACAAGCCTATTACGATGGAGTGAACAAATTGCACGGTTTTGTTTGGAATAGAATGATTTGCCCAAGAATCAAATGTAGAAAATCCAGAAAAGTTATGATAAAATTAGTAGAAAAAATAAATTTCCAATTATACAAAATAAAAGGAAGGATTCACAAAGAGTAACATAAAATATCCTAATTAAAATCGAGATAGATATTTAAGAAATTTTATCCGAGAATATGTTGATAATTGCCATTATATAGTCGTAGTTTGATCACCGGCTTCGAGAAATGTACGCCATTTGAGGTCGAAATTCTTTTCCATGTCCACGTAAGTAACAGCAAAGTATTAACTATCTAGTAACCTTATTGTAGAAGTGTTACATGTCATTACATTAAAAAGAAACATTTTAATATTCTACTAAGAAATTCCTATCAACATAATGTAAGACTAAAACTTATATCGATCGAGAGGAAACACACCCATGACCACGGATTTCTTTTATATCCTTGCAACGAATGATTTAAAGCAGTGAATGACCTCACGATTTGAACCCGACCTTCACAACCGATTGCGTCATGAAATCATATACTATGGTCATATCTCGTCTTCGTTGATTTTAAGGTTGGAAACAAGAATTTTGTCCTAATAAAGACTTAGAAATGATATTATGATATCATTAATATATTTTACGATTGCGTTAAAATTACCTCTAAACTAGAGTAAAAAACAAGTAAAATGTAAATTCTACTGTACAAGTCTCTATCCTCTGAACTTTGTGTTACCCGTGGCTTACGCGAGCTAATGGCCCGTCATTAATATAAACGGTTAAATGAGAGTCGATTCAGCCGAAAGTGCTCTAATAATGACGGCTAATTTATTTAGCACTTATAAAAAGAGGAAACTCAAAAAACAGAAGAAAAGGAAATAAATTGCAAGATAAGATAGAATGGTAAATATAGAGGCTTATATAATACAAGCGTATTTAGATACAGTTGAAGTAGAAGGGCAGTAAATTGAATATGCTAATTCTTCACTTTCAGGGAAAGTTAAAGAAATTAAGAATTCTCTTGAACAACTGCGATATTATAATACATTAATTCTATGTTCAATAAACTGACAAACTCTAAAAACAGACAAAAGGATATTAATTATAAGATAAAAGTTAATGGTAAATATACAGGTTTATATAATACAAGTGTATTTAAATATGAGTGAAAGTGATAAAAGCAGTAAATTGGATGCGTTAAATAAATATTTTGAGGGAAAATTTCCCCCAAATTAAGAATTCTCTTGAATAACTGCGATATTAGAATACATTAATTGCATAAATAAAAAACTTGCAAACTCAAAAAACAGAAAAAATATATAAATTATAAAATAAAATTTAATGGTAAATATAGAAGCTTATATAATACAAGGGTATTGAAACATGGTTGAAAGTGATAAAAAAATTCAATTAGATAAGTTAATTCAATATTTTAAGGGGAACTTTTCCAAAATAAAAAAAAAACTCTTGATTTCATTAATTGTATGTTGAAAAAATTTACTAGTTCAAATTTCACCCGAAGTAAGTTTTTACCATAGTTATTCCGCTTTTAATTTAGGATGGATTCAATTTTCCGATCAGTCGAGGTAGAGAAAATGGAATTATATTGAAATCGTTGTACAATTTGCTGATGGGTTGTGTAGACAGGGATATTTTTTTTTTTAAATACTTTGGGTTTGTCAAAGTTGCTGTGAAAATAAATTGAAAGAATCAAGGAGAACCATAGAAGTGAACTGAATTATGCATTTTCCTTCTAGACGTATTGCAATTGCTTAGCAAGTTATTTATATTTATGTTTTGACAGCGACAGCGGGGTTAGCGCAATTCAACACCATTTTAACTAGTCGCACCTCTCATTTCTTTTAGGGTGGTTCGAATAGAGGACCACATATCATTTTTTCCACGCAAAAATTGGTCCTCATAGTCATAGGGTGCTATGTGCTGTAGCAGCTCGTCCATTCAGGCTACCTCCCCAAGCAGATCGCACCTCACAACTCCCCTCCAAACATGCACACCTACCAACACAATATCATCCACCGCCTTTTCAGTCAGATATTTCTCTCCCAAAATATTCACATAATCAAACCACCTTTTATATGGTATTCCATTCCACCTCACACCCTGACAGTTACTTGTATATTCTCTCCCCAAGTCTATATCTATCCTTCCTTCTTATCCGCACCACTTCTAAATAGCAGTAAAAACCTCCTTCAAACCCATCTTCATACCCGTATAAATATTATTCAAATCTTTCTTCACACCCTCTAAAACCCCATTTAAACGCTTCTTCACACTCTTCAAAATCCCATTCAAACCTTCCTTCACACAATAAATCTCTCTTACCTAGTCGTTCCTCTACCTAAATAGACGGAATTTGAAGTTAAATATGGTAATACCTTCAGAAATATATACTAGAGCAATAAAAGCAACACAAATCACCTTTACAATGAAACCAATACAACGGACGGAATATCTATACAGCTTTACAAAACGCTATGGTTACCCTTTGTTGACAATGGAAGACAATCGAACGACCGATGGCTTAATGAGGTTCCAAAACTTGTCGAAAATAGCCTGAAGACAAAAAATTATTTTAGTCCAAGCCTGGCAAGAATTACGCTTGGAGGAGTCCATTCCTAGATAATTTAGCCTTATTTACTCTATTTTCCCGCTTGTGGGATCTTCTCTTATCTTGTTTCAAGGATTCTCTTTTTTTTCGCGTGAGGGTAAATGCTGTGCTTTTGGGAAGTTCGAAGCTTTTTTAACTACACGAATTTTCTTTTCGTCGAATATTTCTTAACGTTAAACACAAATAAAGATTGCTGTGAAACAAAGCCGTAAATTCTAATTCTTTATTTTTTAAAAATTTGAGTCGACTTCTTACTTATATCCACGTGGTTCATAAAGAAGATAAAGACCCCTTTGCTAATGTCTCCATTCCACCATAACTTTCAAAATATTTTTTTTAGTAGTTTTTTGTGAATAAACATATTAAGTGAGTTGAATAGAATAGCTATTAATCAGGAACTTAAAGGAAATAATTATATTTTAAAGCTGTATTGATCTGATTAGCAATTATTTCTTAATTTCCACTCTTAATTTATTTCACATATGCGCTTTTGTTCATTTAGTTTAAAATAATTTTTTGCCATAAAATTATGGAGTGGAATGAAAAGAATGGTGTTAATGGTGATTATATTGAAGTGAATTGTTGTATTACAAAAATCCAGTGA
The DNA here is from genome assembly GCA_963969495.1 of Ceratothoa steindachneri. Lineage (NCBI taxonomy): Eukaryota > Metazoa > Arthropoda > Malacostraca > Isopoda > Cymothoidae > Ceratothoa > Ceratothoa steindachneri. The sequence continues at coordinate 201,558,252 of OZ018318.1, read as the reverse complement.
TCTCCTAACTTTGTTTCATACACGGGCGATTTCAAAGTTTATTTCTTGTTTTGCATCATTAACTCAAAAGGTTTGTTTACGGGTTGTAAATTGGGACTAACCATTATGTTGGGTGTAATTTTATGAACGCCCTTTCCAGTTTTTTTTTAATTTCTACAATGCTTACCAACATATTTGCATACAAAGGTATTGAGGGATGTAGTTAACAATTTTATTAAAAACATGTAGTAATTTAGCAGATGCTTTCTTATATAAATGATTCTATAAAGACCCTAGGTTTGTTTCATTTCTATTTAGCTCGTTCTAGGCAAATAGGTTTATTAATTATTAACATACATATGATCACTGATTTGGTGCAAATGTGCATGGTAATGTAAGACGTGAAGTGAAAGAGTATATAAAAAGGCTATAGTGATCTGGCAGATATCTACACTGATGATTTTCTAAAGAGACTTCTTTATTTCCAGCATCATTTTATATCAATAAATTTGGACGAAAGTTCTGGTGAAAATATGTGGAATGATTCATAACAGATGTGAAACCATTATATTAGACAGACGTAATGACCAGATTTTTTCCTCTATGGTTGACTTTATTCAGATCCTCCGCAAGAGAAATTCCACCTCCGTGCTGTTGCATGAACCATAGCACAAGGGTGTGCTATAAAATTTCTTTAGCATGCAACAGCCTCCCTTCTCTCTAACCTGCTTCCTCTGGACAGTCTAACAGAAAGCGTGGCCCCATTTAAGTATGGTAACGTTTGGCGTAGTCTACAACATAGACTGAAGAATCAAAACTTTCTCCCTTAATCTCTTAAGTCTTCAGAGGAAGCAGAGATGCAATCTTCTCCCGTGGCAACTATTTTATTAGAAACAACTGGCCATAAATAAGAGCACTTCAAATTTTTTAATAAAACTGGAATAAATACATATAATTCTGATTATATGTAAGCATACAGTTAGAATTTGAATTAAGTGAAGGTTTTCCATTTCTCTTCAATGTTTACATTCCTTGAAATATCAATGTTTTCTTCCATGATCTGTTATTTAATCTTGTAAAATAATTGGCAAGAGCTTCTTATGAGAACCTTAAATAAACATAACCCATCAAATTTATTGAAGAGTTCAATGTAAGGGAGTGCTGAATAGTGCAATGTGGTCCCATGTCCTTCATGCAAGTAAGTACCTTGAAGGCTAAATAACCATAGTTCCTTATATTTTTTAAAGAGCTCAAACTCCTGGCATAAAGCGGCATATCCTTCATGTGAGTATCATAATGGTTTAATAATTCTAGTTCCTACCTCAAATATGTTAAAGGGGCTCAAATTATTGCCATGAAGTGCCATGTCATTCGTGAGAGTGCCTTGAATGTTTAATAACTCTAGCCCCCTTAAATTTGTCGAAGAGTTCAATACAAATGAATTCGGAATAGTGACATAGGGTGTCATGTTCTTCGTGCGGGTGTCTTGATGGTTTAATAACCCTAGTCCCTTAAATTTGTTGAAGAGCTCAAAGTATTGCCATGGGGTGGCATTTTCTTTCTTTCCTTCCTAACCACTCTAATTTTCTGAAGAGTTCAATTGAAGGAAGTTTTGTATAGAGCAATGATTTCAATAGTATTTTTACAAATTTTTGGAGGTTATGCAAATACTCCTAAATCAATTATCTCCAAATTTTAAATTTGTTAAAATGTTCAATTCTCTAAAAACTAAAATGTAGCTGTTATTTGAAATTTTGCTGTGTTTAAAGTTATAATTTCGCGATAATTATTTTTTAAAGCTCCACCTCTCTCAATTTCAAATTTTAGAATAGTAAATTTTTGAAGAAGTAATTGTTCAGATTATAATTTTGTTTTAAACTATCGATTAAATTCAATTTTATCTCCAAATTTCAATATATTTTGAAAGTTAAATTTAATGAATGTGCTTTTTACCAAATTTTATTTTCTCTTAAATGTTGTTTCTCAAAAAATAAAAGATCTTTTTCATCAATTATACTTTTTTTAAAGAAATTTTTTCCTTAATTTAGACTATTCTCCCAAATTTTCATTTAGTGTAAAATTAAATTTTCCCTAAAATCTGACCTTCCATGTAAATTTTCATTTCTTTTGACAGTTAGATTTTCTCTATAACGTAACCTTCCCCGGATTTTAATTTCTTTTAAAAGTTGTTTTCCCCCAAAAATTCGACTTCTCCAAAATCAAATTAGATTACTTATAAAATTTCAATTTGCTCGAAAACTTGAATATACCACAATTAAAAAAAAAATAAAAGATAAACTATTCTCGAAATCTTGGCTTTTTTTCCGAAACTTTCTTAAAAATTTAAAATTCCGCAAACCTCAACATTTCTCCCAAAGGACAAAATTGGCATAGAGTTAGAAGAATACGAATGAGAAAAATAAAAAAATAAAAATGGAAAGTGAAGAAAGTGAATAAATTCTAAAACTATGATTAGAATAAATAAGGAAACTTGAACGCCTTATTGGGCTAGAAGGGAGGGGGGGGAGGAGGACTTTTCATATCATCGGACCTGGTGCTAAGCTTCTTGGCTTGTCCCTCCCCCCCGATACAGAAGCGAATTTTGAAACCTAGTTTCTTATGGTTTTATCCTTGTTTAAATTTCTTTTACTTTCTTTCATCATCTCTATTTTGCTTTATTTATTTCCTACTTCTCTTTACCCTTTTAGTTTATACCTCTTTATGATTTACTTTGTTCCTTTTTAGAAATTCTTTATTACACCCTTTTAATACTTTTTCTATACTTTTAATTCTTTTTCCTTTCTCTTTTGTCTTCTTTTTCTCACCTTTTTTTTATTTGACTCATTTCACATGTTATTTTACCTTGCTACTTAATTCTAATTCGCTTTCTCCTATTTTGTTTCGATTTCTCCCAGTTTCTTTTTTCACTTATTTTATTATTCCAATTTACCTTGGTGTTTTTTCTTGTGTTTATCTTCACATTATTTTTTGTTACTACTAATTTTTATTATTATTTTAACCTACTCGTTATTCTTTATCTCCTTAACTCAGTTTTTTCTTTTGAATCACTCCTTTTATATCCTTTTTCCCTTTGTTTTTTTTTTCTTAGGTCGCTCTTTTTTGTCCTTATTCATTTATCTTACTCTCTATTTCTTGTTCTTTTCACTTGCAGTTTATTGCTTTTTTTCTTTCAACACCGTTTTAATATTTTTTATATTATTTAATTTAATTTCTTTTTAATCCCCCATTCTTCCTTATTCTTAGATATCGTTCTTGTTTTTCACTATTCATTTAATTTCTGACATTTTTTATTTTACTTCCTCCCTTTCGTAGATCAGATGGGCAAATTATATAATTAATAGCAGTGATCCTTTTCTTTTGCCTAGAAATACCGTTTCCATGGATTCTGTAGGCATTCAAAAAACACAAAATAATTTCAAGATTTAACCCCATTCGCAACCAACGCAAGCATCGTCGCCAAGATTGAACCCACAATCAAGCACAATTTAAGGGTTTCCAAATGAGCTTTTGCGGGGGCGTTGCTCACACAAGACGTGAGACATCGCCCATAGCATACAAAGGTTTGCGTTCCAACTTGTTTCCAAGGGGCTTTACTGCGACCACCAGGCCCTACGAATTAAGTGCATCCTTAACTTCCTAACCAGTTACAATAAATAATTATATTTCCACACATCTTGTACATTAAGGCTTCTATCCTAAAGGAAAAATACGAAAAATTTAACCTAAATTAATGGATCAAATTGTAAATACTTTAAAATTGCTTGAAAATTTGAAATAACGTTCGATATATCTTAATATTATTCGTATTAATTTTCTGGGGTGTAATTTAAGTTTTTACTCCTTAGGCTATAATCAATAGCTGAATGACTCAAAGAAAATAACACGATAGAAAATATACAAATATGCCTAAAATAAAATTCCGCTGAATTAACGCGGATTTTGTTGTAAATATGAGGTATGGAAATGGATATTCATTTGATGTGTATAAGGTTATAAATAGCCTATGCGGTACTTTTAACCAGTTATTTAATGATAAACAATATAGTAGATTAAGTGGCATCTATGGCAACGTGAATTTGGTTGTTTTAATATATAACGCTATACTAGATTGTGTGGTACCTATGATAACGGAAAATCGGTTGATTTAATAATAAACACTATGCGTAGATTATTTGGTATCGATGGCAACGGAAATTATATTGATATATTTAACATTATCCAGAGGTTGACATAGGCATACATGGCTTTTCTACCTCTGACGATTTTTTGCGTTTGATTTTCTTGAATAAATAGATGAAAAATCCTTTATTTAATAATGACATTAAATATAAATAAAATCAATCTATTTAAAACTGTATCCGGCTATGGAAATATCGAGAGTTTGAATCCTGACTGGGAAAGATATTTTGTTTCTCAGTTGATCGATCTAACCGACGGGACCCAATTTTATACCGAGAAATTTAGAGATAGATCTTAACAAGTACAGGTTCGGTTAGGTTAAAATTAAGTAATAAAGAAAGAAATAGAAATAAACTAGGTAATGATACAAAATGTAACAATCAATAAACTATTTAGTAGTAAAATTTAACCCTGTTTAGAAATCGTGTGATGGTTCAAATTCCTTAATTTACAAGAGTACAACTTTTATTAAAATAATTTCCAAAATCAACATAAAAGTCAGCAATTTTTGACTATTTTTTCCCAAATCAGCGTATACCAACGCCAGGAACTATAACAACGTCCTGTAACCCATTAATCGCTTATACAGTACAAAAACACCCTTCTCATATTTCTGTACCATTGCCCCTTGAAAGTGATAGGTGGTATTTACCGTACCATCTTCTTCAACCAGCATATCTGCCACATCAAGTTTATTTACCTGGAGATGCAGTGCCAGGAGGGGTAGTTTCTTGTATTCACGATTCCTTCGACGGCATATTTGTCCGGGGTCAAAACAGTAGACCTCATCTCAATCTTAGTCAAAGCACGATATCAATTATATCCTTCAAAGATTTAATCATATTTGGGAAATAATGTCATAAATTTGGTTAAATAGGCGAAACATGTGTAGAAGTTACAGTAACATTCTAAAATAGATAAATAACTGGATTGCGAGGAAATGTAAAGAGCACAGCTCTCTTACTGACATCGAGAACGAACGCAAATCTCGTTGCAGAATCTTTGCATTTTGTTCAGTGGGTACTGAGACATAGCCTCTTTTGCGAGTCAATTTCCTTACCTTGAATCAAGAGGCATCGCCAAAAATTAAAATTACTTTCGCCCTACACAAGTTCAATAGATTTACCCAGATTATTTGGTATTCAGAGAAAGGAGAGAAGTGTTCTAATTACGTTACCTGCACGATTGGATAGTTACCACCCATTTGGTACTCCCACTTCTTGCAGCATAGAATTTCACTGTAAAGGTGTCGCAAATATGTATCACCTATTCCCTTGAATGGTTCCAAAAAAGAAGGGAGGAGGTTTTCATACTATTGCTGGACTTCTACAGAACGTGGAGCGAACCAGGTAAAATCGAGTCTTTCAATAATGGAACTTTACTAAATCAAAATGACTTTCAGAACACTAATTCTACTCAACGTTCAAGCGTGCGAGAGAAATGAAAATTTTAAATCTTCAAACGACTACTCATTTGCCCTAAAGAAAATGAAGTAACTGGTATAGATCAATGACCAATTGAGCCAAGAGGAACTTCTATTCATATACCTCGGACTCTGAACGGGTCTCCATTCTCCCTTGGGAACAAAAGTTCCCCTCTCTTGGTTAGTTGGTATAAAAAATGCAAATAAATATTTTTAGACACTCTTAACCCCAAATAATGATCGGTTATTGGTGTCCTTGGGCTTAGCAGTGATGATCATGGTGATCTTTATGTAAGTTTCATTATATTATCGGTTGATCTTGTCTTCAAGGACGAGGGATCTCGTCCATGAGCGAGAGATGGAGCAAAATATTAGTAATATTATTAGTAGATCAAAGACCAGCCAAAGTATCTTAATACTCTCTAAATAGGAGATTAATTGTAAGATTATGAGATGCAAAGAGGAGAGTCCACTCGATTCCCTGATCTATCCATTGTTCTCTTTTGGGGTGGGATTAGATCAGAAAAGGAGCTCTATAGGAAAAACTTGGACGAATTATGTTCTTGGTAAGTCATAAGTAATACGATTAATCTCATATAAGAATCATTTATAATGGCAATTTTATAATAAATTAGGTGAATAAAGATATAAAATTTTATTCTTGTCATTACAAACGCAATTCTTAAATCTTTCTTCGTTGTGAATTAATGAGAACCCTGTTGAGTACTTATTTTTACTCACAAGCATGTAATATTTATGCAATGTTGCACTGATGTACTTAAGATAGATTCGATGTTGCCTATATATATTTACGAGATGCGATGCTCGCCATAGTTTCTTTTTTATTATTAATGAGCAAAAAGTAAAGACATTGCACTAATTGTAAATTCTTCCAGAAAGTTATTGCGACTTTGGAAATAATATTTTTTAGGATATTTAATTAATTATATAGTTACCATTTTGTTCTACATCTTTTTCATGGTAAAATCTTTGGTATTATTGATAAAGATAGCAATTAAATCATGTTCAAAGTCGTTAATATTATTAAAACACTCTAAGGAAAGCGAAATGTTCAGCGTTCTGAAAAACTGGAAGTTCAAAGGAACTATTAATGAATTCTGATATGAACTAACAGATTATAAATGATTAAAAAAAAAATGATTTCATTTATTAATTAAAGCTTATTGAAAACAATATTTCAGTTTTTTTTCCTAATGCGGCACGAACCTTCCGGATGACCACCTATTTTTATCACGTTTCTCTCGTCTTCATCATTATTTTCCTCCTCCTTTAGAACGCAGCTCGCCAATCTTTATATATCCCTTGGGATGGATTTTAGTGATCCAATGTGCCATTTACACATTTCATCTCCCTTCCATTACAGTAATTTTCTCGCTCTCGTCTGTGTTCACTTTGCAAGGAATTTAAGACAGATGTAAACACGAGGTAAGCAACCATGGAATAACCTGATTACTTAAAATCAAAGCTTAAAAACTGCAGTCAGCTTCGAGAGATTTTCTACCATTGATAAATAAAATCGATAAGAAAAGTTCGAGGAAACTTTGGAAATTTGGTAAAGAAAGTTGTAATTTTTCGCCAGTTTAAAAATTTTAAAGTAAATAAAAGCTTTTATTATCAGTGCTTTGAGTGGCAAATATAATGCTTTTTTCATGTGGATAGAGTTTAAATTCCAACGGTCTTACAACTTTACTACCATTAGAAAGACATTTATTTACGAATACCAACCTTCTTAGCTGTCTACCAGCTCTGCTCACCCCTGTGTATTAGGTTGCAATATCACCACATTTTCCAAATTACTTATTATTAGACTGAAAAATTGCCTTGCTCTACCCAATTGACCAGTTTACTAGTCCTACCGTTTTACTTGCCTTTGCAAGGCAATTGCTCCATCACTACAGCTCTCTCTAGAAAAGCTAGAATTCCCCAACCACGCATGGACGCAAACCTGCTTATTCTAGAGTGGTTCCTTATAAAATGGCTGAATATATAAAAATGGAATAACAAAAAATGTATGATTCCAACAAGGCAGTTTAAATTTTCTGACTGAAAATTACCCAGTTTCTTCAGTCGACCAATTCTAAAAATCCCGTTTACGAGGTGCTTCATTATATGAATTAAACAGGATTGAATACATAGTTTTTTACAAATACCGGTGGAAGGTTATGCTATGCAGAAGAAATTCTCGCTCTTCTAGATGCCTAGATTATGGCTAAACCATGGCCAATGCAAATGGTGCCAAGAAACTGCCTAGAAGATGGCAATTAGGGACATTTAGTTTCAGCAACTTTCTACCGCAGGAAACTAATTATTTGATCTTAAATTAATGCTATTTTTCGGCCAAATCTTTTATACAATTTTTGTATCATAAAGTAAAAGTGTATTATAAGTGTCTTGTCCTGAATTTCGTATAAAGTTATGTTGTTTTATAATAATGTGATCGAGTTATGCATAATAGAGACAACTGAGTAAAATTTTATATGTTTTGTAAGATGTGGATAGAAAATTACACATGTAATAATTATTTCCTTTTTCACTGCGGATAATGCGTATTTATCTATTTAATTATATGGTATCAATTTGCTTCTATCACAGAATGATAAGAGACATGTAATCTTCTTTTAACACCTTAATTTTTATAAATTGCTATAATCTCATTATAATATTTGTTCTAAAAGATCTAAATTAAAAAAGAATAAAGAAGAAAAGCATCATACTTCCAATTTTCGAAGAAAAAAAGCTTTTTCGATACACTTAAAACGAGTTTTCACTACAAATTTCGCGGTTTAGGCACTGCACTCTGTTACACTACATGAAAACTGCATTTGTAAAACAGCTAAACACTTCTCCTCGACTACTTTCGCGATGATAAATCACGGCAAAAGTGCTGTTGTAATGAAAGGCGTCACCTTTTATTATGCTCCACTCACAGAGAAAGCTGGGAGAGAGTAACCAGCAGCACTTGCCTCGTTCATATCCAGATAGATGCTGAAGCGCGTTTGGGTCAGATTCCTTAAACGAGACCCTTTCTATTTCTCTCTCTCTTTGCTCTTTTTATTCCCATCTCTCTTTTCTCTCCGATAATGTTGATTACGAAATTACTGGGCAAAGGCATTAAGATTCACCCGAGGCTAGTTGTAAGAAAGGAAAACATGAGTGATAAAAGATGACGGATCTTTTAAATGAAATAGCGATATAAATTGAGTACCAGTATCTTCCTTGCTATTTAATACGAGATTTTATTATATTTCTTACTTTTTGTCCAAATTATGAGTGAAAGGTGGATGGAATAAGTTAGAGAAGAAAGTTTAGCAGATGGAATTTAAACTTTACGCTGGTCTTACCAAACTTAAGATAATTAAATAGTTTGTCACTTTTGTGGCAAAACTATACGATTTTAATCGTCTTTTTATACGTTTAATCAATTTTGACGGTCAAAATACTATCAAAAAGGTGAGGTCTCATGAAGGAGACATTTCTGCAATTAATTTAGGTAAGCTGACGTTTCGAAGAGGAGACGTCTTGGGAGGCAGATAATTTGGGAAGGGAGACCTTTTGGGATGCAACGTTTAGGCAAAATGTAATTTATGTAAAAGGAATTTGGGGAGGGAGACTTTTCTGGAACGTGATGTTTCGCAAGATAACGTCTCAGTAAGATGATGTTTCGGGAAGTTAAGCTTAAAATTCGGATGCGCTGTTTCAGAGAGACATTTGTGATATATTAAGGTTTCGTGAAAGTGGCGTTTCAGATAGGCGATGTTTTGAGAAAGTGACTTCTCAAGATGATGAAGTTAAGGAAATTAACGTTTCAGAAAAATCACTTTTTGAGAAGGTGAAAAATTTGGGAAACAAGACGTTTCAAAAGAGTAACGTTCGTGTAAGTTACATTTCACAGCGAATAATTGAATTAAGGTCACAAATTTTCCGATGGTGCAGTTAAAATTGAACTGAGGCGACATCAGTAGCACTGACAAGGCCGTAATTAATTAAATTTTCTTCCAGAAAATAGTGAAATACAAGAAAGGAAAACGGCACGATGTCAAGCCTGGTTATGGTATAGAACTAGTGAGATTAAAGTACGGTGATATGGTAGTTAGACCTATCTAATAACCTTGATTCACTGAAAACGAAACTGTTGTTTTGATATAGATTTATCTTCTATCTGCGCTCTCTATTAACTATCAAAGAAAAATATTTAAAATAATTAAAGAAAAATCCTAAAAATCCAAATAATATAAGAAAAAGAATAATGATGATTAAAAGAAAAATCTCAATATACTAAGAATCAAACAAAATACTACTATTAAAAGAAAATGACTAATGATAATTAAATAAAATGATAATAATAAATATAAGTTCTACTAATGGTTATAATTATTCTTAACTGAACAAAGATAAAAAATATGATACATAGAGTAAAGGTAATTTAAAGCCCATTTGGGCTCTAAAATAATGACCTATACTCTTAACTTCGCGTGCTATAACTTATAACAACCATAATTTCGACTCGGTTGAAAAATGTCCACATTTAAATGCTAATGATAGCCAATGAAGTTTAACCCCACTTGAAGTAAAATGTGTCCCTAAAGAAGTCTACAAATTCCTCAGATATTGCAAATGTTGCATGTTCAAAAATGTGCAACTCTGCAACATAGAGCAAAGGGTGTCGATCCTCCTTTGGGACCACTGTGGGAAGTGGGTTTAAATGAGTGTGAAACGAAGTTCTTTTTGAACTTAGACACCCATGAGTTCTAAAAAATCCCATTTCTTAAGAATAATACTAAAATAAGTGTAATGCAACACCGGCTTCAATTTACTCACGATCTATTATTGTTATTCTGTTTATTATTATTATAATTACCATTATCATTATTATCATTAATATCATCATTATCATTTAAAAAAAACTAAATAGAAGAAAACGAGGAATAATAAAAGAAAAACATTTAAAAGGTAACGAAGACAAAGCAAGAAACAAAAAAAAAAGGATACAAAATGAGGAGGCAAAAGCAAAAGCCCAAGAGAAGAAATAGAAGAATAAAGAGGAGAAGACGAAAACAATGAGGTCGAATAAGGGGAAGAGTATAATGGAAAGAAGAAAGAAATAATACGAAATTAAAAAAGACAAATAGGACGAAACAAAAGTGTTAGAAGAAGAATAAGAAGAGTAGACATGAAAGAGAGAGAAAAAAGAAAAAGCACCGAATGAAAAACAACAGGAGTAGAATATGAAGAAAGAAAGAAAAAAAGAAACATCAGCTGAAAACAAAGATGAAGAGTAGAATATGAAGAAGAGAGAAAAAAGACGAAGAATCTGCTAAGGAAGAAGACCAGTAGCATATAAAGAAGATGAAAAACCAGGTGAAGATGAAGAAGAAGAGTAGAATATGAAGAAGAGGGAAAAAAAGTAAAAGAAGAAGGTGAATCACAACCGACCTCATAATAATCGAAAGGACGTCACTCATGATCATGGCTGTGTCTGTCTGGTGACAGAAGCTAAACTCACCATTGTTACCGGATGCCTCCCTGACCCGCAAGCTCCCCATTACTTCCTGTGAAGGTCAGCTTCCCATTTTAATAAATTTAGGAATTTGGCGAAAAGTGCAGAAAGAAAAAAAATAATAGACAAAAACATTTAGGGAAAAATAAAAAACAATATTCGGGAAATTTGAGAATATTCAAGGTAAAAAATACACACAAGGCAGCCAACTGAAAGGTAATATTGATGGGAAAAAATTATTAAAAGGATAATAAATAGATAACTCCAAATCTCAACTACTGATCTGAATTCGACATTGAATATCAAAAATATCAGTCAGAAATTGAGAACAAACCGAAGAAAGAAAACAGGGAATGTTAATAATTTTCAAGTGACCCAAAATAAATCCATGGAATAAAGCACAAACTCGGGCGGAAGATATATAGCAAAAAAGAATAAAAGTTCAGAAATGGAAAGGGGTGGAACATATTTCTAAATGACAATAGAATGACGAAAGAAACCCTAAATCGGACCCTTTTATACAGTTGGAGATCCAAAAGGCGATCTCGCAGGAGAAGTGAGGGTGAAATGTACTGAAAGGCGAGAGAATGTGCCAAACTCAACTGCAATACCATACTAAGTGAAGATTGGTCGGATAAGTATTGTTTAGTAATATGATTGATTGGTAATTATTTTAATTATGAATACATATACTCGTACATCCATATTATAAATACTTACTCATTCATACTATAAATACTTCCCCAATTATATTATAAACACCTACACACTTATTATAAATACCTACATATTTGTATAAACAACACATTCATATTCTAAATAACACTGGTCTACGAGGTTTTTGGTGTTTAGTAAATGGCCATCATTCCTGCGAGAAATCGGTCTCCTAAATCGAAAATTTACCTTCATTTTGATCTATCAGGTCTAGTATTTAAGTTATTGAACATCTTTTTATAATACACACATTAGGTTTGAGTCAAAGTCCATATGTTAATAAGTCTGTGTGTGAGTCAATGTCCACATTTATATAAGTATATGTGGAAGTTAATGTCTATATGTAAATGTCATAAGTGTCACTATGTATGTGTGTACGTTGACTACTCTGGATTCTTTACTTTATCCTAATGATAATTATTTATTTTTTTTCGATTTTTTAGATTTTGTGGTGAACGAAGCAATAGAAAATGAGCAAGATGTCCTCTTCAAAAATTTGTTGCCTTAATTATCCAAATGTGTTATAGAAACACAAATGTGAAAACTATAAAGACCTCTTTACCAACTTGATATCAACTTTTCGTGATATTGGCGCGAATATGATGCTCAAAATGCATTTTCTTTTTAGTCATCTTGATCGTTTTCCTGGAAATCTCGGAGATGTTAGCGACAAACAAGGCGAACGATTCCATCAGGACATCAAAGAGATCGAAACTCGTTACCAACGACCTCGGGACGCTGTGGTAATAGCAGACTATTGCTGGTTTTTAAAATGAGATACTCCTGTCCCTCAACATCAACGGTGCGCAAATAAGCGTAAATTTACCCTGAAATATCTGCCACAAATCTTTGCCAACGTGCGTTTTCAATTATAAAATTTTACTTGTGACTTGTTTGTTTATGTGTTATGCTTTCTTAATTGTTTCATATGAATTGCCTCTTTTAAAATTAAAATAGCTTAAATAAAGAAACAGTCTTGTTTAATTGCATTAAAAATCACTAATATCAACTCATGTTTACCTTTGGAAATATTTTCATGCGCAATAATAGCATCTAATAGAGCCAAAATGGAGATGAAGAGAGACAGAAGACTAGACCTAATGGAGCAAAACTGAAATTATTTTCGAATTTAGTAGAAGCAAAATCACTTAAGAATTCGTTGAAATATTTCAGGCACCAGACGAAAGATATTTTTTGTTGTCCAGTGTAATTATTCTTATTATAAATAGCTATACAGTCATATTATAAAAAAAACTTAAACATTTATAGTATAAATACTTACTCAAACATATTACTAATACTTACATGATCATATTATAAATACTTACACATTTATATATATTAAATAGTGCGGAGAAGACAACCTAAGATTTTCTTCTTTAGAATATTAAAGATTTGACATTTTAAATAACAGAATAGACATAACTAGACACAATAGACAGAAATACTAGTAACAAAATCCATGTAAAACGTAGGGTTTCGATCGATGTAGGTGCTTTAGCTATCATCTCACCTCCTCAGTTAGCCCCGTCATAATTGTGGGAGCCAAATCAGGGGTTGACGCGCCATCCTGATCTCTAGGTAACAAAATCAAACTGATTTGGCTCTTGGGAGTTTAAATGGGTCCTCAATATCATTTTTAAAGCTCCTCACTTTTAAAATTATTTAAAAAAATATATATATATATCTTAGATATTTCTCAGATATTGCTCATTAATTAATACTTTTATTTTATTTTATTTATTTTATCACTTGTGCGGTTAAAATAATTAAATAAAAAATTACCTACATCTATTTTGTTTTCATTACTATGTTATATACATTTTATACGATTCTACCACTAGCAAGACTTTCATTAAAAACGTTTGGAATCAAAGACTTTATGATCATTACTTTCTTCCCTTCACTTTAACTTCGTTTAATCATACATCTCAAATCGACTGCATCCGTAAATCGCTCCTTACACAAGTTGTTGGATTACATGTCCGAAGACCGAGACAAAACTATCAAACGTATCGTATGCGTCTTCAGTAAATTCTCTCAGTCGAAGGTAAATTCCATTATTCCGCAGCAAATTCCAGGAATAAATCACTTTATTCCGCACGAAATTCTACTAGTCGTCATTAAGACAATTTATTCATCTAGCAAAGTTTATGAATAAATCTCTTTAAGCCAAGAGAAAATGCAATTAACTTTTAGGCAACTGCATTTTCTTCTTGAAGACAGCTGGTTGTTTCCATTTTTTCTGGCTCTTTTTATTAGTTAGTCGACCATCTCTCGATTTTGAGTGTGATCTCGTCATTGTTTTCCGTTTTCCTCCCGTTTAGGACTGGTAAAACCTACTGAAGGTGAATTGTTCGGAAACTACATCGGTTTGACAGCGTTTTGCACCCTCTTGCTTCGCTCTGTTGAGAAACTTCCGTGTTTTGCGATATTCACAAAATAGGAATGGATAACACACATTGCTATGTCTAATTTCATTGTCGGGTTAATTTCCTGATTGTCTTTCTCTGCTATTAGGATTATTTCGCTTCTTCATAGGTGATATTTGCCTTTTGGTTTTTCCTCTATTACTTTCCTCTTTTCTTATTCACCAGTCTCTTCTAATAACATGCCATAGATAATTTGCATTGAGGGTTTACGCAGCTTAGACACGGTTTGTTGTTCCCATTTGTGTATTCCATCCAGGTGTGTCCCGAGCCAGCACATTCTAGACAAACTTTGCCTTAAAATTTACATTCTCTTGTAACGTGCTGCTCTAAGGTGTACAAGTAGAAAGACAACTGAAGTGACACAAAAGTTTCCCTATATCTGTGTTTTACAGATGCACACTCTAATTTTGGGTTGGAAGTGGTGATGACTTTCGTTGTAGCCACCACTTCACCAATCAATTATCATTTTCTGGGCCGTTGCCGGGTGAAAAATTTGCCCGGTATTACTTGAAGCGTTCACGGTGGTCTGCTGTTGATTTTTCTTCTGCTTTAACCTCATCTCCGTGGGCCTAACTACCATTCCTTGAACGTCTGGACTTTTTGCACGCCGTTTCCTTCCTTTTTGCTTTCCCGAGTTTGAGACAGTCTACAGACAGAAGCGATATTACTACATGTGCTATAAACGAGGCCTGAAAGACTACTGTCGGGGAATTTCGTTGACCTAGAGCTAGGTCTGGTATAATTTGAAGCACATCTATCGCTCTTCCTGGTGGGCATAAGTGTCTTAACTTGACGAGAAGAGTCCTCTTGCAGAGGATTTGAAGTGAGTCAAAAAGATTCGGGGCAAGTTTTCGCAGGACCTCCTTCCATTTCTCTAGGAGAATGGGACCGCAATCTCGTATTCCACGTCCGTGGTCTTCTTAAATCGCGACAGCTATCTTCACATCCTCTATCCGAGATGCTGATCTGGCAACCGACTGAACTTTACCTCCAGAGATGCTGAACCTATTTACGACAGATTTACGTTTAATGAGATACGTCCCGTTCTCGCTTCATGCCGGACTACACCCCTGGTCCGGCATGGTATTTATCCTAGATTTGTTCAACATGATCTGGACAACAGAACGTAATTTCTCAAACTCTTGGCGAATGGCCTCTGAGTTCGCTTTTAACAAACTGAGGAGAGATAACTCCATTTTTGGACAGATTTCTTCCAATTTCTCTAAACTCCTAAGTGTGCAAATTAATGAAAAAACTGGTTGAGTTAGATTACTCTTTTCCTGGAGATCAGATGCCACCTGTCTTGCGTGCAGTGCGGCTTCCGAAATTTCCGCTCTACGTAGGATGCTTTGCCTCAATTGGAAAATGCTATGTGCGATGGCTTTCTTCGTAGATAGTACTACGTCACGGTGTTTTTCAATTTGGAGAAGGACTATAATACCACATAGTGATACGGTACCATGGGCACGCTATCCAATATTTATTTGTGAATTTATGCGATATGCCGCATAAGGGTGGAGAGATTCCTCTCCGGGCCAATGGATCAGGAAAGGTCGTCTGGCAAGGAAGTATTGTCAGTGTGGCACTTTTCTCGTAAGCATCAAAGGTATCACTTGGGTGCTGCCGAAAGAGGTTTTCGCTAAGCTCTACGTGGACGACATTTCGATATCTTTTGGTACGGCCAAGATTCCAGTTTTTAAGGATCGAGTCCAACAAAAATTGAACCGCATCTCTCGCTATGTTGAAGGGCACAGTTTTTAGTTTCAATTATCCAAGACTAAATAGTGCACGTCTGATGCCATGCACGGTTCACTCCGACCATGACTTGTTACGAGGCTTCAAATGGAAGACATATAGTCTCAGCGTCATAAATATTCTTTGTTCAGTTACTTTTGGACTTGTGGTGCTAATAAGGCTACTAGTGTCTTAGTTTCTACCGATCTTTGTTCGTTGTAAGCTTGATCACAGATGTGAGTTTTACGCATCCGCAGCCAAGTTTGTATTGCAGAATGTGGAATTGATCCACCACACCGGTCTCCGTTTAGTATCCGGGGCATTCCTCACGTCTTATATTAATAGTGAAATGTCGATGCCAAAGATATGACCTTTGTTCTGCGCCGTATATAGTGCAATATGCGATTGTACATGAAAACTGGCCTTTTCCTCGGTCTCTAAAGCCTCTCTCTGCATCCATGGCTGAACTCTAGGGCACCTATGCCGCTGAAAGAAGCTAATCATATCATTAGCGCTTTTGAGCTTATTGCAAAGATAGTCCTTTGAGAGCTCTGTTTAATTTTTTGGTAGCTAGCGCCTATGATTTTGCCCAGGACGGGAACATAGAAACTAACCCCTTTGACTATTTGTCGCCACGCTTCTCCTCACAAAGCTTCCTCAGTGGCGGGAGTATTGCTCTCGGCTTTTTTAGAGCACACACCGTGTCACACTGGATCCGTGCTAGTGTACACAAAAGTCTCCAATTCCCAAAAGGTTGTCAGCTTCCAAAACGTATCCACTCGATTTGGTTTAAGCAGGGCTCTACTGGGCATTTCATCTTGGTTCCCACCCAAGGTAGTTGAAATGCACATCTCGGTACAAGAGATAACACGACGTGTCTCGTTCGTAGACTGGATTGTGGTCTTTAAGGATTCGAAAAGTGCTCTGAGAAATCACGGAGCATTGCAATCTCCCCACATGATGGTTCAATGTAAAGTTACACCAAAGTAAGGGCAAACCAAGCGGATATCGAGAATATATTCTTCTGGCTTAGTGGGTGTCGTAGAATGGACTCTCGACTATATACCATATATAATTATTCATTGAGGGAACTTCTTTATTCATCTTTAGAGTGCGTGGATGTCTAGGCTGGCCGATATTATGTATCTTCGATATGCTTAAGAAGTGGAACTAAGCTCAAGATAATAATATTGCTATCATTAATAAAAATAGAGTTTTATTAATAATAACTATCAACAACACACAAAACGGAAAATATTGACATAAACAGAGAATGAAAAGGGTCGTGGGGAATCGAGCTAATCCGAGAATTAAAAGATTTAAAAAGGTAAAAAAAATATAAAGTTAAAGGGAGATTATGGTTCGCTAAACCAATTAAAGCACAGGATAGAGTTGACAAAAGGGTTAAATACTCAAAGGTAACGTTTGGCTTACGTAATTATACTTGTTGTGCAGAGGGAGGCGACGTGAAGGGATTTTCGGTCCGCTGGCGAGTTCCAGCCAAGGAGGGGAATTAAATGATCCTGACGTGGCTTCTTGGGAATGAGAACCGTTTCTTGACGAATGGCTTGAAGAACAATGGCTGTTCTACGTTGTTCTCTTCTGAACAACAGGGGGAGGAAGAACCGTCTCTTGTCTACGGGCTCGGGAACAATAGCTGTTCTAATGTTGTTCTCTTCTGAACAACAAGGGGGAAGGGTGAGAACCGTTTCTTGGCGAACGGGCTCAAACCAACAATGGCTGTTCTACGTTGTTCTTTTCTGAACAACAGGGGTGTGGGTGAGAACCGTTTCTTGTCAACGGGCTCGAAAGAACAATGGCTGTTCTACGTTGTTCTCTTCTGAACAACAAGGTGGGGTGATAACCCTTTTTTGTCATCGGGCTCAAAAGAACAATGGCTGTTCTAATGTTGTTCTCTTTCTGAACAACAGGGGAAGCCTTGTGTCACGAAGGGCTCGAACTTTGGCACTCAAGGGATATTGTCTTCCTTCTTAAAAAGTGATGGTGAATCTCGAGGTCGAGGTCCCTTGGCGCACAAGGTGAGAGTGAGTCGTAGTGATGTTTCGCGACGGAAATCTGGATCTCTAATCTGAATCTTAGTGGTTAAGTTTCCATATAAATAGCCGGGACATCTCCTTGGCGTGGGGGACAATGGAGTGGGAGCTTCGAGGAAATGCACAGCCACGCCTAAGAACATGCCTTATCTGCCCATAAGCCTAACTCAACCTGGCGAGGTTGGCGTATGGGGGCGTATGGGGGCGAACGGGGGAAGATAAACCTCCTTGTTTAAACATTGACTCAGGTGGCTGTGATAAGGCCCCAGGCTTCAAAGCGAAGATGCACGTGGGTAGCATCGTTGTTTTAAATAACATGTGATAGTGGTTGAAATTAACGTAACCTCAACCTGTTCTATCACAGTGAGCATGTAAAGATTGCAAGGATTGAGCACTATTGAGGGCGGGAAAAGATCCAAAAGACACTGTGTGACCAGACCAGCATTTCGCTGTTCTTCACACTGAATACTTCACAGTAATCAGGCCTGTTAGAGATAGAGGGAGAAGACCCGCGCGCTCGTCTATTTCAAGAAGAGAGAGAGAGAGAGGACACACATGCACGAGCCTTTTTAATCCACGCTAATGAGGCGCAAAAGCGCGAAGGTCGTGACGGGCTGAAAGTCCGACTTCGTGGAAGACTGAGATGTGCTCAAGAGCACGAAGGCTCCCGGCGGAGATTATCCTGCGACGCGGGAATCGGGAAAACTCCACCTCGCCCGGCGAAGTCTGTCGACTAAAACCCTCCCCCTTCAGGCGCGGGGAAATGCAGTAACTGCCTGTATCCTAAGTAACCACCTGTGTCCCGAGGAAACGCTAGTATTTCCAATCCTTCCTTCCACGTTAGTTTCGTGTGAACCCTTGTAGAACGCGTCAAGCTCCGTGTATTCCCTTAGAACTCGCGAGAGTCAACCCCGTACTCGTTGGTACTCGTTATCCGAACACGGTGCGTCAAATTCTTAATTCGGTATTCTAAACCCGAAGGCAAGATCTGAGTTGATCTCGCTTAATAGTCGTTTGTCAAGAGGCTAATATTGTAGACTCTACGCCGTCTCTAACAAGGCAGGACTACTCCACGCGAAACTTTCCTTTGCAAGCTCGACCCCCCTGTTCCCTTTTAAGATCCATCATTCGGCTTTGCGTGCGCTCAAGGTCATTTGAGCGTCCCATCTGTCATTGTCCGTTTGTGTGTACGGCGGTCGATCCCGCTAAGGTGGCGCTTTGAAGCCGAGACTCGTGTACGTCTCTTATGTTTATATATTTGGTTGAGGAATAAGTTCTTGCGTTTTTTTAATGTTGTGTTGATTTAAGTTTCGTTGACGTGATTTGTGCACATATTAAGAAACAATAATAAATAATGAGCCCAAAATTTGCAAAGGTTAGGCTACGTCTTGAAGTTGATTAATAAGTCATTGTGGTATATTTAAAAGTTGTGGTAATTTGATTTTTGTTGTGTACCCTCAAAATGGAATGTCAAGTTGAAAGAAAGGCGCATTTTCGACACTTGTTGTTATTCATTTTCAATCGAGATGGGAACAATGCAAACGCAGCCAAAGCTCGTCGCGATATTTGTAATGTGTACGGAGAAAATGCTTTATCAGAAAGGATAGCTCAATGGTGGTTTTCACGTTTTAAAAACGGTCATTTCAATCTTAATGACGAAGAACGTTCTGGTCGCCCCATTAAGTTGGATGAAGATCGATTGAACGACCTTCTTCATGAAAATCCTCATCAAACGACTAGAGAATTGGCTGTGCAATTGGCGTGTGATCAGAAAACTGTAGTGAATCACCTTCATTCGACGGTGAAAGTTAAAAAACTCGGTGCATGGGTTCTGCACGCTTGGAGAAAAAGCAACAAACTTCAACGCTCCACCATAACCGCAGGTTTGCTTGCTCGTCACAAAGCTACTCATGGATATAAGGACAGATTTCTTCACCGCATCATCACTGGCGACGAAAAGTGGTGTGTTTATGATAACATGAACTATCGAAAACAAAGGCTTAGCCCCAATAAAGAACCACTTCTGCGATTAAAGCAAGGACTTCATCCAGAAGAAACGATGCTGTGTGTGGTGGGATTGTGAAGGCATCATTCTTTATGAGCTCCTTGCGAACAACGAGATTGTCAATGCAGAACTCTACGTTCAACAAATGTACCGACTCGCCAAAGCTATTCGTGAAAAGCGACCTCATCGACGTTTTGGAGTCCTTACGCAACATGGCAACGCTCTTCCTCACATTGCCAATATGACAAAACCACCATCCAAATGCTTAATTGGAAAATCCTGCCGCTTCCGCCATATTCGCCAGACTTTGCTCCATCGGATTTCCATCTGTTCTGTTCGCTTTCCAACAATTTGGGCGGCGTTTCGTTCAATACTGAGGTGGAATTAAGAAGCTGGTTAGACGAATTCTTCGAGTCAAAATCCAAAGATTTTATTGCGGAGGCATCGAAAAACTAGTTGAACGTTGGGAAGAAGTCGTAAATAACAACGGAGAATATATTATTGATTAAATTGCATATTGTTATCAATTAAAAATAAAGTTTTTCTAAAATTCTTAATGGTAATGAATAAATTTAATAAAACCGCAAGAACTTATTCCTCAACCCAATACCTAAATTAAAACCCTTTTAATTTTGTAAATATATTATCTGCATATTAGTAAAGTATATTTTTGTACTCCGTTTCTATTATCTCAGAACCTTTCCAAGATAGCTAAGCATTGACCAACCTAAAATTGCACCCTGAAACTTAATTGCACTCTGATTTCTATTTATAATTTTACACACGCTCATTACGGACTAATCCGTTCATAGGTCTCTCTCCCTCGGGCTGAGGAATTTGGAAAAAGTTGGGTTCTAACATCAACCTGGGACATATAGTAATATCTATATTTTATTAAACTGGTACAGGTGTTGGGTCACCCTATAGCATCTAGATATATTATATTAAACTGGTGTCAGGTTTATTGGGGTTAATCTTGGTTAATCAATTGGTTAACCTTGGGTAAAATGTTGGCTAATCTTGGTTCCGGTTCTGGGGCTTCAGGGAAAGAAGTGACATCAGGAAATAATTAATAGGGGATTGTACCTTATATTCGCGTGACAATAGCGGTTAAAATAGTGGAACTAGAGGGGGGTTTTTTGTGCCGTGCAAATATACAGATAATATAATACTACAGCACGGTTGGCAAATTCATCCTCGAAACCATGCATCTAAGACTCCCTTGTGTATCGCTCTAATTGTGGTGGTAACACGTTGTACTGTTATGGTTTGGAGCATGGCAGACTCATTGCATTCTTATTGGTACTCAAGGATATATTATAAAAACACAGTGACTCATTTCATCCGTGAAGCAGTTCATCCATACATCACTGGGGTCTGTTCTCACCCTGATGGCGAATTCAGTTCCAATTATTGCTTGGAAGCAGAATCAGACCATACTCACCTTAGAAATATCTTAATAGATTTAATATTTCCCTTCGTGGGAAAGGCATATAGGCTGCCCCTGAGCCCTATCTTGAGGACGACTCGAATAATGCTCTGATATTGTGGGCGAAAATGTTCTTTCAT
Organism: Ceratothoa steindachneri; assembly: GCA_963969495.1. Taxonomy (NCBI): domain Eukaryota; kingdom Metazoa; phylum Arthropoda; class Malacostraca; order Isopoda; family Cymothoidae; genus Ceratothoa; species Ceratothoa steindachneri. The sequence continues at coordinate 201,536,624 of OZ018318.1, read as the reverse complement.
TAGATTTTGTGTCCATACAACCCCTGCCCTGGTGGGTGTTGTAAAAGTACGAGTCTCTTCACTAAAACTTAGGCACTCATTCAACCCCATTTTGGTTCACCGCTTCCAGCCAACAACTTGATTGTATTCCCTTGACACACTCTTGTGATAAGAGAAATACAGAGATAAGATTAAATATTACCGTCATCATGGGCAACTCTTTCCTGCTAGCCAGGTTACACTAAACGCTTAATGGCAAAAAATAATAAGAAAATCAGCATCGCACATCAATAATTCTAGGAAGTCCTTCCATTGCTATTGGCTAATATATAACACCATTACCATTTTCCTAATTGAGAAAGCGTGTAAAATTGAATTTATTTAGGCTTATTTCACACCCCCATATGCTTACTTTATCTATCGCAGTGATTATCTAAAGTTCTAGGTAGCTACAGACAACGAATCCTTACGTGAAATCAGGTCTATTATGGCTGACTAATCACACCCGATGGGTCCTATCCCGATACTTTAAGGTTCAAAGATTTCATATTGTATCTCTTTTACCCTTGAATCGTTGTTCAGGTTATTATCAATGTTATTTTGCCTATTTTTTTGTTTTATTACTTGTACTTTCTCTCCCATCTCTCGAGCCAAAGGACCAGAGACCAGTTTGATTATCATAATTTCCATTTTAATTTTCCATTCGCTAGCATTATTTTTCATTAATAGATTTCGCTTTATTTCTGTTCACCTATCCTGAGTGCTTATCAATAACCGCGTTATCATTAGATAATTATCTCTTTCCTATGGTTTAATGACCAATGTCTCCTGTCCTATTGTAATAAGCATGATGCTTATAATCTTTGATCTGATAACCACTCTCGGTAGTGTTGGGAGAACTATGTTGCGATCAGGAACACGGCAAATAATCTTTATCAAAAGGCTGAAGCTCAACATAAGGCCCATTTGAAGAATGTCCTCAAAGGTGCCGCATATTTGGTGATCAGCACTTAAATCTGATTTGTTTGGTGTTGAACATTCCATTCCTCCCTTAATAAAGCTTGGTGGTAGCGTTACATATCATCCTCTTGATAAAGCCAACATTCTTGCTGACAGTTTTAATTCTAAGCAAAGTAGGGAAGAGATTCAGCTGCCCTTAGGACTTCACCCACTACCTAGTTTTAATACATTTTCCTTCAAATCCTCTGAAATAAAATTTATTTTATCTAACTTGGACGAATATGGGGCAACTGATCCTATCCGTCTTTATCCATTGATTTTATAAAGATTTAGTAGCCAGCTAGCTCCGAAACTGGCTGTTGTATTTCGTATTATATTTCGTCGGAGGTGATTTCCTGAATGCTGGCGCTCAGGCAACATTACCCCAATTACCAAAGGATCATCATCATCTCTATCTCCCAATTAATATAGGCTCACTTCCATCACACCGATTTTATCTAAGACTTTTGAACGTCTGCTGTCCAAACGTCTTACTGTATATTTGACACAGATTCTTCCAGTGACTCAGCTTTAGAAAGGGGCTAGGCACTGCTGATGCACTATTATTACTGGTACATGAAATGCAATCAGCTTTAGACAATAATTGTGAGTCTAGGCTTGTCTTTCTTTGACTTTAGGGCCGCCTTTGACACTGTCAACCATAATGGTTTTATTTTTAAATTAAAGTCTCTTGGCATTGGTGGTAGAGTCTTAAGTATTTTAACACTTTTTAACTAATAGGCAACAGCGTATTATTGTCGATGGGTGTTTTTTACTCCTTATTCTAAAGTATATTCTGGAGTTCCACAGGGTAGCGGTTTTTCAACTTTTGCTTTTTATATTATATACTAGGGCCATGCGTGGTTTAATATCACTAATAAAATTCAAGCATATGTTGATAACACCTCTCTCTATGCTCATGTTCCATCTCATAGAATGAAGCTGAGTGTTGCAGACAGTCTCACTGATGATTTAAATGAAATTCATTCCTGGTGTCTTCAGTGGGGTATTGACCCTAGTAAGTCTAAGAAAATGATTATGAGTCGTTCTAGATCTCTCTTACCTGAAAATCCCATTTTTAAAAAAAATAGAGCTTTGACTAATAAGGCTGACCAGCTCAAGCTCTTGGGAGTAACTCTAGATTCGAAACTCACTTTTTAGAGGCATCTAAGATACATGTCTCTTGATATCTCGCAGAAATAGGGCATTCTTCGTAAATCTAAGAAAGTTTTTGAGGATGATGTTGTTATTCGCAAGTGTTTCTTTTCCTCTATTCTCCCTTATTTTGAATATTATTCTGATGTATGGCCTTCCGCTGTAGACTCTCATCTGACATTGCTTGATCGTGCATTTAATTCTGTAAATTTTTTACTGTCAGATTTGAATTAAGACATTTTGCATCGAAGAGATGTTGGAGGTCTTTGTATTTTATTTAAAGTAGTGAATGATGTGAATCATCCTCTGCATAAATTTTTCCCGAGATTTTATCAACCAGCCAGAGTTACTAGGTATTACGAGACTGTAAATTCCATGGCATTCGAAATTGGTCGTCATTCTACATCTCAATTTTCTAAATGCTTTTTACCGAATATATGTAGATTGTGGAATACCTTGCCCACAAATATTGTAATTTCTCCTACGCTTGATAAGTTTCAAAGATTGGCTAATGTCTTTTTGTTGCGTAACCTTGGGGCTGTTTAATTCTTTTTCCTTTCTTTCTTGCTGTTCTTTGACCTGCACTGACACCTCTTGGTGATATAATTTCAAAAATTTTCAGTGTGGCTCTTTGCATGGTCTATATAATAATAATATGCTGTATTTTACTTCATAAAACCAAAAATTCCATAGAAACCCTAACATAGATCTATTTTGTACAGGAAACTGGACTTAAATTTTCCCTCCCAGGGAATTGATCCTTGTCATTTTACTAATGGAAAACAATACCAAGAAAGGAAAATTATGGGTCTAACCTGATACAAGACAACAAATCTTCTTGTGGCTTTTAGTCAGGTTTTCGTACAATCTTTCATAAGAGGCTACAATTTTTCTTAATATTTCCTATTTAATTCTCATTGATCTGTGACATGTATTCGAAAAGATAGAAAAGCAGTAAATTTGGCTTATAGTGATCGTGAAATATGACCGTTTCTTTATTAGAGACATGAAATGCAGGACCTTGGTTGGCTCTAGTGGTATTTTTATATTTTTGTCGTCAAGATCTTTTGATTGGACAAGGATATAGGAAACGTGGATGGAGTTCGGATTAATTGGATGATGGCATCGTGTTGCTTCGTTTGATGGAGGGCGTTGGTAACCTTTATTGGATGTACAAAATATTTTACTATTTTGACGTGTGTTCGATTTAATTGGGTTATTTTATTTTTGGTAAAGTTTTGTATAAAAGTTTAGGGAAACTGTAATGTGTAAGATAAGTCGGTCTAGTTCCTAAAAGTAGAGAGTAATTAAATTGTTTAATGGGTAAAAGACGAGGTTGACAAACTTAAACTTAATCATGATTTTTAATAGATATTTTTCGAAGATTATAATTCACATTTTTTAAAATTTAAAATGATAACCAATGGGAGTATCTCCCGTAAAAGATTTGACAAGAAAGCTGCTTTAAGAGAGTAATAAAGATAGAGGAAGCGAAAATGTGCGGAAGATATATAACTGAAGATCCTCTTGCTGCACATGACATCGATTTGTGGGTTAGAAATAATTAATAATGAGAGACACAAATGAGGGGGTTGTTACCCTGTTCCGGCTAGTCAGTGACTAGCTTGCAAAGTTATCCCTAGCTAAGAAAAATACGTGAGAAACGGCTGTGGATGAAGGGGAGATGTTAAGAAGGAATAAATTACAGGTATTTTTCATCCAAAGCGGTGAGTGGGGGTGGAAAGCATGCCGCTATTCCATGTTCCAAGTGTAGAGTAACAGTAAATGTCTAACTCCAGGTGGGGATACCTTACTAGAATACTTTAGTGTTTGCTTATATAGTAAACTTCCTAGCCCGAAAAATCCTATTAGTTCTAAGAAATTAAGGTCTTACAAACCTAAAAGACCAGAGATAATCTGCGGGTTTATATCTTATGCACATTTTCGCTTCTTCTATCTTTACCACTTTCTTCAAAGATCTCTCCTTGCTCTCTAACGGAGATTCCCTCGGTCGTTTTCTTTTCTTAGTGGTTAGTAACTATACAGCATTAAATTTCCATTATTTTTCACATTAAGACAGTGGTGGGTAAACCCTCGCCCGCGAGCCCAATTTTCATTGCCTCCTGAGCGATATATTTTTATGGTATATTAAAAAAAATGTAATATCTCATAAGTAATACTAGTCCAATTTCCGTGGTGAAGGTCAATAAAAATGGCGTATATTATTTTATTTAGATATCAATGCATGAGTCTATCGGAGTCTATCGAACCATGTAATAAATTTAAACGACATTTACAAAGATACAAGAGTCAAATTTAATTTATCGCCCGCCAACTTCTTTCATTAGTAATTTTCGCCTACGCCTCAAAAAAGTTTCCCCTCCCCTGCTTTAATCCATAAAATACAAGTGTTACACCTAATGCAATTTTAACCTCTCTTTCTTACCACCATCTCTAAAAGTAATAGTAAACGATGTATGGCAAATTTTATTCCTCGTAGAATGTTTATTGTTCATTATTTTCTACTACTGCATATTACAACCATTTTTATTGACATTTGCATACGTTTACAGACAGATATGAGAGCAGTCTTTTATTAGAGGTTAGATATGAAGGTGGTTGGTGTATGAACGTATGACAGTGGTTTGAGTTAGATACTTTTATTTCACGCATCAAATTCTGGTTTACTGGTGAATTTGAAAGCTCTATGGAAAACTGGTTAGATATATTTTTTTTATTATTTAAACTTAGAATGCACAAATTATTCAAATCATTTCCAACAAATAAAATATTATCTCATTCTAACGTTTTATTCACTTTAAAAAATTGAGCGTTTTATCTAATTCAATAAATATGGATAGAATATTTCTTTATACTTTTAAGACGCATACAGCCAATAAATCGCAGCTGTTGGCTTGCAGTGTAGACAGAAACTTCCTTTAGCATTCCTGAGTCGGCCATAAATAGAGCTGAGGCGTTTTGTTGATTTTATCAATGACCTAAGTAAGGAAAACTAATAGGCACAAGAAAAAGATGGATATATTTCTATAAAGATAAGATAGAAAAAAGAGAGAGGCATTTTGGGAAATAAAAATTTGAATAGAAAAGTGTTTCGTCTAATTGTCTTTAATAGAAGGTTAACTATACATTCATTTGCTTTAATAGAAGATTTCTTTTGCCTCATTAACTTTAAGGAGATTTCTTTGGCACTGATTACTCTTAATGAAAAATTCCTTTGGGGTTTATTGGCCTTAATAGGAGGTTTCATTTGCCATTATTAGCCTTAATAAAAGATTTCCTTTACACTTAATTGCAAAATTGATTGTATTTGCACCAATTTATCATAATAGAAGATTTAATCTGGCTAAATAAAATATTTCTTTTGTACTAATATGCCTTAATAGATTGAATTTGAATCCATTTACCTCAATATAATATTTCATTTGCATAGATTTTCCTTAACAGATTTCTTTTGCACTCATTTAATTTAATAGATTTATTTGTACTTATTTTTCTTAATCCTTTTCTTTTAAAACCATTTGCCTTTATGGATGATTTCTTTTGCACATATTTGTATTAAAAGAAATTTCTTTGGGGCTCATTTGCCAAGAGAGATGATTTCGTTTGTACTCATTTGTGTCAATAGATGATTTCATTGGAACTCATTTGCCTAAGTAGATGATCTCCTTTGAATTCCTTTGTCTTATAGACCAGAAGGAAAAAATTGCACGAAGTGGAAAGAAATTTATTAGTTACTTCAGAGGTATGTCAATAATGACGTTTTATTTTAGCCATAAAACAACCCACACGTATGTAGTTCCTTTTTAAAGGATAGGGTACCAACCTAGGATGCTTGGGATGTAAAGACAGTTTAATTCTCTCTATTGATGTTCTTTGCTGCAAGTCGCCTTTCCTATTTAATTCACATTAGCTACAGTAAATCGTATAAGTGTTTATAGCATGTATAAATAGGCAAAAATTTCAATGACTAAATCGCCTTCGGTTTTCAAGCGACGTCCATTTGCATGAGATCACTGGAGGCTGACATCAAGCAATTCACACTTCTTTATTCGTCCATTCCTTCGCTAGTCAAGATAATATATATATATATATATATATATATATATATATATATATATATATATATATATATATATATATATATATATATATATATATATCTATATATATATATATATAGATATATATATATATATATATATATATATATATATATATATATATATATATATATATATATATATATTTATATATATATATATTTATATATATATATATATTTATATATATACATATATATATATATATATATATATATATATATATATATATATATAAAGTCCTGACTCACCTAGGAACGGAAAGAAAACAACAAACTCTATGGAGCAACACCAACTTTAGGTTAGGTTTTCCTAACTCATTCGAATACATTAAGTTAAACCGCTTTTAGGACAAACTGAAGAATGAATATCCTGCTTTAACCAATTGATGTCAGGCTTTGTTTCAGCATGACAATGTGAGATCACACACTGCTAGGTTAACTATGGAGAAGTTCAAACAGATGGAGGGTGTTGAGATGCTTCCACATCCACAATTCAATCCCGATGTTGGTCCGACTGACTATGGCCTATTCCGGTCGATGGCACACGTCCTCGACGAGCGTCGATTGAACACTTTTGATTCGAGTGAACGAAGCTTGTTCACAGTTCGTTTTATCTGTTACAGATTCGGATGATGGCTCGTTGCTGGAAGATGATGGCAGAGAATGATGGGCTCTATTTTGACGAATAGATGATAGTGTTGCTCCCTAAAATTTTGTTGTTCTCTTTCCGCTTCCTAGGTGAGTCATGACTTTCTGGCCAACATATTATATAAATCTATATATTTATATATATATATATATATATATATATATATTTATATATATATATATATATATATATATATATATATATATATATATATATATATATATTCCTTAATGTGTGCGTCTTTGTAATAGCAATTTCCACTCAGAGCAAAATAGATCGTAACTGGCTGATAAACAATAAATCCTAAGTCAATATTGGGGTGATTCTTTGATTTTTGTCTCATGAAAATTTCCTTAAATTCAAAAGAGCAAACCAACAGCACAGGATTACATTTGACCAAAATCTTTAAGGTAATTTCCTTCGCTGGATCCGATTCTTTTCTCGGAGCTCTTTTAATTACAAAAAATGCGACTAAAATATGTATTCAACCTTGAAGAACAAACAGTAACTTCAGAATAATTTTACTGAATGTATCTAAATAGCGCTTTCCTCCGCACTGTGTACAACAGGTTTAAAAAACCCATTTGACAAGAGAATATGGAATATTAGTAGCAGTATTGAGTAACTCCACCCGTCCCTTGCATTGCACACGAGACCCCTTGGCTAGAAAAAAAGGAAATGTACATAAAGATCATTATAACAATCGCTAGCAAGCCCAAGAGCATTATGGAAGCAATAAGCATGGAGTAGGACGCGCTAAAGCCCATAATTAAGGTATTCTCTCATTTGATAATAAAAAACACCTTGAATTAATATGCTGAAACAATAGTGAGTTTTAGCGATATCTTTATTCGAAATTCCTGATATAAATTCGTATAAATTTGATGAAGGTATTGAATTATTGCTCTACGAAACTTTTGATAGATATTATTTTCCAATTGCTTTGGAAAATAACAGTTATTTTAAATTAGTTTTTATTATAACTATCATGCAATAATTTCCAGCTTCCGACAAGCACGATGGCGTTAGCCTTCTTCGTTTCTTCTTCGACGAGAAAAATTTGCTGCCTGACAAGAAGGTAAACAGACTGCTCGTTGTGCAAATACCTATCTGAAGTAACTACGGTCATGAACGACAAATATAATGCCTCTATGATGGACAAATTATGGAAGCATTTGTGTTGGTTAAGTTTAAATTTAAGTGGAATAATATCATTAATCGTCATAAATGCACATACTGGTCCCAAAATTCTGAAATATATTTGGAATGATATTGAAATTGATCGGGTTATCTGTTTGCTGTTATTTTTTTTAAGAATATTTGGTTGATTCATTCTTATTCGATGGTACATTTAAAGGTCATAGTTACCTCGACATACTTCGGGGCAAACGATTTTGTGCAAATAAACATTCGTAGCAAAATGAGGGCATTTACTTTTAACAAGACGGAGCACCACTCTATTATAATCGCGATGTCAACTACTTCGATGGATCCTTTCTTAATCGGTGGAGTGTATGATGAGGTAGTATGGAATATCCACTAATTGCACTAGATTCGAACTGACTTGATATTTATGGGGGTACTTTAAAAGTGAACATAATTAAAGAACTATGTAGAAATGTTGCTAGAAACATTTGTTGAAATCTGTCAATCACTGAATCAAATAGCGCATTGGTGCATTGATGTGAATCGGTTCCAGTTTGGAGATTTATGAATTTAAAACAAATTTATCTTTCTATTATTTCGGTGTATATTTTACCTAAAAAATATATAAAAATCATCTGAATCCGTGAGTGGACAGCTGGCTATAAGTTCTTAAACAATATATATTTTATACATGGTATTAAGACACCTATTTAGATTTTAACCTGAATTTTTAAGAATTTGTTTTTTTAGGCCTAGTATAGGTCCGATCTTAGGGTTTCTTTCAAATTCCATGTGGCATCTTTTGTTACCATGTCTCCATTCCCACAAAGAGCCAAATATGTACTTCCAAAGTGAGGAGAGAAATGTTTTTCTCAAGAATCAGAAAATTAAGATACTTGGACTTGAGATGAAAACGATGCAGAAAGAAACCCCCCAAGGGCAAAAATCCACAAATTATCACTCCTCCCACAAACCTAAATTGAAAACAAGAAACAATCCTTGTTAAGAATTAATTTAACCTTGCTGAGTTTGTTTCACATAAGAAAGAAAAATAAAGGTCTTTGTGCATTTCTTCTCCATTTCTTACCCTTGTATAAACTGTGTGGTTCTAGAAAATACCCTTTTTTGATTTCTAAGTTTTTTTCTAGGTCCTCACATTTTGGGTAACTTTATGCAGAAGTCTTTTTATTGGAAATTTTATTCTAGGTACTCACATTTTGAGTAACTTTATGTAGAAGTCTTTTTATTGAAAATTTTATTGAAAAGTTTATTCTAGGTACTCACATTTTGGGTAACTTTATGCAGAAGTCTTTTATTTAAAAGTTTATTGAAAAGTTTATTCTAGGTACTAACATTTTGGGTAACTTTATGCAGAAGTCTTTTTATTGAATGGTTTATTGGAAAGTTTATTCTAGGTACTCACAATTTGGGTAAGTTTATGTAGAAGTCTTTATATTGAAAAGCGCATTTTTCTGTAGGATTATTTGTATTCTCGACCTCTTGTTTATTTTTTGTTTCAATGAAGATAGAAAGATATTGAATTTTCTATTTCTGCCATTGTTTATAAATATGATACTCTCTTTTTTACAATAAATTTATCCAAAAGAATAATAAAATTAATTAATTCTTATTTTTTAGTTAATAGGAAACTATTCAATTAAATTAAATGAGATTATCTCTCATTTTGCATGTAATTAATTGAAATAATCGGCGTTTCAATCTTAAATTCTTTTAACCTTTTATTATTAAGAATTTTCATTCTTTATTAAAATGATAGAAAAAGAATCTATATTTATTTAAATACTAAACACAAAAGTTGGAGGTTTTTTTAACCAAATAATTGCAAATATTTGTTATGTAGTGAACACAGCCTCTTTAATTTATACTGATTGAGATAGGGGGCATTCTATGGAATAAAGGGTCAAATTTACTTTTCAACTTAAAAAAATTGCCTTATCTCGGCAACATTATCTTAATTATTACCGTATCTATAGAGAAATTCATTTTGAAGCTTCATAAATGAAGAAAAACGTCAAACACAATTGATTTAAATAAAACTACAACAGATAATTGGTACCCTATTCGAACCCCTACATAGCACTGAATACGAGGTTTTTACACTCTGACAAGTCTAACCTTAGTTAAATAAAAAGAATTCCATGACGCATGGTCGATTACGTAGCTATTTAGAGGGGTGAATTTAATCCTAGAGAACTTTAATTTCGATAGATTGGCGTCAAAGATTCATTTCTCCGAGACTGAGCAAAATTAGGAAGCTAAAGGGTATATTACATTTCTTTATCTATTAACCCTAATACCTTTATTTTTCATTTTGAATGTAAGGTTAAGAGGAAAACTTTTGAATTACATAATTAGGTAACAACTAAGACTCTAAAATTGCTTCGAGGTCAATCTAAGAAAGGAAAAAAAACGAAAATCAGAGTTAATGGAATGAAAAAATGTATATGAACCCGCATATCATTCAGATGCATTAGTGAATTTATATACTAATTTTCTAAGTAACATATAATAATTCTATTCTCAAAAATACTTCGTGACCGCTTACAACGACTTGCGAGGATAAATCATTTTATATTCGAGTAATTTATAGTCATTCCATATTTGAGCAATTTTATAGTAGATAAAATTCTGCGCTTTGGGTCAAATCGTTTGAACATAAACAAAACTAAGAATTTACGAAAAATGTGAAAAAAATATTCAAAATCTTTATTGGGAGGTTTCATTAGGCGGGAAAGATTTGTTTATATTTATTTCGATTATTTCGAAGCTTTTCCTCTTTTCGTCTTATTAAAAAATTTTCGTTTAAAAATAAAACGAAGCTTTGTTTGTAATACGAAAATTGGCAAAGCTTCAAAATATCGTCCATTTCATTGTTTTCTATTTAACTTAGATTTTCATCAAATAGATGTTTAAGCTCGTTAAAAGATTTTTATATTTTTCATTAAATCAATAAAAAATCAATTTACAAAACAAACTTTACAGGGTGAGAATCTTCTACACCGTTGCTTAATTTTTGCATCTTCCTTTTCACTTACCTGCATTAAACATAATAGTGTTCGCTTTAATCTTCCTATTAAGTAATACCTAAAGAATAATATAGCGACTCTATGTTCAGATATTCTCTCACCATTACCTGAAATTTACCATTTGTTCGCCTCAACGAGACCTTCGTTTGAACGTGTAAGTAAACAATACTCTTTTATTTGCTAATAATAGTAATACAAGAGGTGCGGTTCTGCCATTCATTCCTACATGAGAAGCTTACGCTTCTCAGGCAGACCTTCAGTCTGTGCCTACGCGCAACTGGCTCTAGCAACAAGATTTTAGTAAAAAAATTAGAAAGGTTCCAGTACATATCTCTTAATAATTTAACCATGGTCTAGTTTCTTTATATCTACGCTTATTTTCTAGGCCTAAAGGTATGACAAACTTTGTATTGGAATTCTTTTGTAATTGTGAAAAAGCAATCCTCAGATATATTTTCCTATCTAAATTTACTTTTATACACAAAAAAAAAAATAAAATAGTCATGCCTTAATTTCAATATATTTTCAATGATTTTTCTTTACTTTCAAAACAGTTGATAATCTTTTTTTTTTAACTCTTAGAAAAACTTTGATAGAAGCTTCAAATATACGAAAAACTAAATTTCTAAGCGGTTTTTCTAGCTGTAGGGAAAATCCTAGAAAGAACTTGGATAAAAGCTTCAAATATACCTTCGTTACTGACAAACAAACATTCAAACTGTTACAAAAATTGAATTTCTAAATTATAGATTTATGAATAAATAAATAGTAATAGAATATTAATGATAATACTAAAACAATTGCCCGTAAAATAAAACATTATATTTTAGAAAAAAAATTGGGGGAACAGTTTGAATTTTTTCTTTACTCTAAGCTTAGAATAGATCTAGACTAAGAATAAATTATTAAGAGATATGTATTGGAAACCTTTTAACTTTGTTCGCAGCAAATCCACGTTGTCATAGCCAGATATATCGTAGACAACAGACCAAAGGTCTACCTGTGAAGCGCAAGCTCCTCCTGTAAGGTGGATTACCTAAAATTTAGATTGTAGTAATATAATACTAACATTAATAGTAGTCAGAGTAGCATTACTATTAAAACTACTAGAAATAATAAAATGAATATTAATAATAATGTAAGGGAATCGATACCACCTACCCTTTAAATTGAGCCGCTGTTCTGTAACCACAACGTTCTTGCAGTTGAGACGGCGTAGCCCGACCACTTAGCCTCCGCCCATCTCTCCCTTCGTCTCGAAGAGAAGCTGAACGGCCGTCCCAGGACCACATAATGCACTAATCAACTCAGGTCGGACCCTTGACCCTAACATCAGTTAATACAGCAAGATTTTTCCTAAGAGTTGGGACCCAATTTCATGGCCTTTGCGAAATTAGAGTGTCGTCCTAAAGCCAGAAGGTCCCTTAGGGCTAGCTGAATGACGCTCTGAGAAAAACCGTTAGAGGAGGAGACGTAATGCAGCCTGTCCACGCATCCCCTCCCCCTCCTTCCCCTACTCCCAGTGGGGTGGCGAAGTATAAAATCGAATAACTTTGGAAAAACTAGGTAGATTACGTTTGTCACCAAGGACACGAAGACCGGCAAGAGGCTCGGCTACCAACAAAAGGGATTTGAAGAAGCTCATCTGGAGCCAGTTCTTAGTGGTCATACCGAACTTTAAATTAACTTGACTTAAGAAGCAATTTTAACTAACTCTCGTCAGAGAAACCCCTATCCTGGTGTATCCCACAGCACAGAGATAGTCCTCGCCCTCGAGGAATACCCCAAGTGAACTCCCCCCAGCATTCCCCTGAGTCAAAGAATTCACGCATTGGCTCATCGCTAGCCAGTGCGAATTATTTCCAAAGTAATCCGAAGAGAAGAAGAAACATTCTTTTCCTGTCCCATGATGAGATAATTTCCTCCAGAAGGCGTGCGTCTCTCCATCTGCCACACTCTCCGAAGTCCTCTGTAGCTTTAAAGAATTTTCCCCTTGAGAACACAGCTGTAACCGCCGATCCACGCGCGTCGGCCCGGAAACAACATTCTTGAGGTGACAACAATTGTTCAAGGTCAGACTCAAATCAGATTCTCGTGGCATCTCGCAAGGTATATGTTTCGTCAAGGTCAGTTGCAGTTAATATTAAAATGAGCTGTGGGTCAACCTTTACTATAAGTTCAAGTATGTAATTTAGAAAGCCTCACTTAAATTTTTTTTAATTTATCTCTGTGTATTTAGTGTGTTAAATTTCATTTGTTCATGTTTTTAATTAAAGTTTTAGTTTTCTTAGAAACCATTTTTATTCAATCCTATAAACACTGAGCAAGGCACTAAGAACCTTAAAAAATTAACGTAATAAGAATCATAATAATAATTAAATATAGCACTCTTAGAGATAAAACGTAATCACAGAGTTTTGTGGTGCGTAATCAACCCCTACGTACGAACATCCATCACTCGATCCTTCCTATACCACGACATAAATAATAATAGTAATCAGGTATAAGTAAACAACTCCCTATAAATTTCTGTCAGTCGGGTCCTAGTGGTTAATGTTGGATATCACCCACCGCTTACCAAAACATAAAATTATTTGTGGTATTGACTGAAAAGGTTACTCATCCAAATAGTATTCATAGCTAATAGGCTTAACTTCGGTCATGAGGAAGGCAGGGCGTCGTTTCAGGGAAGTTATTTCCCACCTATTCTTTTTTCCTCCTTTCAATGCCTTTTTTGCTTTCTTTTCCTATTTCCCTTCAATGCATTTTCATAACCTCTTCTTACGAACATTTTTGCGTATATTCTCCGTTTTGTTCTTGTCTTTTGAAATTCACGGTCCATTAATTCCTGCTAAACCTTAAAGCGACTTTGGGCAACTATTTACCAACTGAAATGCAAATGCTGGTATGGATTTAGTTTTAGTAATGCAGTTAGTTTAATCACTAAAATATCTGTTGTACAAGGGTGACTAGGTAATTAAAGAAGCGTAAAAAGAAACCATATATCAAACCTTCTTTTACGTTTTTTACTTCTCGCCTTTCCTCACTTCCCATTTCATCCATATTCGATGAAGAATGTTAGAGATAAAGAAGCTTCATTATTTCCTGGTAAGAAATCACTCAAGATCCGTTAATGATACACTTCATAAATATGGCTAAAAATACTGTAAATATTAAAGGAGTCATAAAGAAATTCGCGTAATATGCAAATTATGAACTAGTTAAGCGTTAGTTACGCTTCGATAAATAATAAACATGGATGACGGTGTTGTGATGTGTACAGAGAGATTTATGGCATATCGAGGAAGAAGCGACTATAATATATAGACATATACTCGTATATACAGGAGCTGGACAAAATGATTGGAACAAATGTTAAATTCAATGAATATTTATTTAATACGGAGTTACGTCCTCCTTTTGCTTTCGGGACAGCGTCGATGAGTCTTGGAATTGGTTCATACAGCTTCCTGACCTCTTAGAGATGAATATTGAGCCATTCCTTTTGCAATACCTGCTCCAGCTGTTCCAGACACGACGGTAGAGGGTAACTACTTATAACTTGTCGATCCAAGACGCACCACAAATGCTCAATAATATTAAGATGCAGAGATTGTGGGGGCCAATACATGTGTTGTAGCTCACTCATATGCTCTTCATACAAATTCTTAACCGCATGAGTGGAGTGTATTGTGGCATTGTCAATTTGTAAAAAGCACTCACCATCAGGGAATAATGTTTGGACCATGAGATGGACCTGATCTTCCGAGTATTCAGATATTCGTTGCTGTTTATCCTATTATGCACGGCATCGATTGGACCAAGAGAATTCCAAGATATGGCTGCCCAAACCATCACTGAACCTCATCCGTGCTTCACTGTAGAAAGAAGGCAGTCAGGATTAAAAGCTTCCTTGGGATGCTTCCACACATAATCTCGCCCTGCAGTGGGGAAAAGAGGAAAACTGGACTAGTTGAAGTATATTACTTGCTTCCATCGGTTTGTCGACCAGCCCTTATGATCTCTACACCAATTCAGCCTTTTCTGAATGTTTTAATAAGAAAGCAGAGGTTTCTTTATGGTGGCTCTTCCAAGATATCCGGCTTTATTAAGCTCACGGCGACCAGTTTTGGTCGAAACTGGGCAAGTAAGATGTTGATTCAACTCTGCAGTCAATTTAGGAGCAGTTGTCCGGGGATTTTTCATATCACAATGCGTTTCAACACTCGTCGGTTTCTTTTAGCGAGCTTTGAAGTCCTGCTAGAATTAATTCACATGCTGGAGGTTTTGCCCTGCTTATTCAATTGTACCATGGTCCTTGATATGGTAGCTCTCGAAAAACCAAGGAGTTTAGCCGTTCTGGTAACGAAAGCTCCTGCAATTTGAGCTCCTTAAATTTGCCCCTTTTCGAACTCAGTGAGGTCACGCATCTTAGCATCTATACCACGATCTGAAAAAGAAATACAAATAATCATTAAAGTTGATAAATAAAACTATGTATCTAAAATAAAAACAAAACACTCATAATGAAATTTTGATGAATATTCGTAATATTATGTATGGCTCATTGAAATATTGGTGTTAAATTTTTACTGTTCAAATTATTTTGCCAAGCCCCTGTATATATATATATATATATATATATATATATATATATATATATATATATATATATATATATATATATATATATATATATATATATATATATATATATATATATATATATATATTAATATATGTGTTTGTGTGTGTCTGCAAGGAAGATGACCTTTGATAAAGTTGAAAGATGTCTCAGCTAATAAAGATATGCCACTTGCCATCATTCTTCCTTACCTTTCACTTTCTGAAAAGAAAGTCTTTGAAAAGGTTAAAAAGATGCAGCGCAAACTTAACCAAGCAGCTATCGCTGTCGATTTTAACAAACCTTTTATATAATATGGCCTCCTACAACGTTATAAATATATATATATGAACTTTAAGCGATTTAATTAATTAAAAAGGCAAAAAATACTTATGATATGTATTAACAAATGGATGGTAATTTCTCCCAAGAGGAACGATTGATAAATTTACGAATTTGCTATGTATAAACGGGATGGAATTTTATTGATTAAGAAGGAAGTGACAACTGTGTTAAATTAAGCATAACCAGGATGTTTTTTGATCGATCACTAATGAAGGGATATCTGTGTCATGAAACGTATAAATATAGAATTATTTGATGAACGAATCAGGAAGGGCGATTGTGTTATTATGTTTATGGACAGAAAGTTATATGGTACACGAGACTAGTGATATGATTGATTGAACGAAAGAAACAGAATTATCATGATATGTGAAAATAGAAAGTGATTTTATTCTAAAAGAACATACGACTCATAAAGTATAATTCTAATGGGTAACCAAGTAAGTATTAACAGTGCTATGATGCGCATAAAACTAAGAGATTTGCGATATTTACAACGAACGATATTACAACTTTGTTCTTGTGTGAAATAAGTGGAATTGATTTGATGGATTAGAAGATAAGAGCGACTGTTTTATTGTATGTAAACCGGAAAGATTTTATAAATTACCAAGGAAGAAACAATGGTGTTATTATGTTTATATAATGGAATTGATTTGATGGATTTCCAAGGTAGGAAAAACATATGCAAATGGGGAATTTTAATTGATTAACAACCAAGAAGCGATGATGTTATGCTTTGTATAAACATGAGATGATTTGTTTAGTTACTAAAATAGGAATGATTCTTGAATGATGATTATAAACAGGAAATGGTTCGATGGATTAGGAAGCTGTGTTATGTTTTGTATTAATATATTTTATTTAAAACTTTATGTTGGATGAAAGAGCAGTTTTAATAGACTCAAATTGAAGCCATATTTGAGCACGAAAATCGAATTCTTGGTGGAGGATAATGGAGAAAGAGAAATAATCTAGGGTAAAGGGAAGGTTTAAGGGCATAAGGATAAGGAACCGAAGTATCGATGATTATACCCTTTCCACGCCAAATCATCACAAAAAACTTATTTTACTTTCTGCAATCTTAATAGGACTCTTATTGGTCAAATGAAGGGCTGTTCCTTTTTAAATTGATGTTGCTTCTAGATGGTGAGTCACATCGAGAATCCAAATGAGCCAAGAAATTATTCATGGGATTGCGTTTATGTTAACCAAAATAGTCCCATTCTCTTTTTAAGGTTAAAAATGATTCGGTTCTTAATATTCCGAATTATTATTTGCTAACAACCCTAAGTTCTAATAGGAAAGGAATTTAACAATCACGATCGCAAAACCGTCCTTGGCCGAACTTATTTCATAAATTTACATACAGTGCCGACATCAAACCAAAGAACTCCTCTGCTAAAAACCCAATTTTCGTGCCTTGAATTCATGTACTTAATTATATCCTTTATCTTCACTTTAATTTAGCAAAATAGTAACAATTAAAATTATTTCCTTTATAGATTACTAATTACTTTTACTATTTAGTATTATAATAATTGGCATTCCGAAATACTATTGTTTAATTTGCAGTTCTCTCTCTTACTTTTGGGCCTTTCTATCACATGAATCTTTTATGAAACAATTTCCTTTCAATGCGGAAATTGAATGCACATTTTTTCTCTACCAATCTTAATTAAATTCAACAGACAGTATCCTTTTCCTTTTACTACCAAATGGATGAAATATAGAACACACAAACCCATGATGTGATGAGAAATGAAAGGGATGAATTTCACCTTCTAATCTTATGCCTTCCAATCTCTAATATTAACTTTTGCCTTCCTACAAACAATCGTGGCTAATTGATTTTATATATATATATATATATATATATATATATATATATATATATATATATATATATCAAATGGTAAGGCTATATTGCAAACTTGAGTTTATACCTTTGTCAGTGACAATAAATTCTGGGAGCTTTTGCACTGCCTTAGAATGAGGAAAATAAAATTGACTAAAAATGACGAGGTGTAAAAAAAAAGAAAATTACTGCATATTAAATAAGGTTTGAAACATCCCCAATAAAGATGAGTATAAACCAAAGCCAAATTGATTCACATATTTACCTGTATAATAAAAATAATAAGAAAATCAATATTAAGCATTCGCATATGGTTTTAAAGCCACATACCATCCCTGGGCGCCTGCCTGCTAAGTAAAGGCCCGTTAAAATGGTGACTCATCAAAGTAAGCCTGATTGCAGCATAGAAAGGGGAGAATCATTCCAGAGCCTGAGAGCGGATATCGAGACAGCACGATCAGCCATGGAGCTCAAGGTGCTTAGTCGAGGGGGCGTTTGTTTCCAGTGAGCGGAGACACAAAAAACTTTTAGCAGCGTCACGCGCTGACTGATCATTTGAGGGAATGCACTGAAACTAAGGACGTGGGGGTAAGTGGCTGCACACACGCCTCATTGTGCACATAGCCAATCGCAACATCACTATTATTCTATTTCCGTCTTCATCGCATAACCTATATTCTCTTTCCTCTGTTCTGAGACACTGCCATAGGAGTACTAGTATTGCCTATGGAATCACTTATACCCATCTACACCCACGTGGAGTACTAATATTGCCTATAGAATCACCCATACACATATATCCCAACGTGGAGTACTAGTTTCACCTATAGAATTATTCATACCCATATACCCCAACGTGGAGTACTAGTATTGCCTATAGAATCACTCATACCCATATATCCCAACGTGGAGTACTAGTGTCCCCTATCGTATCCCTTTACCCACATATTTTGCTGCGGAGTTCTACTGTTCTCTATGGTGGCACAGTTTACCCACACACTCAGGCATGAAGTAATACACTCCCTATGGAGGTAGTCCTTACCAACATTCCCCATCGTGGAGTACTAGTGTACCCAATGAGAGATGCATATATCCACCTACTTCTGTAGCGGAAGCAGAGGATTTCAAAGATCGATGGCTTGTGTCAAAAACAGAGTACTACCTGACACCTCTCCCTATAAAGATAACCGGCCCTCGATCTCCTGATGCTTTTGGGCGTTCCATAGATTGTAATTCTCCTCTCTATTTGTATTTCATTATCCCAGCGAGGGAGCTCGTCCACGATCGAGGCAAGAATTGCACAACTTACATACTCCTATCATCTTTTCAGGTGAGGTACAAAGAGTAAAGCGGTAGAGCCGTAACGAAACAATCTTAGGGGCTTGAATCGGCTTAGACAGGGAAATGATGAGAGGGTGGAGGGTGCCCTTCTCTCCAAGGTCTTGTCGGTAAAAACTGAGATTCTAAAAGTGATATGGGAGTGAATGTCTAGTATAGTCACGAAGGAAGGTAGTTGCAGGACAGAAATGTCCCCGGCAAAGAGCACGGGCTACAAAGTTCTCATATGTTAAATAAGTGGAAGAGTGAAAAAGGTATTAGACAGGTCAGAGTTGAAAGTAGAAAAAGCGCAGATGGTGATCTCAACCCTAATATTATAATGGGTAAGAGCGGATACGGCAAAATGCAAAATCAATATAGCAGGCAAGGAAAATAGATGGGAGGTCTATGAGATAGTATTGGTGAGCAAGATGGTTTCTAGATGCAATTGGATGTTTATTAATTGCGATTGCTTTAACAAGATTTTTTTTTTTTTTTAATTTTATGGAGCCCATCTGGCAACTACCCACTTGGGCATAAGTCGCCGAAAAACACGACAGCCTAGAACTAGGCTACTTTAAATTAAAAATATGAAAACTTAACAATGATATAAAGTGGAAAAACTTAACTTAAAGTTGCGGCGCAATGGCACGCAACTTTAAGTTCCCTTCGACCGTCTCCCATCTTCTTTGCCAAGCAGTCCGAAGAGCTACCCGTATTCCTGCCATGTAGTCGGTGTGAGGAAGAGCGAAACGCTGGTCCGGTCGCAGAGTCCTCGCGAACTCTTTGGCGCCCTCATTGGCGCGCTCATTCCCCGCAATTCCTACATGTCCAGGAACCCAGCAGAAGATAATCTCGACATCTGCCCGGCTCAACCAAAACCGTGGCGTCACGGATATCGCGAACCAGGGAATGCGGGGATTCCAATGCCCCGAGAGCACTCAGGGCGCTTTGTGAGTCGCTATAGATCACAATCCGGTCTCCGAACCGGGCACGTCGCGTAATCTCCCGTACCGAGTGGTGTATTGCCACCAGCTCGGCCGTGAAGACAGACGCAGCGCCTGGTAGAGCCCCGCTGACTTTAAACAGAGGGGATACGGCGAGGAAGCCGACCCCCTCTTGGGACTTAGAGCCATACGTATACACTGGCACGGTTCCAGCGTGACACGATGTGTGCTTCAAAAAGGTCGAACGCAATACTCCCGGCGCAGTACAAGCTTTGGGAGCAGAAGCGTGGCGACAATTAGCCAAATGTGGTACCCTCCAGGGTGGCGTCCTGGGTAAAACCAGGGGCGCCACCGGCCCGAGAGCGATATCTACCTCTCGAAGGAGTTTCCTGGTCCTAAACCCAAAAGGCTTACGGTATGACTGGCGTCTCTCGATGGCATAGGCACCATCTAGATCAGCTGCGGATGCAGTGAGAGCTGTTGGCGACTGAGGGAGGCGCCGGGCTCGCGCGTACAGTCGAGTGATACACTGCACGCGGCGCAGAGCGAGTGGCATCTCCCCAGCATCGACCAACAGGCTCTCAATGGGGGAAGTGCGGAAGGCACCGGTCGCAAGGCGAAGGCCGGTGTGGTGGATCGAATCCACCTTCCGCAATAAACGCTCGGCTGCGGATGCATAAAACTCGCATCCGTAGTCGAGTTTCGAACGAACAAAGGATCGATAAAGAAGTAAGGCAGTAGCCCTATCAGCGCCCCAAGCGCTAAACGTCACGGAACGGAGAATGTCCATGGCGCGGGTACAAGAGACCCTAAGGCTGCGAATATGAGCCTCCCAGGTGAGGCGTCGGTCGAATACAAGACCAAGGAAACGGTGCGACTCAACCACATCCAGGCGCACCCCATTAAGAAACAAATCTGGGTCGGCGTGAAGCCGTGGGTGGCGGCAGAAGTGCACCATCTTAGTCTTGGCCAAAGAAAACCGAAACCTGTGCGCTTCGGCATAGCAATAGACGCGGTTCAATGCCTGTTCGAGTCGACGCTCCAGAGTTGGCATCTGGGCCGCGCCAAAAGAGATCGAAAGGTCGTCCACGTAGAGCGTAGCGAGAACATCTTCCGGCAGCAACGAGGTGATGCCGTTGATGCTCAGGGCAAAGAGTGTGACACTGAGGACACTTCCCTGCGGGACACCCTCATCCTGCGCTTTTGGGCCGGAGAGGGCTCCCCCCACCCGTATGCGGAATCGACGATCTCGCAAAAATTCAGATATAAACATTGGGAGGCGTCCCCTCGCCCCCATCGTGTGGAGAGTCTCCATGATACCGTATCACCATGCGGTATCATAGGCCTTCTCCAGATCGAAAAACACCGTGGCGTAGTGCTGTCTACGAAGGAAAGCCTCGCAGACGGCATTTTCCAGTCGGAGCAGAGCATCCGACGTGAAGTGGAACTTGCGGAAGCCGCACTGTGCGGAAAACAGATGGCCTCCGCTGTCCAGGAAAAAGGCTAATCTAACATTTACCAATTTCTGTATCAACTTGCACACGCAAGAGGTTAGAGAGATTGGGCGGAAACCGGTCGGAGTAGAGTGATCTCTCCCCGGTTTGCGAAAGGCAAGCACAGTAGCGATTCGCCAGAAGTCTGGGAGAAGACCTTCCACCCAAATCCTGTTGAACAAATCTAACAGAAAGGCCATGCCTCGCTCACCTAGATGTCGAAGCATGGCGTACGGGACATCGTCCGGACCAGGGGCGGTGTCCGCGCACGAAGCTAGAGCGGAACGCAACTCACTCACAGTAAACTTGTCGTTGAAGGGTTCTCCGCCTCTGGAGGTAAAGTCCAGCCGGCGGCCTTCCGCGACATCAAGACGTGCATTGAATGCTGGCAGGGCAGCATCCCGGCTAGAGAATGCGGAAAAAGCGGTCGCTAAGGATTCCGCCACGGACGCGGGGTCCGAGATTGCGATCCCATTCTCCTGGAGAACGAGAGGGGGGTCCTGCGAAAACTTGCCTCGAATCCTTTTGACTCGCTTCCACACCTCAGCTAAAGGAGGCTTCCCGTTAAGTGAAGACACGTATGCCCGCCAACAAGAGCGGCGGTCGTACTTCGAAATATACCGGAACCTAGCCCTAGCCCGACGAAATTCAGCGAGAGTGAAATCGTTCGGGCGGCGCTTATAGCGCATGTAGGCATAACGCTTCTGTTTGAGGGCCGTCTCACACTCGGCCGACCACCATGGGAGTGGTCGGCGTGCAAAACGGCCAGACGTCCTAGGTATAGTAGTCAGGCCCACGGCGATAAGGTTGCCGGAGAAGAACTCAACGGCCTCATCTACCGACCTAAACTCCTTGACTGAGATAGAGAATTCAGTCATTTCCTGAAATGCAGGCCACCGAGGTGGTCTCTCAGGCGGCAGTTGCCCTGAAAATGATATTAGAATGGGAAAGTGATCACTACCATGGAGGTCATCGACCAGCCCCCAATCAAAATCAGGCTGTGCATCCGAAGAGCACAAAGATAGGTCAAGGCAAGAAAATGAAGCGGTTCTCAGACAGTGATGCGTAAACTCATCCACGTTTAGGACACCCATCTCAAGCTCTTCGATCAGATCGGCAAGGACTTGTTCCCTGGGATTTATGGAGTAATCTTCCCAGAGATGATGCCTGCCGTTCAGATCTCCAAGCAAGAGATAGGGCCTCGGCAACCGTGACACGACGCGGCGGAATTCCCCCGCGTCGAAGTCAGCTGACGGTGGAATGTACGCAGAAATGATAGTATACCTCCTATCCAGGTGCAGCTGCACAGCCACTGCCTGAAAGGAGGTATCTAAAGAGAAAGGAAGAACGGAGATATCATGCCGGGTGTAAACCGCGATCCCCCAGCCCGGCTATCCCGCGGTGGTGGGGTCGCAAGACCCTTGTACTCCGTGAGGGCAGGCAGGGGGCACGCGCCTAGCATGGTCTCCTGCAAAAAAATAGCTAACAGGGAGCGGGACGAGACGAGCCTCCGCAGCTCCTTCCAGTTGGCCCGGAGTCCACGGCAATTCCATTGAAGGAATATGCCCTCCAGGCCTAGCTCGGAGGAGACGCGGGGGCCCTCCTCGAACTGAAGACCCTCACGGGAATGGCCGTACGCTTCCCGAGGGCAGAACCCCGGGCGCTGTTGGCCGGACAAAGCGCTGGAGGTGCTGTCGCCTTCGAGGACTTATTGGGGGAGGTTGGGCTCGCCATGCGAGTCTTTTCCTCCCTCCGCCTCGAAACCCTAGGCGGGCGCTGCGGCTTCGGAGGCGGGGGGCCCTCTTTTCGAGGAACCACCGTCTCCGAGCCACTTGCTCCACCTCGGGGCGTGGGCGAAGGAGCCGAAGCTCCTTTGTTGCTGTCCTCCTTTCGGGGGACAGCTTTAGGAACCCCGGAAGATGGCCTAGCGACCATCTTCAGGGGTGTTGCCTCCTGTGAGTCTAACGACTCGGTGAAGGCGCGTGGCCGTTTCGCCTTACGGGAAACGGTCACGCTGGGGGAAGAGGGGGGAGCCCTGGTTTTAGCCGGGGCAGGGTATGAACCCTTTTTGCCGCCAGCTTTACCAGGTAAGCGCCCGGGTTGGGTAGAGCCCGCAGAAGGGCTTCGAATGGGCGCGGAAACATCCGTGCTCGTTGGCTCGGATGGGCCAGGAGCAGAGGGTGCCTTTCTAACTATTGAGGCATATGACGTCCCAGGCAGAGCCGGGCGCGCCAGGACCAAGTCCTTTGCCTCGCGGAATGAGAGTCGATCCTGGGCCTGAACGGCCAGGATTTCTTTCTCAAGGAGATATGCACCACATTGCTTCGAAGAAGCAGGGTGCGGTTCTCCGCAATTGACACACTTGGCCACACACGATTTGGACTTATCGTGTTCGACCTTGGAGCAATTTACACAGACTTCGGGTGACCCTGACTTTGCACGTCTACATGAGCGATTCGTATGGCCGAAGCGGTGACAGTAATAGCACCGCCGCGGCAGTGGCACGAATGCCTTCACGCGGTAGCGGTACCAACCGGCACGCACCGACTCAGGGAGCTTGTCACAGTCGAACGTGACGAAGAGTGTAGGGGTGGGTCTCGAGGCCCCTCCCTGTTTACTCATCACACGTTTGACCTTGACCGCCCCCTGGTCGGCCAGCTCTAAGGTGATGTCCTCAATGGAGTAGTCAACGAGTTCCCTCGCATAAACTACTCCTTTCACAAAGTTCATGGTAGAGTGCGGCGTCACACTCACCGGGGTACCATGAAGTGTCCGAAGAGCACTAATCTTGGCCGCCTCGGCGAGATTTGCTGCATTCGCCAGAAGGCTCCTGTCCGAGAAACGGGTTACCTTCGGCTCTCTACCAATTGCACTAGCTAATCCTCCCCTCTGATGGATTATGTTGCCCTTGGACAACATGGTGCCATCAGTGGAGCGAATAACGAGGAAGCGTTTGAAGCCAACGGGCTCGAAAACGCCAGGTAACCTCTGAATCAGGGGCCCCGATGTCATCGAGGCTCCGCCCTGTGCACTCTTGGTATTAGTCTTCTTTGTCAGGGGCTCCGCAACCGGGGGGACAGAGGGGGCGGATGTGCCGATCTTGGCTTGGTCGCTTGCCAGAGTGGCAGCAGACCCATCCGTCCCCGCAGCCCCGAGTCTTTTTTGTCTTTTTAGTCTTTTTCTTTTTCTTTTTCGGAGAGGAGGGCGGGAAATGAACTCGCTTCTCACCTCCGCTGGAAGAAACCCCCAGGCCAGATGGACCGGCCTCAGCCAGGTCATTCTCTAAAATGGAGAAGGTCCTGGTAGTCGTGGGGGCACCGGTCGGCGGAGATCCCTCCCCTCCTTGTACTGCTTCGGAGCCACAGCCGTTTGAGGAGGACCTTGCATCGGGGCGGATTTGGGTTCGGTGCTTGGCGCCGAGCCCAGATTCCCCCCCATGGAAGGCCCTACCGTCTGAGGCTGGGTTTCCTCAAGAACCATGTCTATCTTAGGGGGGGCCTCCAGTTGGCCATCCCCCTCCAAGTCATCGCAGGTCCCGTTGGCAGTATCGTCACTAGTCTTCTTTCGGGAGGCATGGGCCTTGACCCTGGCAAGGTTCAGTATTCTTGCCAGCAGGTCTTTTGAGGGAAGCGACCGAAGGGGCCTGGCTTCCCTCTCCCCCCTAAGGGGGTTTGCCCTACCGAGCCACTTCGATGTGGAGCGGCTGGCTAAGGGCTGCCTGCTGGCTTTCTTGGCAGTCCCCTTGGAAAGAACAGAGGGGACTGCCGCTGGTAAAAGGGAGGCGCCCGAAAGCACCTCTAGAGAAGGGGGTGAGGGGGAGTCCCCTACACCCGTAAGCGAAGGAGAGGAGTAAGCCTCCTCTCCGGTTAGAGATATATGGAGGGTCCCCTGAGCAAGCACAGGGGGGGGAACTCCATTTTTTTTTTGCTGGAGCTGACCAAGGGCGGCTCCGTCGATGTTATATGGGGAGTTGGGGGTTGGGTTTTTTTTTAACTCATCATTGGGCATGGTGACCCTCTTTTTGATACGAGACGCAATCGCGCATCACCTCTCGCAGTAGCCCGCACTGCGAGAGGTGCTTACATCCCGGCAGAGCCAGGCGCCGCCATTTAAGACCACCCCTCCCGCCTGGTGGCCTGGCAGTCCATCGGCATGGCGGCTCCACCTTGGACACGGCATAAAAATTAATAGATTGTGAAGAGGAGAGGAAAAGGGATGTGAGGAAGGTATGGGTGGGGATGAAGCAGGTTGTTAAAAACCAGCCACCCCAGACCGGAGCTCAGGGGTTAGGGAACATTGTCCCCCACCCCCTTAGCCCCTATGCGGGACGGTTGGCTGAAAGGAAGGTCAGCATCTACCCTGTGAAATTAGAGGCTGACCAGAGAAAGTTGTGGGAGAGGTTGTGTGAAAAGAGAGGAAACAAGTATTTTGAAGAAAGGAAGAGAGGCTAAGCTGGGGCCGGACGGAGCGCTGGATCCCGTCAGCACGGCGGCCAGAATAGCAAATCGCCGCGCCCCTTACGGGGTGCTTTAACAAGAGGAAAGACTAAAATTAGTAAACTTCTGGAATCAATTTAACGAACAAATTGATTGGTTTAGGCCCGATGGACATTACTTATATAGTGTAAATCGGAGAGATTACGTAGAGGGGTGAATAGCGGTGCTGAATTTTTTTTAAAAGATCTGCGCCGATATTTTTAGCGCATATAGTTAAGGAACTCACAAAAGTGATCTAAAATAACTAAATTTTCGTGTTTAATACAAACTGCGCAGTTTAGGCCCGATGGACATTACTTATATAGTGTAAATCGGAGAGATTACGTAGAGGGGTGAATAGCGGTGCTGAATTTTTTTTTAAAAGATCTGCGCCGATATTTTTAGCGCATATAGTTAAGGAACTCACAAAAGTGATCCAAAATAACTAAATTTTCGTGTTTAATACAAACTGGGCAGTTTAGAAGAGAAACATCAATTAATCAAAATTGTTAATTACTACTCAAGGCTTTGATATTATTGTTGTACCTGAAACAGGGATCAAAAGCGATAGCAGATTTTATACGGGGGTTTAAATTATTAGATTATAAACTATGCAATAAAGATATAGTTATAAGAAGCGGTAGAACGAGTTATATTATATATAAAATAGAAAGTTAGCATGATGTTAAAAAACATATAGGCATACATTTTTCAGGTGTCGGATTGACAATAAATCTCAAAAAATCAATCTTGTTCATGATTTTAGGTCCCAAGAAAATTTGGAAAAGGACGATCAGTGGTGGTTCGTAGTTAAAATTACTTGGGGTGCTATATAAGAAATTTTTTAGCATTTTTTTAATATTAGTAAAAGGAAATAAACATATAAAAATGAAATTTATAGGTAAATTGATAAAATCATAAACAGAACAAAATCAAACATCTTTTACTTACTAATAGCCCAAACTGTTACAGTTCAAGCTTGATCCATTCATTTAAAAATGAAATCCATTCTTCTTGTTTTAATTTTCGCGAAAAGATTAATTATTTTCTCCTTGATCTCGGGATGACAACTGAGGAATTTTTTTCTCCATTGAAAGCACTACAAGTGCATTTAGTCCTTCTGAATTCATAGTGCTCCTTAGAAAGGTTTTTATTCTTTTCAGTGTTGAAAAGCAGCGTTCTACCTCTGATGTAGTAATGGGCATTTTCAAGAGGATGTTTATCAGTTTCGTAATTTCACTAAGAATATCATCTAGATTATTTTCCAAGATAAATTTCAGTAGCTCAATTAATTAATTAAGTAATTAATTAATTAAGAAAACTAAAAAATACGAATTAAATTCTACACTTTATGACATTCAAGAATATAAATACGATTTCAAGCATAACACATGCGGAGTCAAAAAGAAACACTACATTCCACCAACACACCAGGTTGGCACTGCGTGAGCCATAGTACTCTCTTTCCTTAGCGCGCAGCTTCCTATCTCGGACATGTGAGCATGCGCACAACAGACAAACACCGCGTCGCTGGAACTGTGAAGCGCACAGTTCTATACAAGGATATTTGTATTTTTTTCATAAACTAGGGGATGGCTACTGACATTAAGCTTAATGAGTATATAATGTACAAGTATAAAGAAAGAATTAAATAAAAAAGGACTCATTATACATATTGCATGTTATCGATAATATCTAGTTCAAATATAGGATGCTGCAGCTGCGTAGTGCCCATATACGAGCTGCCACTATGACGTCGATATTATTTTTTTTACACCCTTCCCATACTAGACAAGGAACAACAGTTCTGTGCGAGTTTTCTTTTAAATTCTATGAATTAAACTTTGCCAAACGAAATAAGAAAAAGCAATTTTTGACGTGGATTTATATAAATGATAACTTTCTTTGTTAAAGGGTTGATGAGCCAACACGTGACTATAAAGTTTGGGGAGTGGCCACTAATTAAAATTTAGGAGAAAATATACTTGTTGGCGAACCAAGGAGTAAGTAAGATCGACCATCACATAATACTTCTCGGCTTGAAAATTTAGCTAATTATTAAGAAAAACTTAGTTAATTCCACTCTTTAAAATACCTAAATTGGGCTGAAATTTTGAACAATAGTAAGGCACGCGAGATGCATATACCATTTCAGCAAACATTTTCTAGAAATAATGAGCTTGTGCCTTACAAACAGGCATAAGGGAACGTAACTAACAATATAAACTTTTATAGGCCAGTAAAACTGTTGAAAACAAGCAAAATTATATTTGTTATCGTCATGTAAATTGTAGTTACATTAAAAAAGATATTAAATATCACGAAAATAATCGAGCTTCGGCATCGAATCGCGAACCATTAAGATTGTCAAGATCGCTTAATAATCATAAACTTTAACGCAATCTCTGGATGACTCTGACCGTGTACTATTTTCTTCATTTATCAGCCATCTGGCGATTGCTTACTTGGGCATAAGTGGCCTTAATTTTTAAAAAAAATAATGTTAGGCTAAATTAAAAGCAGAAACGTGCAAAAGGCAAACAAATTAAAAAACAAACAAAAAAAAACAAAAGTCAGGAATAAGGAAGAAGCACGCTTCAGCGTTGGTGGAAGGCCAGCCTTCTGCCGGCGCAGGAACATGTGACCTACAAAAAAAAAGGTCGAGTAAGATGGAGGAGGCAAGATTCCTCCAAAATTCCGATTAACCGCAAGTCTGTGTGTACCAAAAAATCCCGAGAACATGGATAAACGGTAGCGATCCCGCTCCTCCCGCTACTATTGCAGCTAATATGAGCGAAGATGAACCAGACTGGATCATTTAATAAGAATGTGCCAAACAGTCTGGGCAACAGCGCAGTGATCGTCATAGAGTGCAGGGGAACGATTAATCAGATGGCAGTGCGCCCCGCGAATATGCCAATTCGAAAATGACTTGAAGCATAGGCAGCGGAGTGTAGGTCCATGGGAACAGCTGTGGCGCAATGGATGAAACTTTAAATTCCCCTCGGCCGTCTCCCATCTTCTCTGATAAGTAGACCGGAATGCTGACGAAATTCCAGCCATAGATTTGGGGCGATGAAGAGCCAACCGCTGGTATGGTAGCCCAGTCCTCGTGGACTCTTTGGTGCTTTCATCGGTGCGCTCATTCCCAGCAATTCTGATATACCCAGGAACCCAGCAGAACTTAATCTCAACATTCCTCTGACTCGTGGCCTGTGAATTCATGGATACTGTAAACTAGGTGGTTTGGTGATTCCGGTACCCCGAGCGCACTTGGGGTGCTTGGTGAGTCACTAAAGATTACCAATTCTGTCTCTGAACCTGGCACGACGCGTTATTTCCCGTACCGAGTGGTTTATATCAACTAGTCTGTGGTGAGGACAGAACAGCGCCTGAAAAAGCTCGGTTGACTTTAAACAGAGAGGAAATTGTATGAAAACCGATCAACTCCTGTGAGTCGGTGCCATCCATATACACTGCCATCAATCAAGTGTGAAACGAAGTGTGCTCTAATAAGGCAGAACGCAATATCCTCGGTGCAAGCAAAAGCGTGGCGACAAATAGGCAAAGGTGGTCCCCTCCAGCGAGGTGTCCTAGGCAGAACCAGAGGAGCCAACGGCCTGAGAGCTACACTGAGCTTCAAATGAGTTTCCTAACCTTAAAACCAAAATGCTTAGTCGGTGGGATAGGCAATACACACTTGGCTGCGGATGCATAAAACTCTTATTTGTCGTCAAGTACGAATGAAGGCAGTAGATAATCTCTTTTTTATGGGCAAGAAGCAAGCACAGTAGCTATCGGCCAGGAATCTGGGAGGATACATTCTGTCCAGGTTCTTTTAAAGAAATCTAAGAAAAATGCCATGACTCACTCACCTACGTGTCGAAGCATGGCATTTGGGAAAACTTCCAAACTAAGGGCGGTGTCTGTGAACGAAGCGAGAGCGGAGCGCAACTCGTTGAATGTAAACTTGTCATTAAATGGTTATCTGCTCTAGACCAGCGAAATAGCAACCTGCATTCAATGCTGGTGGAGCAGTATCTTGGCTAGAGAATGCGGAGAAAGCGGTCGCGAAGGAAGATGCCACGAACGCGGTGTCTAAGATTGCGTTCCCTTTTTCCTGGACAACGGGAGGGGTGGCACTGTTAGAACGTGCACAAAATCCCTTGGACCTGCTTTCATACATCTATAAAATGAGTCGTCCCTTTTAGTGAAGAAACGTATGACCGCCAGGAAGAGTGTCGGACGTGCTTAGATAATATCGGAAACATACTCTAGCTCGACCCAATTTACCACCAGTGAATTCATTCGTTCGGGCATTGCTTGTAGCGCATAAGCATAACGCTTTTGTTTCAAGGTATATTTACAGTCGGTTGACCACCATGGAAGTGGTTGGCGTGCAAAACACAGTCGTTCGAGGAATATTTGTTCGATCCACGGCGATGAGGTCGCAGAGAAGAACTCAATGGCCTCCTCCACCAACCTCAACTCTTTGATGAGAAGATAAATCAGCTAGTTTCTAAAATACAGATCATCGTACCTGCTCAAAGAACCATTGGGGAAGGCGAAAGGGTCTTTTAGACCAGAGCGGTCCAGAAAATGATATTTGAATGGGAAAGTGATCAGTACCATGGAGGTAATCGACTACCTTCCACCCAAAATCAGGCCCACGCCTCCGGGGAGCATAGGAATGGATCAAGGCAGCAGAGGGAAGCGGTTCTCGGAGAGTGATATGTAAAATTATCCACATAAATGAAACCTATCACTAACTCCTCGATCAAGTCAAAAAGGAGCTGACCCGCGGATTGACCAAGTAGTCTCCAGAGGGGGTGGCTACCGTCCAAATTACCGAGAGGTAAAAAAAGGCCTCGGCAACCGTGCAACAAGGTAGCGTAAGTCATCCACGTCGAAGTTAGCAACGGTGAAATGTAGGCAGAAATAACAGTATACCTCCTATCTCAGGTGCAGCTGAACCTGAATTGCTTGAAATGAGGCATTTAAAGCAAATAGAAGAACGGAGACATCATGCCTGCCGTCTTTAAATGGTGCAGCCTCCTGCCCAGCCCCCATCCTGTAGTGTTGGGGTGGCAAAAATATTTATATCTTATAACGGTGGGTAGGGGGCACGCGCTCATCATGACCTCCTGCAAAAAGATAGCTAACGGTTAACTGGAGAACCAGCAGAAGTGTTCCCAATAGGCGCGGAATAAGAGGGAGCCTCCCCCCAAGGCATTTCGTGTTTTTTCTTGACCGGCGATTGACCTCGATCGAGATAAGGGGAATGCACACCGGCACCTTTCAAAATTCAGATATAGGACTGTCATGGGCATAGAATGATAGGCTTTGCTATCCCTACCTTACCCCATCAAGCCGGAATTTTAGGCCGCCTGTCTGCTATCTTAGCAGTCTCCTGTGAGAGGAAAGGGCGGACTGCCACTGGTTGAGACATGGATTGGCTCAAGGGCACGATGGGGTAAGAGTATACCTTCTCTCAGTTTATATGTGCTTACTTACTTAATGTTGTCCATCATTGCCGATGACGACGTCATTCCATACATGAATGAGTTTGATGTTATCGTCTTTGGTGAGATCGTTGATGGCTGTGGAGTCCGCCAAGGTTGGCACAGCCTCTTCCACAGACATCGCAGATATGTGGTCCTTATATTTGTTGGTGTCGTATTCTACCGCAGGCTATAGCAGCATTGTTTTAATTCGTGCTGAAGTAGTTAGCTCCGTCGTGTACTAGGGCGCACCAGGAGCTTTTATTGGTAGCATTGGTCTCGAGGGTTCCTGAGTTCATGTTGAACTTTTGGGAGGAGGATTTTAGGTGATCCTTAAGCCTCTTTTTTTTCCCCTCCCACAGATCGTCGCCCCACAGAAAGTTCTGAGTACAGGGTGATCCACGGTAATCGATGTTTAGGCCGGCGGATGATGTGGCTAGTGTAGCGCAGTTGTTTTAGGCTGAAGATTTCTTCTAGTGAGGATGTAAGCATGCGTTCTCTAATGTTGACATGTGGCACCTTGTTCCACCAATGAATTCCCATGATTTTTCTCAGGCAGTTTATATGAAAGCTCTCTAGCTTCTTGTCTAATGTTTATATGGTGCTGAAGATTCGCAGCCATAGAGCAATATGGAGAGGCAGGTAGCCAGGTATAATGAACGCTTGGTAGCCAGGGTCAGGTTGTGATTATTGAAGACCCATCTTGAAAGTTTTCCAAAAGCGGCTGAGGCAAGGGCAATTCGTCTGGTGATTTCGTCATCCAGAGGGCAGTCAGTTGAAAGGATGGATCCAAGGTATGTAAAGTGTTGGACTTCCTTCAATTGGTCCTCTCCTATAGTGATCTGTGGGTTGGCTATCTGCCCTACACCTTGGCCAATGCGCTGAAATAACACATCTGTTTTTTCGGTGTTAACCGTTAGTCCCATTCGTGTATATGTTTCACATACACAATTGCGGAGGGTCTGTAGTCGTTGTTCGGTATGGCTGACAAAGCCAGCATCATTAGCATATTG
Source organism: Ceratothoa steindachneri (assembly GCA_963969495.1). NCBI lineage: Eukaryota > Metazoa > Arthropoda > Malacostraca > Isopoda > Cymothoidae > Ceratothoa > Ceratothoa steindachneri. Next base: position 201,503,953 of record OZ018318.1, on the reverse strand, counting down.
ACGCTCTATGATTGTTTTTCTGTTAAATAGTGTTTTTTCACGAAGGCGGCGAGGATAAAGAGATTTTCATCTAACCTGTAGCTTAGAGTGACTCCCACTTCGTCTTCAATGATGTTATTGTAGACGAGTTGGATGACAGCAGCTATTAACAGGCTGAATATTACAGGGGCAAGAACGCAACCCTGTTTAACCCCAACACTCACTTCAAAAGGAGCAGATTTTTTACTCCCTGCTACAACAACAGCGTTTATCCTGCTGTGTAGTTCAACAAGTACTTTAATATAATTGGGTAGGCAGCCAAATTTTTCAAGTAATTACGTTAGGAGTGTGTGGTTTACAGTATCAAAAGCTTTCGCCAGGTCCATGAAAGCAATTTTTCTTGCAATTGTCGTGCAACGAAAACCATATCTAGAGTTGACCTTTCAATTCGATAACCACACTGTGATTCCGGCAGGATCTTTTATGCAACGTGGGTAAGTAATCGTGTCAACATGATGTCGGCTAGAATTTTTCCATCATTGGAGAGGAGTTTGATACCACGGCTAGTGCTAAATACAGTTTTGTATCCTCTTTTCTTATGGATGGTAACAATTTTGCCATCTTTAAAGTCTTGTGGTACGCTGCCAGTTCCCGCAAGACTTGGAAGTGTTTGTGTAGATGCTTAGTAATGTTGTGGCCACCATACTTAAGTAGTTCAGCAAGAATATCGTCTGGACCTGCAGCTTTTTGGTTCTTGAGACTTGCAGTTGCTTTTTTGACTTCTTCAAGTGTTGGAGTTGAGTCGACTTCCATAATTTCTGGGAACTGATGGAAGTCATTTAGGATGTACAGTTCCCCTAGGTTTTCTTGATTTAGCAGCTCCTTAAAATGTTCAGCCCATCTATCTAATATCTTGTCGTACTCAGTTATCAGGGTATTCCTGTCAGCGGTACGCACGTGCGTGAATGTGGTGGTAGTTGGTCCGTAGGCTATTTATTTTAAGCGAGGAATAAAAGTTGTGGAGAGCACCAATATTCATTTGTTTTTGCATTTAAGAAGATAGTTTATCTCACCAAGAGTTTTCCATCTCCCTTAAAGCATTCTGGATATTGGTGCGCAGTGAAAAGAAGTGATCTTTGTTTCTTGGTGATGGGTTTCATAGGTACTGGTCATGGGCAACATTCTTATCTTTGATGAGAGTGTGAATGGTTGTTGCATCTTCATAAAACCATTCATGATTCTTAGGTCTGGTTGTGCTTAAAGTTTCTTGTGCAGTGTCATGAATAGTGGTGTAGGAGCTGTTCCATATTTTGTTGAGAGAATCTGTCGGTGCATTTGGGTCTAATTGTGTTGCAACATTTGGTAGTTGAGCGAGGGAAGACTGGAAGCCTGTTTTGATTTCAGGGTCGTTGAGTGCTGTCAGATTTAATTTAGGTTTTGGGGTAATTTTCATGACTGGTGGTCTTATTCTTATATTGAGCTTCGCTCTTAAAAATCTGTGATCAGTGAAGGCTTCAGCTCCTCTCATTACACGCGTGATTTGAACTTCACTCAGGTATCGTCTTCGGACTATGATGTAATCCAATAGATTCCAGTGGCGAGACCTGAGATGCATCCATGTGGTTTTATTTTGTGTGAAAGCTGGAACTTGGTGTTGGTAATTGATAAGGAATGCTCTAAGCAAAGACTTAGGATTCTGAGACCATTTGCATTACATTGCCTAACTCCGTGACGACCAAGAACGCCTTCCCAAAGATGGTTCTTGTTTCCTACTCGGGCGTTCATGTCTCCGAGAAGGAGAATCTTGTCACTGTCAGGTATACATTGTAAGTTATCCTGCAGGCAGGAGTAGAAGAGGTCTTTTGTTTTAAGTCTGAGGGGAGTGTTGGCGCATAGACGCTGAGTAGGGTGGCGAATTGTGACTTAGCTAAAGGAATGCGCCATACTGAGATACTTTCGTTCAATCATGTGAGCGTGGTTGGTATTGAGTCAGGATAGAGGAGCGGACCGCAAAGCCGACTCCATGTAGTCGTGGTTGGTCAGAAGGTATTCCTTGCCAAAAGAAGGTATAGCCTTCTCCTGCCTCCGCAAGTGAACCAGCTTCTGCAAGTCTAGTCTCACTTATGGCAGCGATGTCTACATCATAGCGTTTTAGTTTTGCTGCTATGAGTGCAGTTCTTCTTTTTGGTAGGTTAAGGGTGGTGTCCTGTAATATGCTGACATTCCAAGTAGCGACGGTCAGGTATCTCTTCTTTTTGTTGACTCGACCGCAATCATAGGATGCCCTGGCAGCTGCAGTAGTCTGCCTCAGGCTTGGAAATGGAGCGGCAATGTCTAGGTCGCCTTTTATTGAGTCTTCCTTGATAGAGGTTGGCAGTACTGTCCCTAAAACAGGGCTGCCCAGTCGCTCAGACAGACACCGAAAGAGGGCTGCGCTCCAATACTCCAGCCTCTACAACGATCATGTGTTTTGAGCCACCTGTCGTGTGGCCTGCCAACTAGAGGCTTCAAGCCGGTCCAAGGACTGCCCTCTTCACTAACAAGGCCATTGCCGAATATCTTTTGGTTATATCCCTAAATTATATGGATAGGGTATTGCAAGAATGGAGTGATAACTTGCACGATAATATTTAAGGTGGAAAGTAGGTATGCATTCTTCAGTTCACCATCTACACTCTTCCCTGCTGAGCTCAGTGGCAAGGAAATGATCTAGGACGACAGGATCAGGTTTAAGTTGCAGTGCTCTGCCGAAAAAAGTCCCTCCTTGGACTATCGCCTAATGCACGAGCACCGTGCAGATTTGATCTCCAGGTTTACTCCTGGAGCCTTGGCCCTTCCAAGGGCTCTCACAAGGCAGTAGGGTTTGCCGGCTTATACCACCCGGCACTCGATCGTTGGACGTACCTTCAATTAAAAGGCTAGGGGACCACGATCACGAAGTACTGCAACAGTTGAGAGGCAGAAGCTAAGTAACCTTATCTTTATGACTTAAGATTAAGACTTAAGGCTAGGACTTAAGGTTATATATTGCGCATGCGCACCCAATAATGTACTGGAAGAAGGTTAGCAGAGTTGACGGCCTAGCACACCCCAACCTAATTCTTCCCTTATCCAGCAAACTTCCGGCCCTTGCATCCAGTGGCGGATCCAGGATCAAAATTTGGGGAAGGGCTAACCTCAATTCCTTCCTCTGGTGTGTCTGAGAAAAGGGCATTGAGAATAACAATGGTCGTCTTACACGGTATTAGTAATAAATAACAGTATCTCATACACGAGTGAGCCCTAACCCTAGCAGTATCGACTTTTTTTTTTTCAAAACATCATAAAATTATGAATTATAGTTCTTTAGTCTTCAGCTAAGGTATAATACTGAATTTAATAATTACTTTTGAGATTTACCTGTATTTTAGACATGTATCATATATGATACATTCGTTGCCACGGTTTAAATGACTGGTTTTTATATTTATTCTATATTATTATATAATTTTTCTCAATAGCAGAAGCTAAGTGTGAATTAAAAAGGAAATATAAACATAAATTATTCTGAAATTTGGGGAGGGCTTCAGCCCCTTAGTTCCCCACTACACTGGATCTGCGCCTGCTCGCAGCAAGTAAAAACCTCATGGGAGACACTGGTACTCGACGAAGGACCCATAAGAGAACGAAAGTGCCGAGGGTAGCAAGAAACTCTGTCAAAAGGGAAGCAAATTTGAAAAAGGCTAGGAGGGTAGGTAATTTAGAGAAGTAGAGATAGGTGAGTCCACTAATGAGTTTAATGGGTGCCCACCTTTTATTATTATACCCTGGTTCCTGGTGATTCCAGGATGGCATGCAGTCCACCAAGGGACTATAGCTAACGGAATGAACTTTCTCCAGGTGGGAACAATCCTCCTGGTACAAAGTATGGGAAGAAAAGGTTGAGGGGATAGTAATAATAATAAAAATATAAAAATAATAATAATAATAAATATAACAATAATAAAATTATAATAAATATAACAATAATAATAACAATAATAACCATAATAAATGCGATAATAATAGTTATAATAATAAATAAAAATAATAATTAGAATAATAAATGATACTAATATTACAAATAATAATAATAAGTATTAATATACAATAACAATAATCACAATCATAATACGCTAATAATAATACAAAACAATTATAATTCTTAATAATAATACTAAATAATACAAATAAATAATAACAGTAATAAATACTACTACATAATAATAATAAATAAAATAATAATAACAATAATAATGCTAATTATATTAATAGCTAATAATAATAATTAAAGGTAAAGTAGCGTTTAGAGGGAGCGAGGAGAAAGCGCACCAATAACTTTCTAGGCTGCGGTGTGATGGTGTGCAAAGTTAAGACACACTCTCTGCAGTGTAGCCTCAAATGAGAAAAAAATCCAAACGCCTTTTACGTGGAAGACACCATAAATTGACATGCAAAATCCCCCTAAGTAATTAATTTTCAGCAAAACAATTCTTTCGAATATTAAAATGACTGAAAACAAAATATTCAAAGCACCAATCCTGATAGAATTAAAAAGAATAAGAAAGCAAATTAAGAAATCGGGGTTTTTTTTTTAAATTATCAAAAAAAAATTTTTAATACTGGAATAATAGCTACAAACGAATTTAAGTAGCCCAAACTTCCTTCGATTTTCAAAAACGGTATTAAATTAATCGCGGAGTTTTCAGGGCAATTTCCTTAACTTTCTTTTTTGTCAAGTTTTTAGTTATATTATTACAAACTGAATCTTGGATAGCTTGAGAACAAAAATCTTAGCGTTTCCTAGCTTGGCGATCGAGAGTAACGTTAAGTGTATAAAAAAACTTGTCAAAACTCTTATCCTGAAATTATCTAAAGTATTGGTTAGCATAGAACGTGATGTATCTAGTTTATTTCAATTTCTAGAAGTAGTTCAATATTATTCCGCTTAAGAGACTTCTGATATTTAAATTCACTTTTGCTAGAGTAAATCTATTTAAATGGATCGAAAACTAGATGAATAGCTCCAGGACAACTTCAGGGAACAGTTTTAGTCCATTGTTGTTTATCTCTATATACCTATGTATATAAAATTGCAATATATTGTGTGAGCATTCCTGTCTGTCCACTAAAATCTCGAAAAATGGAATTGTTGGGAGATATAGAAATGCACTAATTATCTTCCTTTTTGCTCAGGAGAATTAGTAGTACATTTTGAGTTCTACTTTACTAGAGAACAAAATAGAAAAATCTACTTTTTATTGACGAGACATGTTTGAAATTTGCCTTTGGTAGTGGCTGTTTTTCATTCCTCAGTGAAGCTGATACAAAGAAATATGAGGAAAATAATATGTATTTTAATCAAGGAGGCATCCAAAACTAGAGAACGATAATATAACTTTTACTTTACACGTAGAAGTTTGTAATGTATGTATGTCAATACTGACCCAAATGCAAGAAAAACAGCCAGTTAAATTTGGATAAGGCAGATTTATGGTGAGGGGCGTGTTTTCAAACGCTGGATTCTGGCCACTCGCTCCTGTATAAAAGTACTTGCGTGAGGATGATATGATCCTCTCCGTTCGAAATTGGGACTACGTGAGCCTATTTTCGTGCAGGAAATGGTCTGTGATACTGAACAGTTCTTCCGTGCTAAAATATCCATGCAATGAAATGGTTTGCAAATACCCATAGTTTAAACCCGTTAAAAAACTAGGAAAATACTAGCCGAGAGGGTTCTGGATCAGAAACAGACGAATTTTGAAAATTTATGACAAATATTGGAAGACAAATGGTATTAAATCTCACTCGAAATAAGCAACAAATTTGGAAAGTCTTACAGCCGAAAATGTGCTCAAGTCCTTATGAACAAGGGTCTGCATACTTCTTATTGATATTTTATTCACTTATCTGAGATAATTACGTTGTTTTATGGTAATGGCTGAATTTATATTGTATTAATCGCATTAATCGTTCTCTAGTTTTCAACGCATCTATTTTTCAAATACTTGCCTCATAACCTTTTAATCTTTTCTATGAAACTATTAAAAGATCAGAGGCAAATTCAAACGAATATTCTGTGCAATTTTTTATGGAAATTAAACGAATATTTTTCTTTTTAAATCGATTTTCTTATAGTTATGGTTGAAGTCAATTTTAAGCCTAATTTTTTTATTTTCGTTTGAATTGGTGTAAAAACGAAGCCGTTGCAATCTATAAAAATGTATCCATCTCATTCATCTTTTTCCTGAGTCAATGGTGCAGGTTAGATTAAAGTAATATAAACACTTAAGTAAAGAGAGAAAAACATTTTACAAAGTAGAGGAAGCTACTCTGTCTAATCTAATATTCTCCTTCGAGCAAGCAATGCTTAATCGTATCATATAACAAACTTAAACAACCTAAACTTCGTAGAAGAAATATTACTCATAACCATTAGATAAAATCAACAAACTCAAAGTACCTGATTTATACCACTTAATTTGTTTATTAAATTTAAATATAAAAATAGCGAGTGAATCTCCTACAGAACGTATATAAGGTGAGGTCTGCAATGAAACTGGTGAATATACAGGGGTTGGACCAAATAATGGAAGCATTCACTAATACACCCATTCACACCAAAAAAGGTTTTAAAACTTTTTTAAATGTCTCATAATGATGTTGAACACATATTGGTCTCCATAATTCACAGATCTTGCCATAATCAAGTTTTTGTGTGTAAATTGGAACAAAAACTAGGGGATATATTCCATCTAAAAAGCGTTTAGTAAGGAACTAGAGCAGGTTTCACTCGAAAACAGTTAAATTCGTATAGATACAGCCCAAAACTGTATGAATCAATTGGTCGGCGTATTGAATCTATTTATACTGCTAAGGAGGAGGGGACTCAAAGCCAGTAATTTAATTAATGTTTCCATTATTTTGTCCAACCCCTGTAGAAGCAGTTGCCATTTGCGACATTTTGTAGACATGTTTAATAGTATAAGTGACATATATTGTTTTAACTGATAAATTCTCTAAAACTTGTATACAACAATAAGTATAGCTTGTATAATTATTTATCTCCACTATTATATAAAATTGCTAAAAAATCTTCTCTCCATTTTTTTTCTTTCTAGAAGTGGCCTCGAGTAGACCATAAGGTCTTAGCCGAGCTCTGGCTCTATAAGACGAATCTTAAAGGATGGCATGTGCTGTTTAGCTCTCCGAATAGCATCGGGAAAGCAATCGGCACACCGAAGACAGGAGGAATAGAGAGAAACGAGCAGATGGATATCAACACAGAAGTGTATTCTGTCATTGGAACGCAGAAAGTTATTGAAAGTTGTGTAAATTTGGCGTGTAGCAGATGGAGAGAAGCAAGCTTTAGGATCATTTTGTGTTCGATATTGGAAGGCAAACGATGATAAAATGAGTTCCAGAGGATAAGAGCAGGTTGTTGTTGTGGGATAATGAAACAAGTTGAGTAAGTAAGCGTTAAAAAAAGTTCCTTAATTGAATGTGGTAAGGCGAAGACATTAATTTAGAGTGAGGAGCCAACGAGATCTACAACAACTAAATGCCAAAATCCTGAGATATCAGAATGTAAAATAATGGTCTTTCCAATTCTCAAGCCCTATTATTTGTGATCTGTCATTTCATTGGTCAGTGTAAACAACGACTGAGGTGTTCATGACAAAGTAATGTGATATATCAGAGTTTTAAGGTGGCATGATAGTGGGTGCCAGACAAATGGAAAATTCCATCTCTGAAACTGTGCGGACATTCAACATCCCTTGATTTACGGTGCCAAGTGTGTACCGAGGATACCTCATGAATTATCTATGGTAACAAACAGAGAACCCTGGCTACAATCGCATCCCTACTCGATACACAAGGTCAGATACGCATATGCCACAGGTCAGTACAGCATTCTTTACCTTCCATTTGATATAGGAAAAGAAGAACGACTAGTTACCGTGTCAACACCACGACAGAGATACCTAGGTTTGTGACGTGCAAAATTGACCCTGGAGGACTGGCAAAATGTGGCTTGGTCCAATGAGTCAAGGTTCCAGGTGTTTCGGGTATTGCACAAGCCCCATCAAGCTATGGTACCTAATTTTAAACAAGAAACTGTACAGGCTGGTGTTACTTCCATACTAGTGAGGTATGTATTGAATCGGCATGAGCTGGATCTGCTATACGGCTATACACTTCCATTATCGGTGACGGCTACGTTACAAAGTTCAGTGACAATTTGCTTTCATTCATATACCACAACAACAATAGAATATTTTAGCAGGATAATGCATCATGCCTCCCAGGCCCAAATTTACTTTGGGAGCTGCAATATATATTTCTATATATTTGTGTATGGTAGGAGACAAATTGTGAAAGAGGATAAACATCGAATATGTCTATAAGTTATGGATATGAAAGAACATTGTTATGGATGCTAAAGGCTCCGAGGAGTAGAGGGACCTGGTTTAATCCGTTCCCTTTGTGGGCAAGAAAGCCGTCTGACGGGTGATCTGGTGATCGGTGAATCACCGCAAATGTCGTCAAATGATAGTGTACTGATCATAATTTGACTTTACTTTGCCATTTTTTTTAATTTGAGATTGTGATAGAACGGGTTGAGGCCGCGTAATTTCAACCACTATCACATGTTATTAAAAACCACGATGCTCCTCACGTGCATCTTCGCTTTGAAGCTGGGCGCCTTATCGCAGCCACTTGAGTCAATGTTTAAACAAGGAGGTTTATCATCCCCCTCCCGTTTGCCCAACCGCCGAACACGCCAGATTGAGTTAGGCTTATGGGCAGATAAGGCTTGTTCTCAGGCTCGGCTGTGAATTCCCTCGAAGCTCCCACTCCATTGTCCCCTACGCCAAGGAGATGTCTCGACTATTTAGATGAAACTTAACCACTAAGATCAGATTGGAGATCCAGATTTTCGTCGCGAAACATCACTACGACCCTCTCTCACCTTGTGCGCCAAGGGACTTAGACCTCGAGATTCACCATCACTTGTCCAGAAGAAGGACAATATCCCTTGAGTGCCAAGGTTTGAGCCTTCGACGCCAAGTCCACAAGGCTTCCCCTGTTTTTCAGAAAGAGAACAACGTTAGAACAGCCATTGTTCTTGAGCCCGTCGACAAGAAACGGTTCTCACTCCCCCCCCCTGTTGTTTAGAATAGAACAACGTAGAACATGGATTGTTCGTTTGAGCCCGTTCGTCAAGAAACGGTTCTCACCCTTCCCCTGTTGTTCAGAAAGAGAACAACGTTAGAACAGCCATTGTTCGTTCGAGCCCGTTGACAAGAAACGGTTCTCACCCCAGTCTGTTGTTTAGAAGAGAACAACGTAAAACAGCCATTGTTCTTTTGAGCCTGTTCGCCAAGAAACGGTTCTCACCCTTCCCTCTTTTCGTTCAGAAGAGAACAACATTAGAACAGCCATTGATCTTCAAGCCATTCGTCAAGAAACGGTTCTTATTTCCAAGACGCCACGTCAGGATCATTTAATTCCCCCCCCTTCGGCTGGAACTCGCCAGTGGACCGAAATTCCATCACGTCGCCTTCCTCTGCACAACAAGAAGAAATAACGTAAGCCGAACGTTACCTTTGAGTATTTGACCCCTTTGTCATTTCTATCCTGTGCTTTAAATGGTTTAGCGAACCATCCCATCTCTTTAACTTTATAGTTTTTTTACCTTTTTAAATCTATTAATTCTCGGATTAGCTCGATTCTACACGACCCTTTTCATTCTCTGTTTATTTCAATATTTTCCGTTTTGTGTGTTGTTGATAGTTATTATTAATAAAACTCTATTTTATTAATGATGGCAATATTATTATCCTTGAGCTCAGTTCCACTTCTTAAGCATATCGAAGATACATAATATCGGCCAGCCAGACATCCACGCACTCTAAAGATAATTAAAGAAGTTCCCCTAACGAATAGTTATATATGGTATATCGTCGAGAGTTCATTCTACGACAAAGATCATGTGGCTAAAATTTACTAATATAGACATAATGGGAATAAAATAACATTTCCTAACGGTAAATTTGGTTTGAAAACTACAAAACACAAGAAAGTAAATAGATAATGGCTGCCTATATAAAAAAAATTTCACGAGTAGAATAAAGTAAAACAGTATAATATGAAATTACAAGCTAGTAAAAATTATTGGATATAACTTTATTTTCCCTAAGTGCATATTGATACATCTGAATATTACGAAAAAGAAACCGCTTTTCTGCTATATCCAGAATTTACAACAGAGAATTTAGAGCCGTCAGTCATGAATACAATTAGCACAAATTTGGATGCTACTCAAAATCACATGCTCGGTCAACGCTATTTGAAATGCAACATTATTCTAATTTATAATATATATCACGGTCAAAATGACACAAATGTTTAATTAGTGTGTTCTCTTTCATTGTTATTTTTGTCTTTTGTGTACATAGCGAAAGGTACTAACCGAGCATCAGAATTTCAGTCATTGCCACCACCAAAGTTCACAGAAATTTTTCCTTCCTTTTGTTCACTGGTTCTAATTTGTAGAATATAATCCATAATTACTTTTTACTATTCTTAGGTAATTATGATAGTAATAGTTCCTCAGTATTATTTAACAATTTGACTAATAAAATTTCAACACTCCATTCCGTAATAGTAAAATAATGACTCATTGAATTTCCGAGCGTTACTAGTTATTATATAATTATGTCAAAAAACTGAAAAGTTCCACGCCAAAATGGATGCACAATCAATTTTATCTGGGTTTTAAAACTAGTTTCTTAGAGACTAGAAAACTCAAAAATCCATTACTTTCGATTTCTCCAGCACATTTCACGATGCAGTAAAGTTGCAATTCAAAATTGAATAGTAAAATAATGACTCATTGAATTTCCGAGCTTTACTAGTTATTATATAATTATGTCAAAAAACTAAAAAGTTCCACGCCAAAATGGATGCACAATCAATTTTATCTGGGTTTTAAAACTAGTTTCTTAGAGACTAGACAACTCAAAAATCCATTACTTTCGATTTCTCCAGCACATTTCACGATGCAGTAAAGTTGCAATTCAAAATTGAATAGTAAAATAATGACTCATTGAATTTCCGAGCGTTACTAGTTATTATATAATTATGTCAAAAAACTGAAAAGTTCCACGCCAAAATGGATGCACAATCAATTTTATCTGGGTTTTAAAACTAGTTTCTTAGAGACTAGAAAACTCAAAAATCCATTACTTTCGATTTCTCCAGCACATTTCACGATGCAGTAAAGTTGCAATTCAAAATTGAATAGTAAAATAATGACTCATTGAATTTCCGAGCTTTACTAGTTATTATATAATTATGTCAAAAAACTAAAAAGTTCCACGCCAAAATGGATGCACAATCAATTTTATCTGGGTTTTAAAACTAGTTTCTTAGAGACTAGACAACTCAAAAATCCATTACTTTCGATTTCTCCAGCACATTTCACGATGCAGTAAAGTTGCAATTCAAAATTGAATAGTAAAATAATGACTCATTGAATTTCCGAGCGTTACTAGTTATTATATAATTATGTCAAAAAACTGAAAAGTTCCACGCCAAAATGGATGCACAATCAATTTTATCTGGGTTTTAAAACTAGTTTCTTAGAGACTAGAAAACTCAAAAATCCATTACTTTCGATTTCTCCAGCACATTTCACGATGCAGTAAAGTTGCAATTCAAAATTGAATAGTAAAATAATGACTCATTGAATTTCCGAGCTTTACTAGTTATTATATAATTATGTCAAAAAACTGAAAAGTTCCACGCCAAAATGGATGCACAATCAATTTTATCTGGGTTTTAAAACTAGTTTCTTAGAGACTAGACAACTCAAAAATCCATTACTTTCGATTTCTCCAGCACATTTCACGATGCAGTAAAGTTGCAATTCAAAATTGAATAGTAAAATAATGACTCATTGAATTTCCGAGCTTTACTAGTTATTATATAATTATGTCAAAAAACTAAAAAGTTCCACGCCAAAATGGATGCACAATCAATTTTATCTGGGTTTTAAAACTAGTTTCTTAGAGACTAGACAACTCAAAAATCCATTACTTTCGATTTCTCCAGCACATTTCACGATGCAGTAAAGTTGCAATTCAAAATTGAATAGTAAAATAATGACTCATTGAATTTCCGAGCTTTACTAGTTATTATATAATTATGTCAAAAAACTGAAAAGTTCCACGCCAAAATGGATGCACAATCAATTTTATCTGGGTTTTAAAAATAGTTTCTCAGAGACTAGACAACTCAAAAATCCATTACTTTCGATTTCTCCAGCACATTTCACGATGCAGTAAAGTTGCAATTCAAAATTGAATTTGTATTTTTTACCTGCCTTATCACAAACTGAAATGCATTTTTTGCTTTGTTTTCAAAATGCATTTCAGTTTCTGTGAAGGCAGGTAAAAAATACAAATTCAATTTTTAATTAGACGTTCATAAATAAGTAAAATTGCGTAGGCAAGATAAAATGTCCATTTGTTCTCCATCGCTTTCAAAATGAAGATCATAATGTACTATGTTGTAAACAACAGTATCCTTTAGAATGCCATAAAAATGCCTATTACTATCATTACCATTATGATTTTAGCGTTGTTATCATCATTGATATCCCAGGGTCTGTTCTCGAAAGCAAGGTATGTATTGCTCAAATTGGTTATTCGTTGCAACTATACCTTGGATTAATATAATTTGGCACTCATCGTTCAACCTAGCTAACTATACATTACAACAAAATTTACTACCCCATTTGCCAAATCACAACCTTAAGCTACCATGACAAAGTTTAGCCCCCTATTCCCCATAACGCAATTTATGGCGCTGTTCTAAGGAATATATCTTCAACGGCATTGTGGAAGACACCATGAAATTGTTTGGTTGAAGGATTCCTTTACCTTTTATTTTTTGGGTAAATTCCTTATTATCCACTTTAATCCCAATAACCGACTTGGTTTTATTATCTTACACACATCTTTGATTACAGCATTTTAGAACCCCTTCTTGCTGAACTTTAACGGAATTTTGTGTATAAATATTCAAATGACTCATATAAATAAACTTTGCTCACCTGCTTATAGTTGTTCATCGATTAGGACGATGACGTCTATTCAGGTTAGTCTAGTTCTAGTGGGTGTTTCTATGGGCGTACAGCCCTATTCGTGATATACAGATGCGAGTGCATATTTCACAAGTGAATTCACCTTCTTGGGGAGGCGGTTGATGTCGTTGTGTCATCTTTGCATCTGCTATATTTCTTAGGGGGCTTGCGTAGGCCTAGGTGCCATCCCGACAGGAAGCTCACCATTGGAGCCAGTAAGAGGCTATTGTTTTAAATGCTTGTGGTTGAGTGTTGCATTTCTTGAAGGTTGTCTTTAAACCCATCCACGCATCATATATTTTCAAAACAGGGCAATAGGACTGAGGCTATGGAACCACCTATTCTCGTGAGTTACAAAATTATGTTGCTAGCTTTTAGATAGGGGTAAATTTCTTAACCACATGCAGAATGTGGCCATGTCAGAGGTGAAATTTTGGTAATAACTTAGCTAGACCACTATGATTTTACTAAGTATAGTGTCCAAACTATAGTAAAAATTACAAAGTGAAGTGTCTTAAATATATCATCTAATTTTTGAAGTGTTGTGCTCGAGAGTACGAAATATAGTGCGAATATACAAAATATACTGTTAAAAGTATTTGAATTATGCAATCGCTAACATAGAACCAGATTAATTTGTTAACTATATAAGATCTGTAGTATAATGAGAAAGGTATTGAAGTTATGCAATCACTAACTAATATAAGACCAGGATATATAGTATTTTCTACGTAGTATAGTGTAAGGTATACTGTTCAAAATATAATGACGTAAGCATTTTTAATATGCAATTACTATCAAGCATAGAACTAGATTAATATTTAAATTATAAAATACGGTTTAATGTATGTAATGAGGTCTACAGTTCGAAGAATAGTGTCGCAAGTATTGGATTTATGCATCAACAACTAAAATAGGACCTCATTAATATGTTTAGTATAAATTTGGCTGCAAACGTTGCGAGTAGATCTTTAAAACAATATAGTATCGTCTAATCACATGTATTAACCAAGTGTTAAACCAATAGTAGTAGTTTGATGGTACCGAAAGTGATGATAACTGGACTACCAGCCCAGAATAATAATTATCCTAGTAGATATTTGGTAGCTATTTGTAACCAGAAGGAGACAATTGCGGAAGAGAGTGAGAAAGAGAGATAGAGAGAGAAAGATTGCCCCGAACTGCTTGGTAACTTAATTGCCACTTCGTTATTTGTAATAAGTAAAATATCACAGCAATACCTAACTTAACTTGTGGTTTCAAGCCAGAAACAGAACTTTTTAATTAACCTTGACTAATTCTTTCTTTCACCCAACACTTTTATTAAAATTTACAGCCTGTATTATTGATACCTTTCTTATTATTCGATTTCATACTCTTGCTTTGGTTTAAAATTGAGTTAGATATTTTACTGAGCGTTTTGAGGTTTTATTTAATCATACCATTTGTATTTCTCTCCAGCTTAAGGAATGTATTTTTGTATGACCTCTTCGCTGCTGTTTGCATCTGAAAACGGAGCAGTGAGTGGTTATACATGTGCTTGATGCGTCTTATTTGAGATCATATACATTTTATTATTCGTAGGAGGTTGATGAAACAGCTTTTCCCGGTAACCGAAAACACAAACTGCCCAATAAACTCTCAATGTGAGCGTATAAACTGACTTTTCTAAATTTATGAGCCATTAAGCAAATACTTCGTTCGATACAGTGTGCTTAAATTAGGTTGTTTTTAGGGGGCACTCGAATAAACATTACCTTTGTACGGCCCATGAAATTGACTTGGATCTAAAACTAAAAAGAATATCAGACTGAAATTCATTTTTATATATAATTAAGTTAGTACTGTTAAAAAGAGGATATTGTGAAATCCCTGCTATGTTTCCTCTAATTTATGCATAAGATGATAAAAGTCTATATGTGAGATTCTGAATCTACTAAATCAAAAACACCTGCAGCTTATAATCAAACGACTAAAACCTGTTCTTCAGTCTAGAAGAAAACACCACATTTTATTCATTCAACGCATGATTAAAACTATTTTTCTACACGTTCTAAGCCT